>OX421267.1:9834529-11084529 GCA_949125355.1 Agriopis leucophaearia
CCAATCGCTTTGATGAAGAATTTAAGTAAATATAATATGTTTATTGAAAAAATAATTTAAATTGGTTATTAATGTTCTGATATATAAGCGTTTAAAGTTTTTGGTAGAGAAAACTCTGTCCCTGTCCCACAAAACAAAAAAATTACGTCACGCCTCTGTGCGCCATACTTGTCAGAATAAAATGTATATGGCGTACAGAGAAGTGACACCATAATTTGCTGTTTCGCGCTCTCTGTCTAGCATAATATTAAAATACTTATAAGTTGCTTATTTTTGATCAGATTTTCAGATTTTTCATTTTCTTTTCAATAATCAGCTATATTTATGGGCTACATTTTAATAGGACAATTTAAAAAAAACAATAATCTAGCCTATTCAATTCTGACATCCCGCTTAGGGTGTATTGTGCATTTGCCTCTGCCAGTCTACCCAAACCCGCTGATTTTAAAATAACGGAGCACAGCTTTGTGTCTATCATAACTGTTCCAACCCTATTTCACCAGGTGTGCTATTAGAATTTTCGGAGAGTAAAATTAACTAACTACCAGCAGAACGCACACAAGTCTTGCACTATAAGCACATGGAAGAAAAGATGGAAGCCATCTTTGTGGAAGAATGTAAAAAAATATTGATATTTTCACAGGTCAATGTCCCTTTCACGGAAGATACACACATTCAATGTATGCAGAATACAAGCAGTGAAATAGATTATTTTGTATCGGTAGGATCAACCACTAGAATTGAGGAGATGCTGGAAAATCACCCTGTAAGTATAACTTAATAATTATTATCAGTCATAATCAAAGTAATTTATTCAAGCAGGTACAATTATGCACACTTTTGAACGTCAATTCACAAGCTCGCCAAAAAACTTAACAACCAACAAAAAAAAAATATGCTTTGCGAAAAAAAAAACAAAATAAAGATTTAAAAAAAAACATTCAATTAAATATTGAAATTAACAAATGTTATAATATCACAGAATAATAAAGAGCCAAGAATCCGTCACATGATTTACTAAAGCGTACAAGGGCGTCTGTCATATAGTATTTAGCCTTTTGAGTCTTTACAGGTCGCTAGTACATTAAAATTGTGTACAACCCTGCAATTTGCCGAAATATATCTGTTTCGTTCTGCAGGGCTAGCATACGCACCGCGACATAATCTTGTCACTGTGTCGAGAGAGAATGCAACAAGGTGCCTACGGTTTCATATACGCCTGTCTTGCTTTGGCACAATAAAAAAGTTGTCAAAATTTTGTCACCGTGCGCATGTTAGCCCTGCTGGTAACAAAAAAAATTGCATATGAATAAAGAATGTAACATGTTTAATTCATTTACGCTAAATTAGCACTACTCTATTCTTTAGTCCTTTTTCTGAGTATAATATGCATAAAGTGACACATGTCAAAATGACACATGCGCTGACGTCTATGGTAGCCCGAATATTTATTACCTGTGTCCTGCAGTACGTAATGTCCATTATAATACAGAAAACAGTATTTTTTCTGAAATTATATACAGAATGGTGGACTAAGCAGAAAAGAGGTAATTGTACTCATCATTATTAACAACTTACTATGGAACCAACCCTAAAGTCACGGAAAAATATCAGCTGTACCATACATTTAGCTTAGTGTGAATGAAATTTTTCTATGGTACAATAGATTTTACCCCTGGTACTAAATTTCAAGATAATCTGTTTAGCCATTATGGAGTACAGAAAATAAACCCATATTCACGCGAAGTTTTGCATCACTAATCTGATCATCACCATCCACAGCCTTCCTTTTCTCACTGCTGGTTATAGTCCTCTCTTGTAATGCCATCTGCCTCAGTCCTGTGCTAATCGAGTCCAAGTTCGACCCGCGATTGTGACCATATAACTTGCCTCGGCCAGCACCCTGTCAAAACCTGACTCCAGCTGTCGTCACTGTAGCAACGTGTCCTGCTCAGCTCCATTTTAATTTCATTACCGCGATTCCGACATATAGACACTTTTTTTTTGTAAGCTTGCGTTCAGATTTCTATATTTCTCTAATAATGATAGTGTTAATTAATTAATATTGTGTGGAATAAAAATAAATTAATTTCATACTCTCTATTTCAGATGCTAGTGGGAGATATTAGTAGTAGAAGTTCACCAACTGTTATGTCTCAAGCACAGAGCAGCGAAATGTCTACTCCAGAGAAATCTCAGTGCCCTGAAAACGGTATGTCCAACCTACATACACTCATTATTTTATTGTAATACCAACCTATGAAATCTATATTATCTATCTATACATATAATAAAAACGTAGAGATAAAAAAATCTGTAATTGCGAGATATAAAAAAAACACACAGGGCGTCTTAAAATAAGAAGCTGAACACGTTAAGACAGTTTTTAGAATGTTTGTTTGTTTGGCCACGCACATCTCCTTAACTACTGGACGGATTTAAATGCGGTTTTCACGAATATGCTTAGCTATGACCAGATTGAAGAGAAAAAGAAAAGAAGAAAAAGGGTTAAAAGTTTATATGAAAATCTACGCGTACGAAGTCGCGGGCAACAGCATCAGTGTCCAATAAGTCTGTATAAACTTACAGCTTGGCAAAAAAGTCTTAAAATTATTATTATTTTCGTCTTCCGACAATACTGTGGAAAACTCGTCAGTGAAAGAATTTCATCTAATTATCTTCCGCTGATGTACCTGTCTTCTACAGGAGCCATATTTTTCTGGATAAATACAGGTTATACTTGAGCTATCTTCATACCCAATTTCATCCAAATCAGTTCAGTTTATTTTTAATAAAAGACTTGCGCTTGGCCGCCTACTCGCCTGGTGTTAAGCGAACCGACACCCAGATTGTAGCTATCGGGGAACACCCATTCAGGCAGCGAATTTCACAGACTAGCAGTTTGCACGATAAAAGTGTAATCAAAGCGCTTCGTACGGGTTTTCGAAATGTCAACCATTAAGCGGTGTCTAAATTTATGTGACGTATTTTTTATTGTTATTAAAAATGTAATGATATATTTTTTTTATCTAATGGGTTTACCACGATTTCTGGACCGGGGAGATATGTCCTTGCCCGTGATTATGGTGCATGAAATATCAGCAAAGGGCCAGAAAATCGTGGTGAATCCGTGAGTACCATGTCAAATGTAATATACAATTGCAATAGTCTGACACAATGTTTCAAATGCTACTTGTTTGCAGCAAGCAATAGTCCTGAATCTCCCGGGCAGCGGTCCCCACCGCCACGTCATGTGGACGGCATGCTAGCTGTATGTAAATCCTGCGGTTATACAGGATTTGACTTCAGCCGTTGTGAACGGTAAGTTAATTTTGTGTCAAGAAAGTGCTCCGCAGATTGACGAGTGTTGTACTTCATGGCTCGGCCATAGATATTTTTCTTATATCTTTAGATGGTATAAAATAGTTTAGAATTTGTACTATTTTGTACCACTATTTATATACAGGGTTACGCATACAACCTATACTAAGCCGGAAGGAGGTCATTGTACTCGTCATTATGAACAACTTTTACTAATGGACCAACTGTGAAATCTCGAAAAAAAGCATGTTGTATGTTTTTTAACAAAATATAAGAGTTCATACATCTCTAAACTTGACGGACTTAAAAATATCTTAACGTAACATTCATTCATTCATTCATTCTTGATACAAGCAGTGTATAGCTGTGTGTGGTCGGCTATTTTGCATGCAATATTATTTCTGTCCCCGTCACACCTGGGTCATTCCGAATGAGAGTGGCATAGAGAAAACTGATCAAGTAATAAATCCCTGGAATAGCCTACATGAGGCCTTATGGCCAACCCTTAAAGTAGGCTCGAATTAGCGCTAAAACACCACAATTCGGAAAATCACGCGAACGTGAATCTTTACGCGCCGAAATACGGTTTGTGTCGTGCATCTTTTCACGTCGCTTAAAACAGGTAGCCATAAGGCCCCAGTACAGACTTTCTTACATAACAATCAAAGGAGTTTGTAAAAACTGTACAAACTACATATACTTTTTTTTTTTTTAAATTATATACTGAAGATATTTGTATATAATACAGGTCAATGATCTGCTTAAAATGTATAATATTTTTTGTTTTCCTAAATAGGTGTAAACGAGTATTCACCGAGGAGCCTAAAGGTGTACCAATAGCTAGTAAGAAAATAGAACAAAAAAAGAAAGAACCAGAAAGGGTGCCTATTGAAAAACCCAAGTGAGTTATTTAATAATTATCAATATAAAAAACCGACTTTATAAAAATGTCCGAACTGGACTAAAATGCGCCCTCTATCCCATAGCGTGTGCATTAATTAGGCACTATCGATTTTAAATAGCGCATGCCTGATTTAGTACTGAGGTGTTCCGACAGATGTCTCTTATAATATTTTTTATGTGCAAATGACTTTTTAATTGTTACATTGTAAAAAAATAAAACATAGTAGACTGGGCCAAATTGAAATGAGACCAAACGGGTCGCACTAGCTTTAAAATAAAAAAATAATCATCAAAATCGGTTCACCCAGTCGAAAGTTCTGAGGTAACAAACATTAAAAATAAACATGCGAATTGATAACCTCCTCCTCTTTGGAAGTCGGTTAAAAATAGAAATCTGTCTGATAGTTATGTATGTCTAAATTGCGATCTATTTTTCAGCCCACTTGGTGATGGTATTAAAATTAATTTATTGAAGACCACAATGAAGACAGTTAGTAATAAGACTGTAAGTATTACAATGTTTCTAGTTGCTTTATAAATACCTAAAATATGCTACCCCATACAAGGAGAGGTTCCATTAAACTGGAAAGCATTATTAGTTTGGATGATGGATAACTGGACCCCTTCACATATTTGACAATAACCAGCTTGGGTCAATGGTAGCGTGTCTTCCCTGTAGTGTGTCTGGTCACGGGTTCGATTCCTGGCATGGCAGATTTATTAATTATGAATTTAAATATCAGCTCTGGGCCTGGGGTGAGTTGTCCTCGTCTTCGTATGTGTTCCATGGCATCTCTAACATGGAATCATGCTGTAAGCCATTAATTTATTCTATAGAAAGTAATATTATGCATAGCTTCAGTCATTCCTGCTGCCATATGCAAGTAGACCTTGAAGCCATGATATCCATGTTTTTTTTTACATGTTGCTCTTAGCGTTGATTCGGAACACTGCCAATTTCAGAGCTGTCCAATTTACAGCTCCTAATATAGAACCACACCATTGTCATTGATATCAACTATAAAGTTCGTTTGACCAACAGACTGTGCAAGAGAAGAAAGCAACGAGAGTCCGCAAGCCGCGAGGCAAACAACCGGACCCAGAGCCAGTCATACTGACTCTTAGCTCTGACGAAGAGGACTCTAATAGCTCCATGATGAGCAATCAGGTTACTTTCTTTTAAATATTTTTGTAGGTTCCGTAGTCCTACAAGGAACCCTTATAAGTTCGTTCTGTGCGTCTGTCTGTCTGTCCATCTGTCCATTCTAATTTACCAAATTTTTAGAACCCTCTAACTACTATAGTTTTTAATATAAGGGCATGAAACGTTGCACAATGACAGTTTTTCCGGATGGATGGTAATGGGAGCTGCAGGGAGCTCTAGTCAGCTGAAGCGAAGCAAACATTTAGAAACGAGTCACCCGGCGACTCCACATACATTGCATATAATCATATTTCGACACAATCCTTAATAATACCTACCTTGCCAAATCATTAAGATGGTTCAGCTGAGAAAAGTGACTGTTGTTACACATTTATTTGATTAATGCACTTTTGTTATGAAATTCACTGTTTGGATTCTATGTGGTATTTTTGGTTTGTCTTTTAGAACGAATGCTCAATATCCCTCAAGGAACCTTCCATGAGTGAAATCGAAGGTGGACCGGACAGTGGAATAGGAATGGATATGGACAGTAAGTCATTTTATTAATTTTATAACTAGTCTGACAAGGATCTGGATGATTAGTAAAATTGGATTTACGGTCGGTGTCTTATTTTTTCTTAAGTATGAAGACATACGAAATGCCAACAATAACAAACAATGATCTATTTAACAGCACTCTTCTTCGAATATCTTCATTGAGATCCTTATCAAACTGTATCTCCTAGCAGTAGACATGAGTTCAAAGTATCAAAATCTGTGATTTGTTCCTATTGAAAATAAAGTTAGTTTTGATTTCTTCCATTGCGTAAGATAACTCTTTATGAAAAGACCACACAAACAAGGAAAACATACATTATAATGAAAATATCTAGGTTTTTTAATAGGCGGCCTTGTCGCTTAAAGGCAACCATGCGTACCGTGGACGTGCTTACAAAATTGAACGTACACTGCGTTCTTCAAGCTCCCCACTGAGAAACCACAGCGTGCTATAAAACAGAATAACTGCTCTCATTCTATTGCCGACCGTCAGTTGAATGTAACGCGTGCGCGTTTAGTTGCGATGAACGTGGTCACTGAACATCTGTTTGCCGAGGTGCGCCATCGTCATGTTCTGTGGGATTCCTTCGATGATTTGTACAAAGATTGCAATGCAATAATATTTTTAAATTTTTCACAGCGCTTAAATTTTCCTAAATTCTATGATGAGAAACTATACTTAGGAGATAGGTAAGTAGCTGCGCCCCGCTGGAATTTCTCCTTATAACATCAGGTATCAGCCAGTGAAAGTCCCAACAAAATCGGTCCAGCCGTTTATGTCCGAGTCCACAGATTGATGAACCGTATGATGGCGAAGTGGCACCCTTTTACTGTCAGTTTGTATGCTTAGAGAAAGGCTGGACGTTTCCTGTGTATATGGTCGATAATGGAGTATCTGCTCCTGAAGCCAGCTTGTTCTACAGGCTGGCATTCGTCCAGCTAGCGCGTAATTTTATTGCAAAGGACCTTAGAGAAAAGCTTACAAATTTGAGAAAGAAGACTACTAGTTACTAGGTAGTTACTTAATCTTCCAATGTCCTTATGTATTATTTTACGACCGCACTTTCCCAGGATTCCGGTGTGTGGTCTGATAGCAAGATTTCGTTGAATAGTTGAACGAGAACCTTCAGTACTGCTTGTCCATCTGCTCGGAGAATCTCAACTGTTATACCGCATTGCCCAGGCGAGTTCTCGCTTTTCATCTGGGCAAGTTTTTTTGTATTTCGCAGGGTAGTATTTGCGGCAGATCTTCGATGTTTCGGTTCCCTACAGCTCGGGCTCTAGAATCATCTCCTGGAATGTTGGGTTTGGTAGATCGCGTTGTGTATAGATCCCCGTAAAACTCTTCAACTACTGTCAATATTTTTTATCAGTCTGTAACTTGGTTACAATTGTTGTCTCCTAATTTTAAAATCTGCATCGAGCCAATTTTAAGTTTTCTCTGAAATACCTTTTGGGCCTCTGTTATCTTTAAATCTTGTTAATTACTATGTTTGTATTATATTTCCGCAAATCTTTTTAACAGCTTTATTTATTTTCTTTCTTTCTTTATTTTTTTTTCCGCGAACCGGAAGACGCAGCGTAGGTAGGCCTCCCACTAGATGGAGGACCGACGACATTGTGAGAGTCGCGGGCATCCAGTTGATGCAGATGGCAGGATGTCGTTCAGTGTGGAGGTTAAAGAAGGAGGCCTATGTTCAGCAGTGGACGTCTTCTGACTGATGATGATGATTTATTTTCTTGTTAGCAGATATAATTCGTTTGTGATCCGAAACTGTGTTCTGGTACAAATTGCTCCTTTCTTCAATCATGTTTTATGTTTCTACTGAAAGTTTATTCGTTTCTTTATTTATTTTTATGTGTATCTACTATTACATCACAGTTTCTGGTTAATGTGGTCAACATCCAAATTCAACTCTTTTTTTGGAACTGGTATCTGAGTAAAGCGAGCTCTTGTGCTTCGTATCTTCTCTGTCCAGTTGATATAATTTTTGTCCGGGTCTTTCTTAAGTCGAATTTTAACGTTGCCCTGATCATTCTATGATCACTACCTGTACCTTCCCGTAATTAGTACCCTGAACATTCAACATCTAAAAATATTTGAGTTGTGGACACTGTCTTTTATGGAGTACCTACGTATTATTGACTTAGACTAAACTTTTATCATAAGACTAAAAAGTACATCTACAGAATCGACGAATAAAATACACCTGTACAAGTTTAGGAAAATAATACAATGACGACATGTTTTTTCCACGCTGGCGCCAAAACTCTCAAAAATAAGACGAAATAACATTCACAGATAACATAAACTAGACTAGCAAGTAAAGTTGACTATTCATGTTATTAGTAGCTACTCAAAAAACTCGTCAGGTAGATCTGTTCGCTAAAGGTGGAACTTCAAATATTTTTATTTTACGTGTGATAATGGTAGATTATTTATATACTCGTGAATGTGCTCGAGGGTGGACCAGTGATATATTAGGGTGAAACGTCTATTTTCGCGTCGATTTGAAAACTCCAAAAGAAGAGCCTATAAGTAAATTCTCCACTGCTTTACTGAGGCAAATACTAATGACAGTAAAATACCAAAGGCGAGGCGTTATGGCCTTAATGGCTTTAGTCTGCTCAGCAATGGGCGAAAAGCAAAAAAAAGTTGACAATGACAGTTAAAAAATGCCTATGGTCAAAATGTCTGCTCGTGCTCGTTTCATGTTGTACGTGAAATTTTGTGAAGATTTAGCTTTTTCATGATCAGTTTTGTGTGAATAACATTGCAGAAATGTCTATTTATACACTTTCTGGCAGAGGAGGTAAAAGAAAATAGTATAGGATACGCAAATTTCATAGAATTGAACTTAATTTACAGCGCCATAACTTCTCAGTTCATTTTGCCGAAATAATGTTTACCCGAGCAAATCATGGATTTTTATTACAGAACTTTGAGTAAATTATCATACTATAACGTATTTTTATTGACTTTACTAGTGAGTGACTGAGGATGACAAAAAAAAACAACCAAACATTGTGCAGCAGGACGGCGTGCCTTACTCTCATCCCGACCATGTCGCGCAGAACCTATGCTTCCAATATTTTTTTTGCAATATTGATCGGTGCGCAGTAGGTACCTACCTACCTGAGGAAAAATACATTTTGTTTGTTATACCTATTGATTCAAAATAACTCTTCAAACTGTGTATTTCTATAGAATTGCAAGGTAGCTTACTTCCTAGTTTTATCATAAATTATATTAGCGTCAAGGCCGCTAGTTGCACAAGTATTGAGTTTTAGTCCCCTGTATGTAATTTTATGGTGTGAACAAAAAAAGTTTAAAGTAGGACCAATTTAGTAAGTCACATTTGACACATCAAAATTCAACAACGTAACCTTGTAATAATATTGTAATTTTTTAAATGTTAGAACTGCCCTATTGCTTAACTTTTTTCAGTTACAAATATAAACAATAGACTGACAGATGTCGTAATGTGAACTATTAAATTGGCCCTACTTTAATCAATCATATTCAACCCTATAAAATTATGCCTTTTTGTTTTGATTTAGATGGCAGCAGAGAAGAAATTAACCCAAGCAATATGCAAGGATTTGTTACCTCACTCAACTGCCGAACTATCAGAATTGGGTCTTACAGATATACACCTAAAGAAAAGGTAACATTAGTTTTGGAATTAATGTGTCTGTGAAACAATTAATTCTACTATTTTTGACTAAAAACTAAAAAAACTAGAAAAACTATTTCTGTACCTACTCGGTCCTAGTTTTTTTTTAGCTCTTACTGCTGCAATAAAACTTTGTAAAAAGCTGAATGTATTCCTATTTTCACTGTAGTATATCGGCTATCAGCTATATCTTTACATACGAAAACATGACAAATTTATCCGAATTTAAGGTTTTATTCTGTTTTTTACAATCTACTGCAGCTTTTAGAGCTAGAAAATACTTGGAGCAATTATAACTCTTCATTATAACCTTGTCAATATTTATATAGGTACAATATTTTTAATGGTTAATAATTTTGCTATATAATGTTTTAGGTTTACATATCAGCAAAAGGAATAAAGATAGTGGCCCCATCACTTAAAAATGAATCCAGGGATGTGGCACTACAAATCCAATTGAAAGAAGTTGTCCGAATCTTGGTACATTTTGGTAAAGGGCTTCCAGTTATTTTCTTGTATACCATGAGCCGGTGTGGGATGTACATTAGAAAAACATTAGACATGGTTCAAGATTCAGGTAAATTTTCATTAACAACCAAACAAAATTGTAGCAATCTCAAGTATCACTCAAAATTGTAGCAATCTCAAGTATCACTCAATAATTGTTACTATATGCAGGGTTACACGGAAAAGGTGTACTAAGCCAAAAGGGGTCTACAGTACCCATCGTTCGTTACAAACCACTTTTACTATGGGAACAACCCCCAAATCGCGAAAAAAATATCAGCTGTTCCATTTATTTTGTCAAGTGTAAATGACCGTTTACTATGCACCTGATGGATATTTTTTTCGCGGTTTCAGAGCTGCTCCGATAGTAAAAGTTGTTCATAATGATAGGTACTATGGACCCCTGTCCGCTTAGTACACCTTTTCCGTGTAACCCTGTATAGCTTTCTACATTAACTTGTCTTGTTTCAATGTAGTTATGCTGATTTCATTGAAAAAAATTGGCTCTTTTGGTATGATTAGGTAACAATGACAATATCTTTACTTCTATTATTATCTATCACAAAATAGTATGCATTCTATATAGGTTTTTTTCTACACAGGTCCATATTATGATCCAATGTCAAAGATAGATCCTTACAAAAGGATAACTCTACTGCCTGAAACATTATCTGAAGAAGCTAAAGTGGCGCTTAAAGCTCTGTTTGGGAAATTAATGGATGAACTTAACTCTAGAGAAGCAAATGAAATCCTCGTAAGAACATGTCCCAAAGAGAGTAACAGTGTCACAAAAATGACCACAAGATCTGCCAGCACTGCTTCGGCATCTGGTGTCAAGAAGTAAGTGTCTCAGACATGTGATTACTTATCTGCACTCTTTATATAATTTAAATTTCAATAGCTGCAGCCCTAGTATTATTTTTGCCATCTCATACAGCTATTAATCATGATTGAGTATCAAATACATTTTCGTACTTTTTACTACTTTTAAGTGTGTTGTAATCACATATCAGAATATTTAAAATTCCATGGATTATTTTAGAATAAACTGAATTAAAAATAAGTAATGGTTTTAGGTACTTAGTTCGAAATCCACCTTGTTCAAAATGAATGCTTGATCTCCCCACCTGATAGTGATAAGTAACTTGTGGTGTATTTTGTTTTCAGTGCAAATCCTGCTGAAATTAGGCAAATACTTATCTATCCACCAGGAAAAGGTGGAATCCCAATTAACACAGAAGACTTTATGTGCCTTGCGCAAGACCAGTTTCTAAATGATGTAATCATTGACTTTTATTTAAAACATTTGGTCCATGATGTGCTAACAGCCGCTCAAAGAGAAAGAACACACATTTTTAGCACATTTTTTTATAAACGTCTTACTACAAAGCCTAGTAAAGTAAACAAGAATTCAAATCCCCACGAGTGGGACAGCGCACTAACTCCAGCACAGAAGCGGCATGCTAGAGTGAAGACGTGGACTAAAAATGTTAATATCTTTGATAAAGATTTTATTGTAGTTCCTATCAATGAAAATTGTCATTGGTTTGTGGCAATAATTTGCTTCCCTAGTTTAGATGGGTGCAGAAGTATGATAGATAATCAAAGTGTTACCCCTCAAGAAATTAAAAAGAGAGGTATGTTTGTAAACAATTATTATACTTAACAACTGCTATCTATATTTGATCCAAGTTTTTTAGTTCTGTCAGCTGCAGTTGGTTGTTAAAAGCTACAGCAGAAGACCATAAATTCTGACACTTGCTAGATTTTTTAATAATTGTAAGTGCTTATATACTACAGTGAAATATATAATGTTTTTGCTAATAGCTGTCCTTGAAGTGTTTTTGTTGCTAATGCATATGTTTGTAGTGTAGTTTGTCATTATTCTGATATTATAACATTGCAGAACGGCGGTCTTCCATGCTAATAGGCAACACAACAATCACTCCTCTCACGAAACAAGAGCAGCTTACATTAAGCTGTGACTCGGATAATATCAGTGAACGGGATGAAGCTGAAGCTGATGTATGATTCTCAAACAAAGATAATTAAAACTATAGATTCAATAATACTTATAAAACCACACAAAAATGATTAGTTACCATGACAAAGACGGTTAATATTCAATCGAGACAAGTACTAATACAACATAACAATATTGTGTGTTCATTTTGAAATAAATAAGTATTTGAAGCAACCAACCATATAGTAATACCTATAGACTCATTTCTCAAATACTATGAAGAGATGGTTTGCTTTGTGCCTCTATAAGCACTGCATTTTATTACCGTTTTTGGCGTGTCGATGTTGAATTTATCGTTTTTAATATCTTTGATCTGTAAAACATGAGTTAAGAATTACTTGATTTCAAAATATTATAAATGTTTTGTTCAATTACAGGAAAGTGACTTAGACATGCAATGTGATTCTGATGAAGAAGAAGAAAAATCAGCAGCAGAAAAGAAAGCTGAACTTCAAGCGATGGCGAGAAAAACTGAACCAATTAAGCAGTAAGAATATGTTTAAATTATTCATTGACTGAGAACAGCTTACTTTTAACCCTCCAATGCAAAATGAAATGAAGGAAATTGCGTATTTACTAATTTTGAAGTTGGGGTTTTAAGTTAATAATTATTATTTTCAATGATCAAAATATATGCAAAATTTGCTTCAAAAATAGTTAACCTGTATAGATTATTAAAAAGCCCATGTATCTGTGACAACGCTGCTCTCAATTGGGTGGACCAATTTGAACGACCAAACTGTTTTAAAGAAAATCTGTTGCTACGTTTTTCGTTCATTGCCAATTTTTTATTTTTTCTTGTTAACATGAGCATAATCATTGAAATAACTGTTTCAGACCCTGTATATTAATATTTGATTCACTGGCCGGAGCTTCTAGATCCAGGGTGGTAGCCACATTAAGAGACTACCTTACATGTGAATATAAGGCTAAAGTAAGTTTCAAATATGTTTGTTTATCATTTTCAAGATGCTCATAGCTGAAGTATGTAATGCAATTGTTGAATTGAGCAGTATGCTTTTCAGGTTTCACCGAATAAGATATTTAACAAAGACAACATCAAAGGTAGCTGTCCAAAGGTTCCCCAGCAGAACAACTTCACTGATTGTGGTCTTTACCTCCTACAATATGTGGAGCAGTTTTTCAAAGTAAGTCACAATTTTCTTCTCTGATCTTACCTAAATGGTATTACAGATAATTTTAATATACTAATACATTTACCGCCATAGGGAAACAGTCTAAATTGACATGTTTTTGTCTTGGTGCTGTTTTTTTTTTTTTTTTTTTTATATATTCTGTAATAGGCTTGGTTTGACCGCTAACTCGCCTGATGTTAAGCGCGATGCGGTCTACGATGGAGCACGCTTGCCCAGAAGAAACCGATTCACTCGCTGATTGATGTACATAGCTTACCAATATGTAGATATTTGTCTAGGTTACGTAGGCTGCAATTGCACTTTGCAGGTATGGTATAGGAAATAATTCAAGTGACGTTGTGATGTAGAACCTGCCCCCACAGTCGAATACTTGCATATGAGTTGCAGTATTTGTTTTTTATATATTTACATGGAATTTACCAATAATAACAATGGATTTTGTTTGTGATAAAGATTTAGATATATTATGTCAAGTTATTTTTCTATATAAATTAGATTTCTCGTAGAATTTTCTATATGAATTTAGGTCTAGAATTTGGCATGCCTCTATCCTTCTATCCACTGCATATTTCATGTTTATATACATATATATATAAAATTACTGAGTATACTTTTGAAATATCGGTAGTTGTGCAAAGTTAATATTTTAAATTATTTAGAACAAATTTATGTTTTAATATTTTTTATTATGACCACAAAAAATGGGATAAACCGTTTTTCCCATTCTCATTCATCAACAATATATATAAATATTATGAAATATTAACGTCATATATGACTAAACATCATTTTGGAAAAGTTGACATTGTCATATACTTATATGTATAAAAAAATGCGTGAGCGAGATTACTGCACGTGGTATTCTGGCTCTTAAAAAAATATCAAGTCCCGAACCACTACACGCCACGGCGGTCGTATGCCTAAATTAATTTGCCTCATAAATTAATTTTGAAAACAGGTCTACCTTGAGGTCAACGGTGACCTAAGTGGCTGTTAACTTGTAATTACATATAAACAAATTTAAACTAATATGTAATTAAAATAAAAACGAAATGCGTGAACTGTAAAATATAGCCTATGGTATTCTGTACATAAGGAATTGAGAATACACACTACAGAATCTATAAAAGCTACAGAGTAAATATAATACAGGGTATCACAGAATGATGGTACTAAGCTGAAAGGACTTATTCGCGATAAAAAAAGGAGGTCATTGTGCTCATCATTACAAATAAAGATCTTTAAGGGTACTTTTCCACAGAGTCGGAGACTAGGTCATTGAAGAGACGTCATATTCAACCAATCACATTAGTTCAAATGCAAACCCACATCTCTTCTCTGCTTCGCTTCAATAGAAAGTTATAGCAGAGACGAGAATAATTGTACCAAATGTTGTAGTTGTTGTACTGGAGTAGAGTGACTGAGAGGAGTAGAGTATAACAGAGCGGAATATGATGGTGCCACACGTCTATGCGCAAAAATGTATGGGGTCATGATCTGCTAATCTCTGCTACACAGCCCGCCCTGCTCGTCTCCACTCCATAGACTCGCTTGTCTGCAGTTCAATAGAAATGTCCGCCTATTTTCAGAGTTCCGCTCGGATAGTCTCCGCCATAGTCAAAACGCACCTTTAGTATGGGACCAAGCAATGATCACAAAAAAAACACAAATAGATCATAGTGTAGGTTCCATTGCAAAAGGTGTTCATAAAAACATTCATATAACTTACAGGTCATATAAGTGTTTGAAAAATGTGTCAATAATTTTTCGGCTTAGTACTACCATACTATGTAACCCTGTATAGAAACGAACGAACATACATACAACCAAAAAACAGTAAATTATTCAAGCAGTTAGGACGAAACAAAAAATAACAACAGGTGCATCTTTACTGAATTTAAGTGGTATCTCAGGAATAGTACTTATTAAACTTTCGCGATTCTCTGGAAAATTAAAAAAAAAATACTTTTTTGTTCCAGGACCCAGTATTGGATTACAATTTGCCCATAAAACAATTGGCAAACTGGTTTGATGAAATTATAGTCACCAGAAAACGGGAAGAGATCTCAATCTTACTAAAAACATTGATGCACAAATACAATCCAGATTCACATTTGACATTGCCAGATATAGCATTCCCAACATTAAATGGTAATTTTTATTAATTTATGTAAATCAGTATGGATACTATTGAAAAAACTGCATGTGATGTTCATTACCATTATTAAAATTTTTTAATGTTATTTATGTTTTTAGGTAAATTGGTTGAAACTGAAGATCCCGATGACTCTGAGACCGATAAGAGCAATTCAAGTAAAGAAAAGGGAGAAAAATCTGAAGGTCCAACTCTATACTTGAAGCACATGCCCACCGGAGACATCGTTGTGAAACGTAATTTCCCAGATAACTCTTCCGATACCATACATTTGCGAAAGACCATAAGACTTTCCAGTGATGGGGAAAATAGGTCAATGATCCAACTAAAACAAGAATTTATCAAAACGGGTGATAGTGAAAATAAAATACTGATTCCTGTAAAGTTGAACACCACTAGTGACATTAAAGACATTCAAAATACGTTGTTAGTAAATAAAAACAGTAAGACAATAGGTGATAAAAAAAACAGTGTACATAATCAAAGTATATCCAGTTTGAACTGCATCCGACAAGCTGTCGGTGAAAGTGACGGTATCTCATTCCTGAAATCAAGAAGAGTCAACAAACTCGAGGATGTGGTCAATGATACGAGTAAAAAATTTAAAAGGAATGAATGTTGAAAATGGACAGGCAATGTCCATGTATTACATACATACCCTGTCTATTAAATTATCATAATTTAATAATTTGTAAAGTTGATATGATTATGTTGACTTGTAAATATTAGCAATTAATGACTACTTTAACAGCCTGTATTTAATACTGTACCTATTTATAGTTGAAGTAAAAGTGTAAAAATAAAATTTTACTATGTATCATATTATTAATTAGCTTTGAAAAAATAATGAAAGTAATGTGAACTATCTTTCATTTCAATGATTTTTATTTAAATTACTGACTAGTTAAGTTTTCCTAGAAGAATAAAAAATTATTCAACAAATGTTTGTTAGTATTAATTTTCCTTTTTATGAAAATTTTTGCTTTGACTATCTTTATATATAGCAGGGTTCGAAAAAATCCGATTTTTTTATATTTATCTGATATGTATCAGAAAGAATACATAATACACATCCGTGCTAAGAAAAAGAAGCGAATTTCATTCTGTAAGGGGATTAAACACTTAAAAATGTTAAAAGAATCTGTAAAATATTATAAGTGTCAAATTACCACATTTTTAATTTAAAAAACAAGTTCCAAAAGAATTAAATTAGTGTTTATTTGAGAAAGATTTTTTTAATGAACACGTGTAAAAACAAGCACCTATTATTATAATAATCTTCATGATATGAAGTTAAGGTTTGAATTTCAATAAAAAGCTAGTCATACTTGACCCATTTATTTTTATGTAAAGGTAATTAATGCCACCTATGTGAAGTAGGTACAATACCATGCGCATCGAATCCATACAAATTTAAAAAATTCGAATACGTGTTGCATGGAGATGATACTTCATACCTACTGTTTTCCCCTTTAGATAAAAATACTAGTCTGTGCAAAATTAGAAGCGTCCTGGCATAGCGATAAACTAAAAATAAAAACGGCAAACGTTCGAACGACGAACCGCCGTCTGACCAACAGGAGGCAAAGATAAAATTTCTGTTTCCCTCCTGTTGGTCAGACAGTCATTCGAACGTCTGTTAAAGTTAGCACACGTGCGGCCTTAAATCCAACGATGCTTCTCTTTGCACCTTTGATAATATATTGTTTGTATCTATCTGTCTTTAAACTCGAGCTAGTACCGAAAGTCTGCCAAAAACTGAAGGGGGCGAGGTAAACACGTATTGCACACACTGACACTGACATATTACTAGTTCTACAAACGCACACTTCGATATTGAGCACACAACTGCAAACACAGACCTACTAGAAACTACTTGTACCTAGCAAGCGATGTGATTAAAATGTATACGAATGGACGACCGAGGGGGGGGTGTAAAAGCTAAACGGGAAACTAGGTATAACGCTTCCATTTTTTTTTCTGAGCTTTGCACAGACTAGGTTGGTAGTTTTATATTAATGGCAAGCATTCATTATACTTTTAACCCCGACGTAAAAAGTAGAGGGTTTTACCCAGTAAATTAGCATATTATATGCATAGATGAATATATTATGCGCGCTCTTAACAGCTTCATTTTTTTTCTTTCCCAACGATGAAATTATTTCCCTTGGGCTTTTGGCCTCGCGCGATTGGTTCATTTGCCATCTACAAGTTTGGTTCTAATATTGACTACTTACAGGCTGTGTTAATATCATTCTAGAATAACATACTAAAACTTACACCCGTGAGAAGCCGGGGCGGGTCGATACGAGAGAACTTAAAACGTCGAGAACTACTACTACTATATTAAGCCGACGCGACATATGCCACGTGCGCATGGTGTCACAGAAACAGAATATGGAGTTTCACAAATCACAATTTCGATGTGTGATAGCTTGTGCTTGTTGCTAACTAATCTAAGACTGTAATCAAAGATAATGTAGGTAGGTAACTCTTGACCAAATGTTCTCTATGTGCTTGACTGTAAAAGCCGTAACGTACGTACTCAATTGACCACGGACCGTCATTTGACCAACAGGAGGGAAAGAGAAAATTTTCTAATTTCCCTCTTGTTGGTGTTGTTGGACGGCGGCGGTTCGTGGTATGTCCGTCTGTTACGGCTTTTAACCCATTCGATGCCGCCAACGCAAGGTATGAGTTCTGTGAAACTTCACCCCTCACCCTAGTCCCTACCTGTTTTAGTATCAAGGTATTCCCATCAGTAAGGACCCCGGCAGGGATAGTTGTATTATATTATACATGCATACCTGGCGTTGGTGGCACTTCTCAATAAATTGTTATCATTAATTATTCCGTATTTTATCATGTTGTGCAATACGGGCCGTGTTTTATCGAAACCTGGCCGATGTGCAACATGATAAAAGGTGGCATCTCCCGTATTGGCTAATATAGCTGAAATGTCTTTACTCTAATTGGCTAGAACTGCGTTGGATCTGTCACCCATTTCGAACCTAACCAACTCAAGTCTGACTCCAGGTGGGCTCGGGCCAGAAGCTCTTGCAGTCGCCTCTGAGTGTCGCTTCGCCACACTCGACCTTGGCTCCACTTAGTCTCGTTAGTCTCCCTCTCACTCAGGCAGGACCTCCCTTGAGCTTCTGGCTCCCGCGCTTTTTATATACACTCTAGGGGTAGGGACCACAAGACTAGGTGGAGTCGGGGTGCTCTGTGTCAGTTCTGTGACCCATTTCTAACCTAACCTACTCAAGTTGGGATGCTCTGAACAGCTCTGTGTGCCAGATCTGTCTCTCATTATGCGCGTTTTCATGGTCATCAATTATCATGCTGTACAAAATCGGGGTGTGCATTATTGAAATGAGTCAATAATGTACGGCATAATATTTTACGACACAATATTGCACAGCATGATAATTCGTGTACTTGTACATCAAATATCAGTCTGTACATTATCTCTTGTGCATTATTGGGCCGAACTGATAATGTACAGCATGATATTGCACGGCACTATAATGCACAGCATGATATTCGCTGTACATGTACACTAATTATCATGCTGTGCATTATTATGCCGTACAATATCATGCTGTCAGCTATACTATACATAACATTATCTGTGTCGTATATTATTGCCTCCCATATTTGTTGTGTTGTGTTGTTGCTAAAATCTGCTAAATCAATATAAAAAGATAAAAACACTTCATATAAAAACCAACCTCTTTTAAAATGTGCAGTAAAGTGGACATAGGAGTTTTGGAAGAAAAAAGTAGTTGGCTTTTACATCCACGATTTTTTCCCAGCAAAGTAGGAGGAAAGCCGGCGTGGTTAAATCTAAAAAATTATCCTGACAGTCAAGAACTCATCTGTAAAACATGCTGTGATCCTTTAATATTTCTCTGCCAGGTATGTACAATCTTTTAAATTCATCACTGGTAATCTAAGAACACGGTTATACACGACTTACAACCTTGCGAAGTCTAAATCCTCAAATTAAATTGAGGTTAAAGATATTGATGTCGTCGTACATCAGAGGGTACGTAAAATAATATTTCGAATTAATTGTATAAATTACATCTTACAGATTTATGCACCATATGAGTCTTCAGACGATTGCTTCCATCGGACAATATTTATCTTTATATGCAGAAATGGAACATGCTGTAGGACAAATACATGTGATAACTTTGTAGTTCTACGTAGTCAAATAACACGAAAAAATGATTTTTATTCATATAATCCATATGAAGAAAAGGAAGATGAGGTAAATATTTATATACCTATTAATCAGTAGATTTAGGCATTCTTATTGCTAGAATCTCCTTTTATGTTGTGCAATACCGACTATTATTATAGTTGCAGCATGTCTCGCACTGTGAGTTCCCCTGCATTCGTCTGCTAGAATAAACAGGGTCATCGTGGTAGGATTAAGTAGGTAAAAGATCCTACTTAATTATGCCATTGACCAGTTTAGTTTAAGCATAAAAAATTTGAAATCTTACCTACTAAGGTGAGAAATATTCTAGGTGCCCATTTGCTTAAATAAACAGGTACCTAGTTACCTAAAAATAATAACACTTGTAGTACCTTGGTATGCATGAAAGCTCAAAATCCACCTGGATCGGATCATACTCCATCGTTAGGCATAAAACATCAAAAGAAGGAGGTCTCCAGGTGCATAGAGCTTGGATGAGCACCACATTGACTGTTTCATACAATTCAGGTATTACTTATAATTATGCCCATATGTCTTGTATAGTATGGTGTCACAATTGCAATAGGATGATGCTGGCAAAGGCCAGAACAGATAATGCACTGAAGAGGAGGCAGACCCGCCTGATGGTTGATAATGATAGAATTTGTAAATATACTATATAGCCTGCCTTTTGAATCAAACATTGACTGCTATCGATAATCTTTTGCAGATCTTTCCAATGGACAACTGGCCAAAACTGTGTGAGCTATGTGGAGCTAAAGCACCTTCTCATTGTGCAAAATGTAAAAAGGTCCACTACTGCAGCAGAAAGCATCAAATATTAGACTGGCAAAAGGGTCACAAAGAAAGTTGTCCAACTTTGCAAGTAGGCATCTAAATAAATTGATTATGTTTATTATAAAGTCTGTGTCTATCAAGTTTTATCAAAGAACAGACATCTATGAAAATATGAATGAAATATTTTTTCTTCACAGGCAGCTGAATCTGTAAAAACTAACAACTTTGTGGTGACACCTAGTGGAAAATCAATTCTTTTTAAAGAATGGGAACTTATAGTTGATGAAGAAGATGAGGTATGAAATCAGTACAGTAAAATTCAAATCACTACAGTTGTCTTAATAATACACTGTAAAAAAAAAAAAAAAACATTTTACACAATAAATTTGTGAAGATAAATAACTGATTATGAAGGTTCCGTACCCAAAGGGTAAAACGGGACCCTATTACTAAGACTCCGCTGTCCGTCCATCTGTCACCAGGCTGTATCTCATGACCGTGATAGTTAGACAGTTGAAATTTTTACAGAATATGTAATTTTACGGCGGAATAACTAAGAAATAATAACTAAAAAGGGGTCCCGCGCAGGTGTGATATTGTCTTTTTGCACTACTTTTTTGTACTTTAGTAGTTAACATTTTAGAAGGCGGTACAGAACCCTCAGTGCGCCAGCCCGACTAGCACTTAGCCAGTTTATTTATAAGCTGTGTCTAAGACGGTCTCATGTAAATTTGATTAAAATATTACACCTCTTAGGGCAGGGTTTCTTAAAGTGGGGTCCATGACGCGAGTGCTAGGGTTCCACATTCCCGAGGTTTATTTACTAGAATTCGTTTGAAGTATGCAGTTCTGTTATTTAAACAAATAAAACCAAAAATCAAGTAACACTGTTTTCTTATTTTAAAATTGTCTTCGCAAGGGGTCCGTAGTGTTACTGAAACATTGAAAGTGGTCTGTGGCTACAAAAAGTTTAAGAACCATTGTCTTAGGGGAACCCAGCTTATTGAACTTCCTGTGAAATTCATAACAATTTTTTGTAAAGATTAATTATGATTTAAAAAATTACAGGAAGATGTAAAAGATGTAGATGTCAACCAAGAAATGGAGAAACTTCAAAAGATGATACAAGAAAAGAAAGTAGGCACATTGGATAATGTAAGCAAGAGTGAACTGGAGCAGTATGCAAAAGAAGGATCAGAGGATAAAGTATTCAAAAAGTTTAGTAAGAGGGTGGCTCGCCACCCTGATCAAGTGCTAAGATATGACAGAGGAGGGGAGCCGCTATGGATAACAGGACATTCCAATGCTCCTAACATCCCACCTTGCCAATATTGCTCTGGCGAAAGACAATTCGAATTTCAGGTGTGTTGGAATAATTGTTCTTTACTTAATTATGACAGTTGTTGAATACAACAGCTTATCAATAATTTTTCTTGAACAACAGTGAATACTGTGACAAATTTTCCACTGAAGAGGAAACAAGCGGAGCTGTTTAGCAGACGATGATCTAGGCTTTGTAGTGGAGACGAGCAGATTTGTGTAGCTGAGATAAGCAGAGCATCATCATATCATGTGTTCAGTTAGTGAATTGGTATCTGTCACATAGTACACGGTTAAATTATAGTCAAAAGTCTATATAAACATAGCTGTATACAATCTAGTACCATCCATCCTTGATACAATTTACATTGATACAGAACTGTTTAACCAAAACCAACCATATTTATATACGTTTAAGGCTCAGTTCTCTATAGTGAGTTAGTTCCGTACTACATCGTCAACCGTCGCTGATATAGCTAGGCGAGTTGGCAATTATGTCTGAACCGTACATGGGAAAGAATGGACTATTTGTTTTTTGTGTGTTGAGGTGAAATAGGAATATGTCTACACCTCAGGTGTAGCATCATGTCCTAAGGCAAAGGTACATAATATGTACTTTGTAACTTTTACTCCAGTTGTGTGAAAATTTGGTGCTGCCTATAAGGCTAGCCCATCACAGATTTTTACTATGCAACTGATTGACGATATAGGCAAGTCACCTTAAGGTTCCTACTTGTCCATAACAGTTCAATGCCACCCAGAACTTACAACTTCCACAGTTCACCCCTGTGTGACATTGGATTTAATACCCACAATTCATTTCGGTAGATTTAAATTTCTTTTCTTTTTATAATTTCAGATTATGCCACAGTTACTAAACTTTATAGATGTGGGCATCGATTTCCAAAGCATAGATTGGGGTGTACTGGCCATCTATACTTGTAAGGAGAGCTGCAACAAAGGACCAGCATATAAGACAGAACACATGATCAAACAAGATTTATCCAACTAATATTATGACTTTATTGTTTTATTTACACTATTTATTGTGAATAAACTAATATTATATTTATTCCTTAGTTCGTTTTTTTCCATAATCTTCTGAAATATATGTGAGGAGATCATTCAATCCACTAAATTCTGTTCTAGACTGTGGTGGATTATTTTTAGGTAGAGCTGGCAATATGTTTCCCATTTTTACTCTAAAATCTTTAATCTGTAAAATATAAGATGATATTAGTTCTAGGTATTAGATGCAATCAAAGAATGGTATTACACACACACTGCATTCAAACTCAAATTTAAATATAACTATTTGTCAATATGAGTCACTATTAGCCGCCGCACACGTCTGAGCCACCTGGATAAAATTTTAAATACATTTTTATGGTATTGGCTCAAACTGAGTGATCAAGTAGCTACTTTCGAGCCACAAGCTTGAATTGTTTCTTGAGTCCGCATTATTGTCACCCGTAGCCTACGCACACAGCCACCAGCCCCATCTAAGTATAATAATCAATAATGCAATACAGTGTTTCCGTTTTTACCGACTTCCAAAAAGGACGAGGTACTATGTTCGTCTGTATGTATTTATTTTTTTGTATGTTCATCGATATTTTCGCCAATTGTGAACCGATTTGAAAAATTCTTTTTTAGTTCGAAAATACATACAGACATTATCAATAACTCAATACAGTGTTTCCATTTTTAATCACATACACATTTGACTGATGACTTCTATAAAATACGGAACAAAAATGTGGACACGTCTAGCCACTAGTGGCTATGGCTGGTGGATGCGTCTAGTGGCTTAGCTTGGCCACTGGTGGCTCAGTGTGCGGCAGCACTAAATGGAAAGGAAGTGACTCCTATAATATAGGTGATCTACCTTATATATATAAGCAGAGATTAACTTCGATCAATAAATATTTAGAGACAAATATATTTGTGTATCTAGAACTAACAAGTATAAAATGGGTTTTTTTAACCCCTGATAAGAGCTAATAGTTTTCAAATGGCTGAACAGATTATCTTGTTACATGCTAAGAACACTTAATCAAGTCACCATTCAAAAGAAATAAAAAAGTAAATCAAAATCGGTTCAGCCATTTAGGAGCTACAATGCCAGACAGATTTATCATGTGTATCGTTCGCGCAAAACTTTATGAGCCCTCTGAAGTTAGGCGCGAGGCTTCCCCGACGCCCTGTAAAGTCCCTCGGATACCTATAATATGCGTACTGCGCAGCCACCGGGCCTAACTTCAGAGGGCTCATAAAGTTTTGCGCGAACGATATCTGTGCTATACACATGATTAACTTATAACATCCCTGTTTGCATCAGGAAACGATTACAGAGAGACGATTTTGAACCTACAATAAGCTGGGGTAAATTTACTTTTCCACGGCAGCAGGCCTAGCACGGGCCGTGGAAAAATTGTCTTTCCACCGTTTTTATTCGCGCATAGACGCGACAGAGTTAGAATATAGATATGTTTGTCTCCTTCTAGCGGGATAAAAACTGTGGAAAGACAATCTGTCCACCACCCGTGTTAGGCCTGCAGCTGGTATGAGACATCGCTTCAGATAAAAACTGTGGAAAGACTATCTGTCCACCACCCGTGTTAGGCCTGCAGTTGGTATGAGACATCGCTTCAGATAAAAACTGTGGAAAGACAATCTGTCCACCACCCGTGTTAGGCCTGCAGCTGGTATGAGACATCGCTTCAGATAAAAACTGTGGAAAGACAATCTGTCCACCACCCGTGTTAGGCCTGCAGCTGGTATGAGACATCGCTTCAGATAAAAACTGTGGAAAGACAATCTGTCCACCACCCGTGTTAGGCCTGCAGCTGGTATGAGACATCGCTTCAGAGCGTTGGGGTCTAAGAAATGGCTTTCTTTCTAGTAGAAGCTTACGTCTTTAGCTCCAGACAGTTTCCAAATTCCATAACATAAACATGAGGTTCCTGCTATGGCATACAGAGTGCCCCAGCCAAGAGCTCTCAGTGCTAATAAAGCACCAGCATCGGCCATTTCTACACCGCCATGCAAACCTGAAAATGACAAACTGTTAGAGAAATAATGTCTATAATAAGACTCCAGGTTTTTAGGACTGTTAAGTTATAAAGCTACGTATGACATACACACGTAGTTATATAAGCGCACTGAGGGTCGTGTACCACCACAAAACACAAAAATGATTTAGGCAATGCAGGCACATCTAGAACCCTACCCTTCGACATAATGGGAAGGCCAGAGTTTCACTATGTGTGGTACTGGGCCAGTTGCAGGACTTGTGATTCAAAGAAGAACCATTCCAGAGATTTTCTTCGCTGATTGTCATAAGTGTTGCAGATATAATAATCTTACCTTTGCTGAAATATTTTGGGTCAGCTTTTTTGGCTGCTGAGAGTGTTGCACTGAACCCCACAATCGCTGAGATTCCTGATACTGTTGCTAAGAATGCTCCAGCTGAAACAATTTTTGAGCTCATAGATAAAACAGTTTAAACATATCACAAAGCTGAAGTATAGCTAAATTAATTTATGTACCTTTTATTCTCTGCAGACGTTCTTCTTTCTCTATGTTTTCATTCATAATTATAGAGTTTCAAAAATCTAAATAGCATATATTATTTACAATTAATCAAAACTTAACATTGAACAACAGCTGATGGCATGTTACTTATTTTATATTTGTTCGAATAAAACATACTGAAATGTTGTAACAGAAAATTGTGCGATTATTGCGAAGATCCAGACAAATCCAGAAGAAATGAACAAAATTTAAAAGATAAATTCATTAAATTCGAATGTATCAAAGTTAAGTCATAAAATTTAATAATTGTGGAAAATGCACAGGCAGCACACAGGGAAAATGAAATTGGAAAACTCCACAGGAAAACTCAAATGTTTCAAACGAAAGATAAACAAAGTAATGTCAATGTCATTATCGTTTTTTTTTAGTTTTGGCTCCGGATATATATATTTTTTAGCCATTGTCAAGCATAGCCCTCATAAAGATTTGCCCTTACCGTGGTGATACATCGTAGACGGAGGAACCAATGGACACAAGTACGCTGTAACCGGATAAGAGATAGCGATATTTTCTAAGAGTGTTGCCACTTTATTATGGCTCCATAGAAGATAGGGAAGTTAGGGTGGGTTTTATTACTATTGTAATAAAATAAAAAACAGTAAAACTTCAGGTTATATTTTATTTTATTTTATTTTACAAGGAAAACAAACAGCTGCTAACAAACACGGTAGATATACAATGAATAGTTACACAAAAGCCAGAAAAAAGTTTTCACTAATATAAACTAAAATTGTGTAAATGCCTCGTTGCAACACCAACATAGGCCTGCATAGATAGGTAGAATTTAGACAGTAGGTAAGATAGTTGATAATTAGTATTTACATGAAGATATATTAAGTTAAATTAACAGAAATAAGAACAAAATCAATACATAATAGCCAAGTTACGATTATAAAGCCTCATGTTTTCTTGTCATTTCTAAATCTAGCGTTTCAGGTCGTTTTCCTGAAAATTTCGATTGACCAGTTGAATCTGAACCCCCTGGTTTCGAAGTAAGATCAGAAGTCTGTAAAATAAAATTAGCAAATTAGGGCACGGCAAAATGAATGTACCTTATTTTAGTAATATGACACGGGAATTACTCATTACACATATACACCCTCAAATCAGCTATTTTCAATATTACGAAACCATAAAAATTATAACCAAGCAGTTTTTGACAACAAATTTTGAGGGAAAGTACCCTATGTCCGTCTTCATGATGCATACTACCTTCCTGCCAAATTTCGTTAAGATCGGTTTAGTCGTGAAAAGCGAACAAACATCCAGACAGAGAGACAGAGTTACATTCGCTTTTGTAAGGAGTAAGAATTACGGCGGATTCAATAACAAATAATAATAAAATCGGAAAAAAGGTCTACAACAACAGTTTTTTGTTTTAAACTATCACGGTTGTTCACTGAAGTTATATGTTGTTCACTAAAGTTATAATTCTCGTTGGTGGAAAACTTATGAGTTGTTTTTTTTACTGGTCATAGTTAGTGGTTCTGGTTACTCACATAAATATCATTAGTTGGCAGAGCACCTGGTTTCAGATAGTTTTTTTCTCCACGCTTTATAAATCATTCTTAAAATGTTTGGAACAAATTCTGGAATTTCGTGTTGGTCTCCAATCATATCTACCACATGCTTGTATCCAAATCTCTACCGGTCCTGCATTCGATGGAAATCTGTAAATAAATATTAGGAAATTTAAGTATATGGTAAATTCTGTGATTACAGATAACATAGATTCCGACTCTACTATTAGTTTAGTACAAACAAAAAATCATTTTTCGTTAAAAAAAAACGCTGCTATACAAAACCGATAATACAGTAATGGCATCTTATTTGAGCGCATAAAATAAATCTGTCAAATTCAATACATCGTCGGTAAACATTTAGAAAACTAGGGAAAAATTGAAAGCTACATTATGGCAGCCCTAACTCAATATCTTTGAGGTTACGTTCTTCTTTGCTTTTGTATAATTTGTAATTTTGCAGTAAAACTTCACATCTAAATATGTTGCCCCTGCAATACATCATATTTATTATTTTTATTGATTTTAGACGATATATTGTAAATAAAAACGGCCATTACAAACCTGTGAAATGTAACATCAGATAAACCTTGTTCTGTTCTGTTCCGACAACCCAAAACACAACACTGCACCATTGTGACGAAATCCAATACTCTTGACCACACGAGGATAATAATTTAAGGATAACGAATTGAATTTAGATGATTTATTTCCGAAAAAACACAAAAATCTCTCAATGTTTGTCACCATACTGTCAATTAGAGCTTGGAGTCAACCGGTTACAACGACAAAGAGGCAAAAAGCATAGATCCTTCTTTTTCACGCATGCTATTTTTTCATATGGCTGTTTCGCTGCGGAGTAAAAGAGTAGGAAATGTGATTGCGTCTATTGTTTTCTCTGTCTACGTGATACATAGAACTGTGGTTGGCGCTATTGGCGTGATTCAGAACGTGATATTTTTATGTCAGCTGTGTCAGTGTCAGCCAGAGGAACAACCACCAACCTACCTCAGACAGAAACAGACAGATTGAACTTACAGATTGGTTCGACTTTTGGTCGAACATCATCGCCGTGTCACCATTGAAAAAAAATTTTCCGGTTATATTTTTCTATTTAAATCCATTTATCATAGCTAATTGACCAGTTTTCCTAGTAAATAGCTATCATTTAATTTTTAGTTTCATTTCTAGTATAATTAGTATCATTGTAGTTATATATCTTGATTTTTGTCAGTAGCCTCTTTTCTAACACTTTAATATGATTGACGAAGAGCCTCCTGATCCTGGCGGTGGAATAATGGCGTCCGATTACAATATTCCTCCCTCTCCTGGTGCATTTACAGCAATATCCACCTCGGAGGATGTCCAAAAAACCCATAAACGCTCTAAGCGTAGAGCTTTGAAACGGGATGTAAGCTTCGACCAAAATAAAAGAATGGACGGGCCCTAACCATTGAACTTGATCAGTAAAAACGAGTCAAAACCGTCGGACATATACTTCAACACCTAATTATAAAAATGTACAGTATATATGTTACAAAAAATAGATATCGGTTTTATTTGTGTATTTACACTTCGGTAAAGCATACGAATTCATAATTTTGTCAGATGTTTCGTTATCGCGTAACAATAGACTCGTGTTTCACTTCCTACGGCTAGAGACCGACTGAAACGAAATGAGAGCTGGCGCTCATTTTGTAATCTTCAAAAATGCTCTTCTACTGGGCCCGTCCATTCATTTTATTTTGGTCGAAGGATGTAAGAGCATGTTCTCCCATTGACTCTTCTGGTGAAGAATTTAAAATTGCTGATGACGTAATTCTTACTTCAGGACAAAACACACCCCCAAATTTTTTTTCGACTGTGAGCAGTGAGCTTCCCCTTGCCACTCTTCCAACCCCCGTATCTGCGTCTCTGCCCTTAGGTCAGAAGACAATTGCTTCAACAAGTTCCTCCTCATTTTTGCCCCCGGGCCAAAAAATCGCTCCAACTCCGGTTGCACGTCAGTGCTATGTTTCATCCGATCGTGGGCCGTATGTTATTCACGTACAAAAAATCGCGGTTGTATCTTCTGATAGCACTTCTTTGCACCCTGTTACTTTCGGGCGATTCCTTTTTGAGCGCTCGAGAGAATTTGTAGGCATTGTTGATGGATCAATTAAAAGCGTGGGCCGAAATAGAATCTCGCTGTGTTTCCACTCATTTAAGGCCGCTAATGCCTTCATAGACTCGAGCTCCCTCGCTAATAAGGGGTATAAAGCGTTTATTCCCTCATATAATGTAACTCGTCTGGGTCTGGTACGGGGCATCCCCGTCGATTTATCCGACGAAGAAATAATAAAGGAAGTACGGGTGCCCCAAGAGTGCGGCCCGATAATCAAAGTTCGTAGATTGAACTTCAAATTGGTGATTGATGGGTCAGTGTCATGGAAACCTTCTCAAACGGTTGTTTTAACTTTTGATGGCCAACTCCTACCCCCAAGAGTTTTTTTGTGCTATAACTCTTTTCAAGTGGAGCAGTACGTTTTACCTACTATCCAGTGTTTTTCTTGTTGTAGGTACGGACATACCAAGATCCAATGCAGGTCGAAGCCAGTATGCTTCAAATGCTCTTTAGCCCACACTGGAGACTCGTGCAATGTAGATGCGGAGGGCGCCAAATGTGTTTGGTGCCGTGGTAGTCACTTCGCAACCAATAAAATCTGCCCCGAAATGTCTCGCCAGATTTCTATTAAAAAAACAATGTCGCAAAATGTTTTATCATACGCAGAGGCATCGAAACTTCACCCCTCATCAAGAATTACTTATGCAGAAGTGACTTCTTCTTCTTTGGCACCTTCTCCTCCTTTTCCCTCTCAGCTTTCGGGTTCAACTAATCACGTTACTGTGGAGCCTACCAGAGTGCACTACAGGGGTAAAAAAAACAGGCCTGTTGGTTCAACTTCTCCCTCTTCTGGCTATGACCATTTGGCTCACTCAAACATTGTTAGGGGTGACTTTGCGGAAGCCGCTCCTAATGGATGTGCCCTTAACCCTAATAAAACCCCCGAGTCTCCATCTGTTCAATCGGTTATCTCTGAACTTCTCAAACTTTTAAATCTTTTGTCCTCTCTTCTCAACCCTCCCCGTGCTCATCACTCCCCTTCCCATCCTTTACCGTCCAACGCTGCATTTAATTTAAATTCACTCATTTCCCTTCTATCTAATGGATCTCAAGTTCCTTCAATGGAATAGTAGATCACTATATAATAAATTATCTGATCTTATATATTTAGTTAATAAATATAATATTACTGCCTTGTCTATTTCTGAGACATGGTTAAAGTCTGGTTCTCATTTTAGAGTTCCTGGCTTTGATGTCATCAGAAGTGACAGACAAGATGGTTTTGGAGGTGTTGCCCTCCTGATAAAAAATAATATTCCTTTCTCTCCTATTATTATTCCTGTTCATAGTGGTTTTCAAGCAATTGCTGTGCGTGCCAAGAATTATTCTGTTGTCTCACTTTATATTCCTGACCCTTCTAAGTTAATTCTTCGTAAATTAGTTTCGGTTTTGAGTTCCCTACCAAAGCCGCTTTTGGTCCTTGGTGATCTGAATTGTCATCATTCTGTTTGGGGTTGTGGTAAGTCCGATGAATGTGGTGAGTTTTTGTTGGACTCTCTTGATACTCTTAATCTCTGCATTCTTAATGATGGCTCCCCTACTAGAAGGACTCGTCCTCATGAATTTCGCAGTGCTGTTGATCTTTCATTATGCTCTCCTGAGCTTGCTTCTCTTCTGTCGTGGTATGTCCTTCCTTCTTCTCATGGCAGTGATCATTTTCCTATTCTTCTTGAATTTCCTCAACGTAATTCTAGTCGTGTTTCTGTTAATCCTCCTCTTCTTAAATATATTTTAAATTATAATGATTGTCCTAACTGGGAAAAATTTCACGACCTCTCTGTTTCTGTTTCTGCTAATTTACCTCCTGTTAATTCTTTTAATATCTCTTCCTCCTCTGATAATCTGGTCCGTATGCTCCATGAGTGTGCTAGCCAATCGTTCCCTGTTAAAAAGCATTCGTCTGGAAAATTGCCTCCTCCTCCGTGGTGGGATAAGGACTGCAGTAACGCTATTAAAGCCCGTAAGGTGGCTGAAGCTAATTTCCGCCGCTCTATGACTCTAGAGAACTTCTCTGAAGTGAATAGGTCCATTGCTAGTTCTAAGCGCCTTTTCCGCTTGAAGAAGCTGGATAGTTGGAGGGCTTATTGCTCTAGCTTAAGTCCTAGTACTCCTGCTTCAGTTATTTGGTTGAAAATTCGCCGATATAGACGCTCCTGGTGTCCTCCTCTTCGTTGCTGTAGCCCTTCTCAGTCTTGGGCTGAGGCATTTATGGATAAGTTAGCTCCTCAGTATTGTCCACTCCCTTCGGAATTACCCTCCTTAGCTGTTACTTCGTCAAACGATCCCCTAGATCAGCCATTCTCATTAATTGAATTGAAAAATATATTAAAGTCCGTCAAAGATTCTGCTCCTGGTATGGATGGCATACCTTATTCATTTTTCACGAAGGCGAGTGACAGTTTACTTCTCTTTTTCTTATCTTTGGTTAACTCTATTTTTGAGTCTGGTTTTGTTCCCGCTAGTTGGAAATCTCAGTATATTATCCCAATTCTTAAACCCGATAAGGACCCGGAGGATCATAATTCGTATCGTCCTATTGCTCTTTCTTCTGTCCTGGCGAAACTTGCTGAGCGCCTGATCAAGAACCGCCTTGAATGGTTTCTTGAAAGTAAGGGCCTTTTTGCCAAATCTCAGTATGGTTTTAGAAAAGGCAAGAGCACTATGGATAGCCTAAGTGTTTTTACAACTGATATTAGACTTGCCTTTACTCGAAATGAATCAGTTATTGGTGCTTTTCTAGATATTTCTGCCGCTTATGACTCCGTCCAGCTTTCTATTCTCGGAAATAAACTTTCTTTGTTGAAGGTTCCTCCTAAGTTATGTAATTTTGTCATGAATCTTCTAACTGAAAGGTATATTTATCTTCGTTGCAGTGATTCTTCAATTTCTCCTCACAGAATCATTTGGCGTGGTCTTCCTCAGGGGTCTGTTCTTAGTCCTCCTCTATATAATGTGTATACTTTTGATTTAGAGGTATCTATTGGTCTCTGCCGTATTCTTCAATATGCGGATGATATCCTTTTATATACTTCTCACCATAAAATTGACATTGCCAGTCACTGTATTTCTCAATCCCTTCAGTGCTTAAACTCGTGGCTACATTTAAATGGTCTAGATCTTTCACCATCAAAAAGTAACATTGTTCTCTTTTCTCGAAAGCGCAATCCCCCTGAAATAGATATCTTAGTTAAAGGGTCCAGGATTCCAGTTAAGGAGTCAGTGAAATTTCTTGGTCTTATTTTGGACAATAAGCTTAGTGGAAAGTTGCATTGTGATTATATTGCTGATCGGTGTCGGAAAAATATTAACATTCTAAGGTGTTTATCAGGTGTTTGGTGGGGTTCTCATCCTTTTACACTGAAACTTTTGTATAACGCCATTATTCGTAGCATTTTAGATTATGGCTCCTTCTTGCTGGAGCCAGCTAACAAGGGTGGTATCAAGAAACTGGATTTGATTCAATCGAAAGCCCTTCGCATTGTTTCTGGTGCTATGCTATCCTCTCCTATCAATGCACTTCAGGTTGAATGTGTTGATGCTCCCCTTCATCTTCGCCGTCAGTTTCTATCTAATAGGTTTTTTTTTTCGCTGTGTGCAGTTTTCTAATCATCCTCTTGTCCCTAAACTTCAGCTTCTCCATAGTTTCTCGTTTTCTTCTCGGTTTTGGCTCCATAAGCAGCTTCCTCTTCTAGTGAAGAGTTTTGTTACCTATAAGTCTTTAAAAGATCCTGTTCTCCGTTCTCATTTGCTTCCTCTTTTCTCGTTTAGTTATGATGTCATTGTCTCTCGTCCAAATGTAATTTTAGACTTTGACATTTGTGCTGGTGACCCCCATGCTGATGAGTATTTCCGTGATCTTCTGCGGAGGGATTGGCATGGGTGGCACTATATCTTTACTGATGCTTCAAAACTCTCCCCTATAGGCTGTGTTGGTTGTGGTATCTTCCATGAACAATTTAACATTGTACAAAAGGTTAAGTTTCCCCCTGAAACCTCAGTTTTTTCGGGTGAGTGTTGGGCGCTCCTTGAATCTATTCGATATATTCTTATTTTCAATCTCCGCCGTTCTCTCGTCTTTACTGACTGTCGGAGTGCCCTTCAGTCTCTTCTTTCAAACCCTTTTTCCCCCAATTCCCACAACTCTATTCTTTTTCTCCTTAAGGAATCCTTATCTATCTGCAATTCCAAAGGTCTAGAAGTTGTTTTTGTTTGGATTCCTGGTCATGCTGGTATCTCTGGAAATGAACGGGCTGACAGAGTGGCAAAGGATGCCGTTGTCTGCGGAGACAAAATTCCCTTCTGTATCTTTCCCCATGATCTTGCATCCCTGCCTAAGTCTCTTTTACTTAAGTCATGGTCATTCTGCTGGCGTGGCTCTGCCAGGTCTAGGGGTTCCGCTTATGCGGCTCTCCAGCCCGTAATCCCTCGGAGGCCGTGGTTTGCCAGAATGCACTTTAGTAAAAAAATTACAAGTTGCATAATTCGAATGAGGTTGGGACACTGTTGTGTTCCCACATATTTTAAAAAGTTACGTATCAGGGACTCTTCTTTGTGTGAGTGTGGCCTTGATGACGGCCACCTCAATCATATTTTCTTCTCCTGTCCGCTGCTTGATCACTCAGCTTTTTTTCTTTCTCTTAGTCTTGTAGTTCCTTTTCCAACTTCTATGTCTGTTCTTCTCTCATCAAATGATATTTCCATTTTCCGTATTATAAGTAATTTTCTTTCTGACAATAATGTTAGTGTATAAAGTGCTTTATAGTGTATTTTTGTGTTTGTAAGCATTTATATGTATTGTATTACTTATTTATTTTGTTTTAGGATTGCTGGTCATATATTGTTTTATTTTAAATCGCGTTCGTTTTTTGTTAACGTGACGTTGGCCAAAGTGCCCTAAATGTGGGCGATAGCCATTAATTAAAAAAAAAAAAAAAAAAAAAAAAAAAAAAAAACTTACAGAAAATAACCTAAAAGTGCTCTGCGCTTACAGATTGTTGTTCAGTGGAATCGATCGTTATTCTCTTTACATTCAGAAATTAAAGTAGTAATTGGAAGTAGAAACTAAACACTATTTATTATTTTATATATATAAGTGGGAATGATTTATATTTTGAGATATTTAATATATGACTAACCTAACAAGTGTTTGTAATATCGTCTTTTGAGCTTGACTAAGAAAATAACAGGCTGTATTTATTTCATCTGTGTCTGTTGTTAATGCGCATTGAAAAAAAAACGAAATGACAAACAAAACAAATATCTCGGATTTCCTACAAGAGGCAAAGTTGGCCAAAACGTATTTAAAAGTATGTGCGCCAATGGTTAGATATAGTAAAGTACAATTTAGAACTCTTGTGAAAAAGTAAGTTTCTACGTTTTATGTAATTACTACCCGTGGTTTTACCCACGTAAAAAAATCCCATAAGAAACATTCATTTTTCCCATGATTAAAAATAAATATTCTGTTAATATCAAGCCCTCCAACTATCGCAATATGCGCAATTTTCTCGTTTTTCCGCATTTTCTAAGGGAAAGGTACAGATTTTCTATTTGCTGAATGCACAGTAATTATGTATGCCAAATATTACCAAAATCAATGTAGCAGTAAACCATTATAAGGTACCTATCAGGCAGACAGGTTACTTTTGCATAATTTTGCTATTGGTATGATTTTGACAACTCTATAGATGTAAAACTAGGTGTTGCCCGCGGCTTTGCTCCCGTTGTAAAGTTTTTTTTTTTTTTATACAAACCTTTTCCTGACAATAGCAAACACAAAAAAGTATTATCTAATTTGGTGCAGTCGTTCGGAAGTTGTGCGCGTACACACATTTCAGTGATTCATTTTGATTTGTTTGTATAGATATGAAAAGCTTTAAGATCAAATTTTATTAATTATGTTAGTTAAATTCTATCACATTCTGTTTGTGCCAGTGGCATTGAGCTCCAGTATTTAAAAGAGTAAGGTTGGTTTGCGTAGACATTGGCAGGAGAGAATGCACAAGATGGTGTCCCAAGTAGAGCCTTAATCCAGGATGTATCACCCCCATCTTGAATATGAATATGAATATGTATTCTTTCTAACATCTGTTCTACTAAGTATTTAATCATTTTAGTTAAGATCAATGTTGGCAGATCGGTAACAGGTTCGATGTACAATATGACGGCACCCGGTTCGATCCTTTGGCTTGCACCAATGACTTATTGCATGTGTAAATAAATTATAATTATCAGTTTTGATGTAATTACTTAAAAATAGTGAAGGAAAACATTCTGAGGAAGCTGGTATGTCCAAGAACCTCAAAAGTTCAAAGACATGACATTCACCAACATGCACTGGGCCAGCATGGTGGATTAAGGCCCATCCTCTCTCTGTGAGGCCTGTGCCCAGCAGTAGGAACATGATAGGCTGACAATGATGGTGATGATAAATGTTTATTTCTCACTGGTTGCTCTTTGTTACAGTTATGGTGTGGATCTGTGTTTTACTCCTATGATATTGGCAGACTCCTTTTGTCAAAATGAAAAAGCTCGATCCAGTGAGTTTTCAACAACCACCAATGATTCTCCACTAATCGTTCAGTTTGCTGCAAACAATCGGGATGATTTTCTTGATGCTTCCAAACTGATCTTTCCTTATGCAGATGGCATCGACCTGAACTGTGGCTGTCCTCAGCGATGGGCCATGAAGGATGGTTACGGTTGTGCACTTCTAAGTAAACCTGAAATCATTCAAGACCTTGTTAAGAGTATCAGAAACAATCTACCTCACGATTTCAGTGTCTCTGTGAAGATACGGATATTAAAAGAACTAAAAAAGACAGTTAATTTGTGCCAGCAGCTGGAGAAATGTGGTGTAACATTTCTAACAATACACGGACGGACTCCATCACAAAAGAGCGGAGATAAAATTGATACAGATGCGTTAAAGACAGCTATCGATTCTGTTTCGATTCCAGTGATAGCAAATGGTGGGATCAAGACATTGTATGATGCAAATCAACTATACGAGGAAATAAATTGCAGTGGAGTGATGGCAGCTAGTTCTATGCTGTCAAACCCGGCACTGTTCAGCGGTGCCAATAGGACTCCCCTCAGCTGTGTCAAGTATTGGATGGACTTGAAAGATGAGGCCAGCGACAAAATAACATTCCAGTGTTACCACCATCATCTAGTATTCATGTTAGATAAGCTATTAACTAAGCAACAAAAGAATGATTTTAACACATTATGTACATTTGATAGTGTAGATGAATATATACAAAAATATGTCTTAGATATACCTGTAAACGATGTTAATTTTGTACATAGCTTAGGCGAATTTGTAACTTGCGATTTTCCTGAAGAAATAACTTTAAAACACTCGAGTAAGTGTAGAGGGTGTGGTAAAAGTATTGGTTATTGTATTTGTTGTAAATATGATTGTGATGCTACTGATGGTAGCTTTTTCACATCTTATGTAAGAGAAAATGATTCATCAGACTATATGGACAGTAATTTATTTAATGAAGATTGATGTTTCATTAATTTCTTTGGTATATAGAATAATCTTTTATGTAGATATTATATTGAATAAATGTATGTTAAAACTTAAAATTGTGTAAACCAGATGAGTCCATAAATGTAATCTTTATTATACTTAGGTTATAACAATAGATTTGATCTTATGCCAATAAATAATATTTTATCTTATGTAACTATTTTGAAGCAGCTTCATGTAGTAGATATTGGTAAACCAAAAATAAAATTAGCTACACAAAGTTCAAAACAACATTAAACTCAAAATCACAAAAAAAAAACCAGCTGTTATCTTCTTACGTAATTATAAAATGCGATGTGTGTAGGTATATGTATGTTCCCTATGAACTCCAAAACGGCCGCCCGAGTAATCCACGCGGGTGAAACCGCGGGGCGCAGCTAGTTATTAATAAGGTAAAAAGGTCATTCATATGAGACCCATTCTATGTACAATTGTACAGAGCAGCCAACTTATTTTTAGAGTTGGTCAAATGAAGTCAGTGATGAGAAAATGTTCACTGGAGACTTTGTTTTATGTTTAAAAAAAAGTTGTGATGGGATATTCGTGTCTACTGATAAAATGGTAACTCCAGTTGCAATAGATATCTAGGTGTAAAGACCGACACACAAAGGCAGACATTGTGTTGCGTGGCCGCACCGACGCACAGCAACGCCGATTTTTAGCGTGGCGGCGAAGAAGCGCAACGCCAAGTGTAGGCTTTTATGCTAAGGGCTCGTTTACAGTTTAAACGCAGGGCGTTGAGCGGCGCATAATACGCTGCTTTACTCGATTCTCCGTTTATGGAGAGTGCGTGAAACGTGGTCATACAGTCTGCAGCAGGGCTCGCGTCGATATCCGCGGCGAACGACATGCACAAATATTAACATGGCGACATGACTCATAAAGCTGGTGATGCGTCGCGTAGCGAATGGCTCCACCAACTGCAATTTACGCCGTGTGTGGCGCTGATATGCCCGTTGCGTGTTTCGCCGCGAGCAACGCAATATCATACAGCCTTAGACAATCAATTATGAGAAATCATTCCCACGCGTCTCTATTATAAACAAATGGATCACATTAAAAACCGACTTTAAAATATATTATGAAAAACGTAATAAGTGCCCATAAAATTTGAGAGTTGCCCTCGATTTCCCTGGGATCCCATCATCGGATCCTGACTTAGTGACAATGGGACCAAATTGGAAGTAAACTCTACCGAACAAAAGTTTTTTTAAATCGGTCTACAATCGGTGAACATAATACATAAAAAAAAACAGTGGAACATAGAACCGTCCTCATTTTTTGAAGTCGGTTAAAAAGTCACAGACATGTTGTTTTTTTGCAATGTATGCAAAAAATTACCTACGTATTTTCTCCCAATCTCATCTTTATGCATACCTACTATAAAACTACCATCGATCTTCAGGCAAAACCTGCTGAAACGGCATCTGAAGTACCAAGCACATGAATGTTTTAGATGGGTTATCATTATGAAGTAGGTAAAACTCTTAGTAAACTGCTGCCACAGTTGCTGTATTACTAATTAAGATAATTATCTGTACCGTAATTACTCAACAGACGTGATTCCCCGAATTTTATAACGCCTTCCAGTCCTTAAAACCGCCTTAGCCGACGTACGGGATTACATTTTTACACTTAGAATACCTATTTGGAGAGATTTTTATGACTCCATGGCATCGTGTGACCGTTAATAATGTGAATGATGCTAATTATTATACAAGCGTGACTATAAAATAATGACGGTAGGTAACTGTTTACCAGCTACCGACCGATGTACCTTCAATTAAGTAGATATACCAACCTAGCTAGGGTACAAGGAAAGTGTATGATTCTACATAGGTATCTAGATAGGTATATTTAGTATCTACGTTATAGACTTTAGATCCAAGAGATACGAACTTAAACTAAACCAAAGCTCAGATCAAATACGAGTACAAATTTACACGAAGAGTGAAGCCACTTTTTGAAACTAGTGTAGTCGTTTGACCTAAGATTATATCATACGAAGTATAAGTATGAAATCTTTGCGTTTGACGTTTTCAGTATGAAATTCACGTAGTTTTGAATGTGTATGTGTGTGTGAGTCCGTGTATTTATACTGGGAACTAATACACGGACGTACGTAGTTTTGGAAGCGATATTGACTTCACTTTAGCAGTACCTACGCGGTAATACATTTGTATTTTTATTCAAAGTCTATTGTTTATTAGTCAAAGCAAAATACTTTTGTCTTTATTACAATAAATATGTACCTATTTTTAAATGAAATAACCGACCAAGTGCGAGTCGGACTCGCGCACGAAGGGTTCCGTACCATTATCTATAAAAACGGCAAAAAATCACGTTTGTTGTATGGGAGCCCCCTTAAATATTTATTTAATCTAATTATTTATTTTAAAGTGAATAATATAACTCAATATTCTGTGAATATTTCAAGCGTCTACTTGATGCCGTTATCAATATCGAGAAAAAACGAGCAAAAAATCACGTTTGTTGTATGGGAGCCCCCTTAAATATTTTTTATTGTTTTTTTGTATTTGTTGTTATAGTGGCAATAAATACATCATCTGTGAAAATTTCAACTGTCTAACTATCACGGTTTATGAGGTACAGCCTGGCGACAGACGGACAGACGGACAGTGGAGCCTTAGTAATAGGGTCCCGTTTTACCCTTTGGGCTCGGAACCCTAAAAATAGAAAAAAGTTTCAAAAGAAGAAAAAGTTATCTCACCTTATCGAATTTAAATACATCTACAATGTAAACTCTATTTAGCGACACTCGATTTAAAGACAATCTCCCTAAAACGACTATTTACTTGACATTGGCTGGTTTACCTTGTTGTCCATACAATGATACACTCTATGTAGCATCACACCCACTCTAAATAACAACAACAATAATTCAATAAAGCAATAAACAGTACCTACTTTATAACACCTAAACAAAATAAAATAAAATGTTGGAGCAGCAAAAAACGTTAGACGAAGATAACAGACTATACGCAATAACTGTTGTTATTTGAATCAATATTCATGTTTGTTGTTTGTAATTTTTATACTTTACTAGTTTATGAATACACATTATAATAGTAAAATAATATTGATTTTTCTTTTCTCCATTTAACGACAACTCTCAATAACGCCATGAAATGTGCAGTTCCTTAAGTGTCGCTATAAAGAGTTTACACTGTATGTAATTAGGTAATTAAATGGGCAATAGTAAGTACATTTTTTTTTTCGATATAAAAAAACCTGGTTATTTCACAGGAAGTGGATAAAATTTAAGGAACGGGATTTCCCCCCTAAAATTCTACCTTAAGAAGTGGGATGTTTTCTTTAATTTTAAATGGGACCACCCCCGACATAATTATAGCCTATTCAATAAATAAACCAGCTTAGTGTAAGTCAGGCTCGTGCTTTGAGGGTTCCGTACCACCACAAAAAACAAAAAGTAGTGCAAAAAGAACATTAGGTACGGCCAAGCGGTCACCCGTAATGTTACCCGTAATAATAACGACCGTGCCCGACGTTGCTTAACTTGGGGGTAAACATAAATTTGTCACTGACTCGCACATGGCCACATTTTATTATTTGTTGTTTGACTATAGTTACTATTATAATCATGCTAAGTTTGACGTTTGTACGTAGGTATTACCGTTTTCACATTAGCGCAAATACGTAAAAAAAAATGTATGTTTTTTTAGTTTTAATTTTTTGACTTTATTATTATTTCTTAATTAATCCGGTGTAACACTGGCTGTCTATTACGGTTTGAAATATACCTACAGCCGTTAAAAGGAAGGACGGACAGACATACAGAAAGCGTAGGCTCAGTAATAGGGTTCCGTTAATAGCCTTTGGCGACGGAACCCTAATAAAGAATCGTTGAAATCGGTTTACAATCGGCAAAGATATCGCTCCCTTTAATATGTCAGTTGCATCAATATACTTTACATTAAAATAAAATAAACAGGAAATAAGGATTAATAAGGTTCTCGAATGGAGACCACAGACCGGTAAGCGCAGCTTATTAGGACGTCCACCCACAAGTTGGACAGACGACCTAAAAGAGACCGCAGGAAATCGCTGAATGCAGGCCGCTTCCAACCGGCTCTTTTGGAAATCGATGGGGGAGGCCTTTGTCCAGCAGTGGACGTCCTATGGCTGAAATGATGAAGAATGATCAAAAAAACGAATGTTGCTTATAACGTTAAAATGCTAACTAATATCACTGCATTTTTTTTGGAGAAATGTTAGTAAATTTAGGTACTTACCAACACCCAAATATCTGCTACCTACTACCTAAAATGAAGGTAGGTAAGTAGTATGTGCCTACTTGCAATAGGTACCTTTATCTCTCGGTATCTACCTAGATGGTCCTGGTTCTTACCTACCTAGCGAAATGAAAAATGTTTCACAGAATTTTCTCTAACGACCCAGAATCGAGTCGCATGTTTACCGAAGGCGGAGATCAAAAGTGCGAACAAATAACGCTAGCCGCTAGTCAGGTACCTACGAGGTGGTAGCAACGACGAGGGACCTGCTACATCCAGTCGGGCACATGTGCGCTGGCCATTCGCATCAGTCACCCGCGCTGGAGCGGTACGGGCGAACTGCTTCTGTGATACCAACCAACGGACAAAAAAGTGCTTAACAGTGAAGGATCTGACAAGGCCACTTTAAATGTGAGATTTTAGCTTGTTTTCTTATTTTAATATAACAAATTAATTTTGAAATCTTTTTTCATAAATTTATCAAATTTTTTACAAAATATATACTCTCACACTCATTCTTATATTTATTCTAAAAGACTAACCTTATACCTAAGAGTTATTGTTATACTTAATCAATTAATTCAATTCTGGATTCACAAAACCATATTTTACATTTTTAACTGGTTTATAAAATATTTCTTTATAATGGTACAATGTCAGAGCTTTAAGCGCTCGGTATGTGATAAAGTGATTGTATTGTACCTGTCCCTGCTTCAAACTTTTATTGGAACATTATTTAGAAGTGCCTAAAGCCCTAAATAGAATATACTATCTGACAGAGCACCCCAGTGGCGAAGTGGTAGAGTTTGTTCACGAAGCGTTGCAGACGAACCTTTTATATACTTAGGTAGCTAAGATTCTAAAACGAATGTCATAATGATGATGAAGTTTCGTTGAATATTTTGTTAATTCCACGAAAAACACGTGGGTCTAGTCAAAATGAACAGACTGTAGAAGCGATAGAGCGACTGGATTTATGAAGACATTTTTGAAAAGGTCAGTAGGTCATCTAAAAATTTGATTCCATCGATTTGAATTTGAACCATGTTATTTGAAGCAGAATGTTGGATTTTCAGCTTCAAATAGCCTGGTTTTTCTGTAATGTTATAATAATATCTACTAAAATCAATTGGCCTACTAAATCAAAAATGACTTGACTGATTAGATTTTTGTTTTGTTTTGTACGCCTAAATAATGACGTGATGGAATAAAAAACCCGGAGAATTGGAAAATACGGGAAAAACAAAAAGTGATTTTTTATACGGACCGTACAGGACAATGTTTGACAGGTCAGAAAGTATATTATAGATAAATAAATAAAAAACGGTTACTTGGACGCCCTTAACATATAGGTATACCGTTTATTTCAGTAACTTAAATAACATTCCATCTTTGTAAAAATTTTTTTAAAGGTCTAATGTATTTCTAACTACCCATCTACATAATATTTAATATATATCTACAATATACCTGTAGGTATATGCATTTTTTTATAGTGTCTTTATTAACAAAACAAAAAACAAACGAACACTAAAAGCCCTAACAGACGTGTCAACTTGCCTAACGGACCGCCGTCTGACCAACGGGAGAGAAATAGAACTTTAACACTACAAAAACAAGTAGACTGCCAATAAACCGATGAAGGTTTAAAGACAATCCAAATTCTCAAGCACACTATCAGTTGGCAGCGTACCCAGCATGCTGGTGGTATTACCATTATTATATATTATCCTAACCAATATTATAAAAGCAAAAGTAACTCTGTATGATTGTTCACATTTCACGACTAAACGGCTAGGCCAATGTTAACAATTTGTCAGGAAGATGTCGGAAAAACTGAAAACTCGCGGGTAACACCACGACGGTGATTCAGCATGAATCAGAAGTTTTAGACGCAAACTGTAATACCATACTCACCTGCATTCTGGCAAATATTTCATTTCCCAGTTTTCCACATTTCTGCAGAATTCAACTTCTAGTTTTACCCGTAATTGAGCCGACCAGCTGGGGTAGACTCAGGATTCATATATATTTTTTTTTGCTATGCATTACTTTTCTCATCAACCGTTGCCTGAACTTGAAGCCTGCCGAAGAGTAGTGCTGAAGAATGTCTTAGTACATAAACCAACATTTAAGCTATATTTTATAATTTTAATGCTTTGTGCTTTGGTTCTACTGTAAGCATTCTGTTGATGAATAAATAAATATTATATTAAGATACCATTAAATATTATATGTAATGATTATAATTTAAATAGCAATATAATAGGTAATTATGTATTTTTTTCATAATTATTTAATATTCAGGCTATTTTTGTTCAGGGTCAGCTTTCAGGCGGCTCTATTTGTTATCTACGAGTAAGTAAATGATATCTGTTGGTTCATGCACTATTGATGGAATCATCATTGGATTACCTGTTTACGTCCTTTCAATGTTCTATTCTTTTACAGGGGCCTTACGCCCAACTCTAAACGTGGGCCCGAATAGGTGCAGTTTGAAAAATCACGTGACCGCAAATCGTATCTCGACGCGTTAAGGTTTGCGTTCGCGTGATTTTGCAAACTGCACCTATTCGGGCCCACGTTTAGAGTTGGGCGTAAGACCCCACCCAGTTAACGACTGTGTCAAGCCCTAGACAAAAGGGACACAAACACCAAAGCAATTATGAGATTCAGCAGATCCTTCAGCGCGCCTAAAAAGTTAATCAAACGCATAATTATTTTTCGAGAATTTCTAGTCCTGTGGTTGATTCATCCAAATAACACTAATTACTCTGCACTTAACTTCTTTTTGTCTTTAATTACTTAATACATTTTTTTTTAAACGTATATAACCTACCTATAAGTTCGCATGCAATGAAACCATAGAATACATCAGAGTAAGAAACTGAAGAGAGGGTCGAATCATTCGTGGTTGGCAGAGAATTACTCTTTACACCTTCACGAGATAATTGATCAGCAAATCAGCGATAAGCGTTACAAATGTTACAATAACAGCTGCATGTGTTCTGTACACCACTAAATGCTGGAAATAATTGATAATGTGCAAAAAGATAAGTTTTATGTCTAAAGGTCTGCAGCTTTCTTTTCTCTTTTTAAGTATTGGCTGTTCTTCGCAAATTACTTATTAGTTTCGCGAATCAAAGCGTGTGTTCAGGTGAGATGGTAGAGTAATTGACCATTTCATGCAGATATAACTTTAGAACAAGACCCATTTTCTTGTCAGTGGAACGCTAGTTTCACTGTAAAACTAGCAAAGTAGAAATGACAACATTACAAGCCTAGTGTAAACAAATGGTGTAGGAAGTAGAGGGATCGTTGAGATGGAGCTTCTAATTTTCGTTTTATTTGATCAAAACTATTTGCTCTGCACTTTCACATGTGGTGCTACTTTAAAAACGTTGACCTGGTCGTATGTGTTTGGTCAATTTTGCGTTTTGTTGGCGTGCGGTGCGATACACCGGTGTGCGTTTACACGATTCTGCAGGCCTATGGAAGCCCCGGCTCACTGTTTGAACGAATACCTAAGAATTAAAAGTATGCCACAAACATGTCAAACATAGCGTGTTTGCACAGACTCTAGCCATACTCACCGGATAGAAGTCGAGTCTCGTCCAAATTACTCGAAAATTGCGTGAAAGAAACTATAAAATTATTTTCTCTAATTCATTTCGTAACGGTGTGTATTCTCATGCTATTACCAATTGGTAATGTCAGTAGGTGTAGTCACCATGATATACCTATTGTTGTTCCTATATAAATTCTACATGATGGAATTTTTATTATTTTGTTTTATGTTTTGTTGTTTTATTCTTTTGTTTGTTTTGTTGTAAGGAAAGCTTATTTTGATCATGTCTTGAATCTAACGAGATGGAGAAATAATAAGCCTAGGTTATATCACTTGACAGTAACAATTTTAATACCAGCAAAATGTAGCGTACATCTGTACCTATGTTTCATAGTGTTGACGAGTCGTTTACATGGGTAACAATTTTTTCAGATGTGCGAATGGCTTTCTCACGGTGAATGGTGCGATGTTAAGCTTCTATGCGGTGGTCGCTCCTTCAACGCCCATCGCGCTGTTCTTGCAAGTGTCAGCACTTTTTTGAGGGTGACTAGACAGTTTTTGCGAATCGTATATACATTTTAATTTGAAAATGATCATCAAACTAATCTACTTGTTTTTTTTTTTGCAGCGGGTTCTGCTTGCGTGCCCTGTTGACGAAACGCCTACCTTTATCGTCTTACCCGACTTTGATCTAGAAGCTTTGTCTTCAGTTCTTTACTACATTTACAATGGAGAAGTCATATTGCAAAAACACAAAGTAGGACTTTTTTTAGATATAATACAAGCTATGAAAATTTATATAGATTGCCAATACTTGCCAAAAGTTAAGGAGGATACTGAAAACGAATTGGAGAATATACTGAATAATTTCGAATTTAACTCGTGCTTCGATGCGAATGCACTGAAAACAGAAATATTTACATTAGGTTGCGGAGATGATAACGATCAGAGTTATATTAATATAAAGAGAGGGGCGGAGAATCAAAGCGTGTTGTTACAGTATTCTCAGAGCGAGGCAGATTTTCACGATAAAGTGGTACGATGTCAGAATGAGAGCGAACTTTGCAGGTCTCGTTTAGGAAATTTTACATTACCATGTGGAGACCGACAAAGGAACTCTTTCCTACGTGATTTATTTATCGAGACATATCCTCGAAACGGTAATGTTAACGGTCTGACGGAAAGCGTGCTGGCAATATCAAACGAATACTATCGTCCTCCGGCATCTGTGCTCTCAACGAATGCAAATGTAGAAAATCTCGACAACAACCACTCACTCGCCGAGTTTTGTACAAAAACAAAGCAACAAACATTAAATGTGTCTGCGATAATTCACTCTGGTCAACAGTTGCAATGCGGAAATAATTACAATGGAAAAAGTAAGCCGAATGCAAGTGTCAGCATGAACCTCCCTTGCATTAAGTATCCGACAGGATCCAATGACTTGACTTTCATCTATGGTAAAAGTGAAACTGTGGCAGAGTTTGCCGATGATAGAATTTCATTTTTACCACAACAACTACTTGAAAAAAATACCCTATCAAACATTAAGTGTCACTTATTCAAAGACCCTCGTAGTTATGTGGCTCCAAATTTCACCGTGAAGAAATATGGAATTGAAATAAAAAGTAAAGACTTTAAACCACACAATACTCCAAAAGTTATTTTTAATCAAGTACTAGAAAATCCGTGGAGTCCTCGTAAACCAAATAATTTTAGACCATTACAGCGAAAACGTGAAAATCCTAACTTGGAAAACTCAAGAGTAAGTTGTGATTTCATAACCCATGTCAATAGTTCTGCAGCAATTGTATATACGCGGCGGCGATAAATAAATTGATTTGTTTCAGGTAGAGAAAATTGGCGTTGTAAATGATAGTAACAACAACCAAACACCGACAATGGTAGCTGCGGAAAATTTAACTGATAGAGTGTCATTGGTAAGAGAACTGTCTGAAGCAAGCTCGCCGGTGTCGATTAGCGCAGGGCACGACTGTTTCAAATGCACTCATTGCAATCAGGTAATTTAATCTCAAAATTGTCTTATGATATTTGTTTTTTAACATTATCTACGATAATGATTACGATTGTAATTTTATGGTTTTAATATAAGCCTATATAAAGAAGTATTCAGGACGTTCTGCCGCATGGTGGATCAAAGAAAACTGTAGGGGTTTACTGTGCGCAGACAGTGTTTCAATAGCGACAATCATATTAGGCTAGCTGGTGATAATTAGCCCTACTAATTCCTCTGCACATAATAGATTTTTTTGCACCAAATTAGATCTAGAGTAGGAACTATGTGAAATCTATCAGTCTAAAGTGAAATCACCTGTAATTTTCAGGTGTTCACAAGCAACGAGTCACTGGCAGTCCATATGAGAAGGCACTCGACCAACGCTCGGTACACTTGCGGCGAGTGCGGCAAAACGTTCTCTCAACTCAGGAACTTCAAGTACCACATGTCAATACATAGGGGTACTAGAGAGTTCGCGGCAACTTGCTCCGTATGCGGGAAGTACTTCAATGATAGAGGTTACCTCAGCAGCCATATGAAAATTCACCGGTAAGTGCTTGTACCACTATTTACTCCTATCTTCTTAATACACTATGAATTATTATTGATGATATCGATTTCTATGTTAAGTTTGTTGATGTGTATTTAAATTATATTGGCTTTTACAGGAATAGAAAGGAGTACAAGTGCACTTTATGCCCGAAGTCATTTAATCAACGAGTTGCTTACAATATGCACGTACGCATTCATACAGGTAAGAGCAGAAACAGTTTGTGAACTAATTCTTGTTTGCGTTTCTGTATTATTATGCCCACAAAATAATATTCTAGATAACTCATTGATAATGAGGTTAATAGGCTGGTTCGCGCGTTTTTGCGCTAGCAGGAGGGAATTAATTATTAAAGGCACGTGGGGCATTAGTACAGGGCTCGTGGCTCCAAAATCGAATAGAATAGAATCATGTACTTGCTGATATTGTGATTTGGGACTAATAGATTGAAATGGGGTCAGACAAGACATGTGGCATGTATGCATTCGGATAGATAGGCTAAAATTATTTTACAATAGATGATGCTGTACAAAGTAGGTACGAGAAAAACTTGCTCTTGAATCTCGACGAATTCCGGGAGGGTTGGCGAGAGGTGGCGCAGACCAGGAGTTGAAGAGAGAAAATGGAGAGACCTTTGCCCAGCATGGGGACAGTAATTATTAAAACATTTTTTATTCTTTAAAAACTGTGATGTGAAGACACATATTTTGCCTTACCCATGGTAACTATTATTTGAAGTCATCTTTGCGTTAATTCACTCCTGGTAACGTCTTTTCATCTACAACAGACCCCTGCTGGGCATAAAGCTCTTTCAAGTCATGCAGCTTAGTCCGATCCTCGGCTTTTCTCTTTCAATCACTGCTACCTTCCGTAAATCGTCACTCCATCGAGTTGTATTAGTCTAATACTCAGTTTGCTGACTTGTGGTCTCTAATATGAGTATCTGAATGCTATTCATTTCGTTCACTCTCTACGTTTTAGGTGTGAAGCCACACGTGTGTGAGGAGTGCGGCAAGGCGTTCTCCCGGAAGATGCTGTTGAAGCAGCATCAGCGTACGCACTCGGGCGAGCGGCCGTATGCGTGCCCACACTGTGACAAGCGGTTCGCTGATCGCTCTAACATGACCCTGCACTTAAGGCTGCATACAGGTACTATGCACAAAAAACTATTTTATACATAAGAATACTAGCTACACGCCGCGGTTTTGCCCGCGTGGATACCTCAAGAATCATATTTTCCAAAATAAAAAACCGACTTCATAAAAATTTCAGAACTGGACCAAATTGAAACAGGACTACACGGGAAGCACCAGCTTTCAAATAAAAAAAAAAGAATCATCAAAATCGGTTCACCCAATCGAGAGCTCAGTGTTTAAGTGGGAACAAACACACGAAATGAACGATTCTTGTAAGATAGCGGGTGAAATGGCAGGGTGGAGATAATTAAAGATATTTTTCAATAATTTCCAGGGGTCAAACCATTTTCGTGCTCTCTCTGCCCGAAGTCGTTCACTAAGAAGCACCACCTCAAGTCCCACCTGAACTTTCACACGGGTTCGAAGCCGTACTCCTGCCCGCGATGCAAGCTGGCCTTCACTCAGTCTTCCAACATGAGAACGCATTACAAGAAATGTAGCGCTCCCGATCTTGGAGACTCTACTTTGGACCCCGCCTCTGCTAATAGTCAGAATAACTTGTAGTATCTAAATAGTTTTATTATATCCATGGTATATGAAAAATATTTAAATAATAAAGGTCAACACACAGAAACGCGATGCATTGCGACATGTCATCGCAATGTTAAAATTTGCGTTACGATTAGGTACATAATAAATATAGTACTGTCTGTAAATATAGTAGAGTTTCGTTGCGACGGACGGCGTAGTCAATTTATGTGATGCAAATTCGCACCGCCTTTGACCCTAAAATATTGTACCTACAACGATTTGAGATTATTTATTTATGCAAAGAAAATATAACTCCTACAGTGATATAGGTAAAACTAGGAATATTTACATCGTCGTGATTATGTACTTGCTCAATGAGAAATGTATGTGGATTCTGTGTTTTCGAAATTTAAATTATAGTCTTTTCTGTAGCTGTATGGTATTCTTAGGCTATTGCAACTAACTAGGTGGCGATGTCCGCCTCTGCCAATTATCTTGCCTTGGTGGTGGCAACTATTAGAAACGACACGAATTGACCACATGAAATAAAATAAGAATGATTTTTCCATCATATTTTTCTCTCCAAATTAAGAAACCTCTGAAATCACGCATGATCTATATGAAACTCCGTAATTTTTGTGGGCAAAACGAATGAAAATAGAAATTTGGTTGCTTGGGTACAATACCGAGCTAAAGCCTTCGTAGTTCGTAGCTTTTGGTTCAGATGTCGCTTTTGCCAGATCTAGATGATGACATAGGTTTTACCATAAATTTCATCATCATCATCATTTCAGCTATAGGACGTCTACTGCTGGACATACGCCTCCCATCGATCGATCATCGATCCATCCATCAATTTCCAAAAGGGCCAGTTGGAAGCGGCCATAGATTTAGCCAAGCGAGATTTGTAGAACATATTTTTTGTATATATATAAAGGGAAGTTTTCCTGAAAAGTTTACCAACAAAGTAGGAAATAAATAGTTTATAATTTAAAAACTATACAGATGTATGTGTATTTCAATTCAATTGAGTACATAGCTAACACCCAAACCTAACTAAAATGTTCCTAACGGTACGGCTATTCAAGGTACTAAATTGAATAAAACTACAAAGCATAATAGAAAAAAAACAAAAAAAGTTGTTTTTTTATTTGAACTTATTGAAAAATACAAACTTCGATGTGTTTATTTTGTGTTTTGTACTCGGGCTTTTGACTGATTTTATTTGTTACAGGCATTAGAATCTTTGTAGGTATAAATAATACACCTAGTGCTTATGCAATGTTTTCCCTATTAATTATTTGTTGAATTAGTTTTATACCTATCACGAGTATGTATTACATGCTAATAAAACCAGACATGTAATAAAGATTAAGAAATTACTTTTTCTGTCCTTGTTTCATCTGTGTTTTAGGCTAATTTGTGAGAGGACTATAGGGCAGAGGAATTAAAACAAATGCTTACAATTTTTTCTTCTTTTAATGAATTTTGGTGTTGTAAAATTATTTATCGATCAGTGTACAAAATTACAATATGCTTTTACAATATGTAGGTAAGTTCTGGCGCATAGTAGTGGGTACTTACAATTTTTACGAGACGTATGCGAGTCCAATATACGTATACATTTACATATTTAGCTGAAGTTACTGATTAGTGCATACAGTGATAATATATTGCTTATTTGCCGTACCTTTAGTAAATTATTGTACTTAGATACAAAGTTTTTATATGTCAATCGTATAAAAAATTTAAGATTTAGCTATGAACATCTTGTAAAGGCATAAATCGGTGCCTGTTTTCACACAACTTTGCAATCTTTACAAACTCTTTTCAAGTTTTGGCCGTACACCGCCAGAACTTGAAAAGAGTTACACATTAATCAAAGACACGGCATAAACAGAAAATGAATAAAATTGATGTTTTTTTGTATAGATTAATGATTTTTAGTATATTACGTGTCCTTGATTATATGAACTTAGTACGATAACAAAATATGGTTTACTCTTCGATTTCTGACGGGTCAAAAATATATTAAAATTAGACGATGTGTTTATTTATTTTCTAAGCTTATCAAATAGGGCATTTCATAAGACTTACTTTTTACGAAATTTGTGGCTAAAACCTAATTTTTTATACGATTGTTACATTAATTTACACAAAATTTATCAATGTATTGATTCATGGATTATTTTATTTTAGTAATTGAAGTCTACTAAATAGATATATTTTCAGTGTTTTATACAACATTTTATCTTAATATCTTAGATAATACAGTCGAGATCAAAAATATCTGAACACCTTAATATGCCGTTCAGTTGAATCACTTTCTCACTCGTTTGTTTGTTGTTATTTTTTATAATTATTGGCTCTTTTAATGTATTTATGTGTTCACATATTTATGAAATCGTTTGTAGTTATAATTATGTGAAAGGTATTTAAAAGTTGAATTTTTAAAGAAAAATATAGAAAACTTAAAATTTTGCACAAGGAGTTTTATTTTACAATATCTTAATTTGTGCGGCATTTTTGAGACCTTATTCTGAGTTACCTGACATATAAGAACATAACAAGAACATTTCGTACGATCTGATATATTAATATCGAAAAAAAAAATGTGTAAGAATCGGCTAGAAAAATACATATAGCTTATTATATATATTAATCTTTTAATGATTTTGAAAATTTACAAGTAGGTACTATTAATTTAGACATTAATATGTATATCATTTTAAAATACAAATGTATGTATATGATAATATTTTCAAGTTCAAAATTACGTAGGTACTTAGGTAGGTACTGAAATGGAATTTAATAAGGAAGCTATGTGATAAATTTGAAATACCACTATATACTAAAGTATGGCATTACATAGTTTTACTATTTATAAAGAAGATTATTCGTGAACCATTGAATATACTTCCAGTTTGTGCTACGCATAGGTTGGTTTATTTTTTCTAAAAAGTAAGTATGACTTACAAATAGTAAAAATATGTTGTTAGTTGTAGAGCCTCTACGCGTACTACGACTCGCGTAGTCGTTCTACGAACCGTAGCATATTTCATTTTGCCATGGAATATTATTACATAATTAGTACTATGTTTTTTTTTATAAACATACGGTGAACGTTACAAATGATTGACCCTGTAATACCTAACTGCGTAAATGAATAATATTATGTAGATGTTATATTCTTATTGATAGGTATTTTAATGACACGCAGTCGGGTGTACTAATTTCAATGAAACTTTTATAATCTACAATATGTTTATCTAGTAATTAAAATCAACATTTACATAATAAAAATATAATATATATAAGAATAGATTCGATACGAGTATAAACTTCAGACAGAAGACTCTTTGAACACTATGCCAGGTACTCCGGCTCAGATTTAACACAGGAATAAGTAATTATAAAGGTAAGAGTTATTTAGATTATAGAAAAAATTGAATCATAAATACGGAATTGTTATAGCAGATGAAAAAATCATCATCATGTCTATAGTTTACATTATTTTGATTTTACAAAACACACTAGTGACCAAAGAAAAGAGAAAAAGGGAATTGTTTGGTAACCTACAGTATGAAAACTTCAACGCAGCTACCTTGGAAAGGAAAGCAAAAGAGTGGGTTGCACAGCCCAAGAAGGGCATAAAAAACAAATTAAGTGAACGTCATGTCATACCATGATGTCAAAATTCTGTCTGAAGATAAGGAAAGGTAGTGGTAGTGTCTGTGAATAAATAAGAAGACGATTCCAAATGTAATAGGGACGTTATTTAAAAGGCAATGACGTGTTAAGTACACCTTAAGTACCATCAAGATTTGATTTTATAAAAATTTCTTTTTCGGCATCAATAAAAAAAATAGCTTTGTAAATACTCGCAGTATAAAATATACGGGCACTAAATCTAATAATGATCGCGTGTAAAAACCTTATTTTTTATAGAAATATACAAAAAGCTATTAGTTTGGTTTAACATCACGTACAGCTACACACACAAGTACAAGTATCTCGATAAGTAATACATACGTGTAGTCATTATAATATACACTTTGACTCTTACACATGCAAACAAACCAACCTTACGTTCAATTTTCGCCAAACGTTTCATTACAATAATATTTTATCTCAGCCTTTTTGAATAGGAGAATCATAAAAATTATCGGGAATATAAATACATAGTAACTAGTAGACTCGGTGAATTTATATTACAATGCAGTAACGGCCGCCGGCGCGACGGTGGAAGGGTCCGCACCGGCCGCGGCGGCCCACCACTCTACCTTGAGAAGCACCATTTGTTCTAGCGTAGGGATAATGTACACGATTCCACGATTTTACTCTAACAACATTACAATTAAGTTCTTGCACATAACATGCGCTTACTTTCCGAATTAATAATTAGGAACAACAATTTAAAATACTATACGAATATCTCAATAACTTAAAATATAAAATGTGCTTTTGGCACTTAACACTAACCGCGGACGTTGACGTTTGAGCATGCAAACCGATGTTTGTTTTTTTGCTCGTGGTGATGATCTGCATTGAAACTAAAGTGATCGCGATAATGTCTGTAATGTTCAAGCGGTATTAGAAGCTGCATTCAAGTTCTTTGGTGTTAACAAAATATAGCGACGGCATAACTCTATATTTCAAATTTGTGCAACGCATTTCAAAATAAACATTTCATACCACTTTAAGACACCGTTTATCACTAAAGTACCTGCAAATCGTAACGTTCGCTATCCATTCGACGCTTTACAAAACGTTACAGCTAAATAAAATCGATGTAACAAAAATCTATTTACAATAGGTAGCATCTACAAAATATAAAATTGAGCATTAGTATAAAACAAAGGCAGATAAGATTTCGGATGTAACAATGAAGTGAAATGCTTATTCGTGCTTAGTTTACAAATATAAATTCCCAAAGGGACTAACATAATTCAAGTACTCAGTACTCATAATCGCATAGCGCTAAGCTACTATTTATACAAATATACAGCTTACAGTCCATAACGTAATCTCATAGCCAGTGGGAGGGCGCCTCGGCCGGCCGCCACAACACAGTTCAGATCACAAGAGCGGAATCACATAGTGGTGCGAGGGTCGTGGGCGCGGTCAGGTGCACTCGATGATGAGTGGCTGGTTGGACTCGATGACGGTGGGGCGCGGCTCCTGCGCGGGCATGTAGTGCGGCGCCGGCGGCGGCTCGTGGTACGGCGACGTGGAGTGCGCGTGCAGCAGCGCTTCGTGCGCCGCGCGCGCCCCACCGGCGCCCAGCCCTCCCTGCTCCGAGTGAACCTCGTACTCATCATGCCCCTCTCTATCGTGGCAGTCTTTGTCCACGGAACCTGCAAAGTGCACGCGAAAATGAAATCGCGCTCGTTCAGCGAGAGCGCAAGTGAAAGTTGCGGTTCACCTACGAGGAGAAAGTGCAACTCGCTGCAGTTGCTCTCGCGCCCGCGGTCGATGGTCATTATTTTACGTTTAAACAGTGATTTTAGTACAATGATATTTATTATTGACAGAAATAATCATAAAAAAAAATTATATATGTTAATTAGATTTTTTTCTATTTCATTTGACTTATTGAAAGTAAAAGTTCGTAAAAAAAAATATGGAACTTACCGATACATTCAGTGTTGGCGGCGTTTGTGATGGCTAAGACTTCCTCGATGTTGTTCGGTTTACAGCTAGTGGTCTTCCAGTGCGTGCGCAGTCCGGAAGCGCTGATGTATTTCTTGTCACAGCCTTGGCATACGTATGGCCTGTCGTTCGTGTGGAGCCTTTTGTGTAGTTTCAAGTGAACGAATTGCGTGAATTTCTGCAGGCACAAGTCACACGCGTACGGTTTTTGACCTGAGTGTAACCTTAAATGCGTCTTTAGATTGGATGTCGATGAAAACCTTTTCTTGCAAATGTCACATTGGTGCGGTTTCTCCCCGGTGTGAACCAGGTGGTGTTTCTGCAGGTGAGCCAGTTGTGTGAACGATTTATTGCAAACGTTGCATTTAAAGGGCCGCTCGCCGGAATGCGTCCTCAGATGAACTTTTAAGTTTGACAGTTGGCCGAAAGTTTTGCAGCAAACATTGCATTCGTAATGCATCTTGCCGTCTTTCTTCTTCAACGGGTAAGGAAGGCTTCTATACCCCCGCGACGCCTGAGAGTTCGGACTCATCGGACCCATGAGGCCGCACGACCCGTCGGGACTGACGGGGCTAAGAGGAGCCATCATTGGACTGTTCATGTTCGAATTCTGAATTAAACTTAATTGTGAGCAGTTTTTAAGCGTGATTACACTAGTAGAAGAAGGATAGTGGTGACCACCTTGTCCATTTTGTGCTCTTTCGTACTGGTGAGATGAAGTGACGGTTGGTGAGTAGGTGCTCGGGGGAGATCCCAGCTGAGTGATAATGGTTGAGTTTGGTGGAGAATAAATATTATACGAATAATTCGGATAATGGCTCTCATATCTAGTTTCTCTAATTTCTCGTATTTCACGAATTTCTCTTATTTCCGTGGTATGCGGGATCGAGTGCGGGGGTGAGGTCGAGTATAGCGAGGCTGCGCTAGGCGCCGGCAGCTGCTGTGGTAGCGGTAGCAGCGAGGGCAAGGGCGTCAGGTTGGAGCTCGAGTCGGGGCTACAGACGTTGCCATACCTGTGGCTCTTTTTGTATGAGTATGCCATTTCCGTTGGAGAAGATGGTGGTGGTGTTGCATTAGGTTGCCGGCGATTCGGGTCATTGTTGTTGGTATCCATTCTACTTCCTGTGAGTATAGTCTCCAAGATGCGAGTGTCTGGTGGCGTATATCTCATGTACGCTGGCTGGGGAGAAGGTGACAGAGTTCCATCCTCGTAATAAGGCTTGCTGATAGGAACAACTGTATTTTGAGACGATTCAAGCACGATGACAGTTGATGTCGCTGGATCTCTCCTCGGTGGTGATAAGTTTTGAGGCAGCCTGTCTGGAACTTCTTCTGCGATAATCAATTCTTTTTCACTCTCACAATCCATGTCTTTGTGATTTTGATACTGATACGCTCTGGGCATTTTAATTTTAACTTTTCTGTATTCATTGCGATGCATATCTTGATCCATTTTCTGTACTATAACAGTTTCTTTGGGCTCATTAGTTTTGTTGGAACAATCTAATACGTAATTTTCTACATCTGAGTCACTGGAATCCTCCGGTGGAGTGAATTCGTCGTGATAACCGTTACTATGATAACCTTCATCAGATCTCACTGAACCATCGTTAGGCGTCAGTTGATGTTCATAGTGGGGTCCCACAGCTTGCGTGAGGCAAGGGGACTTGCTTCCCATTTTGTCTTGATTTTGTGCCATCGGTGAAGGTCCTCGTACGTCTCTTAACTGATGATGCTGTGCCGGTGATCTATTGTTCTGTATTCTAGGATTATCTAATTGATGTATTACCACATGTGAAGTGCTTTCCTTGTGTTGATGTATTATTAACATTGGGTTTTCTCTGTGGTGCATTTTTACAGACATAGGGCATGGCATCAAGCTAGAGGGCGATAACGGTTCACTGATGAGTGCATTATCTGATTTATTATGAATAATGTTTGTAGAAATATCAGTTCTAATTACTCTCTCATTTTTGTTGGCGCATCGGGGGTCTTCGCGGAGGTACGTGCCCGAGTTCTCATGGAAGGGTTTGTCGATGGAGTCACGTTTCCTGCGCCTGCTTGGGATCTCTGCTTCGAGAAGATCCTTGGCGTTGCTAAGCCCGAGCACATACTTCATATGGTTCAATGCAATTTCAGGATGAACCGGCGCTGGGGGTATTCCGTACGCCTTTTTGATGGTCTCTTCTTTACCTGTAATGAAATAAAAAAATATGTTTTAAATGTCGCTAGGGAAAATGAAAAAATAAGTCCCAATAAATCAAATAATAATTATAAGCATAATAAGATATATAAAGTGCAGTAAACTTACAAATAGAGTAGGTGGCCCGCTCGGGATCAATATCATAGCCAAGCCTGGTCGCGAAGTCTTTGCAATACCACACCATCAGCTCTTCATTAGGCATTATATCCCTGTGGAAAACGATACGTCAATATTTAACCTCTAATAAAATCAGTTTAATTGTTGTGTTGTGAAATGTGTCATAGACAGTTACCGGATTGTGTAGAAGTAAATGTGCTCCTGGTGCTGGCAAGCCACGAGGTTCATCACGGAGAGAGAATACGCGGAAGCCACGTACCGCATCCAGTTGGCAACGCTCGTGTCTGAACCATCCAGGTAATAATAATCACTATCCTTGAATATCTGTAAAGATTGCAGAAACAACAATTAATATTTTATATCACCCATGAATTACTCTGATCAAATAATAATTTGTTTCGATAGAAATGTATTAAAAAAACCAGTCTCCAGTTTTTAAACCACCGGTCAGATTTCATGAAATCGATCAATGAAACCTGCTTAGAAATAAGTAAATAAAAACGCATTTAAATTGGTCCATCCTTATGAGAGCCTAATGCCACAGACAGACAGAGACACATCAGCATCAAACTTATATCTTTTTTCGTCATACTAATAAAAAAGTTTTAATAATTTCCAATTATTTAAAATGTTCTAAACTATTGGTTTTAAATGAAGCGATTGTTATATTATCATCAGATAGTAGTCAATGTGCATGTAAAGTGAAGCACGTGTCACGTGCAGGATATTTACAATGCGCGTGCAACTGATAGTGAGTCGCTGGCATTATGTGGAGTGGCAGAGTCAAGGACGAGATGCAATGTCATTACGTAGGTAATGTGGGACGCGGAAGATAACGCTGTTTGAACAACTTTACTATGTTTTTTTTATCTATCACACTTCATAGTAGAAGCATCATCCTTTTGCATATTAATTTTTTCATCAGAAATTTCCGATATTTAATAATATCACAAGCCTGACCGACTTTCCTATGATCGATACAGAATTCTATTTTGAGTTGTAAAGTCTGGATCGTCAGCGTACTTAATAACGAAATAGTTAACACATAGTTACAACCACCACCAAGAAAAAGAAAAGGGAACCCCATCTCACCTTAATATTTCCATAAGTATGGTGTCTGACAGTTTCCTGTACCTGGCCCAAAATAGAGAGGAAATAGGTTAGTTGAAGGTGACGCCAAAAGTGCTCGTAGATTTTATACAAGGAAATACTTTGGAAAATGTCTTAATAACACTATTATATTAGTGCAATACGCTAACTTTTGCTTAACTAGGTAGTTAATGTGATGAAGATTTGATATGTAGGTACATGGTTATAATATAAAGCCTTAACCAGAGAGTTTGGACACTAAGCGAAGGGAATTTTATAGCAAGTCATTAACATCAAACTTACCCTCCAGTAATACCGCCAGGAAATTTTGTCATTAGGCTTGTTAGGAGTGCGGGTTCCTTCGAAGGGTCCAAAACGAGTTCCTCGCGGGATCACTCCTATGCTCCAAACACCTTCAGTCTGAAAGATTCAGAAACGTCAGCCTCTTTCTAATGCATGTACAGAAACAAAAGTTTATAGAGAAAAGTACTAACCGGTGTGTTGGGAGTAGATAATACTGCTGATGGTCTGAGGGTGAGGCTACGAGGGAGAGTCCTTTCGGCTCTGTTGGGCGCGCCGCGCTCGCATGGCACGTCGGGCACGATGTACACCGTGAGCCTCTCAAACTCTTCCTCACGCATGCGCGTCACATCATATGCGCCCGCGCCGGGTACAGCGCTAGCGGTGACGCCCGCGGGACTCGCGATCCGCCCCACAGTCGTACTCGCCACTTCTTCACTCGTTGACTGTGGACAATACAAAACTTTTACCTTCTAAACGCTAATCGAGCGAAACCCTCCTTGTTAAGTTTTTGATTAACTATGTAGCTATTAGTTAGATAGTTTTATAATTTCGTGATTGAAAAAATTAAAATATTGTGCTATAGAAAAAAAAAAGATATTAAGTAGTTATTCTCAACAAAACTATGCGTAGTACTACGGGTAGTTTTTTTCGCTAATTGAGCTTTTTGGTCTTTGAGTCTAAGAAATTATCATCAAAACGCAGTGATCAGGTCTACATTATGCAAACAAAAATGTTTTCTTATCTCTTAGGGATACATGTCGTTATAATTTCACACTGTTCATATTTGACCTCAATCATTTTCACACTTAGTTATTTAATATCACACCCGAAAATATGGTAACGACGCGGCAAACTGCATATTCTCACTTTTCATTCGCCTTGCAGTTTAGCATGTACATAATTTTGAGTGCTATGTTGTTGAAAAAAGGGTTCACTTTTGCTAAGTTCAAGTGGAAACGTTCGATAAAGGGGAGGTGCACTACTGCCCCAGTTTTGTGACAAGTGCGCACTTTTCACTGCGCACTGATACTTCCTCTTTACCTCTTTAAATTTCCCTAATTTTGAATCTCCAGGTATTTTAGACAAATCAAATTAGTAGTTTCAATTTATACCATAATTCACGAATTTCTAATTAATCTAAGCAAAATAGTTACTAATTTAAGTCACTTCTATGGTCAATTTGAGGGTAATTTTTTATGGTTGAAATGCTGTACGTTTAACCACAGTTCACCCGATGTTAAGTGATGTAACTTTTGCCCAGCAATGGGCCAGTATAAGTAATAAAAAATTACTTACCAGTCTCATCTTGTTTTATTTTTTTATCTTATGCAGATATTTTCATAGCTAGATGTTTTCTTTCTTCGAATTATGTAAACAGTACCTGAAAATAAAAAAGGCAAAATTGAGTTAACACATTCGGAAATTACATAGTACCTGTAGGAAAGGAACTTGTTACCTTTATTTTATGCTGATTATTAATAGATTTTTTTTAACTATGTTCTTTATACACACACTACTTTCGGTGCACATGCATACCTACTTCCTTAAGTACTTATATTACGGGTATGTAAATATAAGAAAATAAGAGTAAAGTAAGATTACGTGTACAATAGGAAACCAATTTAGAATGTGACTGAATCGAAATTGGTCTAACGTCGTTGAAGATACATTGAATATTTGCCAATTTGGCAAAACGTACGATGAACGCGGAAGCTTAAATAGATTCAGTTCAAAACACATTTTTTACAAGCCTAGATTAACTGTAATTTTATGTGAAAATAGGTGAATCAAGATATCAATAAAGGTCCCACTTCAATTGACGTTGGTTGGTCGGTTTGAAGGCAATTGCTTTAGTTTTGGGCCTGACGTACCAGTTCGATTATATCGTCCATTCGTAACCCAAAATTTAATATTAATTTATAGCTCACGATCAATAGATACGCAATATCCAAGGGAGTACTTATGTAAGATTACCATTTCGAAAATTTGAAAAGTCTGACATAAATCTGGACATTTTAAATACAAAATTTGATAATTAAACATTTCCAGTAATATCCATTCCATTTTTTTCTTCTATTTAATTAAAAAATCCTGACAAATTCAAAAGCCGGACGTGACCGGACAAAAGAATTGAGTATATCGTATTTTATGAATCATCATCAGCATTAGTAAGGTATTGAGCCCACTGCAGGGTATAAATACCTCCCTCTTTCGCTAATTTAGTTCATGTTTTTCTACAAAATTTATGTATGGTAACATGCCACCCCTAGCTGGTCAACCGGGGCTATGCTTAACCTTGCGTGCTGATCACCATGCTGCCAGAGACTTACTCTACCTGCCATGTCGGTATTCTGACCAGAGGTTGCTTTGCCATCGTTACAAGGTAGATTTAGTTCCTAAAAGTAAGTGACTTGTCCAAGAATCACGTCATGAGCAAGAGAGTTTAGCTCTAAACGGTTTTTCTTGACTCAGGTTGCTGGTTGAAAGAATGCGTCGATAAAGTGGTGTGAAGCAATAGTAAAGTTCAACATTTCATTGCATAATTGCGGAAGCGCGGTGGGTAGCGGCCGACGAGTCTTCGCCTGGGAACTTAAATTTTGTTTTTGGAACCAGGCCTATTTGACATTCAGATTGTTGCACAACATGCGCGCGCGCCGCTGAGCGCCGCATTGTAAACATGTGCGCTGCATTTGTAATAGTGTTATGTATGAGTTTTGTAACCGCAGAATAGGGCATCATAAATATTACAATCGTGTTGGGTTTGTATTGTTTGATCTGTACTTTCTATTTTGGTTCAACTACATTAAATCCTTAATCTAACAGATTTATTTAATTCTAAAACATAAATAACTAGCCAAAAGCGTGTCGAGACTCGAGACACGCATATGGTAGGGTTTGTAGTCAAAGTCATATAATATCATTGTGGTCACAATCATAGTACCGAAATATTACCCCTGAGTGATATGCCAGAAAAAAAAAGAAAAAAGAAGCGTCAAGATTGCGTTTGTGTCCACTTTTCTGGTGGAAATCGCACACTGCGTTTTACGCGATTTTTTTGCCTCACACATGCACCTGCCTTATTTTTGGAATGAGCATTTCCGAGTAACTATAACATGTGGTTCTTCAAAGGGGCTGCCAATAGAGTCTTTAAGGGTTGGCAACGTATCTGTGATGTTACTTAAATACCCCTGGTTGCAGGTATCCATAGGTGAAGGTGATCGCTTACCATCAGGCAGCCCGTCGGCTTGTTTGCCGCCTGTCATAAAAATATATTTATATCTAAGAGGTTGGAAATCTCATCAAGATAATATATTTGTTGGTTAGTCGGGAAAGTTATCATTGCTATTTCATGAGGTCGTTTGTGCTGAAAATACAGAAACAAAAAAAAAACGTTTTTGTGGCTGAAAACGTGACACGTGACCGAGAGGGCAGATTGTGCAATATGCCCACGCAATATGAAGCTACTTAGGGGGCATCCGTTAATAACGTAAGACGATTTTAGTGATTTTTCGGTCCAACTTTGGTGAGATGTCGTGAGATTTGGCTCGATCCCTCCCTAATCTTATGTGAGATTTTTCAAAATTTTTTTTTTTTGCGTAAATACGTTTATCAGTAATACGTTGTGTAGGATTTAGCAATATATTTTAGTGGATAAACATGTTTTGATTAATTTAACCCAGTTTAATTCTCGTAATTTAACACTGTTGCGGAAAAAAACTTACGTGATATTTACCGAAACCTTCCCTCTCCGTCACGTGAGATTGGGTGAGATTCTTCTCGACTCCCTCCCCCCCCTTTAACACCTCACGTAATTAATGGATGCCCCCTTACGCGACGCAAACCCTGGTTACCTTGCTATTTAATCACAGATTAATAACTGTTCTAGTTATTGACATCGTTTGCTTGGATAATGGAAATATACACCCGAAATATGTACCCGACCAATTTTCTTTTAGGGAGCCTGGGGTATAACTCATTAGAGGTTAGAAGATCATACGACCAGCTAGTGACAATGTTCAAGATCTTGCGAGGCAATATTGATGCACCTGATCTAAGTACAGTACTGTGTCGTCTGTATGTTCCCGATAACTACAACCGATGTAGACATCACAAGCTGTTTGATACCTCAGTTAATCGAACCGTTGCTCGCGCGAGATCCCCCATTCCGCGTACCCTCAGCGCACTCAATGCCCTTCTGAACGCCAACCCGAACTGTGATGTGTTTGCCGATGAATGGAAGGTGATATTGTCTGAATGTTTGAAGTTTTGTGAGATGAATGCATGAATGACACTATCAAATTTGACTTTTTGAATTAGGTTGACATTATTATTATTTATTTGCTTATTATATATTCAATTATTTTTTTGACATTTAATTAATTGTTTGTATTAGTTAATTTTTAATTTAATTTTAATTAATTGTATCCTTATTTAGCCTTGATAATGTGTAATTAGTGTAATTGGTTTTAAGCCGTACTAATGACAATAAATAAATACAAATACAAACACGTAACACAAAAAAAAACTATTTTATCTTTTACGACTTAGCAGCTGTTCCGATCTTTTTGGTAAGAAAATAGTGAGTAAATAAAGAAAATAAAAACAATATTTGTGAAAATTACGTCACTTCAAAAATAGAAAAATGCTGGGGGAGAGGCGCAGCTACATAATAATTATCATTAGGAGCGAAATTAATAATAACAAGCGAGTTGGTGGTCAAAGGCGGACTTATTTGCGATAAAAATAAGTTATTTACTCCTTGTTTTATTAATGTATATTGGCAGTTAAGGGTTAATAACTCATAACCGCCAAACGAAATATTTTATTTTATATTTTTAACCAATAATATGAAGTAAAATCTTTCAATCAGAATCAGAATCATTTATTGTCAAACCGTGTAAGTGTAATATATGTAAGTTCTTAAAACACGTCCATTCTCAACAGCTTTGTCCTTTACAGATATACAATAATTTAGTAATTAATATACCTAATATTATTATTTAAAATTTTATACAATAATAACCAATTAATTTTCAACAAAATATTTTTTTTTTTTTTTTAATATTTGTCAACTAAGTACTTACTTAAAACTATAATTATAAAAAGTATATTAGTATCTAAAAGTATATTAGATTTTTCCACTTTAATTAATTGTATAGCGCAAATAGGATAGATAGGAGGATATACTTATATAGGATTCAAAAATGTTTTAGACAATATTGGTAGAATAACAACAAAATGGTTAGGATTGAAAACCTATTCATCGCTCTGTAATATTTACGTGTAACACGAGTATGTAAGATTTCTTAGTAGGCGATATAATGAGAGAGCAATTTTCCGACGCAATCAAAGCGAGGTTAATGATCTTTTCTACTTTCACATAACAAGGTAAAAAAGCGCGCGATCTCGGTTCGATCGGATGCGTCCGCGCACGGTAGCGCACCGGGGCGCGGTGCGGCGCGGTGCGGCCGCCTTGCATCGGCGCGCGCGCACCAGGAAGCAACCTTGGGCTGATACACTCGCACTTGAACTTGCCCCGTGTGGATGCCGCACGTTGCGTACTGCCACTGCACTCGCTGACGTATGCGTCGAGCGCTAGCGAATGCGCTCCGCGATATATTGCACTAGCGCAGTTGGTGATTATCATAGAGTAAGTGAATGGTTTGTTTATGTTTCTGATTTATCTACACTATTGTTATAATGAGTTAAAGATTATAAGTTTCTGACTTCAAATGTTTGTAGGGGATAATATCTGGAAGCACTGAACTCATTCTGAAAATTTTTTGACTGATAGAAAGCTGTATTATTCTTGAATGAATGATAGGCTGAATTTAGTTTATAACAACGGCAAAAACTGATAATGAATTATGTAGAATTATGAGATAAAAAAAAATTATGGGATGGGATTACTTACTTAAGATTAAGCGAATTACTCCAACTCTGGTTAGTTACTTACTAAGTTACTACTATTTCATAAAAACAGTGTGGAAACAATCGAAATTAAATCGTAATACATCTTTCAGCCGATTTTATCAGTAACAAAGTAATGGACAGACGGACAGAACGAACCTATAAGGATCTTTGTACGGAACCCTAAAATCGAGTCGGCTACCGTAATTCTAAACTTTTATTTAAAAAAAGGTTGGACTTTGTTTGCCTGAATAAGTCAGGAGGTGGAATATTCTATGACGGGAGTGCAACGGGAACTGTAACCTTGTTCTATTATTGTTATAATTGTATTTCCAACTCACCACAGTGTTGTACTCAAAACACGTATTTATTAATTTAATAAATACTAATGCGATACTATAAATGAAGAAAAAAAGTATTAGAAAACAATGCAGGTGTTAAATACATTCATATACCTAACTCAGGAGGATTTATAGCAGAAAAATGTAATAATTAAGAATCCGACAAATTAGAAACATATCACGATTATTATTTAATGTTTGTTTTGGTATGTTTTAAAAATAAAATTTGCATGTATGTATAATTTAAAAAAAACTCGCGTTTAAACAGAGGCAATATGTTAAATACTTACGTAGGTATTATTCAAAGTTTATTTCATTCTTGAAAAACGATTTTGAAAAAACTTGTTACACGGTTGTAACTTCCCGGCAAACTGAGATTTATCGTCTTTAGAATGGTTCCGCGTAGGGAAGCGCTACGTCCAGTGACTTGAGGTACTCGAGGAGTATGCGGAGCGCCAGCAGCGGAACCAAGGGCCTAAACCGGCGCGCCGTTCTCATGTCGGTGCGAGGGGCGAGCTAGCCAGCGGGCGCGGGCCAGGCCGCTGGTGCGCGCTGCCGGAGAGCGCTGCGCATTATGCAACCCCGGACTGCCGACCTGCTCCACGTCTAGCCGACGCGCGTCGCGCTAACCCGACGCCGCCGCTATGCCCACCGACCTACATGCACTTTTACGACGCCGAGAATGCAATCGACACAGATATTCGCGTCTCGTTCCGATAAACGCATCGCCGACGAAAGCGGCCTGTGACAGAGAATGCGGCCGAATTTGCTATGAACGCAGTGAGTACGTCACGTTCGCGCCTCCTATTCTCTTGTTAGAGGAGAGCGAGACAGCGGCGGTGCAACCACGAGCCGCGGCCGCGAGCTGCATTCAAGTTCATTACTTCCGTATAGTAGCGAGCCGAGCGGCGCGCGCCGGCTGCCGGCACCGGGCTCGGCAGCCCTGACCGTGCTCCCGATCCCGCGCCCGAGCCCAGCCGTGCTTGTTTCAGTAACTCCCTATAAATCGCTCTTCATCTGAATTCAATTAATTAAGCTCTTAACGTAAATTAAAACAATAAAAAAAAAAACGCTAAAAAAAATCTTTCAAAATTTCTACTATGTTTACTTTTTATGAACTTATCCAAAACTGAATACAACATCGTCATAATTATACAATATATAGTATAAATGAGGTAAAAATATCCTGCGTACAGTCCTGCGTGTCATGAAGCACTAATTAAAACAAGTTGAAAACAAGGTGCGAGCGAGTGGCGTGAGAACGGCAGCGAAAGCCGCGAGGGCGGGCGGGCAGCAGCGACGGCCACCCCGGAACACGCTTTCACTCTCACGGGTCGACGACACAGGCTGCGCTGCCACCCTTACCGTACATACTCGATCATAATTTACAACCCGCAACTATTTTTTTACTCGTTCAATCTTTATGCAGATGTGATTGAGTATTCAGCGATATTAAATACTGCGCGATCGGAAAAACTAATTACACAAAACTATTATGTCACATCTCGTGGTAGGAGTCGATTCCGCAACACTCTGATGTTCAATATTGATTTTAGTATTTACAGCGCTGCATCTGATAACTGGTTCTATTCATAGACTGAAATGATGAATTTATGTGATGAAAACATCGCGTTAAAATCCTTATTTCATGTCAGGAGACAAAATATGCCGTTTCCAGACAGGCAACTGAATAATTAGTTGTTTGATTTATCAAACTTCTCACGAACTCTTGCTATTTCTGCATCATTGAAACCTAATCTCAACAGTTCTCAGACATCGTTTGATACATTTTAAATAGCCTGTTGTATCTATCAAAGGGCACATTAATAATTTTCACAATATTTCAGATTCCTCAGAAGCACATAATTGTGTACTTATGTAGTATAACTATCACAAAACTAGATATATTTAGACGTAATAAAGCCCCAATCTTTTGTTTTTATGTACGCCTCACTTCATAATCTTTTCACTCATCTGATCATCTCATACTATAAGACTATGACAATTAAAACAATCTGCATTTAAATAACTAAAGGTTTTTGCGCAGTACTCAACTAACTGGTTGAGCATCGACCACTTTAGGTATTTATTGTGTCATCAGGCCTTTGTCCTGAGCCAATTCACCCCAGCAACGACCTGCCCTAACGTCTGGCGCGTTCGTACGTCTAGGTCTAGAACTTTTGAAGCTCTCAGACTTAACTCAGACATTTGCAAATTTTTCATGTGCTTTGCGGAAGTATTTTTTTCTTTGGTCCATCAAAATTGGCCGGGTCTTTTGCGGTTTTTTTCTTGGTGGTATTTAGTCCATGGATTGTAGTTAGTGAATCGCGAATAAATCATGATTGATGGTGATCACGGCAACGGACTAAATGATGCCAGACTTTACGTGTAATCTCCACTTGAATCATTTTTGGCAATAACCTGCCCTCACGTCGCGTCGGGGGTGTCAGTGTGTACTCTGCACCCTCTAGGGAGGCTCCGGTCGCGTCCCAAATGCATCAGGCTGTATCGATTCAGACAAGTGCCTAATGTAAGAGGCTAATTTCGTCTACCGTGGGCGAGGGCATGGATTATTGTAGGAGGAATCTGGTAACGTTAATTATCTTTTTTTATACCTAAGGAGGATAGATTGCTATTTATATCCCCAAACATGGTATTTAATATGTCCATAATTTCAAGGACTCATTTCAATGAATTGTGGACATTGAAATAAAAAATTTAAACTAGTTCTGTGTATTTATAGACTCACGTGCTGGTCTCGGCTACGCTTCGCCACACATTTTCAGGCAGGTGCAGAAATGCTTCTGTTGCCTGCCTCTGCAGTAATCTTTATAAATATCTATTATGATTCATCACAAAATCTCTAAAACTCCATGAACTATAAAATTGAAATTTGGCAGTTGGATTCCTTATGAGGTCCGTTAAGGATTTTGAGAAAGAGTCGAATTTTAGGTCGGGGGAAAATAGAGGTTGAAAGTTTCTATGAAAGCTTACGGATACGGACTAGTGTATCGTACTTACTATTAAATTATGTTATACATACATATTTTTTTGTATGCTGTTAGAAGATTAGGTTAGATTGTCATAAACACTGTTTTAAACTATCACGGTTGTTCACTAAAGTTATATGATTATTTACGGGATATTTACCGTGGTATGGTTGTGGAAGGAGCTCCCGATATTTCGGCGCAGTTAGATGCACCATGTTCACGGGAAGACTTCCCGTGAACATGGTGCATCTAACTGCGCATGGTGCATGAGCCGCCCGGGAGCTCCTTCCACAACCTTACCACGGTAAATATCCCGTAATTAATCATATAACTTTAGATTGTCATATTTTATTTAATGAAATGCATGTTTGTGTTTGTTTATAAGATTTATATTAACGATAATGGTTGAGAAGGTCTGTGGATTTTAGTAATAAAATGCTTTCTAACTAACTTCATAACAGGCTAATTAATCTACATCCATATGATAACATTGGCTTCCAACTAACTCTGCAAACCGTTTAAAAAAACGAAATCGTCCGATTGGCCGTCAATTAGAGCATGAAAAGCGAAGCGCATCAAAGAAAATGCAGTTTTCCATCGCGACGGAGGCTTGCGCGGTATCAAAACACTGGCTCTTCCGGGGTGAATGACCGACGCTATACTAGCGACGGTGCGCGTCGTCGGCTGGCGTCACGCGTCTCGCTCTGTCGCGAATAAATCGCACGCTGTGTGTCTGTGCCGCTACGCCTGTGCTCGTAAGCGGGAAATGCGTTCACTGCACAACTTTGCTATTAGATAGGGTCAATGACATTACTAATTTTCTGGCGAACTAAGATAAGAGTTAAGAATCGGATTTAAGCTTTCGGAACTAAAAAAAGTTTCACGTTATTGTTTCCTATTTAGATTTATTTAAAACGAGACCAACAAATAATTTCAACGTAAAAACAACGATAAATACTGTTATAAAATTACCATACACACTTTCCGTGTGTATGGTAAATTTTAAGTACATATTTGTGGTTTTTTACTGGGCTCAAATTATTTACCTGCCTCCTACAATTATTTACGCTTCAATATCTACTTATAATTTAAGATAAAACTGATTTGACTATCATTGACTATCCACCATTCATCCACGCATATCTATTTTATCATTGAACAAAGAATTTCACGTTGAGAAGGTACCGAAGTTGTGTATGTCTTTGTACATCCACATTGATGAGCAAATCCATCGATTGCATTGAACATTCGTATAACGTGCAGGGCTATCTGTGGAAGTAGTGGTGCCCGCAGTGCAAACTTGATTTCCCCCTACTTGGGGTAGGCTTCGATACTCATTCATGCCTTCTCCCGCTCTGCTAGGGGTTGCAGCCGTATCTCGCTCCCGCTTGCTTTGCTTCCGTGTTGGTACAACCACATACGCGCCGCCGCTAGACCTAGCCCAATGCAGCGAATTTTGCGTAGGGTCGATGTCCTCTCATACATCTGTATTCTGTACTAACCGATATAACCTACGTTCAAGTCTTTGTTGCACTTAATCTGTCTAAATTCTAATCCCCCGGTATCGATGTCGCTGGACGGGTCGCCTAGGTATAAGCAAAGTTTTTGTATTTTATAGTTTTCACTTTTAGCGCAAACTGTGCAATTTCCCCGCCGAGTAAGGTCCGTCGCGTCGGTTCGTTTGTCTCATTGTTCATTAGAATAATGAAGGTTGCAATGATGCGTAACAATGGGCTGGTAGGTAAACAATGCGCCTGCCAGTTTATGGCCAATTTTGACAGAAACGAATGGGATGCGCTAAAAAAATGCCATTTGCACAAATTGCGTTTCTTGTCAGAAAAATAATGGGCATACTTACTTTTTAAAAATACAATGCAATGTAGAAAAAATTCAAAAATCTTGGAAGGACGATAAAAAAACCATGGAGTCATGCACAAATGGCTTTTTTATCTGCACTTTTATTACAAAACATTGATTCCAGGGTTGCTGTGGCTTGTAAAACTAACCTTTGCTCAAATCAGTAAACTAATTATTTTAAACAGTAAAAAATTTAAAAAAATGTTCCCCCGTCATAAAATGTTTACCAATGCTATAATTGAATACTGCTAACTTCTCAGAATGCACTTTGATTTAGTATTCGGTAGAAGGCATCTTAAGTAGTAGGCATTTGTTCCAGGTAATCGGGTAGGTGTACAAATGGAGTGCATAGGTGTGAAGTACTAGTCTAGAATGTGCTAGGGTCAAAAGCCGCGCAGTATGTCAGCGCTTAGTATTCCGTGAGCTGGAGCTCGGGCCAGCTAACGGGACTCGCAGCCGTCTACACGGGCCTTTACTTTCATCGATCGGACGAGCCGCATCGACGACGGTTACTTTCCTTTGTTAGTTCTATCTTCTAGCCCGTAAAAAGTATTCTACATTTACAATATCCTAATTTACTTTTCATTAGAAATTGGTTCGAATTTATTACATTAGCAAAGCACAGGCGCGACCAATCTGATTTAGAAGCACAGTTCAGTTTTTTCAAAATACCTCGTTGGCTGTAATAATATATGACATTATAAAGAGATTATCTACGGTCACATAAAAAAAATAAGGAAAGGAACGGCAAGTGTTTGGTTAAATCCCAGGTAGAATCGGAAAAATTATGAGGTTTGGGACAGCGCTGCCTTTGTGAGCACGTACCGTTAGATCCATTTGAGATGACTATTAGACGAGCATGAACCGTCATCATGGGTTCCGATGTTTTTATTTTTATTCACCTGCTCTTTTGTATGCAGTAATTTTGTTTAGTGCACCTAACAATTTTGATGCTACATGATCCTATTTAATAGGAACTGGCGGAAACTTGTAATTGGCCCGTGGTCACTTAATTCAATTTCGTACTTATATTTATTAGGCTGTATGTTTAATTAGGTTCGTATTTATATTAGTTCTATGATTTACTTACTCTCAACATCTCTTACGTACACAATCTTTTTATTTTATGCTTGCAAATTTAAACAATTTTGAAAATATAACTTCTGTCATATTTAAAGCTATGTAAAATTAAGGAAAGCAGATATAATCCCATTCATAATTTATAATCATTTGTAATTAAGAAGTTCCAGTTCCTATAAAATCTTTAAATAAATTTAATGTTGTCCAACAACTTAATTATTAATCACGTCTCACAATCAGAAAGGAAACGGACCGAGAGAAATGTGCATCATACATCACAATCAAATGGCCCTTAAAAAATCATACGGTATCCAATATACAACGATGGCTACCGTTAGGTCGCTTGATGAAAAAACCAAGGGTGGAATGAGCGCTCGACGGGAAGCGGTGCCGTGGGGTTCGTTTTAATATGCGTCAAAAATACTCAAATGGAAATTGTTATTAAAATTGCTCTTGACATACTATGATATGTGCAAAAACGTGCCGTACTTAGGTATACTCATGTGCATGTCTGATGTGTTTGTCTTCCATATCAAATTTTAATGTTTTATATGTGCAAAAACGTGGCGTACTTAGGTATACTCATGTGCATGTCTGATGTGTTTGTCTTCCATATCAAATTTTAATGTTTTAGAATCCTGCCACCAAGAACACTTCTTATGATTTCTTCTAGTACTCTACTTAATTTGTTTCATCATGGTATCTTTACAAACAGTTGCACAATTACTTGATTTAACACAAATATTAAGCTATTAGTTTAATACTTAAATTAAAATGGAAAGTGTGAAATTAATAAAGTTTTAGTTTGTTATTATTTTCTCATATTACGACACTAATATGATCATGAGCAACCAATCCTCTTCAAAAATGAGAGATAGGCCAATCTGCGTCGACCTAATTAAGGGTAGAACCAAGCTAGGAACTTAAGGTTATAAGTCTGTCTACATCTATCACATCACAGTAAAATTACAAATTCATACATAAATGCGAAAACCTGTGATAACTCATGTTTTTTATTTATTCACGATTTGTCTTGATAAGATTTGCAAAGGAATAGTGTGCACTGTGCACCATGTGGAAAGACAATTATAGGATAACTTAAAAAAAAATGGTAATAAATGTTGTTTTTCCGAGATGCATAAATATGAATAAAGTTATGGAAAACTCTTGTTTTTCAACATGTGTGTGGAAAAACTATTTAATAATTTTATTATGAAAATGTGGATTGAATGGGGAATAATTGATATTTTTTCCTACTCATAAAAATGAGGACTAAGCGTGTAGAAACTCTCAAGTTTTTGTAACATGTTAAAATGAGAATAAAAATTGGAAAAAACTTCATATTTTTCTGACATGTAAAACAGAGGATTTAAATGTGGAAAAACTTAAGTATTCCGACATGTCAATACAAGATTCGACAAATCTTTCAATGTAGTTTGCTAAATCAGGATTACGCTTTATTCACCGGTCTCGGTAAACATTCAACTCTCTGTGTACCTGTATCCTAAGTTTAGTTTGGTTATGGTGGAGTAACTGTCCCTCAGCCACCGGAAGGCGAATGGCATACATATTATAGCTACTCATATGCATGTAGGACAGTCCGTCGTCGATATACTCCCATAATATATTATTATATATTTACCATCACGTGCCTGTTGCACTTCCTGTAACTTTACTTTCATAGTTTATTCGGAATAGTAAACAGTTAGCGTGTACTTTTACTTTACATCGTAGACATTGCTTGTAATAACTCTTACACTAAAGTTTGTTTACATAATTCAAAGTACGAAGTCGCTAATAGTACAAGTATTGACACGGAAGCAGCCATGTCCTTCGCGATAGCGTGCTTCTGTTATTAGCAGTGGTGTATTGTTTTAATACGAACGCGTACAATTACCATGTTTGTTAAAAGTGGTAGCAATGCGCAGCTAGTTATGGTATCATTTCAGCAATGATGACCCAAGAGTAGTTTTAACTGATGTTTAGTAATTGTATTGTTCTTCAGTGCTTAATTTTCACACAAGTTTGACCTGCGACAACTTCGAAAGTGTGTTTTTTATATTGTGATTCTACTAGTTTTATAAAATCGAGAACATGCCTTTAGTCATAGCATGCTCCATCGTAGACAACATCTTCGCTTAATGACAAGGTGGCTGTCAAATGCAATACAAAACAATAATAAAAAAACCTCTATTAGGACACATGCCTTCTCTGAGAGAGAGAGAGAAAGAGAGTGAGAGAGAATGGAAAATAAATAAAAGAGGAGTAATTTTAATATTTTCTGGTACATAGACCTTGATTATGTAAAAGTAGTACGATATCATAAACTAAACTAGGCGCTGTGCGACCTTAAGATGCCGATAGTGCAATCCACGAAAAGAGCTCTATCCTTTTTCCTTGCCAGATTAAGTAAGCTGTATTATGCTTGTGATCATCCAATCCATTTAAATGAGCATGTTCCTCCACATATAAGTATTATTTGTGACACAGAACATTAATTAAGCTTTTTAGTTACAGATATATCGTATAATATTGCTCACCTGCCTAAATCCATTACTGTTGCTGATGTTACAAAATAAAATAATATTTCTTTCTTTTCTTTATTATAACAATAATGTTCCCACTTATATGTATTATTTGTGTATATTATAACAATAAAAACAGATCATGTACCTTAATATTTCTAACAGGCCATCCCCTGACGTACATTTTTGCCGAATGGTGTAATCTGAATAAATGAAACGGCATGAGACTTGCATTGGAAGCGCACTAATTAGAGAGATGTACAATTTGAGCGGATTTCGTGTTTCTAATTTGAGGATTGATAATTAATGAATGGCCCGGTAATATCAGTGCAATAATCTTACGCAATGTCGACCGATACGGCAGAAAGGTCACATGTTTCCAAGACGAGTCAGTGAAGCAAGAAAAAGGTTATTACATAATGGGTGCGTGCGCGCCGGGGTTATGGTCCAAGGGTACCGTTGCTCGAACAGGTTCCACGCATTACTGCACCTCCCCCCTCCCGTAACCCCCTTCCTCCGCCCTACGCCTGGCCACGCGCGTCAACCTTTACTTTCTACCCATCAAGGACCTTTCCCGAACTACCAATACCAAAACTGGCGGAAGAATCAAAATCTAATTGGAACATTCCAGTTTGGGCTTAGTAGAGCAATTAAATTTTATTAATTTGATAACATTAACGCTAAGATTCATAATAGTTTTAAACAAAAAATAAAAACAGTTGCTATTTTTTATTTAACCTTAGGTACCTAAATTCTATTAGATGAATGATATATTTTGGTCTCAAATAATCTATTTAATATATAATTATACGAATGGTGTATTCTTAAAACAATACGCAGAACATTTTACCATATTAAAATTCTGCGTCACGTATTTTTCATCTGAATCTTAACTGTATAATCTTAAGCTTGTTTGTTCTGCGTAGCAAGTTTTAACTTTATGACACGAGGAGTAAGAGTGAGAATCGCGTAAGCGAAAGCGAGTAGAATGTAAGTGGGGCTGCGACGCGAGCGCGGTTCAATGACCGAGTTTTCACGAGTTTGACAGCCTTCTGTTATATCATCGGTCGTTGTCATTGTCATTGCCGAAACCACGGGCGGTGAGTATGCAAATTTGTTACCTATGTGCTTGATACTGGGTTTACTTTTGTTTGAGTTTATTGAACGTGTTTTTTTTCTTTTTGCTGTGTTTGCGTTTCTTGTGATAAGCTACAGCCCAAGTTTTATGGGTAGATACGTGATTACCATTTGGTTTAGCAATAATGATTTTATTTGTGGCTAAATTTAATTTTACTAAAAGATTGAAATCAGTAAGCGTAATGTTATATACCATGTTGGTACATACCATTACAAGACACAAAGAAAAATAAAATTTTATATATTTATGTTTATTGATGTTGATATGTTAAATCTCTTTAATTATAATGTAATATTCGATAGTAGGTATCTACTTTATTTTTACAGCACCATGCTAAAAGTAAATTAGTCCAAGTCTTTGTTTATCTGTTTTTCTCGACAAGACTGAACCGACCTTGATGAAATTTTCCAAAGCAGTGTTCATGAGGATTGAGGACGGATATTTAGGATATATTTTATATCGAAAAAATGTAAATTCATTGGAAGTAAAATATAATTTTCATACGGGCTGAGTGGCTAGCTCTAATGTCAGAGGTTTTAGGCCGCCACACGGCCACCACCACTAAGGCATATCAGAATATGCCTAAGTGGTTACCACGGGTATAATCGCGGGCTTCAAGGAGCAGTATGTTTTTACGGTATCTCTTATAACATGTATCTACAAATGTATATTAGTTACATTACAACCTAAAGACACTTGCCTTTTTACTTTTTAATGTATGTTACACAGATTACTCCGAAATGTTTGAATTAATTACGTGCTTTTTTTATATGTAGAGGTAACTCTCGAAGTAGTTCCACAAAAAAGCATTAACTTTGGCTTCGTAGGTTTTGAACTAGATCTAATAACAATCAACAGGCGCTCTAACAAAAGTAAACGAGTGCTGTTGCCCGCGACTTCGTACGCTTAGATTTTCATATAAACTTTCAACCCTTTTTTCCTCCCTTAATCCAGCTCTTGCGCAAAATAACACAGCTTATACTTCACTCTGGTCATAGCTAAGCATATTCGTGAAAACCGCATTTAAATCCGTCCAATGGTTTAGGAGATGTGCGTGGACAAACTAACAAACAAACAAATAGACAAAAATTCTTAAAACTGTCTCAATGTGTTCAGATGCTTATTTTAAGACGCCTTGCGTGTTTTTATCTTGTAATCTCGCAATTACAGATTTTATTATATCTACGTTTTTATTATATGTATATATAGATATAGATTTTGTTCAAGAGCCTGTTGATTTGCCAATATCATTGATTTTGTGCGAGCGCTTACTAATCTTGAAGTTGGGTTTTAATATAGATTAATATTTGAATGTGTTGCATTTGATAATTAACAGTGTAGGTTGGTGACGTAACCTTGTAGGCTCCCCGCGTCACCACGTGCTTCAAATGTTCACCTTGGAGCTGAACTCTGCAAGTTCAAGGTCCTGTTTTTGCAGATGAACACAATAGCTGCGCTTGTGTCTGTGCCCCACGCTCACATGCTGATAACTATTATTACAACATGTGCAAAAAATGGAGCGATTCGCAAAATCGTTTATACCTGTTGCTGAGTTATGTCATGTTATGTAAAAATTATGCCGTAAATCATTGATTTACAACACATCGATAAAGTACATGTTTGAGTATAAATTTAAAATAAGCGCTCTGGGTTTACATATAAAAAGGATACATTTATCCTAAAACACAATCCTAAAATCAATTCCTCGCCTAATTTGGGATCACAGTCAATCTGTTTTTTTTTTTTTTTTGGTACATAATATATTTTTATTCTCGGGTCTAGCTCGGACTTTTGAGAGGCATTGGTGGGTCCGAATCCAACACCATGCCCCGTTTAATATAAAATACATTTATGGATTGTATTTGAAAGGGAATATGAAACTATTGTATAGTTTAGGATTAAAAAAAACTGAGCTATTGTGGTGAGTTCTTAATGGTGCTGTGCTTATCTATGGTATGAGGTACGGCACCCGCCAATTATGCCTAATGTCAAAATTATATATTATTATTTTATAAATACTGACAAACTAATTTAAATTTTATGTCATCTTTTTTTATCTTAAGTCATTATAACAATGCCTAATTTAACTTGTAACAATCATAGACTATATGCATAGATTGTCTAAGTAGTTAGTATAATTTTAATCTACTTTTGTAAAGAAATATTTGAATCATGACATCCATAATCAAATATCGTTGACATAAATGATTAAATTTATAATTTTTATCATATTTATGTTACTCTTGTACACCATATTGACCACATAGGTAAGTAAATGGGGGTCAGTCAGTACGGGATGTACCTACTCTTTACTAACTCTGACATTAGGGCTAGCCAATCAGCCTTTACGAACTTACTAATTCGTCTCAGTGTTGCATGATTGTAATTAATACTAACAGTTGATCACGAAATTGCCCGCGTAGTTAATCAAATCATAATCTAAATAAATAAATAATCTTACGTAGTTTACGAGTAGCTTTCAATAACTGAAAGAAATCAGTTCAGTAGTTCCAGATAACATTACCTTCTACAAAAAACCCTTTTTAGTATTAATTTAAATGGATAATTAAGATCATGCAATGAGTTATAAATATTATATATCTAGCTAAAATATTATACCCACACCACAGATCTACTAATCCCATATATATTTACTATACCTATACCATATATAACTAGAACCCTTGTACTAGTAAAAAAAAAAGTCATAGTAAAATTAATCATACAAGGACTCTACCAATGCTCTACATGTTACGTAATTGTTGTAATATCTACTATTCAATACAAAGTATGTAAATATTGTTAAATCTAGTCAGTCGTCTATCTAGATAATATCATTCGTATTGGTCACGATTAAGTATGATTAGTAGAAAAAAAATATGCTAAGATATTATAGGGCAAATATAAACTTTTCAATCACCGCTTATATTACATCTAAAACTTTATTGACAACTATTTACACTTATATTATTAATCTAATACTAAACTACGAAGGCTAGTTAACTTTTAGTTTAGATATATTTATTTGTAGAGGTAGAAACAATAATACAGAAACATTGACAACACAACGCTGCGCGTTGATGTCTTTTGAACGCAAGACATATCGCATGCAATTTCCATTCCCACAGTCCGAAAAACTTGCGAAACATTATATGCTTGTAAATAGGTTAGAATTGTTAGTAAAAATATTAATGAAATTATACTGACCATTGACTGCCAATCGAATTGAAGAAAATCCAATGAAAATCCTAATAGGAAATGTTTGTTTATGTTTTCACTAACACTTAAAATAATCCACAAGTCACTTCATACGCCACTTAAAATTATGAGAGAAAATACTAAAATTAGTCTTATGTTGAGATCTCTGTTGCTTTCAGTCTAGATAAATGCAAAACGTCACTCGAGTATCGTACTAGAGGGTCATGGTGGAGCGAGCAACACGGCGCGGCGCACCGACACCTCCGGATAACTGATAAAATGTAGCTCGGTTCATGGTCGGAGACGTCCTTCCTGCGCGGGTACTCTCAGCGTCACCGCCGCGCCGCCCGCGGTACCTGCGCCCGCGCTGCTCTTCCGCACTCGCACCGCACCGGGTGAATGAACTGCTGCGTGCGAGCGGGACACATACACACACCGTCTCCTTCCTATGCCGTCACTTCCAATGCCATGGCCAAAGCTGACAGTGAATTTACCACATCCAGCTCACCAGGTTGATCTAGAACAAGTGTCAAATAATGTTTACCAAAATCGCGAATTGCTTTCGCTAACTGGCACCAGCCTAAAAACTGGGCGTGACTCAGTTTTCTCTTTCAACTAAACCTAATTCTATTGATCAGATTTTGACTGTTTACGTTCCTAGGCAAGGTAAAGTATCACTACAAAAATAATTCACCCAATGATTATTGAGTCACTTATTTAATTATGTTCCTATTTAGCTGGTGTTAAAATAACCTTCGGTAAGATCACTAATTATTCACGGCCTGTGCTGTGTGAGTCATGTAAGCATATTGTTATTTTTAACCAAAATCAGAAGTTGATTCCAAAAACAGGCGGGAATCATTTTGAATGAGCTCAAAACAATTGTGTTCTATCTTGATCCCGTCATACTATACTAACTAATATTATAAACGCGAAAGAGTGTTTGTTTGTTACTCTTTCACGTACAATGAATCACCATGATTTTTGCATGGAGATAGAGGGCAGGATACATATGGGGCATTTTTTCTCCTAGAAAATATAACAGTTCCTGAGGATATTTCCACGTGGGTGAAACCGTAGAGCGCAGCTAGTATATATATACCTCTAAGGTGAGGTTTTCCCAATGTTACTATAGAAGACCATAAGGCCTAAAATATTGGATATATCGCATATGTATCGCATTTAGTGGAGCAAAACCATGGCACTTACACACAGTTGTGCGTTTCACTACTTCTATTTTTGAGGATTTTCTCATATTTTTGGAAAAAAAAAAGGCTGAAATATGATGTACTTTACGGTTCCATCCATAATTATCAAATCTGTATATAAAGATATCGTAGACATTATTTAGTAATATAGGTATTTGAATGCATAAAAAAACCGGAGAGAAATGCCAAATCAGTGTTACTTATTTTTTTTCTATCCAGCGAAATGTCCTTAATCGTGTTTCGTTCTTGACGGTTTCCTAGATAAAATATTAAATTTTGATATGACACCATTTTTATAATTTTAAACTAACCATGGAAGTAGACAAATTAAACTAGATTGACCAAAATTGCTAAAAGTAGGAAAAGTGGGCTTTAAGATAGGCTTCCATCCAGCACCATGCCCTCCTTGCACCTATATCAAAATATAATTGTTTATACCTACCCTATTACAAGAAACTTTAAATGGCAAAATTGCTTGTCTCAATTTTACTGTTTACCTATTATAGGTAAAGTGTCTTAAGGATTATTACAAATGCTTTCAAACTACTCAAAGTAACTACAAACAGCAGTTGCTGAAAATTTAAAATAAGCTCTATAACAAAGATTTTTAAAAGTATGGATTTCGGGTCAGCGCCCAAAAATGTCCGAAGCATAAGTAAACTAAAACCCTAGTAACTATTGAATAATCTGTGCTACTTGTGTTGTGCTCTTTAGGGTCTTAGACTAATCTAAGACCCTAAAGAGCACAACATGAGACATTGTTATGTCGATATAGGATTAAAATTACTTTGTTGGTATTTCTTGAATATATATTAATGTGAAGTTTTTTTTTTTTTTTTGGCTTTCCATCTTTTTATTTAAAAAATAGCAAGCCCTTCATGGAGCCGACTAGCGAAGGATAGAGAAAGATGGAAGCTTTTGGAGGAGGCTTTGCCGATAAATATATATAAATTTAGTAAGTAATAGTAATGTTATCTTAATTGTAAATACAGCTTATTTTCATTGTATTTTTTATTTAATGTAAGTTTACAACAGGTAAATTTTGTGCTAGACAGAACATCCATGTACCTTAATGACGATCAGTAAAGAAATAACAAATTCAATAGAATTAGTACTCACTTTATTCTTCATGATATAAGAATAATATATCTTTTTGAATTATCCAAATCGGACCATTACTTACGAAGATATTAAGTAATAAACATTATGCCGTTCCTGCCGCTAAAAGTAATGGACGCAGGGCGTGTGACGTCACCGAGACGGTCGCCGCCAGTTAGCCGTTGGCAGCTATAAGGCGCGCAGTGTTTTGGGTGGTTAATTGTGACTTTGATACAAATTAAGTACCCAATTTGTGTCTAATTCATCTTTTTATTAATGTACAAATATTGTATAGTGCCGAAATGTACAAACACTTCTTTTAAAACGAACGAAAAAACAATTTTTTTTCGTGCCGAGAGATCCAAAACTTCGTAAAAATGCTATTTCATTGTAAAAAGAGATATAAAACTCCACCCTCTACCCAGGCTACTAGACATTGCTGTAAAGATCATTTCGATGTAAGTACCTACTTCCATAACTATACCTACCCATTATTTAGTTGATATGGAAATAAGTTGGTACCTATACTATTACGTGTAGTGTATTTATGTATTCTCTTATTTTAAGCCTGCTGTCGTAATAAAAACATACCTACTTACTTTTTCTGAGTTTTGTGGATAAACCTACGTGCCTACAAATTCGCCCGTTTCCATTTCTATATAATATTTCAAGGTCAAAACAATAACACAGAGATGTACTCGGGTAAAAAGCAAATATTGAATGATAATTTATTTTAATCCTTTACACAACAGCGGTGCATTTTATGTTTTTTTTTATTGTTTGCTAGGCTTGCGCTTGGCCGCCAACTCGCCTGATGTTGCCTGAGTTTAAGTTTGGCGTTTTAAAAAAAGGGTTTGTACATTTCGGCTCTATACAATATTTGTACATAGTTAAAAGATAAATTAGACACAAATCGGGCACTTAATTTGTATCGAAAGTCACAACTATCCACACAAAACACTGCACGCCTTATAGCTGCCTACGGGTGACTGGCGACGTTCGTCACTGTGACGTCACAAGCTATCGTGCCGGCCAGCCAGTGAACTTCGCTAGTAATTTCGTCATAACTTCGTTATTTTTTGTCGTAGAACAATATTTTTTGCACTGTATGTTAAGGATTTCTTAGCTCTATAAATCTGCATTCTCAACTAAAAACGTTACTGATCCTCATTATAATTATGATGATACGACTGACAAAAATTATTAACTTTCAAAACAAAAACTATGAATTGTAGACTACAATGTGATTTTCTTTCCTTGCAAATCCCGTAACCATCTTTACAGTTTGCTTTCTCACGTGTTTTCCTTCCCATTATTCTGGTATTTTATCACAAACATCGACACAACAATGCAGCTACTTGAGATGACGAAAAAGGACATTTACAGTTACGCAAGGGCAACAAAACGTGGAACAATAACAAAAACGTATTATGTAACATCAATCGGTGCAGTAATCGAAGGCTTCGATCGAGAGATTCGCTCTACCTGCCAAACCCAAGCGTTTTTTCCTCAAAAGGGTGGCCGTTATAATGCACAAAAAAAAGAAACCAACGGTAAAACCAGACGCACATTGCAACTATAAAAACACAATGACACAGACTTTTGTGTTTCCTGTGACGAAAAATTTGAAAGAAGAAAAAACAACAATGTTTATTGTAAAATCATGCGACAATTTTATATAACGAGTACCTAGATAGAATATCTGGCTAGGAATAATACAAGTCATCACAGCCAGCTAGCGAAGAAAAGCTAGGCTTTCTGGTGGGATTTTTTCTAAGTTTTTACCAAGGGTAAGGCTGTTGAACACTTTTATGTAAAAGTATCCTGGAAAAGACATTGTCTAAACATCAGTGAGTCAATGTCAAACAGCCTTAAAGTAATATTATGCTAACATTAAAAAAAATATTATAACTTAACTATAAATTTAAATTGATCAAACCCACTATTTGTAGGACATGTTTGTTTGTTCTCATGTGTACATAATCTATACATATAATAAAAACGTAGAGATAAAAAAATCTGTAATTGCGAGATAACAATAAAAAAATCACACAGGTCGTCTTAAAATAAGCAGCTGAACACGATAGGACAGTTTTTAGAATTTTTGTCTGTTTGTTTGTTTGTTTGTTTGTTTGTTTGTTTGTCCGCGAACATCTCCTAAACCACTGGACGGATTTAAATGCGGTTTTCATGAATATGCTTAGAAATTACCAGATTAAAACATAGGCTATGTTATATCATTTATTTTAATTCTTTATTTTTACATAAACGAAAATAAAAATCAATGATTTATTTCTTCGTTACCCGAAACGTAATATGAGGATCGTCACATAGCCTCAAGCAAGGAGATCCAAAGTAAAGAGAATGTTATTGACATAGCCATTAAAATTTTCAAACTGTCAACTGTCATTCGGTTAATCAGTTTAAATTTAAAGAAGGTTCCTTAACCTTCTTAGATGAATGAACGTGTAGATCAAGCATGTTATAGGCCTTACAACCTCTTTGGTGATTCATTCCAGTGCATGGAGTAGGAGTATTACATTCTCTTGGTTTTATTCTATGTTAGCATTTAAAACACAAAATATACCGCATCCTATTTTAATTCAGTCCCGCGAAAAGAAATATTCAAAAAAGGCCCTTTGTACATGAAAATAAACCTATACAACAAAATTCCGGACGCAATAAAGAAAGAAAGAAATAATAACATTTTCCAGAACCAACTTCGTAAGTTTCTAACCCAAAATTTTATTACGAGATAAAAGATTTATCCGACGATAATTTTTAGAAAATATAATATTTATGTAATAAATTTAACTATACTTAAATTTATATGTTTATGTCTGTGGTCTGGTTTTGTGAACAGCCACTACATAAGTCATTGCTGCATCCTTTATGCAGGGTATATAAACTTAGCTTTTAGAAGAATACAGTGTATATTTGCAATAAGAATAAGAATATAGAAATAATTTTATTTTACTGTGATATTTTAACAGATAAATAGAGTAGTTCCATTTCATGGCTTTTTAATCAAGGTATAGATACAAATGCACGCGAAATAAGAAATAACTAGCCAAGAGCGTGTTAAGACAAGCATTATGTCAGGGTTCCGTGGCCAGCGAAACTGGACAGTCAAATTTCAGAGATGTATATCATCCCGACATGACATGATATACTTTTAATGGTTTAGACAAAAAGAAAATTTCAAAATATGCTCTGCACTGTGGTCACTTTATCTTTTTGATTTGAAAACTGTTGACGGTGTTATTTATTACTTTTATGCTTCTATCAATATTTCACACAGGGCGACTTAAAATAAGCAGCTGAACATGTTAAGGCAGTTTTTAGAATTTTTGTTCGTTTGTTCAGGCACATCTCCTACACCCCTGGAAGAAAATGCGGACGGATTTAAATGCGGTTTTCACGAATATGCTTAGCTATGACCAGATTGACCAGATTGATAGGCTATGTTATTTTGCGCAAGGCCGGATTAAGGGAAGAAAAAAGGATTGAAGGTTTATATGAAAATCTACGCGTACGAAGTCGCGGGCAAAAAAACTAGTTTACCTAATAAAGACTCTTATTATGTAAAACATACCCACTACCGATTCGGAAAATACTTCATTACTTTAAACCCTTAAACATAATTATGTTGATCAAATGTAACTAATGACCATCGTAGTAAAACTTGCTTCCAAATAATAAAACAGCATTCAAATGGGTCCTGTCGTTTTGGAGAAGAATGGTAACTAATTTTTATATTTTAACCCAAACGCATGTGTGTTTCTCCTATACTTCGAAGCTAAAAATAATAATATCTGTATTTCAACTTAAAAATTATGTGACATTGTAGTATGTACTACTAGCTGCAATCCACGGTTTCACCCTCGTGGAAATTCTTTCAGGAACCGTACATGTTATCTAGTTAAAAAGTAATAAAATGTCAAATTTTCCCAAAAAATAACATGAAGAAATCACGTAAATTCTTTGCTCTGATCCTGCGTAAAATATGAACAAACAACACACACTTTCGCATTTATAAAATAAAAGTATCATCATAAGTTCATATTAATCTGTTCAAGTGTTATGTAACAATATGACAAATACCAAAAATAAGTGACATTTCCTTGCACCTACTAGTCAATGGCTCAGTAGAACCCGCATGGTCTGATTATGCGGACTTCTTGTCTACAACAAAAGAGAAGAAACTGTTTTATTATGCAGTAGCTCGAGTCATAAAAGAAAGGGGTGCATTCACTGATTTTCACTTCGTTGTTCTTTGACCACCCCTAAGCGTAAAGAATTTGTAATAAATTAAGGGATAACTTTCTTATTGATTTATGACACCAGTAGCTGTAATTGTTACCGACATTATTGTTCTTAAGTTCATTGTTTAGAATTCCTGCCTACATCGAAGCGCAGTTACTTGTAGCTTAATCGGATTTCGAAAGATTAAATGTTTAGGGAAGTAAAATCTGTAATCCACATTTAAGCCCTTTATATTTTGTAAATATTTAACCGAAAATGCCAGATATATCATGTCGATTTGCCGGCTACCGTCTTGAGGTTCGTTGGTTATCTTTTTTAAGATAGCTTAATTTTTTGCCCTGTCTAAACATGTTCTCGTACAAAAAGCGACCAGCGCGCGAACCTTCAAAGGATTAGCCAAGAGGCGAGCTAGTAGGTACCTACTCGAGAAAAAAGCAACGAACTCTAAGCTAGTTCTATGTTTATTAGATATGTATTAGTAAAAAAAGAAGTGGACGCCGAAACTCGCCTGGTCGCCCCTCCACAGGCCGGCAGGACGCGATCAGCGATTTGGGAGCAACGTCCTCGGCCTTGGAACTAGATGAACTTACGTAACCGCCGCCCGCGCAGCCCCGCGGCCATAGAGCCTCCTCCAAATATTCTAACACTTTTTGCACGTCCCGACAGATTATAACAACTTGGCGCGCAAAAAACTCCCTCCTCGTAACTACGCACTGGAATAACTTATGAGGCCCTGCCGGTGGTCAATTCACCGTGTTACTTGTAAGTGATTCTTAACGAGCCTCCTGATTCTATATATATATTTAGGTACTTATACATTTTGATGTTGCTACTTTAAAACAATTGGGTACACCTATTGATATTATTGACAAACTAGATATATGAAATCAATGTAAAGCCTGTGAATAGAATATTTACTTAAGATGGGCGCTGTTCCATCGTCAAATAAATACTTTAGTCGGATGTTACTTACATTACTGCTGCGGCAGGGGCGTATTTACCCTAGGGCCAAAAGGGCCATGGGGGGCCTGCCGGGGCGGAAGGCTGTATGGTGGTTAGGGCGAGGCCTATGTTCAGCAGTGGACGTCTTCTGGCTGATGAAGATGATGATAATATTAGTGTAGATTAAAAGTTTTTACTTTTTCCGTTAATTAATGGGGCGGCGAACCTTGCAGGCCCAGGGCGCTGAATCTTAAAATACGCCACTGTGCTGCGGTGTGCAACAGAAGCATTTATGGACGAACGCGAAAATCTGACTTGAGTGGTAGCCGAAGCTAAAGCATACTCAAACAGCCTATAATATTCCCACTACTGGGACACAGGCCTTCTCTCAGGGAGAGAGAGGATATGCTCTAATCCATCATGTTGGCTCATTGCATGTTGGTGAATGTCATGTCTTTGAAATTTTGGGGTTCTTGGACATACCGGTTCCTAACACGATGTTTCTCTTCATCGTTTTGAGCGATGACATTGAAACTGCACACAATTTATTTAGGTACCAAATAAATTATTAGTGCTTTAGGCACATGACAAAATCCAGTTGGAAAGTCAATATAAAACTGCAAGACAAAACTCTGGACTATGTAAATGAGTATACTTACCTTGGGCAAATTACTTCCTTAGGCGACGAAACTACCAAAGAAATAAAAGACGGATTGCAAATGGCTGAAAACGATACTGGTCGGTCAACGAAATTATAAAATCCAAATATCTAGGTGTGGCAATCACAAGGAAAAAAACAACTTAATTAAATACCCTTCCTGTTTTGACTTATGGCTGTGAAACCTGGGCACTCACCAAACACCAAAGTGAAAAACTTGCAAAATGCCAGTCAGGCATAGAGAGAAACATGATGGGTGTAAAACTAAAAGACAAAATTAGAAATATAGATCTCAGGTGGAAAACAAAGCTCAAGGACATAACCAAGAGAATAGGGCAACAAAAATGGAGATGGACCGGTCATATGATGCGAGAACACAGAAATAAGTGGTCTAAAGCAGTCACGTTATGGTATCCCAGAGATGGCATCCGGAGCAAAAGCAGACAGTGCAGGAGATGGGAGGATGACTAAAAACTGACAGCTTGAACCGACTGGCGAAGGGTTACCTTTGAAAGAAAACAATGGAAAGAGTTAGAGGAGGCTTTTGCTGAAAGGCACACTGAGATCAGGTACATTTTAAAACAACTTATCTCAGTTTAGAAAGCTGTAAAAATAAATAAATATAAAAGTTGTTTGTGCAGTGCCGAGGATCGAACTGGGTGCCATCAGATTGTAAAGCGTACATGCTACCACTTGGCCACCGTCGTTTATACTAGCATATGTGAGTCCATACATTCTCAGTTGCGGCCAAGGCATGTATAGTACTTTTCTGAATCATGGCATTGCTATTCACGTTAATATTTACATAAATATTTTGGGGTAACTTTCACATATCATTAGGACGTTGCCTATCAACCAAACTACGAAAAAAGAATATTCCAGATAGCTATGACTTGCAGGACACCTGGATATGTTAATTTAGTTTTTGTTTGTAAATTCTAACATAAATTGTGAGCATTCGCCTCTTATTTTAATCTTGTACGCACGTACAAAATTATTTGACGAGACAAACGTTTGCCACCAATTACGCTAGAAAGGCTGAAAACTCCTCTCCAAACCTTAGATAGATAGATAAACTCTATTGTTTACACTACAAATTAAATATACAAGATAAAACAGTTTAAAAACTAGTGCAACAATCGGCGGCCTAATGGCTAAGAGCAATCTCTTCTAGGCGACCTTAGGCTTGAGAGGATTCATAGAGGAACCTTAAAGTCCAATTTTTGAAGAAGAGGGTTCTACAAATTATGAATATATCAAATACAATGTTATAGAAAATTAATTTGTTGGCAGTTTAGTCATTTAATAGGTTCTTACAACAAATCACAGGACATATACTCGAACAAAAACATGTTAATAATTTTAATTGATCCCATGATCCAAGAGTGAATACTTGCATTGCTTTTTATGACAAACAATAATTTTATTAAAAATTATAGTTAAACTGGTAGAATAAGGAATTTTTTATAATGGTCACATTATTGTCTATGATTAGTGTCAAACAAACCAAGTGTATAAACAATCAAAGAGAATACAAATATTTTATCATCTTGAATAACATCAAACTTTAAATTTTATTTATATTTCTATACCTTTTACACTCCTCTGATCCGTCCATCCTAATCCTTACTAAATCCTAATTATCGCGTATCGTTTCCCTACCTTTAAATTCTAAAACCAAAACTCATAAGACTTGTATATGGCAACTGCGTCAATCATGCGGAGCCAAAAGCCCCAATACGGGGAAGAAGAAAAAAAAAAAAAAAAAAGAGAATACAATAGAAGAGGTGTGTCCTATGTCTAACCGTGTCTGAGTTATGAGTATTCAAAGTTTGTATGGCGGCCATTTTTATTTTTACAGAAAATTCCGAAGTTTTGCTGAAATTTTAGTAAAGCTTTAATATAAATGTTTACTGTTTTCGTGATCCGTCGGGGTCCATCGTCAGGGTTGGACCTCCCTCTACACGACCCCATACTCACATTTTACTCAACTTCTCCGTATATAAGTTCCATTTCTCTAAGTCAGTCAGTCAGTCACTAAGTGAGTCAGTTGTAGTCTGAATTTCAATTCTACAATAATCTAAATTCTAATCTAATCTAAATTCTAAATCTATATCTATCTATATCTATCTATACATATAATAAAAACGTAGAGATAAAAAAATCTGTAATTGCGAGATAACAAAAAAAAAATCACACAGGTTGTTCGATCCCAACAAGCAAAAGAGGGTAGATGGAAAATAACTTCATTAATTCTTTTATTTTCTATCGTTGATCGGTAGAAGCCATTCCGTCATAGCGATTCGCTTGGGACGCACGTTGCGTACCTACTTTCGCGGCGCGTGCGCAGAAATCACCACCATCCAGGACATTCCTTTAGAACCTCTGGGTTCGTAACTCAGTGCTGTGAGCTCACAAAGAACATTGGAGAACAATATTTCACCAGTGCAGTTCAGTGGCCGTGCCCTGGCTGTGCCACATAAGACCGAGATTGCTGCTGAAGCCGTATGGGCGATCGTGGATTTAAGGTTGGTGAAGTTTTCCTTTTTACCTTCGTCAGCTTGCAGGGATAGTTGTCCGTTTCATTACCTGATCGTTCTGGATGCACCTCATACAGTCCACTAACAAAATCTTCTCCCAGAGACTGTACGTGTATCGTACAATCTTTTTTGGTCCTTCGAGCCGGATTAAATCCTTAACTCAATATAATACCTGGATTAAACCGGAATACAATCCTCAGTGGGACTAAAACCAGAAATAATAACTTTGGTTATTCACCTCGCCTTTGAGTTCGTAATTCATAGGTTTTATAGTGCAGACGTTCTGTTACTATAAAAGTACTTCTGACCGTGTCAGATCACCTCACGTAATTATCGCCGTGCGTAATTACTTTTTGTTAAGACGTTCTTAACTTGCCTTACATATTGGCCGTGCCAATTCACTTCATATTTACATTTTAGTATTTCATGCGCGTGGTAGACGTTCTACACGCGGCGTGTCATATTATATATATTTCCCAATCAGCTCTGGTACTTATATATTTCACACTATACACATATAATCTTGTCGTACAAGTATTTATTAATGTATTGTATAGTTTATTTGCATAAAATATAAGTTATTTTCGTTAAAATCTTGATATTTAGTTTCGTTGACCGCTTCGTGTGTCATTCACAAGATGGCGCCGCCATCTATAGACCAGAAGGATGAAATCGTTGCAACAATGTCGAATGAGTTAACCGTGTTAATTCATCGAAAACAACGGATGTTTCAACAAATGCAAGTAGTTTACGATATGTCCCGTGATTTATCCGATCCCGAAACTACACAATTATTTTTGATGCACGTGTCTGAAATAACTGATTTACGCAGTTCATTTGAAAAATTAATATTTGAAGAATTCCAAAAGGAACTTGAATCAGATCCAAAATCAACTCTTAGATGTCATGAATTGAAAAGTTTTGATGATCTTTATTTCCGTGTAAAGTTATGTGAAAACCAATGTAAACCGAAACCCAATAACAATAAGAGCGAGAACACTTCGCGCTCTGTGGAATCGAAGCCTCGCTTACCTAAACTTGAGTTGTTTACGTTTGATTCGAATTCTGAGAATTTCACAACCTTTTATGAGACGTTTTGTTCAATGGTTCACGATCACCCTCATATTCCGAAGATAGAAAAATTCCATTATTTATTGTCATGTGTGAAGGGATCCGCCTTAAATATTGTTAAAAGTGTTCCGATTACCGCCAAAAATTACGATCTAGTTTGGCAAAGTTTGATCGAGAAATACAAGGATGATAGATTATTGGTTGGTAGGTACATTGATAAAATGTTAAACTTTTCACCGCTGACAAAGGAGTCTTCTACTCATCTGAACCAGTTTATTGAGAACTTTGATCACTCATATAAAGCGATTCAATCGTTAAAAATTAGTGACTTGAATAGTTACATAATGTGTCATATTGCATTGCGGGCGTTGGACCCACAAACACGGAAAGGTTTTGAACAAAAATTAGATCAAAAGTCAATACCTACATTTGATAAACTTATCACGTTTGTTCAGAATCATATAAAAGTTTTGGATCATTCTACGTCATATTGTAATTCTACTGTGAATGTACAACAAAACAAACGCCAACAGGGCGATACGAAACAAGGTAGTTCGAGAAATTACTCTCACGCTTCTTCGACCAGTCCCAAGCTTAGGTGTTTACATTGTGGAGGAGATCATATGATTTTCCGATGTGATCAATTTCGTAAATTGTCAATCGATCAACGCATTAGCCGTGCTAATGAAATAAAGTTGTGCCGCAACTGTTTGAAACAAAACCATTTTGCAAGTTCGTGTAAAAGTAACTTTAAATGTTTGATTTGCCAATTATCTCATCATTTACTATTGCACAAGGATGTCAGCGTCAATAAGCAACAGGCATCAAATCCGATTCCAGCCGCGCCGGCCACTTCGCCGTGCGAGGTAGATAAGCCCGCTGTTATCTACAATACCTGTCATGTGACGTCATCGACGACTAACTATGCCGTTATACTAGGGACTGCTGTTGTGAATTGTGTAGATGCGTTCGGTAATTATCAACCTTGTCGAGTTTTAATTGATTCGGGAGCACAATCGAGTTTTATTTCGATGGATTGTTATCAACGACTGGGACTGTCTGCAAATAAATGTCCGTATAATATTTTCGGACTCGGAGGCGAATTCGTGAAAAATCACGGAATGGTTTCGTGTGCCATTCAGCCGCGTCATAGCGCGACACCTACGTTAAATATCGATGCAGTGATTTTACCTAAAATTACCTCTGATTTGCCAACCGTACCTATACCTGATAAGGTAGTTAATGAATTTAAAAGTCTGCAGTTAGCCGACCCGTGTTTTTACCAGAAAGCGCCGATTGATATAATTTTATCCGGTGACTTGTTTCCGTACATTTATGACGGGAAGAAGTACATAATAAATTGTGATATGCCAGTTGCGTTAGGGAGCGTATTCGGTTTTGTAGTAACCGGAAGACTAGGGATGCCTTCCCCTAGCACTAGTGATGTAGTACCGTGTGCGACATCACTACACACCTCGTTCACTTTAGAAAGTGACAATTTAAATGAAACTCTCAAACAGTTTTGGGAGACGGAAGCTTTGCCGTGCGAAGTTCCGATGAACCCGTTAGACGAATTAGCGGATAAAATATATTTAGAAAAACATTATCGCGATAAAACTGGTCGTTACGTTTCTCCGATTTTATTAAATCCGGACCACGCACCTCTCGGTGATTCCTATGACGTGGCGTTGAAGCGTCTTAACCAAGTCGAGCGTCGTCTCGCTCGGTCTACAGACCTTCATAAGGCCTATGTAGAATTTATGCGAGAATATGAATCCCTCGGTCACATGGAGTTGTACCAAGGTTCTGAACCTTCTGCGTATTTTATTCCGCACCATTGTGTTCTGCGTCCGTCTTCACTTAGTACGCCTCTGCGTGTTGTTTACGATGGCTCGGCCTGGGTCAGAAACGGCATTTCTCTCAACGATGCACTCTTGACTGGCGGGAAACTACTTCAAGATTTACTGAAAATTATTATGAATTTTCGATTGTTTGACGTATGTTTTACCGCGGATGTGTCCAAGATGTTTCGAGCCGTGTTAATCGACCCTGCCGACAGGAAGTATCAACATATTCTGTGGCGTGAATCTCCGACGGAGCCGGTGCGCACCTATGAACTTAAAACGAATACCTACGGGCTCCGTAGTGCGCCGTATATAGCTGTACGCACGTTGCATCAGCTAGCTGCGGACGAGTTATCTCGCGCTGAAAGTTCTCGCTCTGAAGCCGCTAGGGTTGTCACGCAAGGGTTCTATGTAGATGACCTTTTATGGTCTTGCCAGTCAAAGGAACAAGCTTGCAAGTTGCAAGATGATTTATTATCACTTCTTAAAAGTGGTGGGCTAGAATTAAGGAAGTGGGCTAGCAACTGTCCGGACTTGCTAGATAGAATGCAATCGGATCAGGTTTCAGCTATCAACTTTCAGGACGATACGTTATCGTCATCTCTCAAGGTTTTAGGTTTGACATGGCTACCTGCCTGCGATAGTTTTGCCTTTAATTACAACATGACTGACACAAAACAAACCAAACGATCTGTTTTAAAACTGCTCGCGAGTATTTTCGATTCCGTGGGGTTTATCTCACCTTGCACGTTTGTTGCAAAATGCATTATGCAAGATCTTTGGAAGTTAGGGGTTGACTGGGATGATCAATTACCGCCCGAGCCGTGCTCGCAGTGGAATCAATTCATCGCCGACTTGCCGCTCTTATCTGAATTACGTTTCGAGCGTCATGTTTTGATACCTAACTTCTGTGATGTGCAACTGATAGCGTTTTGTGATGCGTCGACTCGTGGTTATGCGTCGTGTTTGTACCTTCGCAGCGTAGATATAGCAGGTAATGTCAAGGTCAGGCTGTTGACTAGTAAGTCAAAAGTCGCGCCGTTAAACCCTGTATTGTCAATACCGAGACTTGAATTGGAGGCAGCCGTGCTGCTCAGTAAACTTGTTAGTTTTGTCGTACGAAACTTGACAACCGTAAATTACTCAATCATCGCTCTCAGCGATTCGAAGAACGTTCTAGCGTGGATCCAGACTCAACCTTACATGCTAAAAACGTTTGTGGCTAACCGTGTTAGTCGTATAACAGCTGTGGTTCCACCCAGTTCCTGGTTCCACGTAAGAACTCATAACAACGGATCAGCTGATATGTGCTCGCGTGGTGTACTGCCGGCTCGCTTCATAGAGGTCGCTGCGGAGTGGATGCAGGGTCCTGCGTGGCTGAGCGACGATCGAGATAAATGGCCTATCGAGTCATTTTACGTAAATAAAGAGTTTATGGTTTCCGAGCTCAAATCAAATAGTGCAACGTTTGCATTTAATTCATTTGATGACAGAAACGACCTCGAAGAAACTTTCGAAAAGTTCTCTTCATTTAATAGATTACAGCGCGTAATCTCGTGGTGTCACAGGTTTGTAACTAACCTGCGATGCAATCTTTCAGAGCGGTCTGTAGGACCTCTGAGAACCTCTGAGCTCAAAAAAGCTCACGACACTATAGTTAGTGTTCTTCAAGCGAATCATTTTGGTTCAGAGATCTCATCCCTGAAAAAAGGAAATTTTGTGGCCTCGCTACGAAAGTTGTCACCTTTCGTGGACTCTCACAATTTCCTCAGGGTGGGGGGTCGACTTGTGCAAGCCGACCTACCGTATAATACGAAGCACCCGGTGTTGCTACCTAAATGTTATACGAGCATGCTATTGATTAGTTATTTCCATGTAAAATATTTACATGTAGGTCCTCGTACGTTACAGGGCATTTTATGTAAAAACTATTGGCTTGTTAGTGCTCGTAGAATTATTCGATCCGTGTTATCGAAATGTAAAATTTGTTTCAAATGCCAACCTACCGCGTTACAACCGGAAATGGGTACATTACCCGCCCCTCGTCTCATGCCTAACAAGGTTTTTGAACATGTTGGATGCGATTTAGGCGGACCCTTCCTTGTAAAAGAATGCTTACGTCGTAACGCGAAGGTACACAAGGCGTACTTGTGTTTATTTATATGTTTTTCGAGCAAATCTGTTTTTTGCGAAGTACTTTCCCAATTATCATGCGATTGTTTCTTAGCTGCGCTTGATCGTTTCGTGGCACGACGAGGAATCCCGTCGTGTATGTATTCAGACTGCGGAACGAACTTCGTAGCTGCTGCTAAGCACCTTAAGGAAGTAGCAAAATTCTGGATTGACAAAGATACTCGAGATGAAATTCTTGGTGGATTAACGGCTCGCCAAATAGAGTGGCGAAAAAATCCTCCGAATGCCGCCTCTATGGGAGGGGTATGGGAGAGCGGGATAAAGCAATGTAAGCATTTGCTTGTCCGCGCTGTAGGTGATACAGCTCTTACGTTTGAAGAGCTGTCAACGGTATTTTGCAGAGTTGAAGCCGTGCTCAACTCGCGCCCTTTGTGTTCCCTATCAGACAACCCTAACGAGTTTGAAGTGTTAACGGCAGGTCATTTTCTGATAGGTCGAAGTCTAGTTGCTGTTCCGGAATATGAGTTTGAGGACGTGCCTATGAATAGATTGTCACGTTGGCAATTAATTCAGAAGGTTTCACAATCATTCTGGAAACGATGGTCTGATGATTACCTTCACACTCTTCAGCAGAGAGCGAAGTGGTTTTCTTCACCTCCCAACTTAAAGGTTGGTGATTTAGTTTTACTAAAATCAAATTTAACTCGACCATTACAATGGCCGCTAGGTAGAATTGAAGCGACACATGAAGGCGTTGACAAAATTGTCCGCGTTGTCACCCTAAGGACAAAAAATGGTCTAATTAAACGACCTGTTAATAAAATTTGCCCATTACCATATGCAAATTAACTATTTAATGATGTAAGAAGTTTATACGCCAGTAGTTATAATTATTTACATACATTATTTTCTATTTATGTTTAAACCACACCTTACACTTACACTTTACATATATTATAGGTTCACCTAGTTATTAATTGCTGGGTTCAGCCTGCTAATATAAGCTTCCCAAATTTATTAAGTTTGGTTTTAACTCTCCTTTGAGGATTGCTACATCCTACATTATTTAGGAATTCAATCATGTTGAATTCGGTGGGCGGTATGTTCGATCCCAACAAGCAAAAGAGGGTAGATGGAAAATAACTTCATTAATTCTTTTATTTTCTATCGTTGATCGGTAGAAGCCATTCCGTCATAGCGATTCGCTTGGGACGCACGTTGCGTACCTACTTTCGCGGCGCGTGCGCAGAAATCACCACCATCCAGGACATTCCTTTAGAACCTCTGGGTTCGTAACTCAGTGCTGTGAGCTCACAAAGAACATTGGAGAACAATATTTCACCAGTGCAGTTCAGTGGCCGTGCCCTGGCTGTGCCACATAAGACCGAGATTGCTGCTGAAGCCGTATGGGCGATCGTGGATTTAAGGTTGGTGAAGTTTTCCTTTTTACCTTCGTCAGCTTGCAGGGATAGTTGTCCGTTTCATTACCTGATCGTTCTGGATGCACCTCATACAGTCCACTAACAAAATCTTCTCCCAGAGACTGTACGTGTATCGTACACAGGTCGTCTTAAAATAAGCAGCTGAACACGATAGGACAGTTTTTAGAATTTTTGTCTGTTTGTTTGTTTGTTTGTTTGTTTGTTTGTTTGTTTGTTTGTTTGTTTGTCCGCGAACATCTCCTAAACCACTGGACGGATTTTAATGCGGTTTTCACGAATATGCTTAGAAATTACCAGATTAAAACATAGGCTATCTTATATCATTTATTTTAATTCTTTATTTTTACATAAACGAAAATAAAAATCAATGATTTATTTCTTCGTTACCCGAAACGTAATATGAGGATCGTCACATAGCCTCAAGCAAGGAGATCCAAAGTAAAGAGAATGTTATTGACATAGCCATTAAAATTTTGAAACTGTCAACTATGTCAACTGTCAACATGGTCATTCGGTTAATCAGTTTAAATTTAAAGAAGGTTCCTTAACCTTCTTAGACGAATGAACGTGTAGATCAAGCATGTTATAGGCCTTACAACCTCTTTGGTGATTCATTCCAGTGCATGGAGTAGGAGTGTGGCGTACTCGTACTCCTTGCGCCAACCTTCGTGAATTTCTTTCCAATTTTCCACGACGCGACGTGTGGTGCTGGGGCGCGAAAAGAAAAAAATAAAAGAACACCGATTTTCAAATGGAATTGTCATTTGCTTTTTCTAAGATTTGTCTAAGATTTTTCTTTGCATTAAAGTTTATAATTTCTTTCGGACTCAGCTATTTTCTTCCATTGTCGGTAGCTTAACCCTCTCCTTCTATATAAATAGTACAAATCCACTATAATTGGTGACCACTGAATGGACCGTACACCACCAACAAAGGTCAGAATGCCGCTAGATCGTACTGATAGCACTGCGGCTGACACGAAGAATAAAGATGATGACAATGTATTCCGAGTTGGCGTGCGAATTCCACCGTTTTGGCCCGAGAAGCCGGCGATTTGGTTCGCCCAGATCGAAGGCCAATTCGCGATTTCCAACATCACTGCAGATAGCACCAAGTTCTACTATGTGATTGGACAACTTGACCCGCAATAGGCAGCTGAAGTCGAAGACATCATCGTCAACCCGCCTGTGACCGAGAAGTACGAAAAACTCAAGCTGGAGCTAATTAAACGTTTGTCCGCATCAAGAGAAAAAAGGTACAGCAACTTTTAACACACGAGGAGCTAGGTGATCGTAAGCCTTCTCAATTCTTACGTCATCTACGACACCTAGCAGGCCCCGGAGTTCCAGAAGACTTTTTACGCATGATTTGGACCAGCCGCCTACCGAACAGCACGCAGACCATCATTGCTTCGCAGCAGATGACGTCATCACTCGATGTGCTGGCAGACCTAGCCGACCGCATACATGACGTTGTCCCTGGGTCGCATCTACATCCAGTACCACACCGGGAAGCTCCAAGCTCCATATTACATTCTCATGGTTTTATTCTATGTTAGCATTTAAAACACAAAATATACCGCATCCTATTTTAATACAGTCCCGCGAATATAAATATTCAAAAAAGGCCCTTTGTACATGAAAATAAACCTATACAACAAAATTCCGGACGCAATAAAGAAAGAAATAAATATTAACATTTTTCCAGAATCAACTTCGTAAGTTTCTAACCCAAAAATGTTATTACGAGATAAAAGATTTATTCGACGATAAATTTTAGAAAATTATAATTAGAAAATAAATATCGATATATAAATAGTTAAGAAAGTAGCGTCATAAGTTTTGTATCATCTCATATATAATTAAGTACCCTATCACACTAGGTATGTTTTTTTTTTGTTTTGTAAAATTACTTCACCCTAGGTTAAGTTTGAATAGTATATATAATATTTATGTAATAGATTTAACTATACTTAAATTTATATGTTTATGTCTGTGGTCTGGTTTTGTGAACAGCCACTACATAAGTCATTGCTGCACCCTTTATGCAAGGTATATAAACTTAGCTTTTAGAAGAATACAGTGTATATTATTTGCAGTAAGAATAAGAATATAGAAATAATTTTATTTTACTGTGATATTTTAACAGATAAATAGAGTAGTTCCATTTCATGGCTTTTTAATCAAGGTATACATACAAATGCACGCGAAATAAGAAATAACTAGCCAAAAGCGTGTTAAGACAAGCATTATGTCAGGGTTCCGTGGCCAGCGAAACTGGCCGGAAATATACTTTTAATGGTTTAGACAAAAAGAAAATTTCAAAACATGCTCTGCACTGTGGTCACATTATCTTTTTGATTTGAAAACTGTTGACGGTGTTATTTATTACTTTTATGATTCTATCAATACTTCATACAGGGCGACTTAAAATAAGCAGCTGAACATGTTAAGGCAGTTTTTAGAATTTTTGTTTGTTTGTTCACGCACATCTCCTACACCCCTGGAAGAAAATGCGGACGGATTTAAATGCGGTTTTCACGAATATGCTTAGCTATGACCAGATTGAAGTATATGCTATGTTATTTTGCGCAAGGCCGGGTTAAGGGAAGAAAAAAGAATTGAAGGTTTATATGAAAATCTACGCGTACGAAGTCGCGGGCAAAAAAGCTAGTTCTAAAATATAAATGTGAAACAATTAAATATAACTACATTATTAAACTAGTGTATGTAGGTTTAGAGCAGGGGTAAATATAAAGCAAACAGTCCAAAAATATATACAACCGCGAGATAAATTGTCTTGGTCTTAATGACCCATAAGTTAATGTATTTTACTAACCTTCATTGGGCGTCTGCTGTTTTCTATCAATGTGGCAAGGAAATCCTATTAATTTGTCATCTGACAATGGCTTAGCAGTGAGTCTTATTGATGGAACTGCAGTTTTCTTCAACTTTTTTTTTCTTTTGTAGTCCTTATCTTCAAAATGCTTTCCGCATACAAATTTATTTTGGTGAAGACTTTCGATCGGTATATACGCTAAATCTTCGTGACCCGACATTTTCACCCATTTTTTACACCTAAAAAAATAAGAGTATCGATATCGATATTTTATAAATATATCGTTGCGTTGCACTATTTCCAGAATCAAAATAGATAATGATGATTTTAAGATATTTTGGCTCAAAAGAAGTATATGGGACTCATAATTTAACTAATGATAACATACCGATCTTCATCCAGAAGATATCTGGCCATAAAATCACGTTTTGTGCCGTTTTTTCGTGCTGTTTGAGGCCGCATATTTCGCACTTCGTTTGGCTCAGATACTTTTTCGGAGGCATTACACACACCAGAACAAATACTTGTAATATAAACCCTTTTTCAATAAGTATGCTCTTTAAGTAAAAAGTTGTAGAGAAGTAAACAAAATCCTAAATTATTCACTCAGGAAAAAAATACAAAACACGGGAGAATTCGGGAGTTGTCAGTTGACAACACGGAACACTATTACTCGGTTGACAATCAAGGAAAGAACGAGAACCGTTGAGGAAGTGAGTGAAAGACCATTTTTTACCACACATTGGCCACAGATATGCCAAAAACTGCCCTCTCGTTTCATACTAGTTTTTTCTACTAAGTTGCGACAGACTGTAAACAATTTTGAATTTTCCGTCGTTTTCAGGTGACATAATAAGCGGTTGCTCATAATTCACTTACTTGATACATTTTTTTAGTTTATACAATATCGCCCCGCTGAAGGGTCTCCGTAGGAGTATTACATTCTCTTGGCTGAAGGGCAAAGACCTCCCCAAAGAAATCACTTCACTCATATTATGCAAAAACGGTTGCAGAACGACCTTCTCTGCATCCACTCTCAATATTTACCCAAAATATTATTTTAACAAAATTATAATCATCAACATTATCATTGATTGTCAGCCTATCATGTTCCCACTACTGAGATACAGGTCTCTCTCAGAGAGAGGGTATGGGCATTAATCCACCATGCTGGCCCAGTGTATGTTGGTAAATGTCATAAGTCTTTGAACTTTTGTGGTTCTTGGACGTTCTGGTTTCCTCACGATGTTTTCCTTCACCGTTGTTGAGCGATGGCATGGGTCATAATTGATTTAAGTACTAAATAGGTAATTTTTGCAGTGCCGGCTGGCCGGTCACCATCGCGCTACAATAATAAGTACTTCTTATTAAACTATGTATTTTTATGTTATTTAAGCAGATTTTCCTCAAACGCCTACGAGTGAAAACGAAAAGTACTCATCTATCTCATGATCTACCCGATGATGTACTCGATGGTCAGCGATCAAGTATGATTACATATCAAGAGGTTGTTGCGTCCATAGGTAATACTTGAACTTGGCGATGATGTCATAACTAAAAGCAGGAATGCACAAAAAACCTATTGTGTAAAGAGTCGTGCGACTAGCTCTGCTAGCAGCGACGTGCGTTGAACTCTTTTGGGAGGTGGACCGAGTCAATGTCTGCTATTAGCCAATTTATATGACGGGCTAACGACGATAGGATTGCCTTCACAAACTCTATACTTAATAACTTAAAACCTTGTATTTATAGTTAATTTTGACAAACCTATCGGTGATTTTAAGACTGCAAGTTTTTTGCCAGTCATTATTGCTGTAATAAGTTTAAAACGAATTATAATTTAGTCAAAATATGGGTTTGGCTAAACATAATGACGTCAATCATCATTATGTTTTTTTTTTTACTTGAAATTAAGTGTTATTTGATGAAAAAAGTTAATTCAACAAAGTAGAAAAATGTCTCTATCGTGGGCGTGAACTTAGACAACGTTGACGGATAATTTTAAATATGTAGATTAAAAAAAAAAACAACCTTAAACCTTTATTTTGGTAGAGAAGAACGCTAATAAAGTGTTTCTCTATTAAACCAACAAACTTACTAGATTTGATATATTTGTGTTGATCCACTAAATAGGTGACTAACTTTTATCAAAGAAAGGAACTACTTGCACTTTTATTTTGATTTATTTTACATAAGACGTACAAAATTTGTTCATGACAAAAGTACGGTCAACCAGTATGTTTTATTACAAGAAAAAGGCGGGGAAATCGAAAAATCTTTAAATGACAACGCTTAATATACCTATACAGTAAAACAGTTTTGATACTTGGTTTGTTTGTTCGACATTAACCATGAACAATGTAACCATAATAAAGAAATGTTTTGTGATATAATATACTGATTCGACTACTAAGATTTTAATGACTGAAATAATTTATTATTCTTTTTCTATACATGAATTGAGCAAGGCGTAAGTTTTCCTGAGCGTAAGTTTCACGCTCGCTCATAGCATTTGTTTTTCTTAGTGTTCAACCAGTCTTCTAAGCTGCAATTAGTTATGTATAAAAGATAAAATGCGCATAAACATAACCCGCATGACGAAGGTGTTTGACATCACCGACAAAGACCGTGAATAAGGCTATTTACCTTTTTAGGTAAAAAAATACGAACGATAAGTTTTTTAAAAACAGAAAACAAAGGTGTTAAATGGGTTAAAGTAAATGGGTAATTTAAATATATTCAAGATTTAATATACAGCTGGCTTAAATGATGTGTTTAGAATTTAGTTACTCACATTTTTTTCCTTTTTAATACCTAGTTTCTTTAGTATTAGTAAAACGTTAGTTGTTAGTAGCAAGTTCAGGTATTTCTTATGTCCTGGAAATTTCAAAATATTTAGAAGAACAATTACTAGGACTAATTACTACGACCAATTACTGGTTTACTATTTGAAGAAACACAAAAATTCTTGACAGCCATATACTCAACTCACCGACAAATAGGTAAGTGAGTTCGAAAATTATACTATTTACACTTAAATATTCCACAATTGTGGCTTACAGGGCTCTAAAAATGTAGGGCCTTACTTAAAAACGTTACCCAAGTTGACATACGCTTAAATATGCTTCTTCTTGTTTTCGCGTGTGACGATTGCCTTCAGCGAGAAGTTGAGAGAGCATTTTAAAACATAGATCAACTTGAGTAACGTTTATAAGTAAGCCCCGTAATCACTACGACTTCTCTGCAAGCCTTAAAAATGCTATTGCAAATAGCAAATAACGAATGTGTTTTTGTCAAAAACTAACTGACTAATGGGACAGGGGCAAAAAAGTCGATGACTATGATGACAATTTTATAAGATAGGTACTAACTATATGTTGTCATATTTTAACAGCATTTTTTATTTCTTTTAGTACCATGCAGGTAATCGATTTTAGTTTAACAGTGTGTGAGATAAATGTTAGTGAAATTATACGTTTTTACTTAATAAAAAATGTTAATTTATATAAATACGTAAATCATAATTTCTATGTCGTTCTTAAACCGCTCGATGGGTAGTTTTGATCTACTATGGGTACTTAGGTTTCCGATAAGTGAATCTACTCAGGGTATTCACTCCGCAAGTTAATCAACTAAAAACGCCAACGCAAATCGTTGTCTATCAACTCGAATGCCATCTAGGATTCTAAAATCTAAAATGGCGGCCCGGATTTGCGTTCATCGGCCTGAGACGCTTGATGAAAGTCTCGGGTTCGGCCACATGACTCTTAGCTTAGACATGATTTTTTGCTGCTCGGTTGTGGTAATAGTCTAATAATTACACAATCTGCGCATTTTCCAAATATAACATGACATCAGATCATTGTTTTTTTTATTGTATCATACTTAGGTTTGCGTTTGACCTTTATCTCGAATCTCTTTACTTCTTCTTCTTGAGTATTTTGGAATTGACACTGCGTTTAGAATCGTTTTGCTTCGTTTGTAGTATACGTTTTTGCTTACATGGAGTTTTCGTTACGCATTGATAGGTTTTTTTCTATACTAGTGGTGTTGCCCGCGACTTCGTACGTTTTAAACTTACAGTCCTTTTTTCCTCCCTTAATAACCTATACTTCAATCTGGTCATAGCCAAGCATATTCGTGAAAACCGCATTTAAATCAGTCCAGTGGTTTAGGAGATGTGCGAGGACAAATAAACAGACAAAAATTCTAAAAACTGTCTTAACGTGTTTATCTGCTTCTTTTAAGACGCCCTGTGTGATATTTATTGATCTCGCAATTACAGATTTTTTATCTGTAATTTTATCATATGTTTAGATATAGATGTATAGATACCAGCAATAACATAGGTATAAAGGACTAAAATGACTTAAAAACCAATGTTTAGTGAGTCTAATATTTTACTTACGCAGTTCAACATGTTAGATGATATAAAATCATTTAGCTTAAAATCATAGATAAATTACGAAAATAACATTATAAATGTTCAGTGAAAGAACATTTCCATTTTGTTTCAAACAAGTTTTCATACTTAAATTCAATACTAGTATTTTTTAATTGATATTTAACTTTTTGAACTTATTTAGGGCGTATATTTTACATTATTTAAATTCCTGAAGTTTTGAACACCTTGCAGTGTCCGTGATCACAGTTAGACCAGATGGCGGATGTCTATACAAATTTTATAAAATTAATTACAAGTACCGCCAATGAATTTTATTCAAAACATTCGCTATTCCTGTGTAATAATCACGAATATCTAAGAAATATTTTGTTTATGTTTGAAAACCTGTTTGTTGCGAAATTAAATTTTTGCTGATTATTATTTGTTATGTTCGTTTCTTTATTCGAAAGGTTAAATTTCGGTACATTTCATCATTTTATGTCATTAAAAATTATGATATACAGAAACGAGATAGAGGGAAATGAGCTCTTAAAAATATGTGCATCAATTGGCCAACTATTTGCTATAAGCGATCTATTCATAAGGATCCAAAACTAATAAAATACTTATGAATTTAATCATATTTATTTTTGTTTTTTTTATTTATGTTTTCCTGGAAGAGATTGCTTTTAGCGATAATGCCAACTTGTGGCATTACCTTTTATTTCTGGTGTGCACAATAATGAGTATCTATATATCTATCTATTTATATATTTTTAACGCATATATTTTTATTACATTTTAGCTTCATCTTCTGATTCATCATATTAGTGATACCATGGCCACCTATCCATTGCCGGGTTTGCTAATGTGCAAAGTATATGTACGAAAAGGCAAACGCAGTCAAATTTTAGAGTCGCAGAGACGATCTGCTAACGCAACCTACAGAAAATCTTTTGTGTCGTTACTAGCTCAATGGCCGGTCAAAGCTCGAGAATAAAGAGGTGGAAAGAATAAACTTATTGCGGAACCATTTCAGCAGAGAGCAACAGTATATACAGTACCTCAACTATTACTTAATTTCAGTCCAAAAAATTGATTCTTATGTGTTTTTTACGGACTTCCAGAGGATGGTTCTTAATATAGTATTTTTTTTATATGTACACCAATTACTCTCTTGTTCTTTTGGTTTATTTATTTTTGAACCAATTTACGTGATTCTTTTATTATTATTTAGAATAACTACTATTTTTTTACTTTGGCTAAGTATTTAACCAGCTTCAATAATATGAACATTATTTTTCGGGCGCCTGTTGATCTGGGTACATCAATAATTTTGTTTGAGCACTTACTAATTTTTAAGTTGGTTTACTACGAGTTTATTGATAATTATCTGATGTAAAAACTAACAGGTAACATCATTATGAAAATCAATAGAAGTACGCGTAGTGCATAGTTATCATGGCCGAATGCTCTTTAATTGTACTTATAAGTATGAGTAAATTCAATATTTTTTTTGTATAGAGATATAAGGCCGTTTTTGTAATGTAGGAAAGAGGTTGAAAGACTAAACTTCTAGTGGAACCATTTCAGGTTATAGTCCTTGTATTCCGCTAGCTCCGCGACTCCTACACATTGACAAACTGCTCACTACGTAATTAGATCTTTGACCACATTCGTCTCTTTCAATTAACTGAGCTGAAATGCTAAGCCTTGTTTTCAAAGAATGGTAAATGATGATAAATGAACGAAACTTTTTAATACATTTACATCTTGTTAGGTGAGAGATGTAGTATAACTATCTGAATTGTTTTTTTGCGGTTTTGTAGTTCATTCACACTGTTCTAGATCACCACGTATTCGCCTTCCTTATTCCATTTGCATTATGATCATGATCATGTGTTTTGTGTTAACGTACTTTATCTGAATCATTGTGAAAGTTATGTTTTATTAGCCGTGTCCCGCGGTTTTGCGAGCTATTTTTTTCTTACATTTTTCGAGGGCAAAAGTATTCTCTGTCCGTTCTCGTGATACACACGCCACGCGACATTTTGTTAAGAGAGAATTTTGTTAGAATAATTATGAGAGCGACCAATGTGACTAATATATTATTTTTAACAACTCTTTGATATGAAACAGTAACTGTCGTGGTATTTCTATAAATATCTTCACTGTATTCGAGAAAAGTAAACGTAGCTTAAATTAAAGTTTAATTGTCTAGGTGACAAATAATCACGTTATGTGTGCCTCAGCTTCAGTGAGAACATTTCACTTGCTGCGACAGAAATCATTAATATATGTATAAGTTATACATATATTAACTAGCTGAATCCCGCCGTGTCACCCACGATTTGCTAGTTCTTCCGCATTCCTGGAGGGAAAGTACCCTATGCCCGTCCTGTTGGTAGATAAAACCGCAAAGCGCAGCTAGTATATGTTTTTTTTTTGTAAAGGACACAATTACCTAAGTCAGTGCCAAGTCAAACGCAGCAAGCACAGTAACCAGTTGCATGCGTCAGCTAACGGCAACAGGGACTTTTGTTTGGAGCTGCGTTTGGGAAATGCCAGAAACACCGTTAATTGATACATAAATAAGAAATGCATGATTCGCGCAAGAACAAGCCATGGTGAATGATTTCGAGGAAAAACTACTTGATAAGTCAAGGGAAAATGTTTTAGTAGAGATACTAACCTATCTTAATACCGACCCGATATCATTTATCTTTCTGTGTTCTTTCTGTGTTTTGTAGTCGTAGGACTCTTTTGCAGGGGTCCACCTGGGGAAGTACCACACTTTTGCGTTATTCAACCGCCAAGCAGTAGTGTGCAGACACTACTGTGTTCCAGATTGAAGAGCAATGTTTCCAGCGAAATTACAGGGCACACTGAGATTTGACATCTTATATCTCGGGGTGCCGAGCGCAGTGCATTGCCATCCAGGGTTTTGAACTGTTGAAGTTCAAAATTCTGAGTTGGCGTTATTGAGCTGTTATGGGCAAGCGTGAAGAGCCATCAGGCGCGCGAGTTCTGATTTGGCTAGGTCTATTTTTATACGATTGGCTAAAAAGGCGTTTTATGTATTTTTTCTGTAACATGTTATGGCGCCAACGGCGCTTCCAGCGGTCTCAGGTTGTCGTACACGTTGCACACTCCACATCAAATGTAACATTGTCTATGGGCTCAAACTACTTATGTATTCGGTATCATCATCACCATTTCAACATAAAATATTATGTTCCTACTGCTGGGACACATGCTTTCTCTCAGAGAGGAAGGATGATGGGCCGTAAACCACCACGCTGGCTTAGTGCATATTGGTAAATGTCATGTCATTAAACTTTTGAGGTTCATGGACATACCAGTTTTCATTTAAGTACTAAATAAGTCATTGGTGCAGAGCCGCGGATCGAATTCGGTGCCTTCAGATTGTTAAGCGCACATTGTCAGTTGCAGATTCAATTGAGTAACTGACAAAATACGACTTATCAGTAGAATCATTTAATGTTTTTTATCGTGGTAAATTTAACGTAAGTTTTTTGTGTGTAGTCTTTTATGGATCTGTTTTTACAGAATATCTTAAAATTCACAAAATTTTCAGCCTAAATATGAAATTTGTTCATATTATTATACTCTCTATTTTCTGAAATGAAATTCAGTCACACATTTTTTTTTTCAAATTTATGACAGTTATACGAGTTGGACTTGAGGACTTCTTAAAATATTTAGAGCAATGCCTGTGTGTTAAGACACTTGTTCTAACTAAATTTTTCAGGGCTAGAAATACACCAATTTGACTTGTGCAAATGGGTAACACAATCAGTTACAACATTATTTAGAAGGAAATCACAGCTAGAATGTGTGGTGTACGCTTTTTTAACGCTAGTTTTATTTTAAATAAACCATTCGGAATAGCAGAAAACGAAAGAAAACTATATACTGAACTTATTTTACGTGTTTTGTCAGGTAGTGTAATTAAACAGTCGAATACTGCCGCTCGGCCACCATCCCTTCTACAATGCGATATCGGCCTTTTATAAATAAAAGTATAATAATAATAAATAAATATTCGGGACATTATTGCACACACGGTCATCTGACCCCAAACTAAGCAAAGCTTTTAATATGGCAGCCAGAGACTGATATACGTACATATATACTTTTAAATACATACTTAAATAGATATTAACACCCAGACATAGAACAAACACAAATGTTCATCACATAAATGTTTGCCCTAGGTGGGAATCGAACCCACGCCCCCAAGAATCGAATCAAACAGTTTATTTGTCAATACTTGGTAAGCAGTATAATATATCAAGCATACAGTGTCATACAAATTGAAATGTTGTATCTCCTGTCCTTATGGTGTACAAATATGAGGAGAAAAAATATTATTAGTTTTGTTCAAAGTTAAAAAAACATGTCTGCGTTAGATTACTGTCAAAATCGCTTATTTAATATCTAACTAAAGAAAGAAAAACATGTAAATTACTACCTATATCCTTTTTTTTCTAGTTCCTAGTCTCGAACATACCACCTCAACCATGCTTACAACCCCACTTTGCCATATTATCATGATTATGTCCCATTCATTTTGTTCTGAATTTTTTACCCCCGACGCAAAAATAGGGGTGTTATTTGTTCAATTTGTGTATCTATATTTCTGTGGCATCGTAACTCCCAAACGGCTGAACCGATTTCTATATTTTTTTTGTTTGAAAGGTGACTTGATCGAGAGTGTTCTTAGCTATGTTTCAAGAAAATCTGTTGAGACGTTTGAAGTTTATCAGTTCTATTAGAGGGCGTTTAAAAAAACAATTTATACTTATTAATAATTAATGTAATTCCATCTCAGTACACGAATATGTGCTGCTATGAAGTGCTACAATTGCTAATTGAGTAGCAGCTTGAAGTTCTACGGAGCAGCGTGGTAAAGATAATAGAATGCACAAGATTAATTTTCTGATAACTGCAGGTAAACGGGGCAGAGACCTATGTAATTATCTATTAATTGGGGTTGTATGTAACCTGTATTAACTCTTGACAAACGAAGTGTTTATAATTTTACAATGAGTTTACGCTATAAGGTAGGTAATTTTGTGAAATTATTCCATTCAGTTTATTACAAGTAACCTTTTTACAAAATAAGACACAAAATTTCTCCAATTCATTTTAAACAGTGAATTAATCAACCACCTCATCATCATCAGTCTATCATGTTCCCACTGTTGAGACACAGGCCTTCTCTCAGAGAGAAATATTATGATCTCTGATCCACCAAGCTGGTCCATGTTGGTGATTGTCATACGTCTTACACATCAAATCAATTACCTATTCAGTCTTAAATTTACATTAGCTATAAAGTTTACGCTTGTTGATGCATGCTTTATTTTCACAGCGTTAACGCTATAAAGTTACCTAATAATAAATTTCGCACATGATTGGCGTGCGTAAAAATAATTGCGTGAAAATGTGTCTGCGTCATATCGCCTAGTTTTCTACGCACGGGCGTAGCGCCGCGGCGAGTGCAGCGGCGGCGGGCTCGTCTCGAGTCAAGGTAAGTGTGCCGACGGCCTGGTATGACCTACTGTGGCTCCCCCACCCTTGCTGCGTTCTGCACTCGCGAAAGTTCAACGAACCTCGGCAGAATTCTTACAGGCATATGCGGCGCGGTTACATTACCGGAAAGCAGTTGCAATCAACTGAGCTGCATTGCCCGGGTAGCACTGAGCATTGCCTCCATAGCCATGGTATCCACACACATGGCTAAGTAGAGCTGTCATGACTTTCTACACGCCATATTCGTATACTATCGTCAAGTTATAGGATAAATAAAAACGTCTTCTGTTTCCAACAAAATTACACTTGCAATTAGATACCTACAAGTACTTGTTTTATCCTATTACTAGATTTTATTTTACAATCATGCTGTTCTTATTTAACCTACGTAAGTAAGTATTAAGCAATTTTGAAGAATTTTAAATTGCGATTAACGAAACATTTGATGTGTGTGATGCCAAGATTCTTCTTTTCGTATTCAGGCCACGTGAATGAGTCAGCATTTCCTGAAACAGATAACACGTAAGCTTTTGAATTCATACTCGAGTTTTCCTTAAAGCTAAAAGATTAGTGGAGTGGCGCATCGAGCGAACGACCGTGGTCAGTGGCCATCGAGCGAGTAAGAGTGAAGCCAACGAAAGGGGTTTGAGCCGAAACCGGCGGAATTATGTTAATTCAGTTTATTATGTCACAGAGCGCAGCCGTTTTGTGAATCATGCGTTCACGCACTCCACGTAGTCACCAACCGTTATTACTTTCTACGAAGCCAATGGGTTTACCTATTAACGCACGGACTTGCATTTTGTTCTGATTGCTTAGTTTTTTTTTTAAATTCAATTAAAATACATGTAATTCCAATTAATATATATTTTATGTTTCAGAATTAATTAATTTTTGTTTCAGATTACTTTAATAATTTTATAATTAAAAATAATTCAGAATTAATTACTTTTTGTTTCAGGTTACGTTAATTTTCAATTTATGTAATTAATATTTTATATCAGGTTAGGCAAAATTAAACTCAATAAAATTAACATTACCAACAAATATTTATCACAAATTCCTTATTGTACTTGAAGCGACGTAGAAGCGGAATTACACTAGAAATTCATCATCAAAACAGTTTTGAAAATGGACTTCCGCAAAGTAACGCCTGATTCAATCAACTGCTTAGTTTGGTTTAAAATAAATTTTACAATTAAGTTTGTAAGCTTTAACAATGTAAAGAAAAATGTCCAGTAATCCTGTGTAATATGATTTTTCTCAAATATATTATTTACTGTGTCCATATTTTGAAGAACCCACAACGACAATATTTGGACTTTTAATCTCGACTTTGCTAAAGCAATTGATGTAAATTTCACTTAGCGGTAAGAAATCGTAGAGATGTTTGATCGATCGCTCACCGAGATCACCCTAATAAACCACAGTATAATGTGTATGGGACCTATTATTTACAATACGCTACCAAACTCCATAAATAACCTAAATCGAGATTACATTTCCAGATGGTGTCCTGTGGTTGGTTCAAAGTGCAAGCCACGTTTTCGTGAATTTTTTCGAAGTTTGATTACAAAAAATATGACACATTTTTGACGAACAAAGTGAATAAAACTGGATTTTTGGCGTTCTGAATCTATCAAATATAAACATCCATTGCAAATTCAATTTCTGTAATTAATAGATCTGTATATTTTTTATAATGGCGTCAAAATTTGGAATAAATTAATATATAAACGTATTACCTGCAATTTACAAAATATTTTTTCCTAAAATTCTAGAATGGAAATTTTGAGGGTGGTATTCATTAAATTATTGACATAAAATAAACAATTTTGATGTTATGATTTACTTGTTATATATTTGTCTTGACAATTACGGCTTTATTCTAGTTTTATTATCAGAAATCCAGATACCTAAAATTGACCGACTGCATTTTGTAATACGGCTCTTAATATTTGAGAAAAGTACTATATATTAGCGGTAGCTGAGCATTCATGGACATATGCTGGCCTGGGATACGCCTCGGAATTTTCATATTCGTTCATAATTGCTTCTGTTGCCTGCTACTGCTTTGCATATAGATAATTTCGAATTTGGCATGTGCAAGAATGCCAAGAGTGCTGTTATATTAACGATATTTATGATTAAAATTCTAACTTCGACGTTAGAGGTTTACAGCTAAGCAATCAAATAGTAATTTACTCGTGACATCAAAAGCCCTTCAATTAGTGAAAAACAATACGTCCCACACAGAAATTAAATCCAAAAAGCTTTTACAGCACACATTATCAAATATTATAGGTGTTGCATATGCGGCGTTGGCGTCGCCGGAGCGGGCTGTAACGGCGATCGGGGCCGATGAACGCCGCTGGCCTTATTCCGCAGAACTATCGCAGCCGAGAAACGCGACGCGTACTTTCATTGTCACCTCGCTCACTGCCACTTGGCAAAGAACCTCGTTCTGCGAATGAAAATGCAGTGGCTGAGAAGGCAGAACCTCCACAGGATCTTTAAGCTTTATGAGTAAGGTCTATGTTAAGCTTTCGGTCGAATCTTATTTTGAAGTGAATGTAGAGTGATATGAAGCTGCCAAATTTATACTTATTTAGAGTTGATAGGAGCTTTTTGGGCAATTTAAGGCTAGTATATATTTCACTGAGTGGTTTTTGTTAGTGCCAATAAATTAAAGATTTAGTTTGCATGTTTAGTAAATATCTAGTAATAGGTGAGGCAAATGAAAATCATGAGTGCTATGTAGAGATGAGAAAAACCCAAAATGGTGCTTAAAAATCTCACAAACAAACTTCATATATAGTTTTCTCAGAATCGCTTTTTTAAAATAACTCATTTCTAGAGCTCCTAAAGTATTTCATTGACATTCAGTTTGCTAAGTGTGTTACTTAAGACTTTAATAATAGTGAAAGGTCGATAACTTCAACCTCATTTCAAGCCTTAACAAATTGCTAAGACTTTGTTACAACAACTTTGTATGTGTTGGAAGTGTTTCAGTTCCTAGTTTAATATATGTAGGTAGATTTTACTGTTAATTTTTCAAGTAGGTTTGAACCTAACTTAGACTAGACTAAGTTACAATTATCTTGCATATACCTTGATGATATTATGCGTAGGTTAAAAGCTTCTACAGACCAAAAGAAGCATCAGAACAGCTTGAATGTGAGCCTGTGCGATTTGTAATACAAGGAGCTTTATGAAACACTACACACCAAATATAAACAGCACGTAAGCAGCACAGCCGTGGAGCGTTTCGTGCGGTTCGCTGTGGGTCATACAGTTTCTTGTTCACCGAGCGAAGAGAGTTCTCAGATTCTACCAGAACAAATCGGAGTTTGTATGGTGTTTCATGAGAGTCGCGGGCATTCAGTGGATGCAGATGGTATGCTGTAGTAGTGTGGAGTTCTAAGGGGAACCTATGTACAGCATTGGACGTATTCTGGCTTTTAATGATGATGCATATTTGTTCTACGATAACGCACCGTCGTTGATTCGATCATCATGAATTTTTTATAAGCAAGTAGCTCATGCACATACAATTTTTAAGTTCGAATATGAGCAAATTCCGATTGTGAAGATAAAGGATGCGAGGTCACAGCTCGGGGCGAACTACTAGTAGGTATTACAAATTGTATGGGCCCGTGTCCAAGTAGTGCTATTTCTGAAACGAGTTTGGTCTGCAAAAGGACTTATTCATTCATAGCAATTATTCATAATTTTTACTAAAATTGAGCATGAACGTGATTTAGCAGAGATTTATACCTATCTTCCTATGATGTTATCTAGATAGACCGTTATCTAATTATCTACTCCAGCGCGCTAAATGTTCCTTTTATGCATCGAAAAGAGTTATCTTGTAGTAAATCTACGAAGAAGCAGAGGTCAGGTACGGTATACAATTGTCAGAAGATAGGCGCGATTACGCTCACCATAAAGACTATTTTTAGCGGACATGCAATGAGGACATTACACAACATAACACTGAGTCAATTTTTTTACCTGTTTTTTATACTCGTATTTTAAATTCCAAACTCTACTCACTCTTACTATATCACACCTCTATACAATGGAATACAGCAGAGTTTTAAATTCGCGTAGAGGCTTCTAGGGACGCTGTAGTTAGAAGTTTGTTGTCAAAATTTCTGCTGTGTCATACACGATATAAGGATCACATTTAAACGATTAACATTTTCGCTAATAAGGTTCTATCGTGGAGGTGTGCTACCCGCCTAAGGTTTGCCAGCTTCAAGTATCTCGTCAAAAATAAAGTTTTATTATCTATATACATATAATAAAAACGTAGAGATAAAAAAATCTGTAATTGCGAGATAACAAAAAAAAAAACACACAGGTCGTCTTAAAATAAGCAGCTGAACACGATAGGACAGTTTTTAGAATTTTTGTCTGTTTGTTTGTTTGTTTGTTTGTTTGTCCGCGCACATCTCCTAAACCACTGGACGGATTTAAATGCGGTTTTCACGAATATGCTTAGAAATTACCAGATTAAAACATAGGCTACCTTATATCATTTATTTTAATTCTTTATTTTTACATAAACGAAAATAAAAATCAATGATTTATTTCTTCGTTACACGAAACGTAATATGAGGATCGTCACATAGCCTCAAGCAAGGAGATCCAAAGTAAAGAGAATGTTATTGACATAGCCATGAAAATTTTGAAACTGTCAACTGTCATTCGGTTAATCAGTTTAAATTTAAAAAAGGTTCCTTAACCTTCTTAGATGAATGAACGTGTAGATCAAGCATGTTATAGGCCTTACAACCTCTTTGGTGGTTCATTCCAGTGCATGGAGTAGGAGTATTACATTCTCTTGGTTTTATTCTATGTTAGCATTTAAAACACAAAATATACCGCATCCTATTTTAATTCAGTCCCGGGAATAGAAATATTCAAATAAGGCCCTTTGTACATGAAAATAAACCTATACAATAAAATTCCGGACGCAATAAAGAAAGAAAGAAATAATATCATTTTTCCAGAACCAACTTCGTAAGTTTCTAACCCAAAAATGTTATTACGAGATAAAAGATTTATTCGACGATAAATTTTAGAAAATAATAATTAGAAAATAAATATCGATATATAAATAGGTAAGAAAGTAGCGTCATAAGTTTTGTATCATCTCATATATAATTAAGTAACCTATCACACTAAGTATGTTTTTTTTTTGTTTTGTAAAATTACTTCACCCTAGGTTAAGTTTGAATAGTATATATATATTTATGTAATAGATTTAACTATACTTAAATTTATATGTTTATGTCTGTGGTCTGGTTTTGTGAACAGCCACTACATAAGTCATTGCTGCACCCTTTATGCGGGGTATATAAACTTAGCTTTTAGAAGAATACAGTGTATATTTGCAATAAGAATATAGAAATAATTTTATTTTACTGTGATATTTTAACAGATAAATAGAGTAGTTCCATTTCATGGCTTTTTAATCAAGGTATACATACAAATGCACGCGAAATAAGAAATAACTAGCCAAGAGCGTGTTAAGACAAGCATTATGTCAGGGTTCCGTGGCCAGCGAAACTGGACAGTCAAATTTCAGATATGTATATCATCCCGACATGACATGATATACTTTTAATGGTTTAGACAAAAAGAAAATTTCAAAACATGCTCTGCACTGTGGTCACATTATCTTTTTGATTTGAAAACTGTTGACGGTGTTATTTATTACTTTTATGCTTCTATCAATACTTCACACAGGGCGACTTAAAATAAGCAGCTGAACATGTTAAGGCAGTTTTTAGAATTTTTGTTTGTTTGTTCACGCACATCTCCTACACCCCTGGAAGAAAATGCGGACGGATTTAAATGCGGTTTTCACGAATATGCTTAGCTATGACCAGATTGAAGTATAGGCTATGTTATTTTGCGCAAGGCCGGATTAAGGGAAGAAAAAAGGATTGAAGGTTTATATGAAAATCTACGCGTACGAAGTCGCGGGCAAAAAAGCTAGTTAAAAAATAAATTAGTTATTGTTACTCGTAAGTATTGTTAAAGATATTTGTGATTTTTGATTCCTTAAAGAATGTGTTGACAGCTGCTGTTGTCTATGTTTTACGTATCGCTTCATTGTGTTAAAATGATATCTGCACTTCACACCCGGGGTCAAGTGCAACCACGGTGGATTTCAAATTGAATTTCTAATGCGATTTTGGAACGGGCTAGATATAATATTGCTTGAAGAACACTTAAACTTCTTAAACAATACTAAAAAATACGGAGTGGTTAATATAATGTTCTAAAATAAAAGAGGGACAATTTAAGATAGCAACACATTCACCCGTAAGAACAGAACTCAGCAGAAACCTCAACGGGCAACCACCTCATCTGTCACGGGCGAAATATGAATTAGAGAATGAGCGACGACACGATGCGTTTTTAAACGGCCGAATTAACAAGGCTGTTTTCCACTGCGGCTCTTAAAGATCAGTGAATCGATATTCAGCTCGTGATAAGCTGATATACCTTTGTTTGTGTAATGAATTAACTAACAAACTAGCCGAAAATTTATACACTTGCATTGCACTGTAGGCAATTAGTAGAAGGGTAAGGCATAGATTGAGCTATATATCCTAGGTAACGTATTTTCAACCTTTCGTGGTTGAGCTCAAACTTTTAACTACAGAAGTTATGCGTTGCCTACTCGGAACTCTATTCATATTAGTTTTTTTAATTTTTTTATAAAAAGAGGAGCAAACGAGCATGCAGTCCGCTTGATGTTAAACAGTAACCGACCTCTATGGACTGCCATACTAGCGGTGATGATGGTGCTTTGCTAGCCCAGGGAGGTGGTTGTAGAAACAGAAAAGAGAAGGTTTTTTTTTTCTCTTTTCTGTGGTTTTTGAAACGCTTCATGTTGAAGCTCGACCGACTCTTCATGTCGGCCCCTGCTATATTTAATACTAGCCGTCCGCCCCGGCTTCGCACGAGTGTAAGCTCGGCCTTCGGCCTCGCTACAAAATATAATATAACCTATGTCACCTGGGGATAGTGTAGCTTCCCAACAGTGAAAGAATTTTTCAAATCGGTTCAGTAGTTTCGGAGCCTATTCATTACAAACATACAAACATACAAAAATAGGTACAAATCTTTCCTCTTTATAATATTAGTGTAGATAAAATTTACGATTTAAACCAACATACAAACACGTGCAAATAATACAAAATAACGAGCATAGTACCTAATCACGCACTCATTAGCCAGCAATTCCACTCTTCCTCTACTTTAACAATAGTTTTTTGATTATATTTTTTTACTAGCCGTCCGCCCCGGCTTCGCACGAGTGTAAGCTCGGCCTTCGGCCTCGCTACAAAATATAATATAGTCTATGTCACCCGGGGATAGTGTAGCTTCCCAACAGTGAAAGAATTTTCCAAATCGGTTCAGTAGTTTCGGAGCCTATTCATTACAAACATACAAACATACAAAAATAGGTACAAATCTTTCCTCTTTATAATATTAGTGTAGATAACGCGAATAAGTCCGCGTTTGGAGAATAAGATCTCTGTAATGGAGGCTAGCTTTGATTTGAATTCCACTTGATTTCATGCTTGGTTTTTTCTTATTCCAAATACTTAATACAAATAATAATAAAAAAGTTCGATATTTTTAGGAATTTCGTAAACCCCCGAAGTGATTAGAAAGGTGCATACAGCAAGAGAATTGAGGTAGTCCAAAGTATCTTGTGTTTTCAACTCAGTTAAAGTTGGCCTTCTTTCTCAGTAGGCGATGTAAAATTAACACGTTTTTCCATTTCTCTTCTAAGTTCGTGTTGGTGAGTGAAAAGCGCATGGCCGCGCGGACGTCATTCCACTTTTCCGAAGCGTCAGTGATTTACAACTCGACCAATGTAAGTAGCGCTTCAATATTTAGCTAAGCCCCTCTAGATACTTCTTCGTCTGTGTTGTCTTTGAGAGGTGGTGAGGTTCTATAGATGATGGTTGCGGTAGATGTATATCCGCAGAAGCGAGGTACGACGCGCCACTGTTGCATTTCGCCTGCATCGTGCAGTAGGTAAGTGTGTCAATGCACTCAAATCCCCTCCATTTCTCTCTGCAATCACTCATGACAAGTTCAACTCGTCTAGTCCCCGTGAGCCCTATGTGGCACACAACTAGAAAAAAAGTGATATAAACTCTTGTTATGTTGTCGCCTGATAAAAATGAAAATAAATAACAAAATCTATATGCAGAAGTCGCGTGGCTTTCTAAAAAAAGACAATGTAGCCACTGAACTGAACTAATAACCAAATAAAAAATTATGTAAGATATGATTGTAACCTAAAATTCGACTTTGGCAAAATTACGATTATGGTGGCTAATATCTGACTCAATGTTTATTTAAGTAAGCATTGCCATTCAGGAATACCACCAGCATGTTAGATGTGGTACCAACTGGTTTTGTGCTTGATTATTTGGATTATCTTTAGACCTTAAACGGCCTAAGTAATCAAATTTTTTTAAGTTCCAGGCAAAGTGTTTAAAGTTTTTTGTTTGTTTAGATAATACAATTAAACCTTGCCAGTAAAACAAATTGCGATGTCTATGATGAAAGTATCTGTATACCTCATACGTAGTGTTGCGTGTTAATTTGAGTGTTGATTCGCACAGAAACTGACGATGTGATATAAAACTGCGTGTGTCGGGAGTTGCACTGCACGGGTTCAACAACCTGTCTCGTTTTTATTCGTTGCGCCAAAAATATGTTTTTTGCTTATATTTTGGGAACTTTAAGTAAATTTCTATGCAGTCAAAAAGCGTGAACTAAGATAGGAAATAGGATAATATGAATGAATGAAATAAGTATTACCCCAAGGTCACACTGTCGTGACTACGAGGGAGTCATATCCTCGTAGTCAATCAGTGGGACGAATTGGTGACACGATAATGACTCATCATTTTTATAATAAAATGTTTGCAGCTAATTACTCAATATCATTATGGTGCTTTCCTTGACATACCTATTTCAAAGTCAACTTCAAAACAATTATATCAATCATTGTATGGATATTTTGTTAGCATTTAGCAAAGATAAATATAAGAAGAATGTACTATTAGTTGTCTAAACAATGTTTATAATGTGTGTCCACTCTACGCACTGCATCACATCTATTTATCACATACAAGTTAAAAAAATCGTTGAAATGAAACTGTTTCAGTTGAGAACACTCCGGAATAACTCACGTTCATCTTATCGATTTCTACGTTGCTCTATTTACTCCAAGACTGTAAAACTTTTACATATAATAGTTACAGTACCTAGTTGAAAATGTATGCTTCGTCGTATGCTTAATCAGAACAGTGACTTCGTAAAAACGCATATGTCATCATCACTATCATCAAAATCTCAGCCATAGAATGTCCACTGCTAGACATGGGCCTCCCCCATCAATTACTAAAAAGGCCAGTTAGAAGCGGCGTGCATCCAGCGTTTCTGTGCGGTCTCTTTTAGGTCTTCTCTCCATCTTGTGGGTGGATTTCCTACGCTGCGCTTGTCGATCTGTGGTCTGCGTTCCTTTACCATACCGCCAACTCGCGTGATGTTAAGCAATGATGCGGTCTACGATGGATCACGCTTGTCTAGAAGAAAGACTAAGAAGTTTAGTCTGAACTAGGGCTTCATTGCTGATGACCCTCTTGGCATGCTTCTCAATAGACATCCTAAAGGTGAGAGCAGTACTCCATGCACGACCGAACTTGTGCTTGGTACAGTATAAGCAACTATTCCGACGTGAATTACCGTCGCAATTTCATTAGGATACCCAGCTTTTTGGAAGCCAATTGAGCCTTGTTGTCAATGTAGGAGCCATAGTAGGAGACAGAGGTACGCCCAAAATCTCAAGCTGGTCAGTTATCGGAACGGATACATCCCACAAAGTAGGACCCAGTTGGAACGGCGTCTGGCACCTGATAATGTTCTGGCATCTGTTTTGCGTGGTATGTCTCCGCCCTCTGCCACTTCAACTTGGTAATCCGGTGGCCTACGTCATGTCGTGTTAAGACCGCATATGTATGAATATTATATTTTGTAACAAATGGGAAAAGTTTACATATTAACTAATATTATAAAAGCAAAAGTAGTAATGTATCTCTGTCTGCATTTCTTTCAGTTTGCTTGCTTTCCACGACAAAATTTCTTTGCCGATCTTAACGAAATTTGGCAGGAAGATAGTGTGCATCATAAGGACGGACATAGGGTACTTTTCCCAGAGAAATGAGGAAAAACTGTAAAATCTAGGGTTGTTGGTTTATTTGTTCCTCTTTCACGCATCAACAGAGCACCGTATTACGTGATTTTTTTGATAGAGATAGTTGAAGGCCTCGAGAGTAAAATAAGATGAACGTATAACGAAAAAAATACGGTTTTGAAGGAATTTCCACGCGAGTGAAACTGCGGGGCGCAGCTAAGGAGCTTTTAGTCTTTGACAAGGAGTATATTGGTCACTGTTTGATACGCACTTGAACGTAAGTATAGAACTACATATAATGTACGTTTCATAGTTATTTTTCTTCCGTGCCTTGATTCTTATTTATTTTGGGTTTAACGCTTCTAGCCTTAACGGACCATGAGGAAAATATTTTCCCGGTATTTTTTTCGTCATCATGTCATGTTTCTTTCCAGTTCCCACCCAAGTGACTAAGATACCACGACCTCTTTTAGGATCTTTTAATTTCATTGCTGATATTGTCTTTCTTGCGGTGCATAACGAAATATATACCATTGTACATTTTAAACTTGATGTAATTTTTTTTTTTATCAAAGTTATCTATCTGAATTAGAAAGTTTCCCTACCTTCTATGTAATTATCGGTCATGTAATCCGTAATTCGCGTGCATCTCAGGCGTGATGGCGTAGCGCATGGCGTAAAGGGTCACAGCCAGGCAGGTGGGTGCGCAAGCGCATCGAGTTTCCTATCCGTATCTAGGCGAGTGACAGTAGCGGCTTGCGAAAGTGCACATAATTGGATCGGCGCTTTAGAAAGGGGGTTATGAGTTTGTAAGTGCAACGAACCCGCGTGCATTTCCCCGGGAAGATGCAGCGGCAGCGTGGAAAGCGTGCCTTCCAGGAACCAGCGACACCTCACGCGGCGCTCGCTCTCTCGTCACCACCACGCGTATGGCGAAAAGTGAAAATAACTAACTCGGCTTCTAGTACTAATACTCCTCATTACACAAACAAGTCTAATACCTATAGGTACATCTAAATATATTCCTCTATAAAAATACCATATTCAACCGTTATGTTTCGTACGCATGCATATAGATTAAGATTTCATCAACCTTTTATCTGAGTTAAAATGAGTTCACCTGGCGCCTTCTGCATCAAACATTAACCAAAAAAGTTCCGCCTATTATATTCATAATGCAACTGTTGTTAAACAAACGTGGTATAACGGGGCCAAAGGGTTACGGGACCATATGCTTTAGAGTGGCCCAAATGGCGGATATGGGTTAAATAATCACAGGCTTTTTTTGCGTAGACTCTATTAACCCCTTCCTTTGTGAGTGGTGTAACAGTAAATTCGAAAAAAGACATTTGCACGCATGGGTAGTATGTTAATTGAATAGCTCTCAATATATACCGTCACACCGCCATTGCTAATGTAATTTTTTGCTCCTAACTTTAAATCGGCATCTGGTTTTTCACCAGTTTCTTCAACTGCCTTATTTAGTGGAATAACTCAGAACTATAGTTTATTCATTACAGCTTGTACAGGAACAGTGTAGTTCTGGCCAATATTATAATCGTTTGTATTTATGGCTTTGATTATGTGCCAGGCGATTTGACCATGGGATCTTGGACAACTAATTTGCATGTTATTTCTGTAACGCATCCAAATGACATTAGAAATTGATTTTACTGTTGTTTATTTCAGCAATTTATTAAACTATTCGATTAATTAAGATTTATTGTCATTGGAGAAGTTATTCTATTAAAGACAAGCTGGTCACAATAATTTCATATTCAAGCGACATTTGATGTTTTATTAACCACAATAACAATTACCTTTTTAAACAAAACCTTGATCCTGTTTTTCAATATTATTGTGTTTAAAACCTCAAATTGGTCACAACTCAAAGTATAATGACGGATCATATATCTTCCAAACCTTTTGTTCGGAAGTCCGTTCTTTCCAAGAAATGGCTCAAAAGGCTGTTACTATAGGTCCCGGTTTACGACAGGAACTGTTAGGCCCGTATGATGGCAAAAGTGCATTTTGTGAAAAGTCCAGCTCGTGACGTCACAAAGACGACGTCACACGCAGCTCTCCCGTTATATCGACAAAGGGCACGCAAACAAAAGGCCGTCCGTTTGACCACAAAGATGCTGCTGGCTATTTATTGTTTCCATGTGAGATCGTAAATCAATATATAATGCATATTTGAAGACAAAACTGTATTGTAACGCATGAAAGTTATTTTGTTTCTTGTTATTTTTTGTGCAACGTATACCATGCAATTACCATCGATGCTATGGTTTTGGGTTTGGAGTAGAATGATAGTTAGTTTAGAATAATTCTTGCTAACGTTTTTGTTATCGATATATATTTTACGTATATCAAGGTAAAAATTTAATAAGAAGCTTAAAATATCAAATCTTGAATTTATTCAAATCTTCAAAAAGCAACTGCGCGTACCACCATTCAACTCGTAGAAAAGCCTGTAGGGCCGAAATACGAGGCATCATTAAAAGTGAACGCATGCCTTAGAATATTCGAGGTTGGAAAAAAGTAAAAATACGGCCCAAGTCCCGTTATGATCCCGGAATCCCGCAGCGCAGGCCCCGGATAGTTGAAATGTAGGTACACAGTCACGTTAATAGCCACTTGTATAATGCAGCGATGACTCGAAGGATCCAAGCAGGTACCTCCGTATTAGTTTTGAATATGTAGGTATTATTTAAATCCAGTGTTAATATATAATGTACTTTTATTGAATTAATGATGTATTATTATAGTTTAGTACATGTATCATCGTGAAACCAAATGTAATGGGGTTGTTAGATTTAAAAGTAGGTACTACTTGTTGGTATAATATGTCACATCACAGATATATGGAAAAGTAAATTAGTCGAAAAAGCAGAATTGTGAATATATGAAAAAAAAAAAACAGTTACAAAGAGTTTATTAGAACTTTTTACACATACGTAAAGTATTTTTGACCCCCCATTTTGTGGTGAAGCTCTATGATCAGAGATATAATAAGTTGAAATAATTAACTCAATATGGAACATCTACAAGATATCCAAGTTGCTTAGTCGTGAGCATCGGCGTAAAGTTGCTATAGTGTATCGGTTTTTATCGGATACATTTCGGAGCGATATGATCTGCGTTCCTATAATACAAGATGTATTAGGGACGCGATTGAGCGGAACCAGGGCTCAAAAGTGTTCGCGAAGAATTCGTCTATTGAGAAAAGCCAAATGACAAAGCTGAAGATCGAGGATGGCAGTATCATTTCATCAAAGCCGGAGATTCTGAGAGAGCTCGAGAGGTTTTACGGACAGTTGTACACCTCAACACGACAGCCTATTGTCAGCGCAGCTCAGGACAAGAGAGCTAAACTGACCCGACACTACACTGAGGACATCCCAGACATCAGCTTGTACGAGATTAGAATGGCTCTGAAACAGCTTAAGAACAACAAGGCACCGGGTGATGACAGAATCACGACAGAACTTCTGAGAGCGGGTGGAAAACCGGTACTTTTGGTCCTCCAGAAGTTATTTAATTCCGTCATACTCGAAGGTACTACGCCTGAAGCATGGACTAGGAGTGTGGTGGTGCTCTTCTTCAAAAAAGGTGATAACACCTCGTTGAAGAATTATAGGCCCATCTCACTCCTGAGCCATGTGTACAAGTTGTTCTCCAGAGTCATTACGAACCGTCTCGAAAGCAGGTTTGATGACTTCCAGCCTCCCGAACAAGCTGGTTTCCGTAAAGGCTGGAGCACTATATACCACATACACACGCTCCGCCAGATTATACAGAAGACTGAGGAGTATAATCGGCCATTATGCCTAGCATTTGTGGACTATGAAAAAGCCTTCGATTCAATCGAGACCTGGGCAGTGTTGCAGTCCCTCCAGCGTTGTCATATCGACTATAGGTATATCGAAGTGCTGAAGTGTTTGTATAGAAACGCCACCATGTCGATCCGATTACAGGATGAGAGCACGGAACCAATCCAATTGCATAAAGGCGTGAGACAGGGAGATGTTATCTCTCCGAAACTGTTCACTAACGTATTGGAGGACGTTTTCAAGCTCTTGGACTGGAATGGATTCGGCATCAAAATCAATGGCGAATACATCACCTTCGGATTGCCGACAATATAGTCATCATGGCAGAGTCACTGGAGGACTTTAATACAATGCTCAGCGACCTCAGTAGCCTTTCCAAACAGGTGGGTCTTAAAATGAACATGGACAATACAAAAGTCATGTCCAATGTCCATGTTGTACCCGTACCGGTAATCGTTGGGAACGATACTCTCGAAGTTGTTGACCATAACACCTATCTTGGACAGATTGTTCAGTTAGGTAAGTCCAACTTAGGCAAAGAGGTCGCCCGAAGAATCCAACTCGGATGGTCAGCGTTCGGGAAATTGCGTGACATCTTCTCGTCCAAGATACCACAGTGCCTGAAGACAAAGGTATTTGACCAGTGTTGCCAGTGATGACATATGGTACTGAGACGTGGTCCTTAACTGTTGGCCTTTTGGAAAAACTCAGAGTCACACAACGGGCAATGGAGAGAGCTATGCTCGGAGTTTCTTTGCGCGATAAAATCCGAAACGTAGATATTCGCCAAAGAACCAGAGTCACCGACATAGCTATTAAAATCTGCAAGTTGAAGTGGCAATGGGCAGGCCACATCGCTCGAAGAACTGTTAACCGATGGGGAAGAAAGGTTCTTGAGTGGAGACCGCGAACCGGAAGACGCAGCGTAGGTAGGCCTCCCACTAGATGGACCGACGACATTGTGAGAGTCGCGGGCATCCAGTGGATGCAGATGGCAGGATGTCGTTCAGTATGGAGGTTAAAGGGGGAGGCCTATGTTCAGCAGTGGACGTCTTCTGGCTGATGATGATGATGACATTTCGGAGAGTGTGCATCGGATCTGCATGATCTTATTTCCTCCTGCCCATTTTTCTATCAGACTACCAGAGTGGGCACGAAAAATCAACACCGCTTTATGGTTGATATTCCGAAAACCCGTACGAAGCGCTTTGATTCCACTTTTATTTTGCGAACAGGAATGCGCTGCCGAATGGGTGTTCCCCTGTAGTTACAATCTGGGTGTCTTCAAATCACGAGTTAATCGGTTTCTTCTAGGCAAGCGTACTCCATCGTAGACCGCATCTTCGCTTAACATTAGGCGAGATGGCGGGCAAGCCTATTCGTAAAAAAATTTACTTGTATCGTTGTACTTTACACGACACACGTAAGAACTTGTACCTGCAGAACTGTTTTAGGTAAGAATTTCACTTGGTTGCATTTTTAACTACCGCAATTTATGGTTATTGCAATCGATTGGAACGTGAAACGCGGCATGAGTATTTTGAGAAGGTTTGATTACTAAAGTCGACGATATGATATAATAATATAATCTAATAACTATTTATTTCGCGTATGTATCTCGGAAACGATAACAAGTTTGATAAAATTTTGTATTCAGATTAAGTATTTTTTATTTTATTTTTATTGCGAATACGTCTGCTGTTGACACCAACTTACCTGTTGGTAAGTGACGATTTTGTGTTTTAAGTTTACCTATATGATTGTATTTCTTGTAAAACTGCTCTGATTTGGATGAATGTATTTATATAAGGTTTTAAATACCAAGCAAAGTGCGGTCGCGCATATTATAATCCTTTCACAGATATTGCATAAACCTCGATTTCAATAAAAACACATATAAAACAAAAACAAAAACAAGCCGCAATCCATACATTAACAATGTATCAGGAAAGTGTTGAGAAATTTCATTTTTGTTAGCGGGGGAACTGAACCAGCCTTTCCCTGATGGTCTTGGGGCGGGAGCTCTGTAAACCAAGCCTTAGAGTTCGAGTAGAGGTATATATACCTCACTAAACCATAATACATTATGAATAGTATATTATAATTTTATGAATAAAAAAATAACTGAATTGAACTGAAAATATTTTCTAATAAATATTTGTTAACAGAGCTGATAGCTCAGCTTAAACGAAAATATCTTAATACGAGCAGTTTAGGTTTGTAAAATTATGTCAAGTCTGGCGACGTATAGGGCATGTAGGTGTGGATAATTTCATGATGATGTTTGATTATTTCCTTTAGGAACGTTATAAATAGAATGAGTTGTAAACATTGTTTTTAAGAAGTTTTCTTGTTAGATTTCTCTCGTTTGAAGCGTGTTAAAAGTAGAGCTTATTGGAAAGTCTACCACTAGTCTCGTGCGACGCTGCAGCTCAACTGCAATGTAAAGAAAAGTCATTGGCGTAGTATAAATTAATTATTTTTCTAGAAAAGTGGCGCAGTGATTCTCGAGCGAAGAGTGTGGCGCTGGCATCGCCGACCGGCGCAGCGCGGTGTGCGCGAGCGCATTGCTAGTAGGAAAGTTGTTTATGACCGAAAAGTGTCACGTTGAACCAGTGTGAACCACGACCGGTGTCTTCCGCGGTACCTGGCCTACTCACCAAATTGTCATTCTATCAATCCGTCACCATGACTTTATCTTCGCCATCTGTGGAGTACCTACATTTGCAACGTTTAATATGTCGTGAACGTACCGTTGTTCGGTCTTAACAATCGCATTCATTGCGACAAATCGTCCTGATGACTCATTATTCATAATAAGTTGGCATTCTGACTTCCGATATTCAGATGGTGTGATGATAATGCCTTAATTTATTCATCTCAATTTAAACTGAAAGCATTTATTATGAAATATGAGAACGATTATTTATAGCATTTTTAGCATATTTTTTTTGCATTTATAAGGATACAAAATGACTTAAAATTATTGAAAATTTGAGTAAGTATCAGATGGAATTACCAGGGTATAAATCTAAAGAAAATAATTTAATCAAGATCTTTCAATTTTTTTTTGCAAATGATTGACATTGATCATCGATTCTTTTTTTAGCCCGCAACGTTGGAATTGTTGTTAGATTATACCATCATCAAAACATTAATGTTTTATAAGCTGGTATAAAATTTTCAGCAGCTGTGGGCACCGCGGCGGCGGCGACGCGAAACGGCGACCTCTCGCGGCTGCGGTGGCGAAATAGGGGTCATTGACAAGGCCTAGCTGCACCAACACCAATCCATTTGAATCAAAAACGCTTTTTCTAGTCGGCTCTCAATTTATTCGTATAATTTTTACAAAAACAGAAACAGGAAATACCAGAAATATGATAACTACAAGAATCGCACACCGAGCGCGATGTTTTTGCGCTGCACATCCGTTGATCGCTATACACATTCAATAGAGAGGATCTAGTATATTCTCGCCCCTTTTTAAAAGATTGCTCAACCTAACTTCATAACATTTTTGACATCTATTCTGATGTCAGATGGTATGATTGATGTTGTCTGAAAACAAATTGATTTGGGTTCATATCATGATAGTGACTGTAGAGTATTGGGCGTTTTGTTTGTCTGTTTGAACAATGACGTGTTAGTGCCTAGTCGTGATCTAAGTTGGCAGAATGAGGGGCAATGGAGGTGAGGGTACAGGAGAAGAGGGGAGAGAGGTGGACACGCACACATTGGCGCGACCAACGAAACGAAAATTTGAGAGGTGAACGAACGCGAGTGGCCGCGCAACCAAACGTCAGGTTGATTCACTTTTCATCTACGTTCACTCTGTTATATTATGTATTGGAAGCTTCTTTACTTTTTGTTTGATGAAATATAATAAAAATTCACTTTTCGACAACAATCTTATTTAGACATTTAAACACTGTCTACCAAACGTCGACACTGTTTGTAATGTTAAAAAAGAAAGACTACATATAACTTGGTTACTTGAAAACTATATATAACTAAATCAAATTTAGTTATTTTTAGTATTTGAGTAACGCACAAATTTAACTCAAGGTACTGTAGTGGGCAATATAATATTTGCCGCAGTACCACTACTGCACAGACTTTGGACTAAATAAATTTGTTTTATTTGTCTACTATTATTTTGCAGGACATGTTTTTATACAAAAACATTGTTTAATCCAAATATTGTTTCATCAAATGTTTGACTAATAATATCTAAATAGCTGTGAATATTTGGCCATAGAGAAAATAAAAATGAATAGCACCAGCAATCAAACAGTATAATGTTTACGCATACAATATACCACTTGAGTAAATTTACGTTCGATGTGACAATATTTTGTAATAAAAGTTGTGAAGTGAGTTATAGAGAGACAAACATATTTTTAGTTTTACTTTTATCGCCCAAGAAGATGAGGTGAATGACCTGCGGCGATCGCCAGAGAACCCGAGAGTTTGCGAGTTACTGCCAACTGCTGTCGCGCCTCTGATACCAACTATACCTATAAATTATTATTTGCACTGATAAATATGTATAAAGATGCGATAAACGGCACTTTTTGACACTTATATTTACAATCGTGTGTTATCTATATTTGCAGCTAGATTTCTGCATCCAAATACCACATAAATATATTAAAAAAATATACATAAATGCTACCTTGAATGTCAATATTCAATATCTAATCCACACTAATATTATAAATGCGAAAGTAACTATGTCTATTTGCTACATAAACACGGCTAAACGGCTTAACCGATCTCGATAAAATTTTGCGAGGTAATAGACGGACGGACGGACATAGGCTATTTTTTTCTGAAGAAATCGCGGACGAAGCCGCGGGTTCAGCTAGTAAGAACATAAAATAAGACAAGTTACATTACGAACGCATTAGTTTTCCTTATAAAAACCTTTGTATCTGTTACAAAAATAAAGAAGAAACTTTATCTGTTACGCGCTTCAATAATTTTATCAATAAGTACACAAAATATCTATTACGATTGGTATCTGAATGGCCGCCCACAGCGAAGCACGTTCTAAACGACTAGCGAAGATTTAAGATTGAAATGAAATGTTCTTGATTTGCAAATAATCAAATAATTGTTAAACTGACGTAGAATACAGTTCCAACGTAATTAATTTCTCACACTATAACAGTTAAATACTTGTAGCTAACTTTTCATATTTAAGTATCTCTACCCTTCCACTTAGGCGTTTTAACTAATAAAAATGTCAATTACTTCTCATTATGACAAGACAATGCTCTTTGTATATTTTGAGTTAAAATGCAAATATTACGAGTATGAGACATGACATCATTAAGATTCATTTTTAGATATTTAAAACGTGAGAAGAAAACATAAAATGTTTTGAATTTTGTTATTAAATATTCACAAGAGGTCTTGTAAAAAAATAATAACAAAAATAGCGTATTACACGTAAAATTAGGTATGTATTTTATTTCAATATTAAATAACTGTACAGTTATTTAGTGTTGATAAAAAAACATAATAATGCCTTAGGGGCTAAGTTTACTTTTCTTCTAAGAAATAGCTTTGTCACATTAGCAACTATTTAAAAATTAAAACTCAATAGTTATCGTTCATAGCGTTCATATGTTATATGTCAAACATACGAGTAACAATAATGCAATGCTCATTTAAAAATATATTAATATATAAATACTTATTGTATTTAAAAAATTATTAAATACATAATAAAATTTATACATTCAAGGTCAAGACAAAAATAAAATATAAATATGAAATTAAATAATAATAATCCCAATATTTAGTTACTTTAAAACATATAATGAAGAGTCGAGCAGTGTGAGTAATCAGGCGCATGCTCCGAGTCGCGGCGCGCGCTCGTTGATGTCTTTTGTATAAGAACATTTTCTGTGACGAAATGTCAATGTACTCCTCGCCTTTTTACACAGTTACTGCCATTAATTTTGTTTTTTTTTCGTCATACAATGAGGCTAATGTTTAAAATAAGACTTAATTGTAATATGTATATTGTAACGTTGTTCTATCTATTAGGCTAATCTCCTGATGAATTTTGAAGGTTTGCGTAGAAGTATTTGTGCGTAGGGGTATTGCCATCTCAAGTTCAAATTAGAATTCGATAAACTTATCTTTTAATTTTATTTATAAGGATTATTTAAGTAAACAGAGTTTTGTGTGTGACTTGATTTGTGCTCGAAGAAAGTTATTCATACCTAAAGCGCATTTCATGATTGAAAATGTATTATTAAAAAACTTACTCTTAAGGTGTTTGTACATCTTCATTGGGTACCAACGCATCACTACAGCAGTAGTAAGTACGGGTGCGAGCGCGGGTGCAAAAAGGTTAGTTTCCGCATTGCGCCCGATGCAGCCTGCAGTAACATTTCCGTGCCGTTGCGAGCCGCTTGCAACACGAGCCGCAGCGCTGCTCAACTGTTGGCATGAGACAAAGATGTGTTGCTAAAAACAATGCAGCGTGAAAAAAAATAAGATTATAGTGTTGCTAAAAATAATGCAGCTTGAAAAAATATTATTAATCGATTCTAGTGTTGCTAATGATATCGATGCAGCTTGAAAGTATATTATTTACAGGGTTGTCTGTCAATGTATATTTAGTGTGATTCAGTAAACAAGGCGTGGACCGCGGGTGGCCGTAAGTGACATTTACAACTGAGTGCTACCGTGGGTCAGATAAAACGACTGATCGTATATCTTATAACAATAATCGTCCAGCCATTTCAAAGGTCTTAAGGCAGCCTATACTGCAGAAGCCACGAAATTAAATTGAATTGCATCAAACTCTACTACGAGGGCCACTTAGCCTATACGTATTTATTTATATAATTAGTCTCAAAACACCAAACTTAGATCAAGTTTATTATATTCATAATCTCATCCTTGATTGAACAGAATATGAGCAAGGCCTAGATAGATAGAAACTCAACCCACGAATGAGAATGAAAAATAAATAGTTTTATTACCTAAATGAGTATTTTGATTTTACAAGCCAATTCAATTATTTATTTGGATAGCATAGTTTATAGGTTGGTTCTTTTTTTTTGTAGAAGGTTCGTATTATCAATTACTATTATTTAATGTATACCTACCTAGTGAAACTGCTGATCTTAATTGTAGACTGTATTGTTACCTTAGTTCCTAACTAGTTAAGTAGGTACGCACTCATTTATTGTATGTCCGTAAGGATAGTACAGTTGATTATTTTAATTATTTTAATACCTGTTATGAACAATGAAATTTTATTCTATTCTAAATAAAACTAAACGTTATGGTATGAAGTAGTCAACTAAGACATCCAATGATTTTTAGCTGAAAGTAATCAACACATTCTGTAAACTTATCGTGTAAATCATCAAAATCAATTCATATTTGGCGGAGTAATCGCGTAACAAATAAAGAAAAAAAACATATACTCAAATTGATAACCTCCACCTTTTTGAAATCGGTTACAAAGTAAGAAACCTGAACTTATCGAACTCACTTTTGACTTAGTTATCTGACAAATATAATGTTTTTAGTAAATTTTCTGCGAAATAGTACATTGAGACAACGCAGATGAGATCACTAAAAATTTCTAGCATAGTGCTAATTAGCATGGCAAACAAATGTAAGACCTCTTCTTACTCATCAGCCATTTAGCATATAACTTATTTTAACACCTGGAAAAATTAGACAATATATAAAAGACAGGTACCGCGAAAGGCGTGAAAAGCAACGACGGGGTAAACAGATACAAAACTTAGAAAGTTTTTTTAAACAAAATATTAACTAAAAATATTGTTTGGCTAAAAAAAATAAAAATTTGTTTCGTTTTACATTTTGTACGTCTACACACTAGACTAGGTAGATACTGATATACATACATATAAATATATATTACCACCCAGACATAGAACAAACATGAATGTTTGCCCTAGGTGGGAATAGAACCTACGCCCCCAACCGCAGGTTCACTACCCACTGGACCACCGTTGCAATATACACGCTAACACAACCTCTGACCCCAAATACATTTATACTTCATTCCATCATGGGTAAAAAGAAATGCAGGCATGCATCCAAAGGTTGCGCTCACCTGTCACCATCGACGGCTAGCGGTTCGCAAGGTTCAGGTTCACGCGAGTTCATTGCCACAGTTTTGTTACCCTTCTTGTGTAACTCGCTCCAGCCGCCCTTCGCCTCTCACTTGCTCCCATTATTGCAACTTTATTTACTTTTCACCAACGCCAGTGCCAGCCGCCGCGGCCTGCGCTGATTGAGGAATGTTGCTGTGAATGTTACGTTGTCGTTGTTGAGTCGTTGCTTTTAGGAATTATATTCTAAACTTTAGAAGTACCGACATAATTTAGGGTACCTAGGTAGGTAGGGTAGGGCTTTTATTATCTATACAAATTTTATATCATGTAATCCAATTTTTACCAATGTACAAAATAGTTAGATTACACATATATCCAAGAGAATGTAATACTCCTACGGAGACATATATCGTTGTAGTTCTAGATATAAAAAGCTATCAACATCCTCCCAAGACAACAATGCCGTATTAATGGTGTTGGTGGTGGTGTGGTGGTTTGAATCTTGTAAGAGCATTCGCAACGATACGCGGTTCAAGTATATTATTAAGCTTTAACAGCTGCAATGACATTATTAAAGCGAAATGAATTCATTTTATCTAAATATTTTTCTTCAAGATACTGGCTATCAGCTGATAATCTAACTAGAAAGTAATTATTATATTTGTAGTGTTGTTCCACACAGGAGTTAGAATTTGCTAATTCAATGTTGTAGACATTTCACAGGTTTAGATACAAAGCAAGATCGATTATATCCGGCCGTATTTTTTATATTGTTACATTTAAATAATAATCTAACACAATAAACACAAAAACTTTGGAAAAGTGATCAAAACATACGAATAGCATTATTTTACAACCTACTGTAGTTGCTGTATAAATAAAAGAACTTAAAATTATAACTAGAACGACAGAACTTGATAATATACAGGATTACGTGGAAAGGAGATACAAAGCCGAAGGGGTCCATTATCATCATTATGAATAACTTGAATCATAGGACCAACCCTGAAACTGGGACAAAAATATCAGTTGTTCCATAGAAAATTGTATTTTGCACTCGACAAAACGTATGGAACAAAGTCAACGTATGGAACAGCTGATATTTGCTTTTTTAGGTGAAAATTTTGTTCATACTTATATTAACGGATCTCTTTCGGCTTAGTACACCCTTTCTGTGTGACCCTATATAAGCGCAGCAATAGATAAATATGTTGTATAATTTTCCTGTTTGCCGATTTTGGTATACGTATTTAACTTAAAAAAACTTTGTCACTTCCAGGGTAAATTGAATATTTAACTGCATATCAAAAATGCTTTACATCCAGCTAATTTCACAAATACTTACATTATAGATCAAAATTGGATAGATAGAAGGTTAGGTTAGGTACCAGGCATAGATGTTTATTTTTTGGTGCGCAAAATTTTTATTTGCGCAGATAAAAATTTATTTATCACTACATAACCGCCCGTCCCGGCTTCACGTGGGTGGAGATTTAGTGTTTAAACATTCTAGTAATAAATATAGCCTATGTTACTCAGGTATAATGTAGCATTCTAATGGAAAAACAATTTTTAAAATCAGTCTAGTAGTTTTTGAATTCATTCGTTACAAACATCCAAAAATACAATTTTTCCTGCTATTATTATGCTGCTATGCTGCTATATTATTATATTATATGTAAATTTATTATTAATTACTTATTAATATTAATTATTAGTGTAGATAGTGTAGATGTAGATATCAGAGATAGGTGGACTTAATATAAATGATCTGGAATGAATTTATCCTGAAAAAATAATTATAAAGCCCAGTTGTTTTTTTATTAGTTATATCAAAAACATAGTAGGTACTTGTACTAATACAAAATTCAAAACTCTTACTCTTACTCAAAGCTTAGTTTATTTAATAGAACAAAATGTTAAAGAAACATGTGCAGCTAAAGAAGAAAATCAAAATAACACAGACTAAATTGAGAGTGACCGCCGACAACAATGTTGAAACCCGAGACGAGCATGGATGTGTAGATATGGTACGTGACTATATGGCTATTAATATGAACATGTAGTAGTAAAAATCTCTATCTTTACACTGTATAAAGTAAAGTCGCTTTCTGCTCCTGTCTGTATGTATATCCACTAACTCCTCATAAACCACGCAACGGATTTGGATGCGGTTTTCACCATCAGTTAGATAATTTTTCACGAAAGGTGTATATATATAATAAACCTTACACACGTGCTAAACCAGGATGGGTCACTAGTGAAGGTATATGTGGAATATTTAAGTGAGCAGCGTAGGCACTGTAGGCAGCAAGGCTTCGCGTCTAGCGGCCGTTCACCCTGCCTTTCGAGAGTATCGAACCGCGAGCATTACGTCACCGCGCAAGCCTCTCCCCCCTCTCTCCACCAATAACCCCCCCCTACACCCATACCCCACTCCCACCACACCACCATAGCCTCTGCCAAATGCCAACTGACAAAACTATGGAATATTCCATCATATCGTTTTTTGGATGATAAAATACATAATTGAAGTTGTTAGATCTACTTCGAAGTGAAGGCAGAATATTGAAGTACTAGTACGTAGTAATGTTGTTTTAATAAGTATAACTAGGTATAACTACGTTTATAGAAGTGTTTTTTTTTTGTGTTCAATAAGTATCAATACATACACATTTTTGCACAGCATTTAAATAATATATAAATTAATTATTACCGCACTCCAAGAATAAATGTAAAGTGAATAAGTATTTTTTTGTTGAATGCTAATTGTAAAATATTGTAAGACTAATATCATTTGACTATTGATTATTTTTAACCACGGACATTGCAAAGTGTTCAAAACGTCAGGAATTAAAATAATGTAAAATACTATTAAAAAGAATTTAATTGTAATTGTGCAATGTGTAATAATCGCGAAAACCTATAGTTAAGTGAGAAAACAGTAGGTTTAAAAATCGATCGTAGCTGCTACGAGTGGTGGTTGCTACGGCGTAGCACGGGCGCGTTCCCGAAAAAGTGAGCCATTGTTGTAATTTGTTAGGCACGAAGTTTGGCGCAGGAACTTTCGTTGGGCGCGCTCACTCAGGCGATAAGGTAAACATCAGCGCAGTCATCGACCGCGCCGCGCACAAGGCCACTCGCTTACACAACTTGCCACTAAATTTTATCGACTCCCATCTCATGCAGGTATCTGCTTCGATGTTTCCGGACCCTTCCGTTGCATAATTACCTTAAAACTACCTTACATTATGTAAATGCTCTGTAACGTAACGGTACAGGAAGTGACTGAACTCTGTCCGAGCCGCAATTTTTGAAAAGCTCTTTGTTTTGAAGACATAATGGCGACTAAGCAACCGCGTTCTCAATACGGTGAACTCGAGCGATCGGTCGTGTAAGCGAGCGAGCGAGTGCGCGCGCGCAGCCAACAAAAGTACTTTCGGCCGGGTAACGGGACTTCACGGAGAAATGCTCTACGAAATCGAAACACGGGGTCCCGTTAGGCGGCCCTCGCCCTAACGCGCGGCGCCCGGGCCTGCGCCCGCGTCGCCTGCGGGCGCAAGTGGGGCGGATCATGGTATATCACAGCCGGCCGTTACTCGCTCCATCATGTTATTATGGGGCAAATCAATCTACAGCATTGCGATGCGAACAAAACCATTAGGTGTTATGGAATCTATGGGTTACTTATTTATGTATAAGGTGGCGAGCATATTAATTTAATTATTAATATAAATATGTAATAGACGACTATGGCATAAACTCAATTTTCATCTTTTAAGTAAATACATAGAATTATAAGTTTCTCTTTAGCCATTGCTTCGAGAGTGATTTGTTAGGACGTACCAATTAAACGTAAACGTACTCTAATGAAAACAATTTATAAGTATTTTGTGTTTTATAATAACACTTAGGTAAGTATAAGTTGTAAGGCATTTTTTTGATAACCGGAAAATCCATTTTTGATCCGAATGTTTTTGGTTTGAAACATCTATAGGCACGCTTTAGCAGTAATAACGACTCGTATGCCGTGACGGCAAAAAATATATGCTCTCTTATGCCGTCATGTTTCACATCTGTCGGTCGTACTGCCAACAAAAAGAAAGTTATTAGCAAAAATATGAAAATTGTTAATTTGATAGTCCCTCCGCCAAAGTATTCATACCTATACTTGTACATGTACATTATATAATCTTAGTCCTCCGCATTATAAGCTTTTGTGACTTTTGTTGGAGCTGCCATCTAGCGTGTTTTATCGACACTACTAGGCAAGAAGAAATGGGTGCTTTTTTCCATGTTTATCGGTAACTCAACTGCATTTTGATAGTGAGTAATGCAGAAGGGCTTTATAGTCCCATTTTACCTGGACAGATGTCGCACAACTTTTTTGCGGTAATTTTTTTACAGTTATATCTATTAATGTCTTAATTTTGTGTTGCCTAAATGAGTAAGATGATATAATATTTGCAAAAGAGTAAACAATTTTATTCGTTTGCGTCCATAATGTTAATTAAGAATATCTAACTAAAGTCAGTTTGTAAGAACTTTCTATCAATAATATATAATAAATTAATAATGTTTTGATTTAATTTCATGTATTTATTTAAGAATTTTTTAATTTTAATATTTGTACTATTAATTTTTTGACTTTAGTTTATTAATTTGCCCTAATGTTTGGGTTGTTGCCTGAATTAAATGAATTTGAATTTGAATAATAAATTGTAACGAAAAATTACTATTTGGACCACTAAAAGTAAAAAATAGTTTAAAATATTAGATAAAGCTACCTTATATATAGTGCCGAATGAAAACGCACCTACCTACTATTATTTACATCAATAATAGACACATTAGTCTCGGTTGCTACATAAGGGGTAAGCTAAAACATGCAAGTAGGCCATAAAAAGTATGTTCGTTTTTTACCATTACGTTCTTTATTTAAAAAATGAGCGAATTGATTGGCTGCGCGGGTTAGCGAGCAACCCTCGGGGCTGCGCGCAGCGTCCCTCCGGCAGCAGACCAATGGTGGCGCGCGGTGCTCGGAGGGTCCGCGCCCTACACTCACACATTTCAACGATTACTGTTTGTCGCGATCGCGAAATATTATAATCGTGGCTATTCGTGACTCGACTAAACAAATTGATGTAATTTTCTGCTATATTTTTAGTTTTTGTAGGAAGTCATCACGGCTCTGATGATGATGACAAAATATTTATTTGATATTCAATACTAGGTGGATGTATAATTTTGTTATTGACGTTCAACATCGCTTTTTTACATAGATAATAATACGAAAAAGACAAGATGTAGAGATAATATAGATATACACGTCGGCCATTTATCTGGCCTAAGTCTACCAAAGTGTAGACAGCTAGATTACCTAAGCTTGCCATTACTCGCAATCTCTCATCATCGCTTGCCTAGCTGGCTGACTGTAGGCCAACGCCACGTCAACGTGTATACTGTATACGGCTCGTTTAGCATTGTTGCTACCACTCAGGATTGCCTGCCATGACTCGTCGCCCTTCGGATTAGTTTTGGTTCTTCTGCACGCATCAAAGGTGCTCGCCTGCACTCGCCGAGCCGTGTCCACATGTTGGCATTGGCACTCGTTTTGTATAAATTTACCTACGCCTTATATTAATTTGCCTATGGCCATCGCTCGCCAAGCCTCAGCTAACGGTAGTCGGCGAGCTATGGTCAACGTGTATCGCCGGCTTTTCAATAAACGACAAAGACACTTCCACGAATTAGTTTATATTACCGACATCAAGTTTTTTCGTCGATAGTGTCGAAATCACATTTTTCAAAAGCGGGACAGTAATTTTATCAAATAAATATAACACCTGGCACAAATATTACGTTTCTTTTAACATTTTTTGACACAAACAGGCTGAATTACCGCTAATGCATCTGACACACGGTGCAAGTAACCTGCTCAACTTAGAACAACGGCAAGCATGGAGAGCAGGATGCACATAAATGTAATAATGAGTGCATCTTTCTCTAGGTGTACCGTGTGCAAGACACAGTACTGACAGTGTGTGGTTAGCACACAAGCCCTGTCAACGTTTAACCAATGTAGACATTTTTATGAATGTTTACTAGGCATTCACAATTAAATCCGTTTTAAAAATAATATTTGCCACAGAACCGATAACCTTTGAGGTAGACGTGTACTAGAGTTGAGACCACGAATTGATAGACGTAGCATGGAACACCCCGAGAGTAGAAGGAGTGATGATATACATAAATCAGCTGGCAATGACTGGAAGCAAAAAACCGAAGATCGCGCTGCCTTGGGTGAGGCTTATATGTCCAGCAGTGGACTAAGATGCTGAATATGATGACTTAAAAAATATGTTTTGGTAATGTTTTTATATAAAATATTGCTAAATTATTTAGTCGATAAATGAGCCCCTTACTTATCTGAATTATTTTTAAGCAATCCTACTGCAATACGCTATTGAAATGGTGGTAAGTTGACTTGACGGTGTTAAGTAAATTATAACCAGGCAAGCAAAAGCCATATTAAACATTTAAAATTCTAACGCGTGTATTTTACATTATTTATTTCCTAACGCAGTGTCCGTGGTCACAGGTAGACTAGATGACGAATGTCTATAGAAATACTATGAATATATTTACAACTACTGCCAATTATATTTTTTATCAAAACGTTCTCTGTGTACGCACTACGCAGTAGTCGCTCACGGTATCCAGAGGTCTTGCAGTTCTGCGCTGGCTTGTGATTTTATTATTTTATGACTAAGTTCCATGCTGCTGTGGGATTCAATATTGTTCAAAAGCCAAGCATTTTTTAAAGTTTTTTAAACTATAAAAAAAATACTATCAAGAATTACACAAAAACAATTCAAAATCCGAGTATATCGATACCCTCATCCAATAAACAAACTGATCATAACTAACTTGTCATGAGTCAATTTTTAATTCACACATTCGAAAAGAAGTGTGCCTATTTGAGAATATGTAAACGCCAAAGTGAGTGGCAGGCATTGTGTTGGGGGCAAAAAATTGTCAGTTTGCTGAGGGTGAGGTGCGGGGGTGCAAACGCCCCCAATAGACGCGTTCTGCGCACAACGCCACATTTTACTCCACGGTTTTCGATGACACGTCAGATTTTGTGCGACTATTCAAATATGATTATCAAAATTATACGATTATAAAAAGATTATTCAATTAAATTGAGTGTTTAAATGTTAAGATGATTGATGAATATTTACGTCATGGCTACCAATCTATTACGGCTTGAAAGATACAGTCGTTAAAAAGTAGGACGGATGAACAGACATGCGGACAAATACACAGACATTGTAGGCTTAGTAATAGGGTCCCGTAATATTTTGAAGATATTTTTACTTTTATTTAAAAAGCTGCTAGCTGACTAGATGACGTAATTTTTTTTATGGCCTTGGTTTTATTTTTACAAGAATTTTTTTTCTTGCAATATTTTTGTTTAGATTAAATCTTCTAAACTGAATAAGAACTTCTTTCTTTTTATCCTACAGAGTTATTTTGTTACATATTGGTTCAGTTCCGATGAGAATGCATTTTTAAGTAAGTATGGTCTGAATTCACATTCAGAATTAGCTCTAGATAAAGAAGTAACTCTTCAACGCTCAACAGCAGGGACACTAAATTTAGTGTACGCCTTTTATTATGAATAATAATTTAAACTATGGCAGTGTGCAGTACTCGCGCGAGTATTGCACATGTAGTTCATAAAAATTAGGATTTTGTGGTTATTTTTTTATAAGCAAATATACTAACAAATAAAAATATGGCTATGTACAAATAAATATACCTGGTATCCTAATACATACTAACTGATTGTTATCATACCCATAGAGCATTACATCATTGAGTTTAAAAAATAGTTAAATGAGATACATATATAGGTGTATGTATTACGTAATATACAAATAGTAGGTATAAGTACCCAATCGAGTTACTGAAACGATCCATCACTGACAGTTTACGACTATCCCGGTGAGACACTTCACAATATGGAGAATCAACGCAGCAAATCGTAGACTTTTTGAGAAACTTGGTATTTAACGTTTCCATAACTTAAATAACCTTCTTCGACAAAAATATAATTTTAAGGCCTCGACGGCCAATTTTTGTCTCCTATCAAATCTTGTGGTACAATATTTCAACGTGCAAAGAGCTTTCAGTACGGTTTACGTTAATTGTTTTTTCAAACCCCTTGAAAACGAGCCGAAAATCTCCAAATGGCTGAACCACTATTCTTGAAATATAACCTATCATCATCACCATCATCATCATCAGCCAGAAGACGTCCACTGCTGAACATAGGCCTCCCCCTTTAACCTCCACACTGAACAACATCCTGCCATCTGTATCCGCTGGATGCCCGCGACTCTCACAATGTCGTCGGTCCATCTAGTGGGAGGCCTACCTACGCTGCGTCTTTCGGTTCGCGGTCTCGACTCAAGAACCTTTCTTCCCCATCAGTTATCAGTTCTTCGAGCGATGAACCTATATAATAGAACCTATGAACGTTCTCAATCAAGTCACCTTTCTAACAAAAACAACTAAATATCTATAGAGTAATTTAATGTATCCCAAATTCCATATTGTACTTAATGCGACGTAGAAGTGTAAATACACTAGAGATTTGACAGAAAAACAGATTTGTGCATATTTTTTACCGACTTCAAAAAAGGAGGATGGTTCTATGTTCTACTGTATTTTTTTTTATATAATATGTTCACCGATTTCTCCGCCAACAGTAAAGTTGACCTATTTAAAAATATCTTTTGTTCAGTATAGGGTATACTCCCAATTTGGTCCCATTGTCACCAAGTCAGGATCTGATGATGGGATCCCAGGGAAATCGAAGGCAACTCTCAAATTTTACAGGGTCATTACGTTTTTCATATATTTTTAAAGTCCGTTTTTAATGTGTTCCACTTGTGACATTAAATATTATCGCAATGTTTCAGAAAATTTCCTACTATGCACGCTTTGGCAGTAACTGAGCATTTATGCTGGCCTCGGCTACGCCTCAGCCCATGCTATAAGACGTTGCGTAGACGCAGGTATCATCATCATCATCATCAGCCAGAAGACGTCTACTGCTGAACATAGGCCTCCCCCTTTAACCTCCACACTGAACGACATCCTGCCATCTGCATCCACTGGATGCCCGCGACTCTCACAATGTCGTCGGTCCATCTAGTGGGAGTCCTACCTACGCTGCGTCTTCCGGTTCGCGATCTCCACTCAAGAACCTTTCTTCCCCATCGGTTATCAGTTCTTCGAGCGATGTGGCCTGCCCATTCCCACTTCAACTTGCAGATTTTAATAGCTATGTCGGTGACTCTGGTTCTTTGGCGAATATCTATGTTCCGAATTTTATCGCGTAAAGAAACTCCGAGCATAGCTCTCTATGACCTTAGAATTATTTTTATACGATACACAATATTAAATGGTAGCGAAAGTGTTTCACGTTCTCTGCCATCGCGCGTTGCGTCTCTTTGTTCACACAACAAATTCATACAAATCAAAAGGGTCCTAAAGTTAAAATTTCTTTGAAGAAGGGCGTCCGCGTCCGCGCTTTGTCTTACGAGTATGACCTGCGCCTTCATCTCTAAACATAAAATAAGAATATTATAAATGTGGTAGTGAATCATCCAGTTCGCTGTTTTCAACGATATCGTATTTTATTGGCACTTTGAGGGGTGACACGTGACTATCCTGTGAATACTTTCCATTAATTCGTTTTTTACCCTGATATTGGGTTTTTGGGTCTTTTGTACGCGGATTTTTTTACTTTTTATGCGTGGTCAACGAGGGGTCAGTTTTTTGCAATTACCTACCCCTAGTAGTGATTGATTGACAGCCAACGGTCACTCGCGAATTGCCATCTGCATGAATGTCAAAATAAAAAGAATAAAATGTCTAAAGAGTAAAATTATTTTGTTTCCTTGTATTTTCTAAAATTTATCAACGATATTCATAATTTATATAAAATGTAATAATAAGTACCTACATTGGTAATAATTAATGCTCTGCTATTTTATATTGGTAATAATTACCAATATAAAAATGCAGAGTATTAAAGCAAATTAGAGTAACGCTAAAACAGAAATTAAAAATACAAGTTGTGCAATGAATATTCTTGCATACCATACCTATAGCTAACTCGCATTTAGTATATACAAATATGAATCACGGCCCCATAGACCTAAGACTTATTTAAAGTAGTTACCCTAATAGGTATTATTGAGGGTTTAATATGCCATTGTCCAGTCTTTGAATGACACGCGCCTGATCTCCTTTTTTACGTTATTTTTTGTGTTGCTAATATTTTTGCATTAATTCATAAAAAACTCCACCCTATTTACAAACTAACAGGGACCTTTGATCCGGTCGCTTATTAAAAGTAAATATTTCATGAAACGTTATCGGCAATGTTTTTTATAGGTCTAATGTCTTTGTTAGTGGTGGCGTTAAGATTTATATTTTGCCAAATGAAAAACTGATAACTGACATAGAATGCACCTACTAATGTTTTTATATACGCACTTGTTTGATTGTGTAAATATCTGAAGACAATAATTACATATTACGAACTTCGAAAAAAAAAACAAAGATTATGAGGCGTTCATAAAGAAATTTTACAAAACTAGGAAAGTCTGGGCCCTACATGAAACATAACTTTGTCAGTAAATAAGAAATTGTTTAGTTTTCAGCAATTTCTATAAAAATACTAGAATTACTTGGAAAATAAAACGAACATCGGTTCATTATAAACTTACCAGAAATATGCGCATTAAATCCTAGCAAAATTTTGCTGAAAAAATGGAGCATGCGCACACTCTCTGAGTCGGTCGTAGGGTGGGTCAGGTAATGGTCGGTGATCCATGATTTTGTATCATTTTGACCACTGATCATGTTAATCTAATACTTCATTTTTTACTCATAGTAAGCAAAATAAGCTTAAAAATAAGAATATTATATTGTTTTTCCTTAAACATGATGTGTTAATTTTGAAGCAGTTCTTCAAAATTAACACAACACTGACAAAAATTACTTTAAACCCTTTGTTCTTAAATTTTTGTATTATTCTTTTCCTCTGAAGAGAATTTTGGCGTTATACATTTTGTGCATTTGCCAGTGTTTCAAATTGATTAGCTAAACAAGTTATAGTCACAGTCAGAGTCAAGCAAATTTAGTCACGGTTAAGTCAAACGTATGCTCTAGTAAAGTTGTGGAGGCTTCTAGGGAGTTTAGGAAACAACACAAAAAAACATGTTTCACCTCGTTATATCACTGGCCTACACTCGCAGGTCCACAAGCACTTAATAAATAATAATTACACATTAACACTCGAAAATACACAAGCTTAGAAAAATAATACAATGAGGCGACATGTTTATTTCACGTTGGCACCAAATATCTCCAATTTTTGTCTTCTCTTAATAGTACATGCGCACAATATTTTAAAATGATAAGAGATTTGATTAAAAATTTTCCAATAAAAGAGGCAAATGCACAGAGGTTGTGTTAGAATTTACAAACAAAAAATAAATGACATTTCCAGATGGTGTCCTGTGATTGGCTCATAGTACAAGCCATAACCATCAAGAATAGTTTTTTTTTGAAGTTTGTTTTCGTCCATAAAGTTTCTGGCCTGCCGCTGTATATAATATCTATATCATCTATCTATACATATCTATATCTATTTTATCTTCTATCACATCACACATCATCAGCCAATTAACGTCCACTGTTGGACAAGGCCTCCCTCATAGAGAGGGGTGTTGCCATAATCCCCACGCTTGGCAGGCGGCTTGGGGATCGCAGTACGTTCACCGTGTACTATTAGGACACTGCTGCCCATCCTCCGGTGGTTCTGTTCGCAGTTTTAGGACATACCCGGGTCCTCTCTATCTTCTATACATAGGTATAATAAAAACGTAGAGATAAAAAAACCTGTAATTGCAATATATCAAACAAAAAAAAAACACAGAGCGTCTCAAAATAAGAAGCTGTTAAGACAGTTTTTATAATTTTTGTCTGTTTAAACACTTTTTTGTCTGTTTGTTTGTTTGTCCACGCACATCTCTTAAACCAATGGACGGATTTAAATGCGGTTTTTACGAATATGCTTAGCTATGACCACATTAAAGTATAGGCTATATATTATTTTGCCCAACGGCCGGATCAAGGGAGGACAAAAGGGTTGAAAGTTTATGTGAAAATTTACGCGTACGAAGTCGCGTGCAACAGCACTAGTATTACAATATACGTCTAGCGAGTTTTTAAATTTATTTTACTGTAATATTTATTTGTTTTGTTTTATTTTCCGTCTGTTATTGATCAACTACATACGTCGGTATGTATGTAGTTGATCAATAACAGATGGAAAATGTTAGAATTGAGATAGATATACAGCTTGACAATAATGTTTTTGCTTTATATCAATTCTGATTAAAATAATTAAGTTCGTATTGGCTGGCCAGCACAGCGAAGTACGAATTGGTACGTAAAATACGTATCGAATTCCGTACAAATTTCGTGTTGTCATGGTAGGCATGGATCCCGGGTTCGGTGGAGACAAACCCACTAACTTTGGGTACTTAGGTGTTTTCTAACGTTTTTTTTAATTTGTGGTATCCTTTTTAACAAGTAGACCTGTTTTCTTTATATGAAAAAATGAAATATCAGTAAGCACCCGCAGTTTTGATTGCGTGGATAATTAGTTAGGAAACATACTTATATTTTACTTACTGCGTGAAAGAGGAATAAACAAACACAATTTCGCATTTTAAATATTAGTATGTATATTAAAAAGTCATTTAGAAAATAAAATTTTGTTTCATGATATAAAATGTATGTACAAACATATAATTATTTATTCAGCCTTATATTCGGATATTATAGGATAGGCCTTTATCAAAATGGAATATTTATTCAAATCCATTTGTTGATCCAGAATGATGGTCACAGTGGTGAGCATTGTGTCCACGAGCTGACCAGCAGATGTGCGACGGCTGTGTGTTTGTATTCAACTGTACCCTCTCAAGGCGCATGCGCGATACGTACCCGACTCTACATTGAAACAATTTTGTAAAAAAAAACTAATTATTATAAGTACTTATACCCTATAGTTGTTTTTTGTATTATATCAAACACTTTGATTGTAAGTTTTGAATACAAATTAAAAAGATTTTTCCTTTCATTTGACAGATTTTTGCATTAGCATAGGTCTGATACAATTTATCTTCAGTTTGCATAGTAGCTTATGAAAACAGCAGAAACTGTCAGAAAAGCATAAGGTATTGGTTTGTTTATGTTAAAAATGAAATTGCTATATAGCATACTTAAATTATTACTACATATGTATATAACATAACCATGACATAACCATAAAATAACCATAACATAACCATAAAATAACCATAACATAACCATATATAATAACCATGAATTTGTGTACCTCAATAAATAAATAACAAGATTTTTTTTGTGTGATTACAAGAACGCTGTCTTGTGTCCAGTGAGTGGTTGAATGATTGTTTTGTCAATTATATTAATATTAAGATTAATATTGCACCTAATCATAAACGTAATTAAATTAATTGAAATCTCGTATAATAATCCAAAAGTAATTATGTGCGGCGCTGCGCTATGCTTGTCTCTCTGGGGCGAAAATATTAACTAGTAGGTATTAAGTCCAGTAATACCCAGTACTTCTACCAGTTATAATAGACACTATAATAATTTTTGTAATACTAGTATAACTTTTATAAACAGATTCCCATGAATACATACTAAAAAGTGTATTTAATTTTTTTATGGAGAAGGTCATCGATCGAAAGAGGTTCAGTGATATCTGGAGAAAAATTAAACGCGTCTATACTACTTTTTATTTATCGATCATATTTCTTTCTAGTTTTATGTAAGCACAACAAAGAATACTATTATTTACTAATAGTAAATGTAGCCAGCATCCCCTAGTCATGCGCGCACCCCAGGTCCACGCGTTACGCACCACGCAGTCTTTCGACAATCGTTCAACGCACCACAACCTCTAAACATACTCAAATTAATTATAAGCGACCATATTAACATTATAAAAACTACTATAAAACCGATAGCTTTTATAAAAAACAAGATTATAAATCAAATCTAAAGAAAGGAAGGAGACAAGTGCAAGTTTTTTTATTTTTTTTAAGAAGATGGATCTTGTATCTGACCATTACAATTTGACAATTATTTTGAGAAGTGTGCAAGCAATAGATAAGGTGACTGGATTTTAAGAGGGGTAGTATTCGACGTCAATAATTATGAAGGGTAAGCCATTTCTGGAAATTTTATTCACGTAGCGTCATATTTTTGTGAGCTTCATTCAAAATAAATTAAAATAATATAGTATAAGTAATCTAAATAGCTTATCGAAATAAAAATAACTTGATATTAGTGCTAAAATGCAATTAGTTCCTATATTGCACCTCTATCTACCTATTGTTTACTTTTGGTGTATAGAGGTTAGATTTCATAATATAACTAAGCAATATAGAATAAAAGAAATCTTTATAATATCAATAAGTATTTTATTTCCAAATCAATACTAGTTTGTCCAATTCAGATTCAAATGCCTTAATGGGATTCTTATAAGATAATATATCATTACGAATAATGTATGCATTAGCCTGCTTAAGAAGATGATTAAATACTTTGTATAAAACAGATTGGTATTAAAGTATTTATTAAAAAGAACCCGTAGAAGAAAGGTGACCCAAAACGTAGAAGAATGGGATCTAAATTTATAGGAAGAAAAAAATAAGAAACGCTAACATTATCATTAAATGTGTTTAGATTATAGGACTACGAGTTATTTGTATAATGCATACTACAGTAAATAGTAATCATTGACCACTCAAAAGTTTTTTCTGAGACTTTGTCAGTGAACGATTTGAAACTATAAATATTTTTTATAAATTAATTTTAGAATTTTATAACAGGGAGGAAATAAAGCTGCATAAAGCTGTGAAGCATATATTTATATCAGATATATGCATATATTTATTTCAGAGCGCCTATTATAAAGATATAGGTATAATACCTACTATGCTTTCAGGTTTATAACTTATTTTGCAGGTTTTGATGAAATTTTCACTATACTATTAAATCACTATCATTATAATAGGTCTTTTTCATCTAAATCAGATGATTTAAGCGGCGTCCAAATTTTAGACATGTATAATCTCCGTATATGCATTGTATGCCTTAGTCAAAAAGTATTAGAGAAACTTTTTCAAGAGAATTTTACGAACAGGTCAATGACCTTTGCTGGAACGTCTTGAATTTATTACAGTTTTATCACTATACCTAAAAAAAAATATTTAAAAGAAAATGTTAAAAACTTTTTTGTATAAAGGTTTTTCATATGAACATCAGCATGGAAAGTTACAAGTTTCTATATCTTATAGTTTAGAATACAGGGGTGGAAGGGACCAACTTTTTGCATCTTTGGCGGGCCATATTTCGCAAAAGATAAACTTGAAAAAAAAGTGATGAAATCATATAATAAAAATTAAAACAATATTAAATTTTAATTAAGTAAAAGACTTTTTCATCGATACCACACACGAGGGCGAGTAGCAAAAAACAATGTATCTCCATTTCAAATGTACCAGAACCAGGTTCACAAATAGCCGAATAATAAGTGAACTATAAAATATATTAAAAACATACGGAGCGAATTGAGAACCTCCTATCCCATAAAGTCTGTTAAAAATCGTCAAATCGGATGAACCTGTAAAAAGTAAACAGTAAAAAAAAATGCGCTAAGCTAACGTTACTTTCTGTTTTCACGGAGCTAAGCAATGATGATAGAACTAAGGTTGTTACTTATTAGCACAAAATGGCAGTGCTATCATGCAACACTAGCGATTATATTGGGTATTTGCAGATTTTGATTTATTTATTTCAGAGTGCAGCGTATGCGCAGCGGCCGCGGCTGCTGCAGCGGCAGCGGCTTCTTGGGCTGACAACCATGGCGACATCAAAGCTCCCACAGCGTTTGTAGTCAACGGCGTTGCGGTCGCCGTGCAACCCATAGCCACACTCAACGGAACTCACAGGGCTGTGTCGCCTGTCCGCCTCGCGTATAATGGCACTTGTAAGTACACATATGTTCTGAGTGCTCATTCATCCCCTGTAAAACAATTATGGTTAGACCAATGTGTCTACGGAGTTGGTGGTCAGCATAGAGTCACGAGCACCATGTAACTTATCACCGCGTAAACTGAGCATCTCGCCGGTTCGGCTCGCGAAAAATTGCACTTTTAAGTAAATTCATCACCAGTTTGTTCATTCATTGTTTTGGAACAACCACAGTCATAACCATTATCAAGGCATCGACGGGATTTGTTGTATACGATGTTACAGACGCCGTACGACACATTTCTGCGCACAACGGTGGTTTCACCCACACAAGTGTGAACAATAGCACTTTTAAGTGATTTCATTCACCTGCTTGCTCATTTATCTCCTTAGGAATACGAAGCTCAAAAGATTAGGAACATCCTTATAGAACCCAGGGCATTTCTAGTAAACGTCTCTGACCATTCACATAGGCCATAGAGCAATATCTGGTTAGTGACCAGTTAGTTCTCTTTACTTTACCTATTTATTTTTATGTCGATGACACTTCCGTTACTCAATAATTAAGTAGGTACATATATTACAAAAAAAGTTTTTTATTCCGATTTATATTTTACTTACATAGCAGTATAGTTTCCTGGTCAGGAAACCGCAAACAGTCTAGTTTACTTGTCTTATTGCCTATGTTTTGTAATATCTGGCAGGCTTATTAGAATATATTTATCATACTTTATTCAAAAATCATTATTGAGCTGTATGTGAAATTGGGTCGGAAATTTTCAGCCAATAAAGAGAAAAACCTTACATTCGATAAATAAAATTGGCTAATTTCACTTGGCAAATCTACCATAGAGAAAATTACATTGAGGTACGTAAAGGATACAGATCAGTAACGGTAACTCTTTCACTGTTCAGAAAGAGGACGATGACATCTGTTGACGATCATGAGAACACTCACATTTGAACTAGAAATGGCTCCATACAGCAAGTAGCCAAAAATTATGCTCTTCAATTATTTTGAATACGAGTATGCATACTGTATAACTTCACGTAGGAAGTAATTGTTGCAATCAAATACTTTTAGTAATCTCATAAAACAAACAAAAATATTATTATGTATTGAAACACGCTACAACAACACAATTAAAAGATAAATTAGGGGAGTGTCACAATTTAAAGGCTCATTTAAATATTCCCCTCCCCCCTGTTTTGTGAATATGATTTTGATTGTTAAGCTTTAATCGTGTATAAGTGCATTCAATGATACCTGAACAAATTATCCTAAACTCGACAAGTCGGTAAGAAATTTCATTTTGAGTGCTGTCGGATCCGACATGATTATGAGGTCCTCGTCATTGTATGAAACCAAAAAATCTTATGATTAAAAAAAAACAACTCGCCTGATGGTAAGCAGTGCAACAAAGCAAATTAAAGAAAAAGTTCAAATGCATATTATGTTTTATTATGGAAACATATATGCATACATATTATGTTCTTTTTTAACATCTTAGGTATTACTATCTACTTAATAAAAATCTTAAATTAATTAATTCGCTAACAGACAACGCACAGTCTATGCCGTTGGGTCTAGAAGCATAAAATTTTGAACTAGTTTATTATTCTTCTGCTTACAATTCGACCGTTTCCTGAACTTGAATGAGGGTTTTCAGGTACTCTATCCAAATTCAGGATCTTTCGTAATCTACACTAATATTATAAAGAGGAAAGATTTGTACCTATTTTTGTACGTTTGTATGTTTGTAATGAATAGGCTCCGAAACTACTGAACCGATTTGAAAAATTCTTTCACTGTTGGGAAGCTACACTATTCCCGGGTGACATAGGCTATATTATATTTTGTAGCGAGGCCGAAGGCCGAGCTTACACTCGTGCGAAGCCGGGGCGGACGGCTAGTAAGATATATTTTTGTTGGTATCTATATCTTTATGTATTCATTAGTTACGCCCAGCTATTTTTTTCAATTTGACCACTTATGTTAGTAGAATTTATACAGTTTGGCATATTTTGGTTTATTTATTTACGGAAAACAAACAGTTTTAGCAGTGTAAAACATAGCAATAAAAATATGAACAAACAAGCCTTACAAGTTTTCAGCAAGTAATTGTAAAATTCAATACAAAAATAATTAACAAAAATTCAATTCAAAAATAATTAAATGATGAGCTTCCAAGTAGATAAGTGTCTACGGGTCGTTTATAAATCTTTACAACGTAAAAGGTACACCGCCCCGGCAAAGTATTGATTCTATACGAGTTTGTTAGGTATTCGCCGAAGCACAAAATCTATAAATACCTACTGGCGTATCTTAGGGCTGAAAGGCACCACCCCTCGTAGGTATACGCCTATTGAAAACACAACAATACATTTTATAAAGGGGTCGCAAGTTCCACGGGCCAACTTGCAATGCCAAGCTCGTTTCAATTTATTTGGCTATGATAGTACTACACATTTTTAACAGATGGCGTGAAATATATTTCCAGTCCCGCCATCTATACTGTAAGGTGTAAACTAGTATAAAATTTGGACGGTTAAATATTTTAAGATAGGTACCTACCTGTCCCGCACGACAACTGTAAATTTGAACCATAGAATAAGTTTAAAATTTCAACCATTTGCTTTAAAAGTTTTTCTATTATCTGCTAGATGACACTACAACTAGATCGGCATAACGTAGAGTTTGTTATAGTTGATAATGGAATGGAATAAGAAGGAAGCTTTATCACAATTTTTACTTGTAGTCGAGCCGAGACCCTTCGCTTTAAAATTATAACTCTCTGCAAGATGGCGTTCATGTGTGCTCCACATACCCTTAGCTTCGTTACGAATTTTAGTTTATAAAACTATCATTGTAGTCCGTTCATACTGTGATGATTAATGACAGCTGAAAAAAATAATTAAAAGCTGAATGAAAACATTGAATTACGTTTTCAATGCTAGTATACAGGGTTACGCGGAAAGGGTGTAGGTACTAAGCCGTAAGGAGTTCATCGCAAAAAAAACTGCTGTTCCATAGAAAATTGTCATTCACAGTGAACAATGTACCTATATTATTTTGATAAACTTAATAATTTAAAGACTGCATAATCTCGCATAAAGTAGTAACCATTATAAGATGCTATGGATTTAGCACTACTTACTCTCTTGGTGTGTCGCCGTACAACCCACCTCGTTTTGTTCTTTTTACCCGACTGCGCAAGAAGGAGGGTTATGTTTTTCGAGTGTATATATGGATGTGTGTATGTATGATGTTTTTTTTGGCACTCCATACAGCCGAAACAGCTTCATGGATTTCGACGTGTGAGGTGTCATTTGAATCGTATTGATAGGGATGACATAGGGTACAAGAATTCAAGATGACATCCGCAAACAAAAAATAAGAGGGAAAAACAGTATTAAGTAAACTTTGCTAAATAGGTCAATATTACCATCATTATGTAAAGCTCACGCAGCAGATTTCAAAAATAAATAGCACTAATATGAAATACTCAACAGTTTATGAGATAAAGAGGTATGTAAGAGCTCTGTATCTATTACGAATAGGTATAGATAGGTACGCAGCGCGCCGCTGCTACTTTTCAGTTAGTTACTACTATTTATACAGGGCAGTCGGGTAATATTTTTTAATAAATTACTTTAATAATTTGTTTCGTAAATGGCATCCCTTTTTATAAATCTTAGATTTGTTTTGCAAACTAACTTGTATTTACCCCAGAGCACATACTACCATAAAACTTGACTAGATGCTTAATTCTTGGGCTATTGATTCATCTAAATTAGTAACCATTTTCAACGGAAATGCCAAACGGTTGGTAGCACTTCCGAGAATGTGACAAATAATACATTCTTAGACAAGTTTGATCACACGTCTATGAAGGGTCCAACAATGAACCTAATCAGTTATAGGTATAATTTGCATTCGCTACTTATACAATTCAAATAAATAGATAACAAGCTTCAGGGGCACGGGGATCAGAGAAAGTGAACACAATTGCTCACATTTCATTATTGTCAAAACTCGTCCTCGTAAAGCAACTATTGTCGGATATTTTTGTTGCATAATAATTATATGGATTAGAAAAGAAGCAGGGGTTTCAAAACTGTGGTACGCGTCATATAGTGATACCAGGCGCGGATCCACCGTTGTGGGCACGATGGACATGCCCACAACCCTATAATACGTGACTTGTGCCGTTACACTTTTACGGTCTATATAGATCGATAGGCTTATAATATTATATCCAGTCAGATGTATTTCTGTTGCTGCTATAACAACAAATACTAAATAATAAACAGAATTAAATAAATATTTAATGGGGCTCTCATACAACAAACGTGATTATTTTTGCCGTTTTTATAGATGGTACGGAATCCTTCGTGCGCGAGTTCGACTCGCACTTGGCCGGTTATTTATATACTTTTCCTTGGTGGGAATGCACTATATCTATCATGCACGATCCAGTTCATACGCTGACTCGCACTTGCTCGATTTTCGGGTGGCTGTGATCACAACCTTTTTTGAGGACTGGATCTGCGCCTGAGTGGTACCTACGTCTGTCTAATAGAGTCTTTAAGGGTCGGCAACGTATCTGTGATGCCCCTGGTGTTGCAGGTATCCATAGGCGACGGTGATCGCTTACCATCAGGCGGCCCGACTGCTTGTTTGACACCTTTAAACCAAATTTTTGTAGTGTCAATCCCTGGGGAAAGGGCGCTGCATGCTGTTTGTTACACAGACTTCGAGCCTAGTTCGGCGGTAGTGTGTTTATTTTTTATGTATAAAGCACTAGCCAAATAAGATGTAACTATTTGTATAATGTTCAAAGGAATAATAAAAAATCAAATTAATGGCATTAAAAAAAGTTTTCTAAAGGCTATTCAGAGGTTTTACAACTGTGGTAGGTACCTAAGTATTAGAAGTTTACTGCAGAACCGGCATGATGATAATGCATAAGAAGAGATCTAGTGGTCTAGTCATTCAGCAGTGGATCGATAAGGACCGAGATGAAGATTATCACAATATTATATTTATGAATACATTAAGTGATTATATTTTCATTTTCTCACTAAAGCATGCCTATTTTGAGGACGCTGGATTTCCGTTCAACAGATATAAACTTACTTGTAGCGTCCCGCGGTTTTACCCGATATGCTATTTCCATTTATTTTCTTGGGATAAAAAGTAGCTTACCTATATGTATTAATCCACGATAAATGTTACCCTATACTAAAATCCGTCACAAAGTTGAGAACAAACAGACAAAAACAAATTTTCGCATTTATAATTTTTACTTATAAGATTTACAGTTTGGGAACCAATGGGTTAAATGTTAACAATAGTCGCGGAGTTTGTCAGGATGTTCCTCTGAAGGGGGCCTTGTGATGTCTGGGGTGTAACACTTTCCTATCTCTTTAGCGTTAGCCAAAACGTAGAAATCACGGGATTGTCCACACACAATGAGAGAACTGACTTTACAATTCTGATTCATATGAGAGGTAAAAGGTAAGAGACATTCATGATAAATCACTAAATCACATATAATCACTAGTAAAACTTTTTTTATGGTACCTGTTTTGATTTCCATTCATTGAGTAATCCTCAATACTAATATATGAATCATTTCAAGGAATTACAATTTTTGAATGCCGTGACGCAGTGCCTGATGATTCATGACAAGTTTTTGATAAACGGATCCAAATTATGCGAGTTATGATGCTAAGGTACCTGATATACCTACTTAAAATTATATATATATTATGTTTTCTGTGAAGTACAAATACACTAACAACTAATGAAATACCTTAACAGCTGTACCTACTCTGTTTAATCCACAAATACGATGGACGAAGAGAAGAGAAAAGAAAATCCCGGAAGATTAGCTACTCAGCCAATATGAACCAACTTACATTGTATTGATACTAGCGATCCAACCCCGCATAAAAAAAGGGAAATATATGAACGTAAGCCATGTAAATATTTGTGTTTCGGCGACTTGCATGCAGTTTTTTTTTCTACTTTCATAAAAACCTAATTAGTTTTTATTACACATATAAACCTTTCGTAAAAAATTATCTAACTGATGGTGAAATCCGCATAAAAATCCGTTGCGTGGTCTAGGAGGAGTTAGTGGATATACAGACAGACGCGGAAAGCGACTTCATTTTAATTATAGTACTATGTAGAGAACTATATATACAAAAGGCAAAGGCCTGACTGATCTATCAACGCATAGCCTAAACCGCTGGTCCTAGAGACATGAACTTTTGTGGTTGTGTTCATAAAAGAGTGTAAGAGCACACTAAGACAGGATTTTGGAAAATTTAGTCTGCATCTGCACCCCAAGGGGTTCAAAATGGGGATCAATGATTTAAAAATACTCCATTTTACCGACACCGTTTACGCGCGGCAGTCGAAATTTGAAATGTATACTCCTGGGATAAAATAAACAAACCTGTTTTTCAGGATTTTTCGAAAAATTCAAAATCTAAGAAAGGTCAGCGTTCGTTTTTCACCAAAAATTATGGGAAAATTTAGATATTTTTCTGGTAATCGCTATAAACGATAGTGTTTCGGATTTTTCAAGTCGTCTCCGAGGCGGTTGAGTAAATTTCTTCATCAGAGCCTGGTGTACATCATCATCATCATTTAATTTCATTGGTGTACAGTTCCTCTATAATCACAGAGCTTCGTATAATAATTTAAAAGATATGAATGAAATTTAGTGCGGAGGAGTTTATATTCTGAATTAACACAAAAAGCAATAGAAATAAAAAATTATTATGTAGTTCTGGTAGTATCTCAATTAGACTAAAATCATAAAAGACCATATAAGTACGATTCAAAAAAACGCTGAACCTTTTGCACTTGCTTCGCTCGCGCATTGGAACTGATCGCGTTTGTAGTGTACAAAAAAAAACCCTAATAATATTTTTTGTACAGAAAAAACACAGCTCTTTTCTTCTCGGAAAAAAGTTACAATTCCTGTGGGCTAGTAAAAAAAATACGCTTTAAAATGTACGGTTCCTGTAAGTGTAGGATAACCTAATTATCTAGCAACGTAGCCTAATAGATTTGAATATAATTTGGTGTGAGGAGGTTATTTCCTAATTAGCACAGCACATAGGCTACTTTCATCCCGGAAAAATATTGGTTCCTGTGGGATAGCTCTTTTCATAGCTTCCAAAACTAACGATTCCTGTGAGAACAGGAATCATTAGTTTTTGCGGTAAAAAAAAATCTTCAAAATTTCGTGAATAAATCAACTAAGAGTTTAGGTATTTTAAACTCTTAGTCGATTTATTTAGTTTTTTTTTTTATATAATTATTATACAACAATATTATTCATTTTCAATATGATATTATTATATTTACAATATTATTCTACAAAAAACATTTTGATTACCCATAAACCATTGACAGTCTAGAGACATTTGGATTGTCTCTAGACCTCATGCCCACTACCAGTTGGCAGCGTACCTAGCATAAAGCAATACGCAACATTTTGGTGACGCGTCACGTCTGAAAGATTTTTGAAAAAACGCTGAGTTGTTCACGGCCAATGTCACATTCGAAAACGGGTCAAATATGTAACCATTTCCTTACTCTACCTATCTGCAACTAAAGGATCATAAAAATAATTATCACATTGATTAATATACTCGTAGTTCTTAGTATTTTAAGATTTAGAGAAATAAGTTTGGTACAGGATTTGCATATTAAAGAGAAAAATAAATAAATATATCGTTGTCAAAGATGGTTTTTAATAAAGATAATATAATAACTATGGACTACACTACGGAATCAGTTCTTTTAGTTGTTTTTTTTTTTAGGTTTTATATTGTATTTTATACTATAGGTGTTTAAAAAAATGCATTAACTGGATAACCATTAACTTTCGCTGAACTAATAGCATGGCCTTAGCCTTTATAGACACGCCTTGTAGCAATACCACCACCTTATTACGTTTATAACGTTTTGTAGTTCTGATTTAGAAGTGCAATGTGTCATTAGATCCGACTTCATGTCCGAAATGTTCTACATTTTGAAGTCGGGTTTCCTTTTAATAATGTTGATGTTGTAGTTTGTAAACGACATGTTAGATTGTAGTTTAGAAGTTTGTAGTTTATACATTGACTTAAATGTAAAGAAGTAATTTTTGTAAAACTTCATTGTTAATTCAAAACTTATTTTAATAATGATCGCTCCTGATCGCGACAAGTCTCGCTCCTAACTTCGACGTTAACTTGGCATTCCACTCAAAGTTCGTTCGAGGCATCTTTGCGACCTAAATATTTCGATGGAACTTGTAATTTTTTAGATGACGTTATTAAATTATATGTTTATTACTGAATATTTATCAGACTCACAGTTCTGAATATGAATAGATACCAATTCAACATTATACATCGCCATTAAAATCCAACAATAACAATTTCAATAAAATAGTTACGTATCATTATTATCTATTTCTATTTCTAAGCAGAAACATACTCGCACGTTCATCTATGCTGACATTTGACACAGATAGCATTGTGAAACCAGAACAGTCGTAAAAACATCGAATAACTGCCCAATATTTTCTTATTGACTTCATTTAGTTAGGCACTTATGCGTGTCCCTAAAAATGTTATCAATTTATAAGCGTTCACACGAGACCCAGCCCGGAAAAGACTATTATTATGGTTACCATTCAAAATTCGTTAAAAACTACCTGGATAAACCCATGTGATGACGACGGGTTTACTCGTTAAGCTGAAAATAAATGTTTGCTGATAAGCGTTTATGGACTTTTCATGAACTAAAACATTTAAGTACATAATAATATTTTTTGTTTTTAACTATGTACTTAAGTTGTGTGTTATGTACTTTGAAATTAATGTTGTAAATGGTTTGTTTGTTATAATTCATGTCCAGAAGCCATTTAAAAGAATAGGTAACTTGAACGACGCAGTAAAACAATATCCCCGAATGAGGCAAGGTAGGATACAACTAAGGTCGGTTAACATAAAAAACAAAAGTTCCTTGAAAGTTTGACATCCCTAGAAGATCCATCGGCGGTCGGTCCTACGCGGCTCCTATTGAGAAATATTTTTTGTGAGGTTGGATGGTAAGCCGGGTGTAGGCAAGGCAAGGCATGGCAGGCGCAGCGCCGCGAGGTAGTGAGTGCGAGCGACTCGTGTGGTGCGTGGTAGGTAGCCGGTGCCGTTCACCCTGCAGCGCGCCCGCTTCTATTGGAAGTGGCGAGGAACGAGCACGTTGCGCGCTAACAAGTGACACATTTTGGGCTTGGGTTGGGGTAAAGCGACCGGCGCTTTCGGGCGGTGCACACGTACCGTTAGCTTCTCTATTTTAAAAACTACTTACTTGACGATATCCGGGAAGGGACCGACCGCATCACGGCGGCCGGGCCGGCGTCGAATCCACTGTCACTCATTTTTGATGCAGTCGACCTGCGTACGCGTCGTTGATAGCTGTGCGCGCATGCGCGTCCGCTCGTATGCACTCACACTATTTTGATCCTCAAAGTTTTCTATACGAGTGAAAATTCAGTTATTTATTTCACAATTAAGTGCCTTTTGTTTGGAAGGATGGACGCAATGAATAGATGATACCAGTGGTGCCAGATACGTAGATCAAGTTACCATGAGCGGGAGGGAAGGTGGAAATGCAGTTCCTTCTTCAAGTGAGTACCGTCTTAACATACAAACTTCCAGTCATACAGTCATTCTTAATACCTTTTTTTCCCTATTTTCAAAACAAAGGTGTAATCATACTAGAGTGTCGTAGAACTGATGTATGCAGTGGAAGTGAACAAGGGCCTTATCGGACGGATGTGTAGCGCAGGCGCAGGGCCCGGGAAGGCAATCATAAACACTTGTTTATAACATCAATGAAATTATTTAAATTGAGGTTAATAGAGTCTCGTTTTACTAATGTCGCACATATGTGTGCCATGTTTACTGGCTATGACGCTGATCAACAACAAGATAATAGTAACCGCTAATTATAAATAGATACTACTTCCTAATTAGAGTAGGGAATATCTTGTAAGGCATAATGTCATTTATCACTGTAATATATTATGTGATCGTATTAATTATTATTATTTTATAAACCTGCATGTGTAATAGTTTAATTTTGAAGGTGCCACAAACCAGAAAGCTCCTGATAGAAGAAATATAAAACACGTTACCTAATGAGTGACTTTGTATAGCTACTACAGTATACTAGAAGTCCTTGTACAACTAGGGCCTCTGGTACCATTGAATTAGAAACATGTGACGTGAACATTTTATCAAACAGGGTCTACGCATCGGCCAGTTAATTGTTTACTATTCCTACGATACCGTTTTAGTCGGTCGCATGCGTGGTGGTTGCGTGCATCGCGCCGCGACTCGACACGTGCTAATCTATACCTTAAGCACTCACATCTAAGACTTAAACTACAAAAGTCAAACGTCTCCAATTTTTTTATTTGTGTGAGTGATAAACCCATGAATGTGAGACAGCGGAGTGCATTTCCAAAGGACTTCATTCCCCACGACGTGTTTTTGTCATCGACATACCGAAGCCGTTGAAGCGACCACTGTCGATGTTTTGATGACGATTATGGAATGTTTTAATCTATCTAAAATCTTGCGCAACGATAGTTTAAATAAACAAGTGACATAACACAATAAACAAATAAAAATACAACGTGGGAACGAGAGTAACGCTCTAACTGGAAACTAGGTAGACAGAACGTGTACCTACGCAGGCTCTACATGAAAACAACATGAAAGCGATGCGCACAACCACAAATATTTACCGTGAGAGCGCGCTGTTTCAAAAAGGAATTATCATTGAAGAACTATTCGGAATTTTTAGAAAGTCGATGTTAAGTGACGCGACGTCCCTACGGTAGGGCCCGAGTTCGTAACCAGTCAATTAAATCTGAATGGTGGTACGATAGTCCGTCTCTTTCTCTCTCGGCGCGATCCTGAAGATCTAGCGCCACTTGACGATGATTCACGTTCGAATACCATGCCTACGATTGATAACAGCAACAACTAGTGAATGGCAGAACGTCGGTCATTTCATTTGCTTGCTGGACATGTGTTCCGCGATCCTGTTAGTATGAGTTTTGTTACCTCCATGTGTGATCGTATCGAATTGTGCCATCACACCAATCTAATGGGCGACATATTGAACAGCCACTTGTTGTAGGTTTTGGTTAAGCCTCTTGAAACTCACATCAAAATAAAACAAAACATACTCATATTCATCAGAGGTATGACGGTATTCATTACAAAATGCGCAGTAAAAATAATGCGCATTTTGTCTTAACTCCGAACAGAAAGAATACGTAATTTAGTAACCGTGATGGGATATTTTAACTTCATATTTGATAAATCAGAAACTGTTTTACTAGAGTTCTCTATAAATGTTATTATAAAGTAAAATATATTTTTTTACATATTATTTTACATACAACTGTCTGGCAAGAGATGAGGGAGACCTTTGCCCAGGAGTGGGACAGCATAGGTTAAATAAAATAAAAAATAAAAAAACCCTTTATTTTTCAGCTTGCAGCCGAATATCGCTGAAATAACCTTCCCTTATTTTTTTGTTTATATTTAATCAAGTTATGAGGGGGTTTAGGTGTCTACACTCTATGAGTTTTCCGAACAGACACACCCATATTACATGGACATGATCAAATAACTCTTGTCTGACTTGATATGAGAACTACTTTTATATCTGTGAAAATTATATATCCATAATTATATGTAGCTATGTAAATATTGTATGTAAGTATGGTACAAGATACTAAATAGATTAATTTTATAAAATCAGTAGTATTGCGATCCCAGGAATATTTGTAGAATATAACTAGATTTCCAAAGACGAGTCTTGATTCGCTCATGGTAGAGCTCCATCGCTAACTTAGAAATAAATAACAAGTATCCTAAGCCAATGCCTAATGTGCAATGTTGTTTTTGTGATTTTTCGAAACATTTTGTCTAGCTCCACATAAGCTATAACTTGATCTGGTATATCTCGTATACTACTAGTTTCGTAAGTCACAATAATAATTTAATAAGTAATTTCTGTTTGTATATTATCATTATAGATTTATAATTTTTCTTCGAAAGACTGTTTTAGGGTGAAATCTTGCCCGACACAAAATAAAATCAACTATGATATTTTGTTTTGTTTTTGGTATAATAAAAAAGGGCTTTAAAAAAGATATTAGAAACCTCATTATTATGAAATTCCTCTTTAACGATATTACCGGATGAAAGAGTGAAACTGTAGAAAAACAATTTACATGCTATTTGTAAAGAAATACCATTAAGTAAAGGGCAAGGTAGTAGTGCCTCAAGCACAAGAGAAGTGAGAGAGTTAGGTATGCATATTTCTAAGTACATATGTATTCATGAATTAGTAAAACATTAGAAAATGAATCCTAGAGTATATGGCTAAAGTGGATATGGCTAAATTCAATAGAAGAAATGGGCTTAATAGTTTTACAATGGCTTGAAGCAAAAGAGAGAATTAAGCACGAATGCAATAAATAATAAATTGTGATTGTAACGAGTGCATAAAACAAAAACAATTGCCGAAACATTTTATCAGCCCGAGCCCGAAAGCGAGGGCGGATAAATGGATTTTATGCACGAGTTATACACTCGGATATTCACTTTAATTACGAGGAAATAAAACAATGATATTGTAAGTTATATCTTTTTGATTCAAATTAAACTAAAATTTGAGCAATGTTCTAGCACGCTTTTGTTAGCTTGGTATGTATCTATGTACCGAAATCTTTGAACGTGATTTTCACCCCTTTCAAAACGACGGATTGATTTGAAGCTTTGCAGACTTATCAAGGACCGCTGACAATGCAATAATTTAAATATTTTGTCCCATTATCATTACCAAGATATTCAAGATTAGCGACTTTAAAGCGTGTTTTTTAGTTTTTTTAAACTGCGAGAATTATTATAATTTATTTGAGAAATGTTATATCTGGGTTTCAATAGTGAGCTGATCTACATACCTTACAATATCAATGTTTCATTTCCTCGTAATTAACGTGAAATGCTGAGTGTATAGGCAAACTTCCTACATGAAATATTCTACAAACTGAACTTTTATGAACAATATTAAGGAGCTAAAAATAGCTAAAAATATAAAAATAGGAGCTATGCGTACATAAAAAGCTGACTGCTTATGCACTACAGCATTAAAAAAAATTGCATAAACCAGAGCTTTACGAGCATGCAATGAGAAGAAAAAAAGAGCTTTGATACCTATTAAGTACGCGTGCGCTTATAAAAAGGGTAGAAAAAGAGTCTTAGAGTAAAGTTTATCAAAAACAAAAAAAAAATTAGTAGATGAAAATATGGGCACGGCAGTAGAGTAATGCTACGTCCCTCAGGCTTGTGATAGAAATCTGCTCACATGGCGACGCGTGCGGCGGCATGCGGTGTGACTGGCACCTTCCTTCAACTACAACTCGTTGCACTGGGCCCTGGGTGGTCAACAGCAGGTCGATGGCACACAGATTATACTGAATTGATACTGCAACGAAAACTTACGAAAGAAAGTATCTCATAAGAAAAAAATCTAAGTATTATATTTTTGCTCCCTTACACATCTTCCTCTATAAAATCCTCATACATAAAATCCTAGTAATATTTTGAGATTGTTAAGCGGAATTTCTATTGCAATATTTAGCAGATTGTGAGTTTCATTTCATTGATTAGCAATTATTGGACAATTTCACTTGTGGTGGATGAAAACCTAAAAACACAGAAATTTTAACTCTGCATCCAAACTAAAAGTATACTAACGCAATAATAACTATGAAAATAATCTGTGCATTTAGTCTACTTTAGTTGCAAACTCTAGAGCTGTATTATAAAATGCAATTGTTCAATTTTAGGTATTTAGACATTCGGACATTAAAAGAAAAAATAAAACCGTAATTGTCAAGACGAATGTAAAACAAGTAAAGCATAGCATTAAAACTGTTTATTTTATGTTTTTTTAATAATTTATTGCAATTCACTCTCAACAACATTTTTATCATTTACATCTTTATATCAGTTAACATTTTATCAACAGTTTTATGAAAAATACTTAAGTTGATATGTTCAGTCTTTCCAAAATTTGTAGCCAGTATTTTAAATGAAATATATAGAGATATTTATTTATTACATTCTATTTTGTTTAGTTAATAAAGGCATTTATCCATCTGATTTAAAAAAATAAAGAAATTGATAGAGTCAGAAACCATTTTTTTTTTTTGCTTTTTTGTCATAATTTTTTTGTTGTTGTTAAACAATGTTTTATCGAAGTAGGATTTAAGTTCGTTTGTCAGTCTAACAATATTCAGACGTATCTAAAATGTATATATATATATATTTGTATTAGGTAAACTCAGAATACTTTTCTTCGTGAATTGGTTCTACCTCTGTCTTTGTAAATCAGTACCCAAAAAGATGGAATAAGAAAATTTGTATATCTATCTCCCCGAAACTTTTATAGGGCCAAAATGGTTTGGTATGGTTCGCCACTTAAATTGAAGCAAATTATAATTGTCAGTAATTATGGTTATAACTACTTTGAAGCGTCAGTGTGCGCTGGCGCAGTAAGCGTTCACCTCTAAAATATGCGTAGAATTTCCCCTTCCCGCTTTTAAAATAACACGAACTTAAATTAAAGCGCCTGTTTTAAAAATAGTACGCCTAATCGCTTTGGGAAATAACAATAAAGCAGAAATGTCACGAATGCCGTCTCGCGACTGGCTTGAATGTGAAGCTTTAGCATTTTTGTAGCTATATATAAAGCAGAATCGTCGAGATATGGACAATTTTCATTGTGCTCTGGAGACGGTAAGCAGTACTCGTTGATAAACGGTGTACGACGGCGATAAGGAATGCAATGAAATGCATACCGATGTTGTTGCATCAAAATTCCAGTGTAGTATGTAGATGTGGAATGTGCGTAGTGGCGGCGCGCGGGGCGGGCGGCGACGCGCGGCAGTTGCGCCGTGCCGCGCCGCCGTGCTGAGTAAACAAAACTACAACCACGGGCACACGACTTGGATGCGTCGGCGTAGGCCTGCTACCAATATACATACAACCAAGAACGATCATAATACAACCTAGCATATCGACGATGAAAAAGCCAGTAGCCTAGTGTCAACATTATTCCAGAGATCAAAAACAGAAGTTTGAAGAGAAAAAAAAAACATGACAGAAAACGGCACATAGTTGATTTTTTGTCTCATATTCTGAGCTATTTTATTTTTTCTGTGTGTTGACACACAATTAAATCCTAAATTTAGCAAAAACATGGTTTTTAGCATTTACAGAAATTGTTTTATTTACAGACATGACGAATTTCGAAACTAGTTTACAGATTTATATGAGTAGGTATACGTTCATTTTCTAATGCATAAAATGCTGTACTGTCAACATTTTGTATTTGCAGTAAGTTAAAAATACCCATTTGAACTTACTACCAATTCGACGTAAATTTTTTAATACTTAGGAGTGGAAGAAAGGAAAGGAGGCCTTTGCCCTGCAATGGGATGACCACGGCTCAAATAAAAAAAAGGCAAAGGGTTTTATTATCTTTGTAGATTTATGATACTCAAAATACTAAACAGTTTTATTCTGATTTAATTGTATACTAGCTCGCGTATAATTCGGTTACTTACAGCATATATCTGTCGTCGATATAAATATCATGATTTTGTACGATTGTCTAAATAAACGGAAGTGCTTAGAATTTTATTTGTGTTTTATTGAACCTAATGAGTAAATCGAAATGAACTTCGGAAGTATCCATAAATTATTAAATTTATTCATTACAAACACCATTATATCGCATCTATACAAAAGTCGTAATTATTCGTTAGTGTATATTTGTAGAGAACATAACATGAATTTTATGAATGCTCTCTATAATCTTGTAAAATATTGTAAACTAGCAGCTGCCCGCGGCTGTGTCTGCTTAGTATTTGGAAAACAATACTGATCCCGCAAGTGCCAGAACGATTTTCTGCCACAATCAATTTGCATTGTTGCATTCAGTTATTTATTATTAACAAACCACACATAACTGACGGATACACTTATACAATCATTGGCGCCATCTCAAACCAACCGTGGTTTTTTTGTGCAACATAAAATTAGAAATTGTATTGTTATGTATTAATAAAATAAAGAATAAAAAATATATAGGTATACCTAATATATAGGTATACGTTAAAACCATTTTTTTACAGATTTGATATGGTAAAGCTGTCAAATACCGTCATGAGATTTGTCAATAACGGCCCAGGATACATGTCTTAAGCTAAGACTTAGCTAAAACATTGAAAAATAACGGCAACAGTTCTCATGCAATAAAGAATACCTAGTTAAAATACCGGTTACATTCCACAGCCGAATGTTTGTTAACTGGCCAATCGATGGGTTTTTGTTTACGTTATTGAAGTATTGAAAAATATTTTAAATAGACTCCACGTAAATTAGAAACGAGTTTCTACGCATTCTCATTAATGTGGTCGGGAGGGAATAATAAATGTTGAGTACTAGCTGCGCCCCTCGGTTTCACTTACTATCCTACAGGAACCGCCCACTTTTTCGAGATACTAACCTGTATTCATACAGAGTATAAGCTACCGTTAAATATCTTTTGTATCTTTTCTGTAGTTTCATAGTTAGGAACAAACATACGCACTTATGCACTTACATACAAACTTTCGCATATTTAATATTAGTGTGATGGGCAAGGTAAGGTTAGTCGGCGCGGGCGCAGCGATGGCGGGACGTGCGGCAGCGCGCGGCGGCTAGATGCAGTGTTACGACAATGAATGAAAAGGTACCAAAAACGCAACCTAAATACCGCGCATTCTTCTACTCCCCGTCCACGTGTGCACGCCACCTCGCTTTTACCGCTGCCGATGCTATGCCGCCGCCGCGCTGCGCCCGAAATAATATGCTTAGCTTACATACCAACTCATGGAAATGTATATCGAATTAGCAAACTTACTTCAACTTTCCGCCGTTGATTTAGATATGCCAGAGAGAAATTGTTTAATGAAACTTTAGGATGTGACTGCTTATTATATCGAACACTAAAGTTTTGTAACTAACATTTCTGACACACAAAGGAGTTTTTTTTGTTTGAAGTCGGCAAAATAATTTTGAATTACCTTGATTTGTCTTGTATTGCATTGCCTGTCTCGATAACTAAAATAATGTACTAACTTACTATAAGTATAACTATATATACATACTATAAGTATAAGTATAATAATATTATATTCATGACGATGTAGCAAAAAAAAAACTTAGTCATTTGTTCCTACAAGATCAACTTCCGGTTTCAATGATCGATTATGTTAGTCATATACGTAGGTATAAACTGTTCTAACAATTTACATTTTATTCGTATTTTATAAAAACACCGTAATTTTTTTAAAGAGTGATTCACATACTTGATCATCCGACTACATAATTTATTTCTGTCGGTAACTCATTTCAATGCTCAATAATTACTCAAATGTTTCAAATACATATTCCACTGGAAAACGTAGAGCTCGTGGCGTTAGACTTTAGGACTTTGCGTTCCTAAAAGATCATTGAAATTTAGCAACAGGCGATTCAGTCAGTGTTACCCAATTGCTTGTCCTATAATAACAACCTTTCAGCAAGTAATTGCTAAACGCCAGGCTCGGGTGTACTAAAACTCGGACATCATTGCCCACTTAGCCTATATCAATTTACTCAAAAACGTAGAATTGAATAAAGTTGATTAAAAGAAAGCACGTGCTTTTATGGTATCCTGTTGGCAACGTAACGTGAAGCCAGGGGTATAAACTGGCAATACCCACTAATGTATATAACAAACGGTGAAAGTTTGTTTGTAAGTGTGTTTATTCCTACTCAACTCCGTAATGTCAAAACGGATTAAGAAAAAATTAGTGAAGGGTCATTCAATTACATAAAAAATATAATTACTAGCGTTTTTGACCGCCACCTCGCGTCGCTCAACTAGTGGAGGTTGCAAAAGCTCTACCTATACTAAATGAACTTTTTTTTTTACATAAAATAGTCTTGCGTAACTCATTCTAGATTAACATATAAACTACTTTCCGTCAACACTGTATAAGTTGACAATGTTCAGGTTCAAAATGTTCCTTTCCCAAAAGGAGTTCCTGGAGCTGCAGTTCACATAAAAAAATATTAAAGACAATCCAATCCTTAAGTGTGGATCAACATTTCAAGTTTTAACATAATTACTTTTAAAAAAACTACTTACCAACCCAGAAAAATGAACGGTCCCTGTAAGAAAGCAGGAATAGCCATGGGGCGCAGCTAGTTGAGTATAAATAAAGAAATGGTGTCTTTCTTGCATTCGGTTCCCACGTTATTTTTTGTAAAGGATAGCGATAAGGGGAATAGTATAACCCTTTCTTAGAGCTAGCGATCGCGGGCCCTTATTTATTGCTAATAGATTTTCAAGCGTCCGCATACTCTGCATGCATTAGAAAGGCCCTACAGCAGACTTAATGCAATTCAAATATCACTTAACGAAAACTTTATTGATATACCAATTTCTTTGCCGATTTTTATTGATTTCGGAATGAAATATTTTTGGAGTAATGTGATTCGGAGTTTCAAATTTCTGAGTTACGTTGTACAGACATGGAAGATACCGAAATATCGTATTTTTTTTCATGTTTCCGAGTAAATATGAAGTAATTGTTCACTGAAAAAGACTATTAAACTTTATTGACTTTACAAGACAAATTTATTAACAAAGCAGCAAGTTAATTTCATATAAATTGACGGTATTTCACATTGATTAACAAAGACATTGATGCGGAGTCTATTTTTACTTACAGTGGACTTGGCATGCGTTTAAACCACAATCTCACCTGATGGGGAGCGAAGATGTTGTCGAAGATGTAGCACGCTTGCCTAAGAAATACCTGTTCACTTTTTTTCTTGGACTATTCTGGATTGTGCCTGTTCGCAAAGATAGACGCAGGTATTAAAGAGTTCCACACCTCTGCTGCTCGGTTTAAAAAGTGGATTCATCATCATCCCAAAGATGAGAGTCGTACTCCATGCACAACCGAACTTGTGCTTGGTACAGTGAAAGCAACTGTTCCGATGTGAAGTACCGTCGCACCTTCGATAGAATATCCAGGTTTTGGCAGCCAATTGACCCTTGTTCTCAATTAAGGAGCCAAAGTTGAGGGTAGAAGAGACAGCAACGCCCAAAAGCTCAAGCCGGTCAATTATCGGAATGGATTACACCCCAGAAAATAGAAGTCAGTTGGACACGCCTGGGTCTTAGCGGCATTGAACTTGACCAGGTTGGCATCGCAAACCAATCGGAGACTACCTTAAATGACAAGTTCATGCGCTCAAACATGGCCTCTCTGAGAGACTGACGTATTTGTGGTCTACTGGTAGTGGTTATAGACTTCGTGATGAGTAAGAGAGATAATAAGTTGTGTTTCGCTTTTATATATAATTAGAGCATTTGCTCGCGACTTCGTATGCTTTCATATAAATTTTCATATAAAAAATTTCATAAAGATTTTCATATAAACTTTCAACCCATTTTTCCTTCCTTAATCCGTCCCTAAATCCCTTAGAACATAGCCTATACTTCAATCTTATCATAGCTAATCATATTCGTGAAAACTGCATTTCAATACGTCCAGTGGCTTAAGAGATGTGCGTGGAAAAACAAACAAACAAACAGACAAAAATTCTAAAAACTGTCTTAGCGTGTGACGTGTAAGACGCCCTGTGTGTTTTTTTATATCCCGCAATTTTTTTTTTCTTTACGTTTTTATCATATGTATAAGTGGATATAAATAGAATTAGAATATAGGCATAGATTTGACAACAGTTACAGGGTCATACAATTTTCTGATAGCTACATATATAACTACATATTTACTAATTAAAATATACATTATTTGATTATTATCCTGGCAATTCCCAAATGTTATACCTCTGTGTACGCATTTGTAAACATAATTGAGCTTTTAATATCTATTGAGCACACATTTCCGGTTGGCTCACATGGAGGAATTCTGTTCGACCTGAGGAGTTCACTATTTCCCTTAGTAGTACCGACAACACCGACATGCTATAAAAATGTACACTACTTATTTACTCATGGTTTCGATTCCATAGATTTTAGTTTTGAGCTTACATTTTGTGATAAGTTTTCGTAAAAATGTTTTCGCAAATAGTAGTTCTATTCTAATAGTTTCACTTTTGACTTTAACTCTGTATTAGCTAGTTAAGAGTTTAAAGTAAAGGTATTAGAACTTAAATATTTATTTAGCTGCGTCCTGCGGTTTTCACCCGCATGGTTTTTTCCGCAGGAACAGTAAAATTTTCGGGATAAAAGGTATCCGCTATAAAAGGTATGTCACCAACTGTATCTAAGCAAAAAAAAAAAACACATCAATCAGTTGTTCGGTTGCTGTGTGAAAGAAAGACAAACAAACACACATTTTTATATTATTAGTATGATTTTTAAATATGCCCGTATTATAATGAACTCAGTGAATACCATTAATACCGGTGTTAACTGCGATTTTCCAGTTTTTCCGAATTTTTGGGAGGAAAAGTAGTATATTTCCGTCCTCATGATGCACACTAATTTCCTGCCAAATTTCATTAGATTGGCCTATCCGTGAAGCCGTGAAAAGCAAGCAAACAGACAGTGAGACTGACAGAGAGACAGAGTTACTTTCGCTTTTATAGTTTTAGTCAGAATTAGGATTATGTTTTCATTATACCTACACCTTGAATTGGGAAAACAACTTGTTATTATAATTCTTGCAACTAAAACATGCAACAACAAAAAAAGTACACGTTAATCAGGAGCTTACGAAAGTTTCGATTAGATAAAAATACAGTAAAATACTGATAATAATCGATTAATTAAAACTTAAATTTAAGGTTAGCCAATAAAACCGTTGCTGGCAGTTGTTCCACCCGAAGTGGATTCATTTTGAATGTGGGATATAAATGATGATAATATCTGTAGTAAAAGCTGAAGTTGCTGATACAAATGAGTAGTGCTGTAAAAGTTTTAACAACGGTAACGAATTGTTTGCAGGTGCGGGCGCGAGCGGCGCCGGCGCAGGCGTCACGGGGGTGACGCGGCGCGGGCGGTGTAAGTGGTTCAATGTGGCGAAGGGATGGGGGTTCATTACCCCTGATGACGGCGGACAAGACGTTTTCGTACACCAGGTGACTAAACTTCCGATCAAAGACATAACGCGTCAAGTTATTGGCGGGACGATATATTTGAATATAGGTCGTTAGGCACTTCTATTTTGTACAAAGATTATCGTACATATATTTAAAAAGTCTAGCTGTGAAGTGTTTTTGCGTTATACCAACGTTTATTTAGTGTTGTCAAGCTCTGAATAAAATCGAAATTACGTTTAGGTGGATGGATTTGACAGTTAAACTAACTGCAAGGCAAGGAAGTAACCTATAAGAGCCTTGGAAATAAACGGCTGATGTTACACGATTAAGAATATTTTAGTTTTTTGCTGGTCACTTTCAAGATGGAGTTACAGATAAATAATTAAGAAGTTTCAAGAACTTGATCAGAATTACCACTTTTAGTAAGTGTTTAAGTCACAGAAACAGGTCGTACAGAAAATGCAAGTGTACCGTATAAATATACTCATATCTGTAAATTAACTACGTTTTTTTTTGTTCCTATCTTACAAAATTAAATAAGTACGATTACTATTATCAAGCCTATATAAAATACATGGATACTATTTTTTTACCTATTCAAGAATAGTATCCTTGTAGAGCGTAGGTAGGCAGTTAATAATTCTGTCTACATATCCTTGAAAATTATCGTACAAGTCATTGAAACGAATGAACCACGTTTATCGAAAGGTCTGCTCTATCATAGTTGAAGTAGAAAAATAAATCCATTCACAAAATAGTGTGGCGTATCTAGCGGTTGACCCGATAGTGCGCTTATTTGTTTGTTCTGCTTATCAAGGCCGGATGTTTTTTCTATACATTTGCGCCACCAAACTTGTACTTCGATCGCTGCAGCGACGCTAGCGGTAAACTTATATTAGGTCAAGACTATGTTACTTACTGGATGCCGATAACGTTGATTTTTTTCTCACAAACGATAAGTAAATTTATACCACTTCCAAGGAAGGAAACGGAATTGATAAATAATAACCAGTTGGGAATCAGAAATGTTGGATTTACCAGCTGAAGTATATTTCCTTGTTAGGATTACCTTGTAGATGTTGCTGTTAACAACTGGAATGTTGCTGTAGGTACAGAATTATGGATAAATAGTAATGCTTAGTATGTAAAAAAACATCTAAACAATGTAAATATTTTATTTGGAAATAATTTTTCATCCCATGTCACAGGCACGATCATTGTGTGTTTTCAATGGATCACTAAGATTTAAGGTACCCGTAAAACGGGGTGAATAGAAACGACGGCGGTGAATAGAGACGAAAAGTACAAGTTTTTTTATGGTACTATTTCCAGACCTACGAAATGCCAATGAGACATCGCCGCGGAATCTCACCATGCATTATCACAAACATTTTATACATGTGAAAATTATAATGTGATTATATTGGTGTAAACAATTTCCCATTCTCACTGCTACATCAGACTGATGAAATTTGGTATGGATTACCCTGGAGCCACATAATTCTCCTTATTACCATGTAGGTATTTTCCTGGAACTTGGGTATATATCTATACATGCCCTGGATTAAGGCGCTACCATACCGCGTAACTCATAATATGAATCTAGTTTTTTTAAAGAGTTTTATAGTGAAAGCGAAAAAATATGTATGATATTCTTGAAAAGCTTATTCATTCAAAATATTAGATAGATACAAAATTTAGAAAACAACCCATTTTTGAAGTTTATATCCAATGTTATACTCATTTTTTACACATCAGATCTTCTAAACGTGTATTCCTAATAATAGTTTATTCAAAAATTGTGTGAAAGCTTAAATGGGTATTTTATATGAATTTTTATGCATCAAAAACCGTAAAAAAAGTTACGTTCGCACTGACTTTACCGTAACCACCACTCTGAAGTACGGGCTGAGTTAGTCTTTAAAGATGCGACGTTACGATCGATATTTCTGTCAACAATTATCGACCAGCTAATTTTGGGACCCACCTCGCTTTAACATACACTTTTTTCTGTGGGTAACCGGGTAAACCCGCAAGGTTCTTTGCTTCTAGAGTATGGGTATTATACCTTGTGGCTTTGTATTATTGTTATTCCAAAACTTATGTTTCTAAAACTGAAAGATTCAAAAGCTGCAAACACACTGAAAAGGTATACATACTTTATTTATCAAAAATACTACTCACAATACTTATAGTAAACCATTTGTCATCTGCGGGTGCTTGCATTGTTTCTATGAGGGATCGTATCCAGATGAGTTATTCGCCACAGAATCAGTCACCGACATAGCTCAGTGTATTAGCAAGCTGAAGTGGGCTGGTCATATATGTCACAGAACCGATAACCGTTGCAGTAGACGTGTCCTATATCGCACACGAATCGGAAAACTTAGCTTAGGATGCCCTGAGACTCGTTGGAATGAAGATATACAGGCAGTAACTGGAAACGAAAATCCGAAGATCGGGCTGAGAGGCGTGCCGTGCGCCTATGTGCAGAGTTCAGCAATGGAGTAATATAGGCTGATTATAATGATGAAGGGATCATTGTGTGATTATTTTGTTTGCAATATTTCAGAGCGTGATTCAAATGCCAGGGTTCAGATCGCTCGGCGATGAAGAAGAAGTAGAGTTCGAATGCAAGGAGTCGGACAAGGGGTTGGAAGCGACGCGTGTCTCTGGCCCTTCTTCTGTGGACTGTCAAGGCTCGCATCGACGTCCGCTGTCAAAGAAGCGCTTCAGGAAAATACGGTATGCAATAGCTTGGCCAGCAAACATGATTAACAAAGAAACCTGTGGTAAGCACGTTCGAATGCTATGCCGCAAGAATGGGTTCAAATGCCAACAATAAGCTTGGCATTATCAGCCTATTATGTTCCCACTGCTGGGACACAGGCCTTCTCTCAGAAAGATATCGAGAGATAGAGAGAGAGAGAGAGAGAGAGAGACAGAATAGGCATTTTGGCAATTTGTCGTTTTAGCAACTGGGTGTTTTGATAACTTGTCATTTTGACAACTTGTCATTATATCCTGGATATTTTAACACCTCGGCCATTCTGACCTCTGGATTAATACCCCCCGGAGGCGGCGTGTTTACCATCGTCGTATAGGGCATGCTGCTCTATTATCACTATGTATGTATTATCACCATCATAAATGAGATGTGGTCAAACGCCTAACCTGTAAAACAAAACAAAAAAACTTCCTACCCAAACAGAAGTCAAAGTCTTCTTTTTATTTACTTTTCAAAGTCTTTCTGCTCTGTGTAACAATCTAAAATTTCTTACGCGACAAAACTGAAACTATTTCAAATACGTATTTACAGTAGGCAGTACAAAGCTCGCGTGACATAAAAACTTTATCAGTATAATGTGCAGTGCCACCCATTAAATAGAACAAAATATGAACGCTCTGCGCCAGTGTCGCCGCATTCAACGGGGGTTATCGCACTATCTAATCAGGGAAAATAAAATTACAGGAACGTTACTGCCACCCGAAACTATTATCAACTCGTTTAAAAGCTTTTCTAGTTAATTTACCTCGGAACAGACACCTTGCATTCCGATAAGAGTGTTAACTTTGATGTTAATTGAAACGATGTGACGGCGACGGCGCTCCGGATTCGAATCTTGCATGGATTGTTTAAATAGTTTTAGATACTGTTCAACTTGCTCAAAGTGATTTTTAAGTTATTTTTGCGATGCTATATGTTTTTTCGATATACATTTCTTCTCATAATTTATTCATTCATTGTGTCGATTTTATAGTCTTTTCTTATCACCCCTAAATATTTGTTTCCATATAAAATACATAGGCAATTAACAATGGCAAAGCAAAGCAATGAGACCAAGAAAAATAAGTGATCTCATCAATGTAGATAAATCCTATGACGAAGATAATACAGCGGGAGCCTTTTAGCACGCCTTTATGTAGCACAAAATGTTCTAAGTATACATCAAGCTTAAACTATTGGGCTTTCAAATCCAAACCAAAAATATTTATCAGAATTTATTATCATTTTCAGCTGCTACAACTGCGGTGAGTTTGCTAACCACATAGCGGCCAAGTGCAGCATTGGGCCACAACCAAAGAGATGTCACAACTGCAAGAGTGAAGATCACCTTATCGCTGATTGCCCAATCAAGGTAAAAACTACATACCAGTAAGCAATTAGCAATATTAATTCTTCACTTACTGGAATGATATACGATCACGTTTTGATGTCACATTATAAAAATATAGGTAGGTATGTAATACGATAAGCCATAGTATTAAACCTCTAAGTCCATATCACCAATGCAACTTAAAAATAGTCAAAAAGTTATCACGTTATTATAGAAATAGCTAGGGTAATTTTCATCGAATGCCAGAGAACTATGAGCCAACAACAACAGGTCTTGCAGATTAAACGAACAAGCCTACATAAACGATGAATGTACAATCTAAATAGTGTATCTGTAGTTATATTATGCCTACGTCAAAATACTATAAGTTTTGTCAAATTAAAATTATTAATTAACAACAATAAACAGCTTTATAATAGTAAGTGTTGTTAAATGCTTGCATCTTTTATTTCTTAATTCTAGGTTGAAAAGAAAAAAGATGACCAATCGAAGAGTTCCGGCAGCTCTCAAGACAGTCAGCAAGGAAGCCCGCCTCAGTCGTAATTCTTTCCCTCAGCAGAGGAAACTTGCAAACAATACCAGTAAATACATTAGACTTTTAGCGGCATTTATTCTTTGTAAAATCGTATTTATGCTACCGTTCACAAAATTTACGTTTTATTAATTTACTTATCCACCAAACATTTAAATGCAATAATAATACTTTTTTAAATTAAGAATTAAGAACAAACTAACTACCTCGTAATAATACCGAACTATGGGAATAAGCAAGACTGATCAGTACAAATCCATCGTTTTAGTACAAACTTTACATTTATAAATAATTTAATAATAAATTAACTTTAATTACCTACCTAAGTTTGCAAACGTAATATTAAGTACAAATTTTATGTGTTCGAGTGTCAATATCTTAATAATTATTTTACATTTTTATTGGTATTTATCCAAAGTTGTGTGTGTTTATATTATATTAAAATTGTTGCTATATTCTTTATGACAAACTTTATGTTATTGCTAAGGTATAATCGTAATAAGTTGAAAAGTATTTCCTATTAGGTACTGGCTATGAACAAACTGACAAAGTGCAAGTAAATAATACCAAAATCATTATTATTATCTTCTATTTAGTTTTGAAGATAAGTAAGTACTTACGTGTTAATAGTTATTATCACATTGAAAAACTTTTTAATAACAGGCTTTTGCTCGTCATCATTTGTTATGAAGTAAAGAACATGAACATGTTAACAAAACAAATGAAAACTAACTCGATGGGTTAGTCATGAGCCATTAGGAAGTTCCAGAGCTCTTCTTCCGGTTTCAGCATCAGATCAGGGGCCCGATTCTACTAATCCAATTGTTTTGAATTGTTAATGAATTTTCTCAAAAATTGCCCTTTTGACAGTTTTGGTATAGATAAAGTGTCAAAAGTGAAAAACATTTTTTTTTGTAAATTGTTAATGAATTGCCTAAAAAATTACATTTTTTGTATAGAGAAAGTGTCAAAAGTAAAAAAAATGCAGCAAATTATTAACAATTGAAAAAAAATTGGTTTAGTAGAATCGGGGCCCAGCTCAATGGTACTGTACTCGTCTATGCCAATAGACACAATATATGTGGTTTCGATGAAACTTGAAACCACACATATCTGTAAAATATTAGTTGTCACGGAAACTTTTTAGTGACCGAAAAATCTGTTACAGAGTAAAATTGGCGTACGCAGCCCAACTGTCCACCACTAACGAGATTTGCGTAAAAGGGTAGTCCACTGAGTATATACTGAGCAACTTTTAATATGACAGTAAAAAGTTTTACCTTAACCAATTTTTTTTTGTCATTTATTAACGACTAGTAACTAAAACGAAAAACTATGTTTGTCCAGCTGTCAGAAAACCACTTTATTTTAAATACAACCACAATACATGGTGCTCGGTTGGTGGTAGAAATTTGATTAAATTCCATATATATTTGTCATTCTCCTTTTGGAGGAGCTGGTAGTCAAAACCAAACAATAGTGTTAAAAAAAGAGAATATATATACGTTTATATAAAAGCCTGTAATTTTAAAAAGTTGTTTTGATGTCGACAATATTTTAGTGATGCAAATTAATAGATGTGCCAAAGCAAAACTAACGTTGTTGCAATATTTCATAAAATTGCATCGAATTATAATTTCTTGCACGCATTGAGCTTATTTTACCTGACTTGCCCTAATTATGCTTATGATAGATAAGGTGTAATTTACTGGTTAACAATTTGACGACTATGAATATAGAATGAACAAAGTTATAATTTAATTTTAGTTTCGAAACTTTGTTATAAACCTAACTGTCAAATCAGTCTTTAGTATTTGAATATAACGTTCAATTGTTAAAGGCAACAGACATTTTTAGCTTTTGACGCAACGACCAATATTTTAATAATGGGCTTGCGTATCGAAATAAATACAAAATGTTTCTTTTTGTTGCTCAAAATGGAAATTAATTAATTGTTAAGATTAAAATCTGTTTACACCTACATTTTTTACAGCAATTGTCACTATTATATTAAAAGTTTCGCATTACGAAAATTACTAACCGACTAAATTAATGTACTTGCATTAAAATCTGTTTTTGGTTCTTTATTTTGAAGCTATGTAACATTTTATACGTTACTTTAACATTGTAATTCAGTTTAACAAATACCCATACGTTATTCGACTTTTTTAGAATATATAGACAGATTTTTTCCAAGAGGTAACATGCTATTTAGTCAATATTAGACTCCAAACAGGTTATAATATAATTTCAACGCGCGTAACATGACTTCTTGTTTATCCGTACCTCTTTAGATTAAACTTTTAGTTTAATTAAGAACAATTTGATTATTCAATAATCAACTGAATTGTATTCACTGTAGTCATTTTAGTAGTACTCAATATAAAAAAAAGAATACCATATCAAACATAAAAATCCAATTAAATAATTTAGAGCTAAGTAAATATTTTACACTGCTTGAACAAGAACATACGTAATCAAAATAAACTTTGGCCATTGGAAACTTAATTTTTTTACAAGTTTAACAAGTAACAACAGAGAGATAATTGTATTACAGTTTTGATGTATGATATACTTAATTAATGTTAATTATACCCATATTGTAATATACACATACATGATTTTGAAATAACAATTGTATCCGTAGAGTTATAGAGTTTATTACGGGTTAGGTAATAGTTTTTAGGGTTAAACTACCTCTTATAATATTAAAAGTTAACGATATGAAGTACAGCCATTTTAAAGTTTACCTCATTAAGTAGTTTATGCATAGGTAATATGTAACCATAGCGGAATGGATGGATCAACAACAATTTTCAATTATAAGGATTTTTATATTCAAAGCATGGGTGTGTGCATTATAGTCAGTTTAACATATATTATCCAACATTTTAAAATAAATACAAATTAGACTTATAGTTTACAGTACAAAAATGTATTTCCCATTATTAAGTTGTAGATTACAAAAAAAAAAAATGTGCATAGGTTACCATTGGTGTACCTACATTTATAATACATCACAATGTTGTTAATTGTTTAAATAATGAAATATACCATTGTTTTCTTGCATAAAATACGGGTAACTAATAAACGCAATTATTATTACAATAAAGAAATATTAAAAATTATTAATTAAGCAATTATTGCAACTTAGTGAAAATTAATTGCAGAACCGCCTGACGAACAGGCGGTTCTGCAATTAATTTTCACTAATTTTTGACCCGGTAAAACTTTGAATAGTATATATACCTTTTTTTTATTTATTTTGTTATCTTACTAGTATCACATGAAAAAAATTTTTTTTTTTAATTTTTCTGTGCGAATATTTTATCAATTTTTAATTAAGGGCATGACCATAATTACGTAAAAATAGTAGACTAACAAAATTAAATTGAAAATGTATACTTTTCAAGTTGGGACAAAGTTGTATGATAATTAGCCGTTGACTTATGTCCATAAGCTAAAGAAAACGAACACCCACGCCATTGCCGTTTCATTGTTCACGATTAAAATATATGTAAACTTAGGTCTAAACATTAGATCATAGATGAACGTAAAATATACCCACCTACTATTGATCATTTTCATAGTATCATGACATTTAAGATTGTCTTCATTATCGCATAGGTATTATGTGTTACGGGTCTTCTGGCTTTCCAGTTATGCATGTTACAATTAGTAAAGTAGGTGACTAGGTATTTTGTAAGATTTGAAGAAAGACTATTTGAAAACATCTACCTCATAATTTAATTTCGTTAAATAGAGTTTATTGATAAGTTTATTAACTTTTACAAATTCTAGCTATTATTTTTCCATTCTACCCTTGCTGAATGTCGAATTTTCTTAAGGATTTTCTTAGAGTTTAAATTTGTTTTTTTTATTATTATTCAAACAAAATAAATTACAAAAAATACTTGTGTTTTTCTATAACGTTCCTTAGTTTATATCATACGATGAAATATACGAATGCGAAGAAAACCAAAATTGGGAAGGAGGTAGGTGTAGATAATATTATTGTATAAAACTAGTACTAACTGCGTGTGGTTTTAAAATATTCACGGGTACAATACAAGTGTTGACTTCCAAATGAATTAAATATAATTAAAAAAAATAATGGTTTAACCTAAACCTTGTCTAATTGTCAATTTCAACGATCAACATTTGAATGAAATGATCCTGAATATACACATAAATTATACGCAAAGTTTATCTTACCTTATGTTTATGGGAAGTTACTATTACATTCATAATAGCAATTTCCGCATTAGGCTACGCAACACCTGGTACAATATTAGTACGAATATTTACGCACATATACTCGTGCTTGCATGTTACGAGTAAATGACAAAATGCAGTATTATTGGACTAACATAACCATTAGGAATCAACAAGATTAAAGTTAGCTGGCAGCGCCATCTTTCACAAGTAAAAGTTTGGCCAGTAGTGTCCTAAGTATAAACAAGTCCCCAAATGTTCCGTGGGACGACCCATCCAATTTACAGCTTGCGGCTATGGAGAGAATAGCAGTACGAGCCTTAGAATAGATGGCGTCACTAATCTACTTTTGGCAAATTGGGTTATATTATGAGTCCACAATATGTTTGATGACCACGAAAAAAGTTATATGCTTGAAATAAATTATTGACTCATCACATGCTATGGTGGCTACATGTTTTCATTAATTTGATTATTAAAGATATTAATTGGTATTCTGGTACACATAAGGTTTCAGAACTAAAAGCAAATCTTGTTTACAAGTAACTTTCCTCCCAGTTAGAACTTTTATAAAAAAAAATTGACAACCTTGTTAATATTATTATAGAGTAAATCATTTATATCGCTAATATTTATCTAATGTGACATCGATAATTTGCTTATAAGACATTCTAAGAAAACTTTCTTAGGTCTCGTATTAATAAGCGCTTACTTAATTGTAGTCATAGAATTTATACCACAAATTACCTGCCACGTACATCAAGGTAATGAGTTTCTGCAGAAAATGACCGCGAGTGAGCGATGGTACGATCTTTTGAGAGCAGGCGCGAGGCTATGTGGGTGCGCGAGGGGAGCGGCAGCGCGGAGATGTTACGACGTTTTCGAGCGGAACCGGGCGAAGATGGGCGAAGGATGCAGTGGAGCGGGGCGCCGCCCGCGCGCCCGCGCCCGCCCCGCGCTGACGTAACGCTGCTGCCGTGTCCGCCCGCCCTAGTGTCCCGCGCCGCGCTCCCACGGAGCCAGCACGCACGCCGCGCCCTGTACCACATCAGTGCTAATCATTTGACGTTTCACAGTTTTACGCTCTGATCTCGAACTCGTATCAGTGCAGGTGCTCATCAAGCCGGTGCCTATCATTACGTTATCGTAATCGTATGCACTAATATTTTGCTCTTTGTAAACAGTTGACACCGCCCGGGCGCCCCTGAAGTCAGATGCATCGGTGTCATTCTCAAATGGATTGTAGCAATACTAAACTTCGTTTCCCTGATAACCACGTTATCTGGGTACTAGGGACTGAATAGGAACTCATTTAAATTGGCCGTAGGGATTAGAAATAGTAGAAATTCAGTAAACAAAACATGTATTAAGCGATATTGATTACGAAAAAAATTAACCATGCAATGTAAGATTCAAAACTACATTTGACTAATTCAATGTTCTAAGAGTCATTGCATTATATTATTATTACACTAAACCGTGATTGTTAGGCAGAGTAGACATTTGGAGCTTCCAAATAAATAAATAAAATATTACCCTGAAGCTTCAATAGCAAAATATGTAACAAAATGACACTGCGTTTTTCTAGTCTTAGTAAGTGTATTTGCTGTAAAGTGAATTAGATACATCTACAATCAATATCAATCAAAGAATCCAAAAAATTCGCATTGGTATCATGCCACGGTAAGTTAGATGTTATTGACCATGAAAAACGTACGTAGTATGAACATATAAAAGCTTTTTAGTCTCTTAGAGGCGTCATCTTATGCATTTTCTATATTTTCGAGCTGACTACGTCTTATGGCGACACTCGTCCATGATCATCCATTCTCATTGTAGTTTTATATACTGCAGCATTGTAAGTGGCCTTGAAATTAGATGAATGTGTTCCTTAGTTTTGCGTTTCAAGAGATACACATTAAATCAGAGTCATGAGTTTCAAGTGTTTGGAATTCCAATGTTATCTCTTACACTATTATAAAGAAACAGAATCAATAGATCAAAAGTGCTATTTAGTATCGTAAAATTGAGGAAATATTATCGGAGTTAATAATAATTAAACCTTTTTATAGCAAACTACTTGTATATTTATACCACCTGAAAATTTAATACTGATGTAATTTTTTTTTTAAATCAAGCTCTACACTTTTGTAAACAGTTTGATTCACCATCTTTCAAGAAAGATACGAGTATATTGTCGTTGATTTTTTGACGAACGTTTTATTATTTTTAACCGGCTTCAGGCTAACGACTTTTAGGTTCTCAATTCAGTTTTTTTACATGTTTTTTTACAGTTATTCTCCGAGATCTGTAAATCAATTTACTGTTTGTACATAAAACAGGAATTACTTGATGTGGTCCCACAAAAAAATCATTAACATAGGCTGTGTAGTTTTTTGATCAGTTCTAATAATACATATATTATTTTTTTCGAGCTCAATAATTTTGAAGTCGGTTTATTGTATTGATAATTATTAATTCCCACTCGTACTACTGTGATTGAAGAAAGTGCGAATCTTATCTACGTAAAATAGGTATTAAATTTCATATAAATTTAAATTTCGACATTCAAAATTTATATGAAATTCGATACGTTTTTTTACATAGCAAATAATCGCACTTCGCCCACTGAGTTTTATTTCAGTGGCTAGAGTAGGTATTCCGTGGCTAGGTCTGTGTATAAAATGTTTTTACTCAAACTTGGTTTATAATGTGTCCATTATTTGAAGAACTCACTTTGTCACTCGAAATATTGAACTGAGGTCTCAGCCTTAACGTGTATAAATACTACGTACCCTTACGTAGTATTTATACAAGATAATATAAATTAAAATTAAAAGTGTCAAATATACTGAATATGACTTACTGAAATACTGTCGGTGAATACAAATATTTAAAATGGCTCACATTATATTCAACCATTTGCAATATGTATTTCATTTTAAGAATGCTGCGTGCGGGAAGATTTTGCGTTGCTACGGTTCCTATATTCAACATTTTGCATATTATATTTTATTGATGAATGCTACGGCAGGGAAGATTTTGTGTTGTCAAAAAATTATCACGAAAGCTAAGGCGTAGGTAGGCTAAGGCTAAGGGAGCGTAGTGAAGCAAAGCCTTAACATTCTAAACTAACTGACAGAATTCGGATTTTCCCTGATATCCAACACACATTTGATATTACATTCGCTCATTCAGTAATTCCAGTCTGCATGGTTTTACCATTGGTCATTTTCAGTAACACATTTTCAACTTATTTACTAAGCAATATAAGTCGAATGTTTATTTAACTTTTCGCAAAAATAAATAAATACCGCCCAAGTAGTATTAAATATTGTACGTGTGTTTCTATAATTACATATGCAAAGAAGTTTGAACACGTGTTTTCATTAAAAAGTGGCGAACGCAGAGGGGTTATGTTAAAAACAGACGAAAATTTTAGTTAGGTTCTGTAATTGAATTTACAAGCAATAGCCATCGAATTAAATCGAAAGTAACGTTTTAATGAAATGTGAAAGTTTCCCCAAATTATTTAAGTCTGCATACTTTTACGTGAATATCCACGTAATATTTTAGAAAAGTACTATGCAAATATAAGCTCTGGCGGAAACTGAGCGTTTCCTAGTCTTGCATACCTCAGCAAAATTTCTAAGCGTTGAGTTTTCTTGGTCAGAAGATACACTTCTGGATTTAATGTGGTAGGTATGAGGATTATTAGGATGTGATATTTTGGAAAAACCTTTAATACGAAGACGAAGATCTAAAACCTATGAAAATATACAGAATGAAATGGTAACTCTGGCGGCCTTACTTAAAAACGTTAAGTAAATCTGTCCTTAAAATTGCTCTGTTAACTTTCGCTGACGGAAACTGTCATGTGAAACAACACGTTTCACAAGTTTTTGACCTTTGGTGCTCTGCGTTAATTTGTAATATCTATGTGTGAATGTTGGGCACTCTTAAGTACGACCACTTGGCGCTTCCCCGACTCGCTCAGAGGCACTTTCCGTCAGCATTAGCGATATCAGCTGTCGAGCTTAAGTGACTTCCCTTTGCTCAGTTAAGCACCTGTGCGGCTATTGTGAAAGCAAACATGCGTGGTTCGTACAACTAGGTATACCTACCTTTCGCGCAAATTAACTTGGGTGTTCTTGGGTCTTCTTATAATGCAATTTTTAAACATTCGGGATATGAACACATGTTTTGTTCTATACCCGCAGTCTTTAGTCAGCTCGTGAGAACTGCCATTGCAACATGGTCGAAACGTCGAGAAGTATTTTAGGATACATTATTAATGCGCGATTATTTTCGATAGACAACCTGATACAGGTCGCTTTATAGGGTTCCGTAGTCGTACAATATAGTAGATTTTTTAACATGCTTTTCAATAAACGTACGTATATAAGTCCTATGCTTGGTTAGTTAATTAGCTTCAATTTTATCAATGTAAAATAAACTTTATTAGTTTAAAAACACTTTTTAATAACAAGTTTTTTTCGTATTCTTCCCAGCAAACCCTTTCATTTGATACCCACATCATGATGTGTGATAAGAATATTTTGTCCGCCATGTTGGGGCGACCGCCATATCAAAATTTATCATCTAGGACCCAAGTGCTTGGGAAGACAAACCCAACGAAACCAAACTTGATGGGGTTACGCCTTTCCTTAAGGAGTTCCTATGGTCACCTTCTGTTTCCATCATCAGACCAACTCGATGATACCATAACATTGCATTTTCACCGAATTTACATAAGTATGACTAATTTCAGTTCAATCGGTTGAGGATAACTGGTCTAAAATTCAGTTTCAAGACTTGTCCCACAAATAACGCAAACGTACATACTAACAGGGCAAGTTAAATAAAAGCCTGTTTTTTTACTGATGATGGAAACAAGACTTAGTGAAACTCTTCAATGGCTACTAGTAAACTCCTTGAAACTAGGCTCTTTTGATATGATATCCTTCCACAACCTTACCACGGTAAATATCCCGTAAATAATCATACCGTGCAACAACCGTGATAGTTTAAAACAATCTTTTGATATGTTTTAGAGTTCCAGTATCCATCACTTAAGCATCACTATTGCATCACAGCAAAGAGCATTTTTCTAGCAAAATAAGCTCCAAGTATATAGGTTACATGGTATCAAAATAGCAGCGACCTATATTGAGTTTGTCTACATTTTGTACAGACTTAGTTCAGACAGGCTAGAAATAATATTCCACCTTCGACCCAAATGCACCAACGCTAAGTTGTCTTAGTTGTGGTCTTCACTCTAGAAAATCAATAAAATAAGTTTCCTTTTTTTGGTATAAATTTATCTTATCTAATAATTCCAACGGTTATCAGTTCAACAAATGATATAACTATCCACTGAATCTCTAATCGCATCAATTCTGCAAGTCCTTAAAAGTAGCTGGTCCAGGAACAACCTGCTCGCTTTCGTTGTAGTACTCGTAAACTTAGTTCTATATTCTGTGGTTCTATCCATCTCCGGAGATAGATACTTTGAAAAGAACCAGCAAGGCCGTTCAGCAATCGTTGAAACCCTCCATCACTGGGCAGTAACCAATATAGGCTGCCCCCTGGAAGCTCTGAAGCATCATTCTCTAGAAAAAGATTAATTTACTCCTGTGCAATTTTTTAAGTGTATTCTGTTTTCTCTGTTTCTGCTGTGCAACAATTTGTTTTACTTACATTGACTGAAGCGATCGAAATTCTCGTGCTAACAACAGCTCTTTTACATTGTCCAAAATATATTAAAAAAGCTATTACTCGCTATTTATTGATATATTCACTCTCGCTACCGCAGTCCTAAAAAATGTTTGCTCTCTACGCTCACGCATTTTAAGACTGTTCTATGTTTTGTTAGCGATACTTCGATACACTGGAGATGCGTTTGTAGCCAACGAGTAAAACCCTCATCATCATCATCATCAGCCAGAAGACGTCCACTGCTGAACATAGGCCTCCCCCTTTAACCTCCATACTGAACGACATCCTGCCATCTGCATCCACTGGATGCTCGTGACTCTCACAATGTCGTCGGTCCATCTAGTGGGAGGCCTACCTACGCTGCGTCTTCCGGTTCGCGGTCTCCACTCAAGAACCTTTCTTCCCCATCGGTTAACAATTCTTCGAGCGATGTGGCCTGCCCATTGCCACTTCAACTTGCAAATTTTAATAGCTATATCGGTGACTCTGGTTCTTTGGCGAATATCTACGTTTCGGATTTTATCGCGCAAAGAAACTCCGAGCATAGCTCTCTCCATTGCCCGTTGTGTGACTGACTTTTTCCAAAAGGCCAACAGTTAAGGACCACGTCTCAGTACCAGTACTTAGTAAAACCCTCAACTATGCACAATACACCCCAAACGGGATGTCAGTGTAGGTTTTATCACCCCCACTTTGAATTAGAACCCTCAACTGTCACAAAACTGGTATTGCAGGCGGCTATTGGAAATATCACCGACAGCTTTCTTCACAAATAACTCTATCCTCAAAAAGTTTCAAATACGAGATAGGCTATCTCCGATTGTGCATTTGTGAATACTGAAGTTCTTTGGGCATATCTCCCGTAACGTTAGCTCGATGAAGAAGCTTGTAATACAGAGCCAAGTAAATCGCTAACGAAGTCCTGGTCGATTACCAACACGTTGGACTGACCTGACCAAAAAGCCACGCAGTCCACTATAGTGCAGTGTGCTTGCAATACAACCAGCCGCCAGAAATTGAGAAGTATTGTGAGACGAGCGGCAGCTCTGGGAAGAGACACCGCCTTCAAGCAGCCGCTTCGTATACCATCCACGAAACCACAACTACTCTGTCAAGAGTGCACGACTAAAAAAGAAGTTATGTTTATATGATCAAGAAATACATGCGTAAGATTAAGCCAATTATTCCAGCTAAAGTTTCAACCACATTCACAGTCTTTTAACCGAATAAAAAAAATGAGGACGGTTCTATGGTCCACTGTATATTTTTTTTATGTATGTTCACCGATTCTCCGCCAATTGGTGATCAATTTAAAAAAATGTCTTTTGTTCGGTAGGACATATTCCAATTTGGCCCCATTTTCACCAAGTCAGGATCTGATGATGGGATTCCAGTGAAGTCGAGGGTAACCCTCAAATTAATAAAAAAATTAATGGCACTTATTACGTTTTTCATATACGATATTTTTGAAGTCGGTTTTTAATGTGATCCACTTGTTATCAGTGTGTTTAGCGTGCTTTCCGTCTCGCTTTGCTCACTGGTTTGTTTCGCTTTGTCTTACGTGAGTAATTCTCGTTAATATAAACAAGATGTGTGAAAAACCACGTCAGTTTCCATAGTAAATCATAGATGCGTGCTTAGTCACAAAAAGAAAAAGAAAATACCTGTCTCTAAAATATGGCCTTTGATACCCAGAGCATGAAGACGTTTCTAACGAGACCTCACACATCAAAATTGGACAAGCCGTTTAGGCTATTGGAGGTAATACAGGAACATAAAAAATATAAACACACAAAAATTACTCTTTTTCTTCGGCAGTCGGGTAAATGTATACATAAATATTTTGAGATCGTTATTTTCACGTATGATTGAAACAATTTCTAAAACAAAATAATTTCAGATGACATACATAGCTTGCACTTCCAGGCCATAGCTAACTGGAAAAATCAATTGTTTGTGGTCTGTAAATTCTAACACAATGTCGTGCATGTGCATTGGGATTAATTTATCTTCAGCCTAACAGATAATATTTTTTTTAAGGCTAACACAATTTTATCCAGGTTCATTAATGCGGTTCTGGAGTTGTAGTTCTCAGTATCAGTAGGAAGATATATGGTATGCGATGTTAAACTTCAAAAAATATCTCCGGCTTGAAAATGATAACTCCCTGTCAAGATAGTCCACTTGGTCAAGTGGCTTTTACTTAGTAGCTGAACAAGCACTTTTGACTCCTGATTTAGCTCGATTGCTTTTTTGATCAAGAGCGTGTTGGAGGATCAAAGATCACGTCTTTTATCTCTGACGTTTTTGTTTAGTTTTTTTGGGTTCCGTAGCGACAAGGAAGCCTTATAAATTCGTTCTATCCGTCCGTCCGTGCGAATTTTTTAGAACCTTCTAACTTCAATAATTATTCAGATAATTGCATGAAACTTTGCATAATTACAGTTGTAATGTAGATCTTAATTTTAAAAGTATTAAATATACATAATATTGCATTTTAGGGCTGGCTCTCGTACATGTGAAATGGTTATGTTTTTTTTCACTGTACCTCCTCATGTGGGGTATCTTTGAAAAGGTCTTTTAAAATGAAGGTAAGGTTTGATATATCACTTTTATATGAAGTCTATCCTTTTCGAAATATGGCCCGCCAAAGTGGCACAAAGCTGGTCGTCCCCTGCATTTCTAAACTATAAGACATAAAAACTTGTAACTTAGAATACGGATAAGTCCCTAGAATTTTATGAATTTAATAATAATAAATTTATTTATTTCACACACGGTATGTTGCTTACAAACTAAACTAGAATTAAACTAAGTAACTATTAATAATTATCTAAATAATAAGTAATACATGGCTTTTAAAGTACTTTGATTAAAATTATGACTGTTATTTAATAATATAATTAATTTAGTTCTACTTGAAACTTTGGTCTCTACACTAGAATTCCCTGTTTTGCAGAGACCAGTAACTTAGCCTGAAGGACGTGTTTAAACGGTACCAAGTGCCGAACATCTATGTTCCTTGCCCGAGGTCCACCTACACAGTTCACCTGGCTGTACCAGGGCCATTTTTTCTTCCCGTGGTTCATCTCAGATTAACTGGGTGCACCAGGGGTTTTTATTTCTTTCCGTATTACAAATTTGATATTCATTTTAGTTTAAACTCCAAATGTAAGTTTTTTTTTTATATTGTAAGTATGTTATGTTTATTATAGTTTAATAATTATATTAAGACACTCATTCGTTTACGTTTAGTATTATTGGTATTTCTAGAATTGTTTTGCATGTTATTTTATTCAGGTATACCATTAGTAGGTATTTATAGTTAGTATTTGAAGCAGTGGGTACATGATAGGCTGATAATGATGATGAGTGGCTGTGATGAAGTAGTTCAGAGAATAGATATTGTCTTTCTTATGTATATTGAACTAAAAAATATTCTCATTTAACTATTTCCAGGATTTGTTCTGTTTCGTCTTTGTAAAGATATAACAGTCACTTACTTAGGGCTATTTTGCGCAGTATTTTTTGTGAGCTGTGGTATTACGCTGCCGGTTTATTTTACAGTATAGATAGGGTGCGATTCGTGCATAGAACCTTTCATCACAAACCGTACGTCTGGACGGCAACTTCCATTTGATATGGGTTTTCATTTGAGATAATGGAGTGTAATTACTGATACAATATAAAGCTGTCTAACTCTAAGATGGCCAAGCTCTTCATAGAGCTCGTTCGTTGGGTGAAGTCGTGGCTTTCTAAGAGCTACTTCAAGAACAGCTCGCTGAGCAAGTTCCAATCTATATACTTCTCTAATCTAATTATCTCATTGTTAATTATCTAACGTCTCACTACTCTTCTGAACAAAATATTACGATCGTCTTAACCAAACTTTGGTATTCTCCGTTTGATGACAAATTGTAATCTTTTCGGAACATAAACGCAGCCGTCTATTCGCCGAAACAGATAGAAAGCTAGGTCTAGATTTTCGTTAGTAGGCTGCCAGCAGTAGGTATGATCTCAGAGTGCTGCATAAGCTGATTCTAAGTTGTTCCTTTGGTACCGTGTTCATGTTTGACCTACTCAAAACTAAGTGAAGAATACAGAGCTGTTTAAATGTCTATTTAGCCAGCATTGCGCAGACAAAAGGCTTTATGCACATAATAGATAAGTAGACGTAATGTTATAAAGGTGTGAAACTTGCGCAGATTTGCATGTAAAATGAGGCAAAATAGGTACATTTTCCAATATTAGGGCCGCGTTGAGGGGAGCGTGACTCCTTTTCACCTTTTATAATAATGTTTTTTCTGCTAGTGAACTCTACTCATATGTTTGTTTTTCATCATCCTATTAGATGTTTGTTCACTGCTGGATATAGGCCTCTCCAAAAGAACGCCACATGACAAGATCTTCTGCTTTATGTATCCATTTGCCACCAGTCACTTTTCGCTGGTAGTCGATCCACCTGGTCGAAGGTCGTCCTACTCTACGTTTGCCGATACGCGGTCTCTATTGTAGAGCCATATACTCCAACGGTAGTCGGTTCTACAGATATGACCGCCAATTGCTTCTTCAGTTTGCCTGTTTTTTCGTCAGCAAAACTAGATGACAATGCATATAGGCATACATTTTAAAAGTTTATAGAAAATTATAATCAATCGTTGCACTGGACGAGACGAGCAAGCCGTTAACATAATTGCGGCGCGTTTGCACATAATGGTTCAGTTCCACCCAGAATGCGCTGCCCGAATGGGTGTTCCCCGATAGTTACACTCTGGGTGGCTTCCAATCGTGTGTATTTAAATCGGTTTCTTCTAGGCAAGCGTGCTACATCATAGACCGCAAGGCGAACTGGCGGTCAAACGGAAGCATATTAATTATTATAATAAAAAAAGAGTTCATATCCCAGCACTTTGCTCGTTATATTTTCTGAGACGTTTAACGTTAGATTTCGTAATGCCCAAAAGTTTCACTAAAATATTGCCCTTAATTCGAAACACAATAATATTGGCACACTACTGCTTGGCGGTAGAAACTGCCAAAGGTACTTCCCCAGGCGGATTCTGCAAAATAGTTTTATTATAATAACATATAACTAAATAAGTACTAATAAATAACATAAATATAAAAGGTCGGGGAAAAAGTTTCTTCGTATTTTTTAAACAAATTCAAGACATATTTTTTTCAAGTTTAATTACATTTAATTATAATATATATGTGCCATTTTGTTCGATAACTTGTTGCCATCTTGTAGGTAGTGACATGATCCCGTTGCTGTAGAATTTTTGGGACTTCTGATCAAAAAAAATGCAACAAGTAGTTTTGACAGTCCTCTCTTGATGTTAATCTAACACTACCCAAAGAATTCTGAAGAGATCGAAACAGGTGGAAATCTGAGGGTGCATGGTCAGGGCTATTGGTGGATGCATTAACACTTCCCAACCAAGCTCTCTAAATTTTTGCTGAGTGGCCAAAGATATGTGCGGTCTGGCGTTATCACGATGAAAGACCACACTCTTTCTGTTGATCAATTCCGGCCGTTTTTTCTCAATTTCTTGTTTGAGTCTCATCTGCTGTTGGCAGTAGAGATCCGAATCGATGGTTTTGCCCGGCGGTAAAAGCTCATAATGAACGATGCCCTGCCAATCCCACCATACACACAGCATCACCTTATTACGTGTTAATCAGGGTTTCGCTACAGTCTGTGTGCTTCACTGCCCTTTGACCATGATCGTTTGCGCACATTCTTGTCGTAGGTGATCCATTTTTCATCACCAGTGATCAATCTTTTCAAAAACGATTCGGTTTCGTTACGTTTCAATAGAGAATCGCAAATGAGTACACGATTCATTTGGTTTCTTTCAGTCAGCTCGTGTGGCACCCAAATATCGAGTTTTTTTGTATACCCAGTTTTTTTCAAATGGGTCAAAACTGTTTTGTGGTCGATCCCCAGTTCTTCAGCTACGTCGTAACTACTAATATGCCGATCTTGGTCCGGTCATAAATGGCATCGACTTTATCCGTAACAGGGCGACCAGAGCTAGCTGCATCTTTGACATCAAAATTCCCGGACTGAAAACGCTTGAACCAACATTGTGCTACTCTTGATGACACTGCATTAGGTCCATAAACATCACAAATTTTATTCGCGGCTTGTGTCGCATATTTCCCTTTTTTGTAATAAAATTTCACAATATATCGAATTTCATTTTATCGAACAAAAAACAATTGAAAAATGGCGGGAAATTGCTTTTTACTTTTTGTGTATTCCTTTTTTAAAATGTCATATTTTTAATGGTATTAAAACCAGCCAGATACAAACAGTACAACATACAAAATACGAAAAGACTTTTTCCCCAACCTATTATTTAACATACGAGAACTTAACTACATACGAAACCAAAACTACTCGTATCAAAATGCTACAAAATAATATGCCTAATATACATTTAGTAAAATCTTTTTAGTTATTTATAAATTACCAGTTGGTCAGACATTTCACCAAAAATGCCCGGTACAAGTCTGTACAGATTACATTTGGTCCGAATTATCGCATCTTTCTTGTCATATTCACAAAGCTCTACAGTTTCTTTCATGTATAATAATGGTATCTACATAAGTAGAGTGGTTCTATTATAAAATGACTAATACAGTAGTTACATTTATGAATATAATGATTAAATTAGGAAATGGTTAACGTAATTCTAACGGGGGAGGCCTGTGTTCAGCAGTGGATGTCTTCTGGCTGATGATGATGATGAAAAGTAACACTTCCAATTTTAGTTTGAAACCAATTTTTTTTTTTCATGTATATTATAATCTGGCAACATTAGTTTGGACTAGCGAATTTAAGTTTGGACTACACTTGGAAGGATATATCGTTCGCGCAAAACTTTATGAGCCCTCTGAAGTTAGGCGCGAGGCCTCCCCGACGCCCTGTAAAGTCCCTCGGATACCTATAATATGCGTACTGCGCAGCCACTGGGCCTAACTTCAGAGGGCTCATAAAGTTTTGCGCGAACGATACTTGTGAAACATTGCTATGCTTAAAAATGTAGGAACCTCAGAGTACATGCATGTTCTGTAGTGGTAGGACTCTTTTGCAGAGTCCGCCTGGGGAAGTACCACACCTTTGCCAGTTATTCAAGTGCCAAGCAGTAGTGTGCAAACACTACTGTGTTCCGGATTGAAGGGCAATGTTCCCAGCGAAATTACAGGGCACACAGAGATTTGACATCTTATATCTCGAGATGACGAGTGCACTGCATTGCCGTCCAGGGTTTTGAACTGTTGAAGTTCAAAATTCTAATTGGCGTTGAGCTGTTATGGGCAAGCGTGAAGAGCCATCAGGTGAGCGACATCGCTCGTCTCTTCACTCAGTATCATAAAAAAAATGCCAAATTGTTTTTTATTTATTAATTTTTTATCGCGAATAATTAGTCCGCGTTTGACCACCATCTCGCCTGTTGGTAAGCGATGATGTGTTCGACGATGAAGCACACAAACTTAGAAGATACCTATTCAATCTGGTTTTTTAGTTGCCTTCTTGTAGTTTTTTTGTCTTATAATAAAACTGAGCATAAATAGAGCCGGTCACCAAAACCAAAATTAAAATGTGTTCAAAATTGAGGAAGATATAAGCATTTTAATGTCTTGCTAGATAGAGATAGCACACGATACTTACAATTGATGACTCTTGTAAGAATGCCATAGTAGTCCAGTCATTATATACATTTGGAAATGCAAGTGAACCGAGAAAGCTAAATTTTTGATATTACGTGGGGTGGGCCTAAAAAGCTTAACTTCAAAATGTCGACCAAAACTAGCTTGTGAAATTTCCGCCATCTCGAAGAAAGGGTTAAATTCATTTTTTCCGTAATAACTCCGTTTTCCATTGAGAATAAAATAATAATTATGCAACACTTTTTTGTTGCATTCTTTAGGATCTAAATTTAATGTCCTATACATTTTTTACTTATCGTTCATCGTATTTGAGATATCGATCGAAAAAAACACAAATTTTGGTATTTCTTTTTTCTCGTGAAAGATATATCGAAAAATGTCTTGTATTAAACTTGTAGAACGTGTTCAGACCTACAAAACCGTTTTTTTTTTTAATGTTTAGTAGTGTGCGCCGTAGGTTAGAATAGGAAGGTCCATGAGATTTCGCTTAACGTGAGGTTCTACCAAATTTCACGGTTTTTCAATCAATTTTAAATTGTTAAATAACAATATTTGAGCCGAAAAAAAAACATGTCATAGATACATCTGTGTTTGAGATAAAGCCGTGGTTCAAAACACGATAGGATAAACTTTACTCGATTAAAAAATAATGAATCGATTTAGTAGAATTTGAGTTTTCTTATTCCGTTTTATGCTCTAATGAAAGCTCGTAACAGCCTGGAAATCGCATGTACTGATAGGTAATTGTATTCAACCATGTTCTCTTTGGTTAGTTTTGGTTAGTTCGTTCATTTTTTATTGAAATTAAAAATGTTAAAAAGGTCGCGAAAATTTGCGCGCACCGCGCTCGGACTCGTGCCACTTGGATAACCTGCCGTTAAGAGATATTGGGAGGATTCCTTTCACCAGATCTTTCATTGACCAGTAGCTCCTCCAGGCGTTACATATTACAGTAGAACCTCTATAAGTCGAACATCAAGGGAGACGCCAAAAAATTCGAGTTGTAGAATTTTCGACTTATAGAGGATTTCGACTTAGGCGGATTTTGATTCCACATAAAGAGGTTGAGATTCATTCTTATAAATTTTGATTTAAACACATATTTTTATTTATTATAAATCAACATCATTTCAAAACATCCTTAAAATAAATAAATAAATGGCATTAAAAAACATTAAAATAGCTTCTGACAATATTTCACTTGACAACAAATGACTTGCTTCGCTAAAGTTCAAATGAAATCAAAAGTAATATAATTAAACACCTGACACCAAGCAAGCAAACACGTGTTGACGTGAGTTATAAATTCGTGGTAACTCTATTCATTGTATACTCCTAAATTGCTTTGAAACAATGGTGTACTTACACTGTCGGTGAATTCTTAAAGGTCTTAAAAGTCACAAATAATCGAGTTGTGAAGGTTCTAAAATAAAACATTGCTATGTTCGAGATACAGAGGTAAAATTTATTTTTTCAAGTTATGGAGGGAAAATATGTACAAAAATGGCTTGGAGGGGGACTCACTGATTATTTCGACTAATAAGAGGGTTGAGATTTCGAGTTATGGAGGTTTTGGTGTTTGAAGGGAAGGGAACAAAATTTTTTTTCGAGATATGGAGGTTTTCAACTTATCGAGGTTCGACTTAACGAGGTTCTACAGAACATAAAAAAAAAAAAAACTAATTCAAAGGTGGTTGCTGTCGCTACCAAGCAGGTTGTTTCAAGGACGTAGGTACCTATATAAAAGGGTAAAACCGCTGGGCGCTGCTAGTTATTATATAATATTCGTTGTTATAATAGTGTGCTATGAGATTTTTTTTTATTCAGTAACGAACTTGGCGCATTTAAAGCATGGTTTGTTTTGTTCAGTGAGTTCGAGTCATTACAAACGCGCAGGGCGCAAACCGGGCGGTCCTTCCGATAACCGCTGACCATGTAGGTCTGCTTTAACCATAATATGTTAAAGGGGGTTTCAATGCCTCGTTATACAATGCAGTGCCAGGGTATCAGCTGGTTTAGTGCAGCTGGCGTTTATAGCATCATATTATATGCATATCAAAATCAGCATCATCGCCACTTACAAAAAATACCATCATTTTAGATCATTCATTAAAAGCCTTTCAAGTTCCCACTGCTGGGGCACTAGCCATCTCTCAAAGAGAAAAAGAGAGAGGGAAAGAGAGAGGATGGGCTCTAATCCACCATGTGGATGCCAGTACCCAGTGCATATTTGTGAAATTCATGTCATTTAGATCATTATTATCTCTGTAGTATCATCAATATGGATAATTTTGCAGTCTATCTGATCTTGGGTGCTGAGAAATAGTTTCCCTATTCAGTATCGTATCATTTAGCCTTCTCTTAAAGAAAGGTAATTAATGTCTTTGTACTTTTGAGGTTTTTGGACAAACCGATTTCCGCACGATGTTATGTTACATTCCCCGTTATTGTGCGATTGCATCGAAACTGCACTTAATTTATCTAATCTAACTAATAAGTCATTGATGCAGGACCGAGGATCGAACTGAGTGCCGTCAGATTATAAAGCGCACATGTTACAGCCCGGCCACCATTGCTCAATAATTGCTCAGTATTGTATATTAAGGGGTAATGTTTCCTGTTACATTACAGGGTATAACAAGATTTATCAGCTAGGTCATATTTGTGCACAAGTGATAACATTGTTGCGCTGGGTTTTGATGTAAAGAAAATAATAAATATCATATCGCGAGGAATATTGTATTTGTTAACCGACTTCAAGAAGGAGAGGCTTCGATCAAAAATTAAAGTTTCGTTGGGGAGAGGTTCTCAATTCGCGTACGTTTTTTTTATGTAAGTATGTACATACACCGATTACTCCACATCATCCTAATTTGTGAACAGATGTATGAAACTATTTTTTTATATGTAGAGAAAGTTCTAAAGATGGTCCCCACAAAAATTTCATTACCATTGGCTCAGTAGTTTCGAATCAGATCCAATAACACCAATAATTATGTTCGCGCCTGTTGATTTTGCAATATCAATACTTTTGTTCGAGTGCTTACTAATTTTGAAGTCGGTTTTTTTAACTTATAATAAGTAAATTAACAGTAAAAAAAAAAACATTTTATCTTTTAGTTTTAGCAAAGAAAATGTAATTCTCCATCTTGGAGCGGCAGCCATATTCATTTTAGTGTGAAATTCACTTTATCGTTTTCTATTCATCAAGCCCTTTCATTTGATACTGATGTTAAGACCTGTTGTAATCTTGAATTAAAGGTGTTAACAATTAGTTTTGTCAAAATTTTCACCAACGGTTCATTTTACTTCAAAAATGTCAAATGCAAAGTTAAAGAAGATAAAATTTGTGACTTTTTTGTATAAATACTTTTTCCGTTTTTTTTTTTAATCCGAGGACTGATTTGTTACTGCGGTGAAAAGGTGAAAACGGTGAAAGTGAAAAGATGAACTTTTTACTAAAAAAACCCTCTATATACTGGGTATTTTCTTCAAAAATACCACACCACTACAACAAAGGTCACAAACTTGGATTTTTCAACCGAGTACAATAATTACTACACCACCTTTTGCAAGGCAAGAACCTCTAGTGACTACGGGCTATAAACAGGGTTGACAATAGTAGATTGTTGCATCGAGCGCAAACTGAGTTATTAATGAACGAGTGTTATGTTGGTGCCCGAGCGCATGCGAGGGCACTAAATTAACACGAGTACATTAATTACTCGCTTTAGCCCGGTGCGTAATCTAATTTTCTTTCAACTACCAATCTACCTACATACTATACTATACCTACTCAAAATAAAAACTCAAGTTAATGAAAACAAAGTTTAATTCATCTTCTCCCCAAACATTTAAGATTTACAATTATTTTCACCAAGTCGGTTTTACTCCGCCGATTTTTATTTTCAGCCAATATCTTTTTGCTCTAATGCATACATTTTATATTAAACTTAATGGGAGACATTAAACCTCTGTGGTAAATTTAAATCTAAATAAAAAAAAGTGCATTATACACCTTCCATCGTCTTGTGGCAGCAGACATTTTTCCTATGTCACTCGGGGATAGTTTAGCTTCCAACAGTGAAATAATTTTTTAAATCGGTTCAGTTGTTTTTGAGTTATTTCGTTACAAACATCCAAAAATACAAATCTTTCCTCTTTATAATATTAGTATAGGTTATTGTGATTGTGGGGTAACATAGACATTTCATTAAAACGTTTCCTAGCAACCAAACTTCGAAATAAGAAAACATTTCTAGATGGCTATGGCTGTACTGGTACGAGCCAATCAGATACGACACCACCTGAAAAATATGACAATTATTTTTGTCTGTAAGTTTTAATATAACCTCTGTGCATTGCCTCTTTTTAAAGAAAAAACGTAATCATACCTCTTGATTCAAGAGAAGGAAAATACAATTACTTTAAGGACGAGATTTTAAACATAAATTTTCATTAAAGTGCGTTCCTCAAATGGACACATTAAATACCGTGTTTGAGAATTTTTTTATTGCTTAGAACATGATTCAAATTATGCATAATTCTGTTAAATATCGAAAATATACTCAAAGATCTAACATAATATATGTGAATAGGTAAATATGGCAATCCGCTGTCCAGTAGGAATCATAATAGCTAATTTCTCATTTTTTTTATGACTTTGTAGTGAGACGATGAGGCCTAGTTATGATTGAATTTTTGATGGTGCTAATATTACGTAAGTATGTAAGTTAAAAAAACAATTTATCTGTAAAATTTTCAATTTACTGTTTCTAAGAGGGCCCACATCTTTTGAAAAATTAATTTGTGTCGAGAATGGTCACTGGTAAGTGAAATGACTAATGTATCAATATGTAATGTATAATATTACGATAATAATTTAAGTTACTTGTTTATGTTATACCTAGAAGGTATGTTTTGGAGAATTGTAGGTAATATCATATAAATAATAGCAACGAAAATAAAATAAGTTTTACAAAAAAATAAAAACAAGAAAGACACATTGTTGACATAGAATAGTGGAGAATCAGAAATGTTACATTTTAACCCCACAAAACGAGTAGATTAATTTATTTTTAGTAACGGCCTCACTTAAAAACGTCACTTAAATTGGTGTTAAAAATACTCTGTCTCGTTTTATTTCGCATGTGACAATTTCTGCTAGCCAGAAGGTTACAGATAATTTTATTTTTATTAAATTACTTTTATAATTATGCTCGTTAGTTTTAACATGATACTTTACGAGTATTTTAATCAATAGTACTATTTTTAGGGTTCCGTTTTTTAGGGTTCCGTACCCAAACGTAAACGTAAACGGGCCCCTATTACTAAGCCTACGTTGTCAAGTCTGTCTGTCTGAATATCCTACCTTATAACGGCTGTATCTTTCAAAACGTAATAGATAGTCAGATGATTTTTTCCCAGATTATGTAGTGATATGGCGAATTTACTAAAAAATTATAAATATTAAAGTTAAAAAGTAAAAGCTAAAGGGTTACCATATACAGTATACTGCACTACAATACCAGGCTCTAAAAAGTAAACATTTTAAACGTATTTTTGTATTTGCTCTAGTGTAAAAACGGTAAAACGTACAAGCGACAAACTTGAAATGATTATTGTAAATAAATAAATAAATATCTGGGACATTATTGCACACATGGTCATCTGACCCCAAACTAAGCAAAGCTTGTAATATGGCTGCCAGAGACTGATATACCTACATATATAATTTTAAATAGATATTAACACCCAGACATAGAACAAACACAAATGTTCATCATACAAATGTTTGTCCTTGATGGGAATCGAACCCATGCCCCCAAGCACAGAAGTTAGGTTCACTACCAACTGAGCCACCGAGGCAGTCAAACACACGCACACATTCTAAAATAAATTCACAATTACTTAATAAATACTGGCCAAGTGCGAGGCGGTGACAAAATTCTGTTCACCAAAGTTAAGCAACGTCAGCGCGGTCGATATTTGGATGGGTGACCGCCTAGGCGTGATGTTGTCTTTTTGCACTACTTTTTTGTACTTTAATAGTTAACTTTATGTCGTGGTACGGAACCCAAAGTGCGTGAGCCCGACTCGCACTTGGCCAGTTTATTATAAACAGTATCATTATTTTTTTTGATCTCAAAAATACTGTTTTTTTATTATCTATCAATATGTATCACATGTAAGTCTGACTACAAGTTGTGTTAACTACAAATTTCATTATTTTATCTCATTATTCAATAAAAAAAAAATAACTTAGTAGCTACGTTAAGAAGAACTTAAAAGATGGTGAACCAATATTTACAAAAAATGTATACCTAAGATAAGAATTGTATTTTCTGGTGGTGTTAATGACTAATTTTATGTAGTATAATGTTTTAGATATGAAATGAGTAATTAAAAATATAGACCCACTCTCCGCCACAGTCTAAAATGAACTATTAAAGCCTTTGGTGGGCCACTGTAAGCATCCAACAGTCATGGACCAAAATCGAATGCTGTCTCAGAGAGAATGCGCGCGCATCTCCCGCCCCACGCCGCACCGCTCCGAACCTTCATTGATGATCTTCGGAGTCTCGATACTTAATATTAATATGTTTAATGCAAACTCCCATAACAGATCTAATCCAATTTGATATATTATATTTGAATACGGTAACTCTAGAGCTTAAAGAAACTTGGATTGGAGATATCATAGTACCGGTGCGCGTTAGATATCGGGGGCGCTGGCTACCGTAGAGACTGCTAGGTTTGGGCGTCGCTGCGTCTCGGCTTTCGGCGGGCGGTCGGTGCGCGGCGGCGGCGGCGGCGGCGGGCGGCGCGGCCGTGCGCACATAGAGCCGCCACGCACGCTTGAAGCGCGACCCAGTCTGCTCTGACGTTTAAGCGAGCCGCCGGTGTCGCCTCACCGCACCGATCGACAGGCTCTACCGTCGCACATATTCTGCGCATTTAGAGCGATCCGCGTGTAGGCAAGCAGCCCTCGTCCCCGGCAAATGTGAGCGCGTGTTGGTGGTCGTGCAAGGGCAGACTCGAGCGGTGCGCCCCCGTGCGGTAGAGTGCGGTGCGGGCCGCGTGACCAGCCGCAGCGCTGAGCCCGCAGCTGGCCGTGTTTACACGCCGCGCCGCGCCACCGTGCCGCGCTGCGCCTGCAGCCCGTGCCGCGCTGCTCTGTGCGATAGCTCGTTCGCTGCAATCTACCTACTACACCCCTGATTTACTATTCAGCGCTGTGAATTTTTAACTTAGCGAACGAGCGAAGACAGAGGTATTTCATTGCTTATCAAATCCGACACTCGCGTAGGGTTCGGCCGTAGCCCGCACTAGTGTCACGAGCTCAGAACATACGCATCGAAGCCGATTGTCCATAGTTCATTCGAGTGATTTCACAACACCGTAAATATGGGTGCTAAAGAAAGCGTGGAGGCTGCTAAATTTTCTTCGCAAAATTGGAACAATTTTGAGGTTCGTAACTACGTATAGATTATTTTGCACATGGAGTGTTTGTCCCTCCCCTACCTCCCCCGTGAATGTCTACTAAACGATGGGGCATTTCGTGCCATTCATAAAAATAATGAATTTAACCTCCTATCCTAATTTACGATTTACAAGATTATGCACTTTAACGTTATAAAAAGTGAAATTATGCATGTTCACGTTTCTTAAACTATTTCCATAAATATGAATAAAACATAAAAATAAATAAAAGATCAAATTGTGTTCGTTGATTTGAGTTTTGATTGTGATTGTGTGAAATTGCGTTGTTTTATTTAGCTTAATATGCAATGTAATTTTAGTGTAAATGCTAAACTATCGTTTATCGACGCTTTTTTAGACTCTTGGTGTCGTATTGATTATAGGCACTCAAACATGTAAAAAGTGTTTGTGTAGATACTTTTGATATATCTACATGATAGCTTTTAAAAGGATATTGGACACAAATTTATAGTAGGCAGTTTTTGATTTGTGTGCAGTGTGATTAGTAACATAGATTCATGAGTGAAAAGTATCAACGAGTACATAAATGTATTCATAGAGATATATGTATTACCGCTAAGCTTGAATATCATTTATCACCTTTGCTGGCCTTCCAAGGGCCAAGCACGTATCGGTTTACAGACACGATTTCCTGAAATTCAATACACTCTGATACATATGATTTTTTAAAATGAAAATACGAAAATTTGCCTACTCTTGTATAATTGAGTTCAAGTTAAAAAAGGTATTGTACGGCTAAACAAAAAAGTTTGTGGCAAATATCTTTAACTTTCATAGCTTTATAAAATAATAAAAAGTACCCACCACTTATACAAGTGACAAAAACGTAGTTATAGGTAGTAAATTATGACTTCCGTCGTTTTGTTACACAAATACTAGGTAGGTACGTATTACGTACTTACGTGAATTTTTTATAATGCTTACACTGGCACGAAGGATTGTTTGAAGTCAAATGTTTTTTCAAATATTACTAAAATATGAAGAAAAAAAAAATACATAAAATTGTATAGAAAAGGTATGTATGTCCATGTGACATTAAATAAAATTAGGTAGAGTACCGAGCACCGACACAAGCATACGATACCTACGTGATACCGGTGAGCTGTATAAAAATATGAAGCCAAGCTGGGCTGACCCACATACAGTTAAACTAATCTGGCATGATTGAAGGCACTGCCAACCGACGAGATCGAAATGCGGTGCTAGAATTTTAATTACCATTTGATAGGGTAGACTCGCGAAATGCCTTCGATCGATTCCGCTTGCGATTTTAAAATTTTAACATTGCGTATTTTCAAAGTAATATTAATTATCTATCGTTAAACAGATCTTAGTTTATAAATATTGCATATTGTAAGGGTTTCATAACTTAAACGTTACTCTAAGTTATACATAATTCCCTCCAAATATTAGATGTTCAATCATGAGTTAGTGTGTGGTTTACACGTATTTATCAGAATCATTGCATAGACTGATTGTGTAGACAAATCCTTTAAAATATAAAAAATACTTCCTATTGGTGTGAAAATAATCACTGTCAGATGAAGGTGTTATGATGAGTATAAACTCAGATCTGACAAACAAGGGAGATATCATCATCGTTTCAGCCATAGGATGTCACTGCTGGACATCGGCCACCCCCATCGATCTCCAAAAGGGCCAGTTGGAAGCAGCCTGTATCCAGCGTTTCCCTGCGATCTCTGGTCGTCTGTTCATTTTGTAGGTGGACTTCCTACGCTGCGCTTACCGGTCCGTGGTCTCCATTCTAGAACCTTTCGGCCCCATATACCAGGTGGCAGGGCACTGCCACTTCAATTTGCTAATCCAGTGGGCTATGTCGGTAACTTTCGTTCGTCTACGGAACTCCTCATTTCTGATTTGATATCATAGAAAAACCCCGAGCAAAGCCCTCTCCATAGCTCGTTGTGCGACTTTGAGATTGCTTATGAGGCCCATAGTCAGAGACCACGTTTCAGTGCCATATGTCATCACTGGCAACACACATTGGTCGAAGACTTTCGTCTTAAGGCACTGAAGATTGACCGTTTGACCTCTTTCTTGAAGTTTGACCTACCTAGTTGGACTTATTGTCCTAGGTAGCCGTACGCGTCGACAACTGAGTTCCCAACTGGAAAATACTGGGATGCTGGGATGGTCACAACGTGGATATTCGACATGACCATTGTCTTGTCCATGTTCATCTTAAGGCCCACCTGTTGACTCGATTGAGGCCTTCGAACATCATGCTGAGAGGGAGGGATGGATATGTCTTAGTACAATTATCGTTCGTGTTCAAATATTACATTTCTATTTTTGTAAATTCAGTAATAGGCTTGTTGTTGACTGCCAACTCACTTGATGTTAAGCGATGATGCTGTCTATGATGGACTGTACCGCTAAACCACTTAGCGGAAAAAACGGTGAGTACGGTTCATTAACTAATTTTTCACACGCACTAAGAAATTTGCATGTACTAACTAATAGTGCGCATAAAATAGGGCGACAAGGTCATCTGCAGGGTGAGTTCCACCAAAGTCGTCCAGACTAATTTAAACTAGATGCGTTCGCACCCGCCACGCTACCTTAGGTACCATATCTCTCTTGTTTGAATGATCTGAGTTGTTATACATATTACATTCAATAAACAACTTTAGATATTAACAACATAAACAGTTTTTAACAGATTTCAGGAGGGAGGTTCTCGATTCGGTGTGTTTGTGTTTGTTTTTAATATGTAGGGGTAGCTGTCGAGGTGGTCTTCACAAATTTTGGCTCAGCTGTTTTTGAACCAGCTCTAATAATACGAATAGTTTTGTTTCGGCGCCTGTTGAATTGGCAATATCAATAATTTTGTTCGAGTGCTAATATTGAAGTCGGCCTTATATTGATAATTATAAAGTATACTATTAACTGATGCTTATTACTATCATTGAAAATATACATATTACATAGATCCAAGTACTGAATATGTGCTAACTTCTTACATAACATAGTGGTAGTGAGGGCAATGACCTAAATAGTTATTATGTGCTTGATTATCACTTCACAAATTAACCGAAAGTTAACACGGTCTTTTAATCTTTGTAGGGTTTCTAAATCCTAGTTTTGAAACATTTTCTAAACTCAGGTATTTCGAAAAGATTTTCAGTAAGGTTTTTTTTGTTTATTTACATTTTATATCGATCTGATGAATTGTGAACATTGCAATGGATTCATATTATAACAATCTGACCATATACTGCAAATATTAGACAACGACATTTCGTATAGCAATTATTAACACTATACCAATGTTGAAAAATAGGTCATTTATGAAATCAATGTCAAAATCGTTGAGAAACGTTTATTAATTAAATCGAGACATGATATTAGATAGAGATGTTTAGATTTAAAAAAAAAACATTCTGCACTGGTAGCAAACACAATTCTACGCTATAAAGCCTGTAGTGTAGAGTAAGTACTCTGGTATTAACGTGCATATCTACATTAAAGCAAACTACCCCAGCAATCTACGTGGTCTACGAGCGCTAATTGACATTTAGTTTGAACTCTACCAAATGTGCCGAAATAGGAAAGACTAGTATGACTCACGTGACACACATGTCTATAATCCAGATGTCTGTAAAAAACGGACAACATTGCTAATTTATCGTTCTTTAAACAGTTTAGATATAGGTAGATGTTACGACAACTAGTTAAATATTTAAGCAAATAAATGGAAATTATATGTAAAAATATTGCTTTATGCGATTGCTTTGTAAGATCATCAGTGTTGATTGTCTTTCGAATGAAGAAATTGTTATTGTTTTATAATGCATGAATGTTTTTTTATTGCTTCAAGGTAAAGTGATGTATAAAACACATATAATAAAAGAGTAGTTTTGAGCTGAATGCTTAGTTAAGTACTACTAAACTTTCCACTTAAAAGGCAAGCAGCCCAGAAGTAAATTAGCCGCATTACGGTAGTTATATCTTTTGCACGCTTTTTCATAACACTGAATTCATTCCCATTTTGTGACTTTTTAATCATTGCCAGTATGCATTTACTAACCAAACATACAGCGTTAGAATATCACCTACAAATGTAGCCATATCCAAGTTTAAAAACTTGAGTTTTCGATTTTAATAATGAGGATCAATTACTTTTTTGAGATTTCTTAATTTGTCAATGAGAGGTACTAAGCTTTTCGTACCGGTCTTGCAACATGGCCTCATGCATTTCGCACTACCTACTTGAGTGTGTTTTTAAGTATCGTGCGTTTAAATAACTGTATATTCGTCATATAATTTTTATGACAAAAATAAAGTATTTATTATTTTGACGCTACAAATCTGCATACTCAACAAAAACGTGACTGATCCTCATTTGTTTAAAAACAATTATTTGTATCACCACTTTTATTCACACAAAATCAATCTATCTATCTATATCTTCTATATCTGCACTAATATTATAAAGAGGAAAGATTTGTACCTATTTTTGTATGTTTGTATGTTTGTAATGAATAGGCTCCGAAACTACTGAACCGATTTGAAAAATTCTTTCACTGTTGGGAAGCTACACTATCCCCGGGTGACATAGGCTATATTATATTTTGTAGCGAGGCCGAAGGCCGAGCTTACACTCGTGCGAAGCCGGGGCGGACGGCTAGTCTATACATATAATAAAAACGTAGCGATAAAAAAATCTGTAATTGCGAGATAACAACAAAAAATCACACAGGGCGTCTTAAAATAAGCAGCTGAACACGATAGGACAGTTTTTAGAATTTTTGTCTGTTTGTTTGTCCGCGCACATCTCCTAAACCACTGGACGGATTTAAATGCGGTTTTCACGAATATGCTTAGAAATTACTAGATTAAAACATAGGCTATGTTATATTATTTATTTTAATTCTTTATTATTACATAAAAGAAATAAAAAAAACAATGATTATTTTCTTCGTTACCCGAAACGTAATATGAGGATCGTCACATAGCCTCAAGCAAAGAGGTCCAAAGTATAGAGAATGTTATTGACATAGCCATAAAAAATTTGAAACTGTCAACTGTCATTCAGATAATCAGCCAGATTAAAACTTTTTATTTAAATTAAGGAACCTTCTTAGATGAATGAACGTGTAGATCAAGGATGTTATAAAAACATAGGCTTTACAGCCTTTGGTGATTCAATCCAAATTCAAAGAATGTTATTTTACTGTGATATTTTAACAGATAATTAGAGTAGTTCCATTTCATGGCTTTTTAATCAAGGTATACATACAAATGCACGCGAAATAAGAAATAACTAGCCAAGAGAGTGTCAAGACAAACATAATTCAGGGTTCCGTGGCCAAAGCCATAATATACTTGTGGTCGTATTGATAGTTCAGAAATTGCATGGTCATAGAAAAATTCGAACGAGCGAAGCTGGACAGTCAAATTTCAGAGATGTATCATCCCGACATGACATGATATACTTTTTATAGTTTAGACAAAAAGAAAACTTCAAAACATGCTTTGCACTGTGGTCACAGTATCTTTTTGATTTGATAACTGTTGACGGTGTTTTTACTTTTATGCTTCTATCAATACTTCACACAGGGCGACTTAAAAAAAGCAGCTGAACGTGTTAAGGCAGTTTTTAGAATTTTTGTTTGTTCACGCACATTTCCTAAGCCCGTGGAACTAAGAGAATGTAATACTCCCTGGAAGAAAAAAGGATTGAAGGTTTATATGAAAATCTACGCGTACGAAGTCGCGGGCAAAAAAACTAGTAAAACAATAAAATAATTCCACCACTCATCCATTAAAAAATCGAATTAATTAATTTACTTATATGTTTATTTCTAAAATCAGATATTCCTATGTAATGCCAAGTAAAAAAATAATAATTTAAATTATGGTGTTTACTTCTAATAAAATACATTAGGTATTGAAGAAAAGCATGAATTAAAATTTGCCAATTAAATAAGAGTTAGCCATTGCCATTTTGTGGACATCGTATAACGTTAGTCAATAAGATAAATCGTTGTACATGATAAATCGTAAAAACTTTAAAAGAAAAGGATACATTAAGGATCACCTTGCTTACATTGTATTGAATAAAAAATCATAGTGTTGGGGGGAACCATCTTACTATGCCAGGTGGACTTGATCTGTACAAATACTTGGAATCAGACCGCGTTCCAAATAAAACTTGCAAAGAACACAAATCACTACATCACGATTCAAGCTAGTGTAGTTCGACACACGGTAAGGCTGGATTCACATTTGCTTGACAGTATTTAGCTGCATCAGAATAATAACAGCACACCACATGTATGTAATTTGTTAGTAGGGTTTTTTTCTCACAAAAACATTTTCCCGACACTCATTTGACTGTTTATCTCCACGCTCATTTCATGTCGTGCACATCTTCATGTAAAATATACCTTGTTAACTACCCATGTCGTTTTGATACGTGTCATCAGTCATCACAATGAGATTACACCAGAATGTGTGAATCCAGCTTGATTTGCGTGGTGTATGAGTAGTGCAAGTTAACGCGTGTATTGCAGCACGGATCTGTGAGGAACCGACACAACACGCAGCGGTCGCTGAGCCTCAACCGCGGCCACTCTCTGTCGCGTTCCGATGGCACCTGGTGACATCACGGGACCGCGGGTGAGTACTACCCCTGCTATTATTTATTACAATAATTTTGCGAAGCCTTCTTACCCCACTACGTGAATAAATAAAACTAATAAACTGTATGCGCTTTTAAAACTTTAAAAACCTAATTTGGCTTAGCAAGCCATACTATCCTATTCAAAGATTGTAATAGTATATTTTCTCAAAGACCCTATAATTTCTACGCGTTCATAACCGAGCTAAGGAATCGTCGGGGAAGATAACTTATATACACAAAGCATACATTAGTGTCTTCCCGTGAACATGGTGCATGTAACTGCGCCGAAATATCGGGAGCTCCTTCCACAACCTTACCACGGTAAATATCCCGTAAATAATCATTTAACTTTAGCATACATTAGTGTTAGTTTTTTTTCAAACTTATGCGAATGGATTATGGAGCTTAGGTTTGTTTTTGAATTACATTATTAGGTATACATTATTTGTAAAGTATTATTGCATTGCGTGTAAAAAATCATAATGCTTACGCGCGTTGATGTCAATAATGCCAGCTGTACACTTTCGCTGTGACATATCAAACAGCAAGTGTACTTGAAGCTCATATTGGGTCTTAATCACTCCATCTCAAACCTCGACTCACCTCAGCTGAAATTTTCTCGGGCATCCGGAGAGTGTCCAGTCGGCATTATAATTAGAGTAGATTTAAATAATTTTGATAAAGTGGGAGTATATATTTCAGGCGGCATAGTGCAGTGCGCCGATTGCGGCTCGCGCACGATGGGCAACAAGCTGTCGTGCTCCTGCGCGCCCATCCTCCGCAAGGCGTACCGCTATGAAGACAGCCCGTGGCAGAACTCCCGCCGACGTGACGGCCACTTGCTTAGGTAATATTAAATTACATAGAATAGCATCAAAGTGCTGGCGTTTTGCTGACTCAACGTATAAGCATTGCTATTCAACGTGGTAATGCCGCGAGCATACTGGATATGCTGTAAACTGGTAGTGGACTTAAGCATTTGGATTGTCTCTGGATCTTTGAGAGCCGTAACAGACACGTCAACATGGCTGACGAACCGCCGTCCAACCAACGGGAGAGAAAGAAAAAAATTTCACTTTCTCTCCCGCTGATTGGACGGTGGTTCGTCAGCCAAGTTCGACATGTCTGTTACGGCTATTAATCGATGTATACGCTTGCATTTGTGCACCACCTCGCCTAATGTTATGCAATGATGGTCTACGACCTTCACAGTTCAACAGTTTTACGTATAATAGACTGTGAAGTATATTCGTCATCATTATTATCAGCCTATCATGTTCCCAATGGTGGGACACAGGCCTTCTCTCAGAGAGAGAATGGGCCCTAATACACCATGTCGGCCCAGTGCATTTTGGTTGTTATATGTCTTTGAAATTTTAAGTTTCTTGGTCATACCCGGTCTCCTCACAATGTTTTCTTTCACCGTTTTTGAGCGATGGCATCAAAACTGCAGCACATAATTTATTTAGGTACTAAATAAATATTTGGTGCAGGGCCGGGGGTCGAACTGGGTGCTGTCAGTTTATAAAGGGCTGCTGCTCGGCCACCATCGCTCCATTTAGTATTAGTTAGCTTGTTTTTTTTTTTTAGTTTATAACGGGAATTAATTGCCCGTTAAACTGTGCCTCTTTGTCTGTGTATGTTAAATATTGTAGGTCATGAAACGGGTGTAGGGTACTTTACATCTTGTAAAATTACTAGAAACTTGGATAGCCACGGGTAAAAACCGATATAGTGTTATAAAAACTACTTAAACAATATTTCTACCTCTTTACAAAAACTTTTTGCTGCAGAAACCTAAAACTCGAGAAACCCAGATAAACGCCGCGAAAGAAGTATATATAATATATTTATTTTAAAACGAACTGCCCAAGAGCGTGTTGAGACATGCATATGGTAAGGTTCCGTAGCCAAAGCCATATAATTGTAGTAACATTCATAATTCAGAAATTGGTGGTTGTAAAAAATTGGAATGAACGAACAACTGTGAACGAAACTTTAGAGATATGTCATCCTTACATAACATATTAATATACTTTTTATAGTTTAGTCAAAGAAGAAACTACTAGGAAAACATTCTTACCGAAGATCATTTTACCAAAAGGTCTTTGAGCTACGTCTTGAATTTATTACAGTTTTATCACTATGGCTCAAAAAGTTGTGATCACAATATGTTCAAAATAATTTGAAATTAAGTTTTTATTTTGACCTATCAGAACCAGTTACAAGTTTCTGCATCTAATCACACTTCACACTAATATCATATATGTATGTGAAAGTTTGGATGGATGGATGGATGTTTGTTACTCAATCACGCAGAAACGGCTGGATGGATTTGGATGAAATTTGGAATATACATTGCTTATGTCGTGGGTGATGAAAAGTAGCCTATGTTAACACATAGGCATCATCACCATCACCATCACCGATTTTCATCATCACGCGGGTGAAACCGCGGGGCGCAGCTAGTTGTTTAGAAATGAAGGGGGAAGAGGCAAACTTTTTCCACTTTGTCGGGCCTTATTTTGTAATGGATACACTTGATAAAAAGTGACGTATCAAACTTTATCTTCATTTTAAAAGACCTATACCAAAATATCACAAACGAGGGAGTGCAGCGGAAAAAACCATCCCCTTTTCACATGTCACGTCAGTGCTAGAGCCATTTAAGGCTCTGGTAAAAAAGACAACACCAGAACCACCCCTGAAATGCATTTTTTTATAGAAATCTAAGGTAATTTTGCAAGATTTCAGAACTTATTTAAAAAACTATTGAAGATGGAAGGCTCAAAGAATTAGAAAGGAAAGCAGACAATATTGAAAAAAAAATAGCATCGTGATGCTATCTTAGCTGATGTTGGAAATATAGTCGGTCATGCCTTCTTTTCTAAATGAGTTGTAAGATATGCATAATAATCAACTTAGCCCAAGAAGTCGAGGGGTATTAGGGTCATATTAGCACGATGAATCAGGCAATTAGCACATAGTTTTGGTTGTCAATGATTTTCTGCTCGCTCTTGGTTAGCATTGCCTTGACATCAGCTCTCAGCCTACGCAACTTAAGATGTCAGCTTATGTGACTCTACAAAAATAATAATAAAATTTTGATTATTCGGTATGAAAAAGATGAGATTGTATGTATACAAAATATTCTTTTTTATGCAAAGAATGAGAAAATACAGAACTATTTTAGGCCCTAGCTCACCTTATGCTGCGGTGGGGCTAGTTAAGAGTAGGTATGTTCAGTATTCACTCTATCCAATGATTTAATTACATGGATGATTGTTCTACTACAACCTTCAAAACTTTACGAAAAACAAACGAAAAAAGTGTGTTTAGGTTACCAGAATACATTTAAATACATTTTAAATGAAGTACCTAATTACAACCTCATTTCGTTATAACAATTGCAACAAATAGAAACTGAATGCACAGATTACCTTGTACCTACTATATGTATTCTGTGAGATTACATTAATATTTCGAATGGTGTTAGTCTACTCTTGGTGCCGATCTCAGATCAGCCAACAAGAGAGATGTGGTAAGGTGGCATGGTGTGCGCAAGTGGTGCGAATAAATCAGGGGGCTTGATGTCTTTAGTAGAACTCACCCAGCAGCCGATCTTGCCGCCTTTTTTGCATACGGACTATTAGGCATTTCTTTGGTGTGGCTACAGTTTCTTAATGAATGTGCAAAATAGGTAAGTGAGCCATACTTACAGTTTTGCGTTAAGCGCTTTACCTGTATAACGTTTTTTTTTAATTGAAATATGGAGACATTTTACACGATAATTGTACTTGGCATATATTCCTTGTTTGTCTCATCCGAGGTGCCGACATTTTTGAGCGTTAAGCCGATAGCCACAGTGCTAAATAATATCTACGACCTTAAACTGCATAGATTGCAGTCCTGGCAGCAGAGACTAAGAATACAGAGACTGGAATAAGGTAGCAGAGAGAAAAATGCACTTCTTGACAGAACGGACTTAAAACGTGGACCCAAATCGTCCACACAGGATTTTCGGTATTTCCACGATTTGATAAAACATGTTATTGTGCCTATTTCTACATACCCTGTAGAAAGTTTTTTACTTTTTATTAGGTACTATTTAGGTACATTGGTATTTTGTAGGTAGAGGCTGGTGGAAACCACGTCCAAAAGATTAGTATCGAGTTTGTTATAAGCTCCTGTACTTTGGAATACCTATCTACCAACGAAGTTTGCTATCTATTTACTTACCTATGCGTCAACAAGCTGCAGTATAAACAGCATTGAAATAAGCAAACACGTTCCCAATAATAGGTAGCATAAATAAAACCTTGTGCAATCGTTACGTTAACCAAAACATCGTAAAACTTTTAGTTGCGTTGCTTACTTGCATTGCTATCTTGCAGGTGGATGGCACGAGTAAATTAGAGTTACTGCGTTACTTAATAGCAAGAGTAACACCAAAATAGTAACACCAATTCTTTAGAACGTTTTTACAGGGTTCATGCTCGCTCGCTCGCTCGCACAATAAATATTTCAATAAATAAAATTATTATTGAAACATGTAGTAATAATATGTGATAATTATTCTACTCAAACTGTTACCGAATCAAATCTGTAAATACAACCCTCAGTAATCCACAAAAATAAATAATGTGTGAGCGAGAAAACGCGAGATTAGTTTGTTTGAAAGGTGATTTGATCGAGAGCTTTCTTAGCCATGGTTCAAGAAAAACTGTTCATCCGTTTAAAAGCCGTTTCTTTCCCACTGCTCAACTGCATCAAGTTGAGCAGTTGGTCATATCAACGACTCAACTGGTAGTTGATCAACTATGAATAGTTGAGTCAGTAGTTTTTAGTCAGTGGTTTTTAATTTTGTAATTTATAATTGTAATTTTTGTTTTCAACTGAATAAACTAAACTAAATAATATTATAATATTATGAAACAATATATAATATCCATCTTTTCCTAGTGTTTGTCTTCAACTCACTGACATAATAATATGTATGTATGTATTTAATAAAGTAATAAACTAAAGTATAATGGACGTTAGTGCATAAACAGCTAGGACCAAATTAGAAAAAAATATGGTTGAGCTCCAGCAAATATTTATTTCCTGACTGTCAAAACTATTGTCTTCTATTATTCTTCACAAGTGAGTTTTTCATTTCCTCACCCGTATGACCAGGGACAAAGAATGCCATTAACGAAGGAAGTCAAAAACTCAAACTGGCAACAGTGTTCGTACTATGCGAAAAAGACCTGAGCTTCACATGATTCTTAACAGTTCCTTAGCTAGCAATTTCAGTTCACACTGCTCCGGCCGTTATAGTCTCTGAACGAGCAGAGATTAAGGTCCCGTTAGCAAGTTACCCATATAATACTGCCGATTGTGTGCTGGCAGCCAACCAAGTCTAGATGCAAAGAAATAATAAATACTGCATTTTTGCGGGTGCAATTCGGTTGTAGTTTAAAGATCAAAATTTTATTTCCGACTATCTTGATTTGGTACACAGAAGTTTAAATTTATGTTTTAGTTTAAAATTTAAAGAAAAAAAAACATGATGATAACTCCTGCGCCTTTTCCAGATTGTGGGCAGAAGTGTTCCACGTGTCAGCAAATTCTGGCACCGTCAAATGGTCGCAGGTGTCCGAAGATCTAGTCCCAGTCAATATCACCTGCATCCAGGACTCGCCCGAGTGTGTGTTTCACATCACCGCTTACAATTCCCAAGTCGACAAGATTCTGGACGTGAGACTAATCCAACCAGGTGTGTAAATCTACATGTTTTCTATACTATAGGTGATAAACGTCAGATGGTAAGTAGTTGCCGTCGCCTGTCGATAGCTATCCCTTTTCCCAGGGGTGTCACCGATACGTCCCAAACTTTACAAGACTTTTAAAAACTCCTATGTTTTAGCTTCTCGAAACTACCGCATACGAGTTATCGAAAATATTAACCAAGGTGCTCAGACATATTGCAACATATCCTTTATGAATATTTTAACTTCTGCTTTTAAGGAATACATAAAAACTGTTATTGATGTTACCATAAAATATATCTTTTGCCTTTACGAAAGCAATACGATAACTACAGTAACCTAGTTCTAAATAAAACGTATACATACTGCATACACCGCAGTAGTCAACCGAATGCCAGCGTAATGTTAATAAATTATTTAGTTTTCTATCAGCAATGCATTCCTGATCCCCAAGCCACCTGCCAAGCGTGGGGATTATGTCAACACCCCTCTCTATGAGGGAGGCCTTGTCCAACAGTGGACGTTAATTGGCTGATGATGTGTGTGATGTGAATGCATTCCTAGTTAGAAAATAGGTTAACTAAATTTGTCAGGGAATCAGATCAAACCGTGAGCTGGTTTACTCAGCTCTGTGTAGTTTACAAGTAGATGACGTAATATTTAGCTTTTACATTGTAAATGGAGCGTGCACGTAAATCATTGGCGATGATGGGCTTAAGAAATAGTAGGTGATACAGTTTTTTTACTGTTGTGAAATTTCACCTTTAGACTAAGTTGATCTGAAATATCTCTTCTCTACATAGTATAGTAGTAGATATAAAATAAAGTCGCTTAGGTACTAAATAAATAGGAAAATCCACTGGCTCCCGACATACACTCTCATTCAGGACACTATGATTTAGAGAGTCATCTTTTAAAATTTAATTTGCAGGCACACGGATAGGGCAAGCTTCAGACTGCTTTGTGTACTGGAAAGATCCGATGACTAACGACACGTGGGGCCTAAATTTCACCTCGCCCATCGATGCCAAGCAATTCAGGGAATGCTGCGTGAGTTGCTTTCTATGTCGCTATGAAGTGAGTAAGAACCTAAAAAGAAAAAGGAATAAGACTTTCTTACGTCCCATACAAAAAAATTAATTTTTGCTTTATTTGTGCCATTTAAGTCACTTATACCGAAACGGTATAGATGATACGGTAGTAATGCCATACGCCTTAAATAACACAAGTTACAAATACGATCATACTTTCATTTATATCATTTAATTTTTTGTGTCATTTACTCATTAATTTGGTTGATATTACGTCTTAGCCAAATCAAATCGATAAACAAAACTACAATTTGAATTTTATAAAGCAAATTAACTTATAGATCGATTTTATTTACTTACTTTTAGGCAATGGAAAATTACTTATCTTCTTAATATATAGAATTATTATGTACGTGTGTTTGTCACACACTCCTCCTAAAAACGGCTGGACCAATTTGGATGAAATTTTGTATGTATATTTCAATGGGTTCCTGGATGGTTTGAAAACACTTTTGGACCCGATAGTGGGCAAGACGTCGTCGTCTGCCGGGTCCGCTAGTTTGATATATATATTTTTGATAGTCTCTGAAAACATAAGACAATCTTTCATTGTTCTAGTCTGTGACACTTGGCTACGACGTAATTAGATCCGCGGGTAGTGAAACGAGGCCATTCACCATGTGTTTTGTGATTTTAGTCACCATCATTCAAATTCTCACGTAAGGCTTCGTCGAGCTACAGCCTCAAGTTGGAGCCGCCGGGGAGCAAGCAGAAGTTCAAGGCTAAGAGGAAACCGGTCTCCACACCTGCTAGTCCAAACCGATCAAGGTAACTAATAGTGCAATGCTCATCAGTAGTGAAAATTGGCTGATTTTAGAAATTGCTCCAGGTTGAATAATGGCTTGCGTTTGGCCACCACCGCGATGATGAATTCTACTATAGAGCATGCTTGGCCAGAAGAAACCAATTCACTCGTAACTTAAAATCTTTTCTCTTTTATTACCAGAGCCAAACATGTTCATACATCAGAATACAATGGAATTATTAATTTAAAAATAAATTGTTCCAGCTTGAACTATCGCGAGGTGGTCCGCGAGCCAGTGCAGTGCACCTGCATGACGCAGGATATGCAGCAGTACTCGCGGCAGCTGCGCGGCCAGGATCCGAGATACCGTGAGTTTAAGGCCCAGAATATGGCGTGGCGATCGTGTTTTTTTTATATATTACTGTCTACTGACCGGTGGCTCAGTTTGTAGTGAACCTACCTTCTGCGCTTGGGGGTGTGGGTTTGATTCCCATGTAAGGCAAATTTATTGATGAACATTTGTGTTTGTTCTATGTCTGGGTGTTAATATCTACTTAAGTATGTATTTAAAAATATATATGTACGTATATCAGTCTCTGGCAGCCACATTACAAGCTTTGCTTAGTTTGGGGTCAGATGACCATGTGTGCAAAAATGTCCCAGAATGAATTAATTTGAATTTTATTTTACTCTTGAAAAACTTTTTTTTTTGGTCATTTTGCGAAGTTAAAATTTCTTTTTTTTTCTATTAATGTTTTTAATTTTGACCGCAATATATGGGATAAACAGTTAAACATATTTCATTCTAAATGTACACGCCCCTCCACTTTATTATTGTGCACAAAGGGGCGTGCACATAAAGAATGAAAGATCTCTACCGCCAATTTTTCTGGTAATTTTTCTAAAGTAGACATAGTTATTTTATATTTTAAAAACACCTAAGGTGCGAGCGAGATCACTGCACCTGGTATTCTGGCCCTTTTAAATATATGTTTTTTACAACCGAGAACCGTATAAAATTTAAGCGGACGATTTAATATTTCATCAATATGATACACTTGAATAATCCACTCATACTCTTTATTCATAACAACTAGTTATGTATACCAGCCAGTGTTAAAATTGTTACTGTATGGTTATAATTTTGATTATTTTTAATATTAAAAAGCTATTACAATCAGTAAATCAACAGCTTCAAAAAATCTTAATTACATTTATCAATAAATAATTACAACTGTTTACATTAATACCTACGTAATTATTATCTCACAGAATAATTTACACATGTAATTATTCCTTGACATAATTTCTGTCACCAAAACAATTACATGTGTAAAAATTAATTACCTAATCTACTAAAATAAAACTAGCACGAAGTGAAGTTTTGTTATTCTATTTGGGAATAAAGGCTTGATTTATTTTTTTACTCTACTTTCGATAAAAAGTCACCCACCTTATATAACGTTTGCTCAACAACCATTTTCTAAGCTCTAAATGGATCCACCATAATGGAGTAATAAATTAGCAAAAGATTGATTGATTCATTGATACTTTATTGCACACTAACAAATAATGTAGAAATAAATGCACACAACTCACACAATCATTTAATTTTCACATTATGGACTTGGACGTTGGATCTAGTTAACGGGAAATATGATGGTAATCAAAGATTTTTTAATATGTAGGTTCATCAACACTTCCGCGTACGGCCACCCGAGCAATGGAGAGTGAAGCCGCTGGCCCCAGTACCAGCACCGCGGGCCGCCCGGAGAAGGTCGCACCAGCCGCATCTTCCACCTCTCTCTACGATAACGTGACCAACTCACAGCCGACGCATCAGCCACCGCCTAAGCGTGAGCATGCTTTTTATGTCGATAATGTAAAGTTGCTTTGACGAGTCTCAGCATTGTGCTGGATTTCATAACGGTGAAGACTGCTTGCCAGCTACTTTTTTTGTACGACTGAATGACAAGACAAGCAATGCGTTCACCGGATGGTACGCCTGGTATACACAGTTGTGTCGTATATAATAGTAATAATAATCACTTTGAATCACTGGATTTTTTTTTATTGCGGAAGGTGTGAAAAGAAATAGCGCACTAATAGTATAAATGCAAAATTTTGTCAGTGTATATATGCGCGAGTGTAAAACGTAGAGATTGAGAACCTTATCGCCGAGCCAAATATCTTGGGAGAGACCAAAGCCCAGAGACTCCGTTGGACAGGCCACCTGCTAAGAACGGGGGAGGATCGCAATGTCAAGAAGGCTTTATCTGTTATCTTGGAGTTCCCAGTGGCCTAGATATCGCTAGAAAGATGCCGTAGAGTCGGAGACTAAGACTTACTTCGGGTCACTGCGCCAGCGGAGTACGTAAGTAAATATGTGTCTCCCCATAATGGCTAGACGGATTTAAATGAAATTTGGTACGGTGGTAGTATACGCTTTAGATTGACACATCAAGTTTTACCACCAAACCCGACGCCATCGCCAGAATGCCATCCACACATTATACGTGGAAGTCTCGCACTGTTCGATTTAATCGACTGTTCTGCCACGTACCTGTAAGTTGTGGAATGGCTTACAACTTTCGATTTTTCCTCCGAAGTATAATTTGAACTGCTTCAAACGAGGGATGAATAGAGTCCTCAAAGGTAGGCAACGTACTGACAATGCCCCGGGTATTGTAGGTGTCTATAGGCAGCGGTGACCACTTACCATCAGATGACCTGTAGCTTGTTTGCCACTTATTGTATTTAAAAAAATGCTATTTAAAATCCCGGAAATATGAACGATTTCTGTAGGACAACCTCGTGGCGCATTTAGCATCGAATATTAGCAAAAAACACTTATAAATAGCCACAAAGCCATAACAGTGGCCTACAGGTGGCCTATTAACGCTGACATAAGGGCTAGCCACTCGGATAGCCCGAGCGGTGTACGAACTAAACTATTTATTTTAATTTGGTTCTAGATGTGCAATTATAGATGTGATTTCATTTTAGCGGCGGCTCGTCAATCAGAGTCGCAGCCTCCGAGTAGGCCTCCCAAGTCTCAAGATACATCTACCATCACTAGCAACACCTCCACTGGACCTAAGACAGCTAGCGCCGGGGTCGGCACACATAGCACTAGCGTAAGTTATCACACCTTATGCTCTTTGTAACATAATCTAAATTATTTGGCGTTGTCTTTAGGGTTCCGTAACCAACGGTGGTGTTATCCTACGTAATAAAATGGTTACGTAGGACAGAAAGACATACAGGCAGACAGTGTAAGCTCTAAGCGCCGTAAGCTTTAAAGCTTGCGGTGCTTGGAACCTACATTCTGTCTTGCTGGCGACATTATCACGCTGCATGTTATGTTAAGCATTGCCATTTGCGTTGAGCCAGAAAAACGCCAAAATAAATAAATAATATCACGCAATGGAAACACATTCATACATGTTTTCAAACCGCAAAAGTTTATAAGGACACATACTTTACAGACATCCGAGGAGCCTACGACAGCTATCGGTGTGGCGGAAAAGCCTTATCAGGACCAGAAGTCGGAAGGCGTGCAGGCGGGCGGGTACCTGACCTCCTCCAAGTCAACAGCCACCTCCACTCGGCCTAGCAAGGAACCGCTCAACATGGGTCAGAGTTTAGACTATGGCGATGGAAACGAATCTGTAAGTTACTTTTTCTTACTTCTGATAGGCAATAAATATGAACAAATGTTGGTACTGACGCTATTAAAGCTACAAGGTAACGGACGTGCTTATTTTTGAGCTTTTTTTGTGGAAATTTTATCCATCAAGTTTTTTTAACTGTAGGCCCTTTTTTACTATTATTTTGATGACCACTCTATAGACAAACATAATTATTAGCTAGCCATACTCAATCACTACAAGCACATAAATTAAGTACAATATGGCTACCCAAATAAATTTTTTTTAAACGATGCAGCTTAAATGAGTTGGTTAATTTTAGGTACCTATCAGGTACCTACTAAAAGTTGGCTCGCAAAAGTTAAGCTACGGGTAAGGCCCCTGGTTATGATCCGCCAAAGACGGCCACTCTCGCCTGTGCAGGTGCAACCGTATTCGATGCAGATGTTTGTAGAGTATTACCATAAAATGTTTCCGTAAAATCACGAAACTCGTCTGTAGAATAGAATATGGTCCCATAACGGCGTTTACATTTATGCATACGCGTCTATAGGCCGTGAAGTCGTAAGACTTAAGAGACATCTTAACAATGGTACCAAGTCAGTCTCTCTGACTCACACACTAAATTATTCAATATGGACAGTACATTAGTGAATTTTAGAAATAAACAGTTTTTAAACACAGAAAAAAGAACGGAAATGAGAAGGAAAATCTGTCGCCAGGCATTATGACAGAACCTTGATTGAACATTATTATTTAGATCAACGCGTCGAACTCCGCGTCACGGTTGCTAACTGATTTCGAATGACTGACGTTTCGTTTATATGGGTACAGTTGTACCCATATAAACGAAATAACAACAAATCTCTTACAAAAATGCCTTGACAGCCGTTCTAATTTAAACCAAAAGATTTTTTTTCTGTTGTTAACCTCCTTCTGAAAAGCTAGTGAATTGCAATAGTGGCGTTGAGTTAAGGGTGCAGATGGTACAAAGTATACGCTAATTAGCTTCTCATTCTAATATTGATTTGCTTGCAGGGTCGGGAGAGCGACAAGCACAGTGCTCACCACCACAATGTTATCAACAACAACACGTCGGGCTCACGCCGGACAAAGTCGAAGAGCACTGAGGACATGAATATGGGTCTGTTTTATATTAATTTTGCTTCTAGTTTGTAACCTTATTCGCAAAAAGTAACGCTTCATGTTGATTCATTACAAATATTAATCTGAATCGAGGAAGTGGAGAAGACTACGTCGACTTATTTTTTTTTTTGGTTTCTTTATTTGTTTCCAATGTATTTTTATGGTGTCTATAAATAAGTGTTTATTGTAATTTATGCCGTAATTTAAGACGGTCTTTGTAAAATAAACGTAAAATAACAAGATAATACTGAAGGGCGCAGAAATAACCGTATTAGGTACAGTTGATTGAATATTATAGAAATTGTTGACCAAGCGACTAGACGTTTGTATGTATAATTGTATAATTGTTGGACGACAACTTACGTATTGCTACTCCGCCCTTCCCAAAATTTTAGGAAAGTAGGACATTAAACTAATAAGATCCAAATCGGCCGAGGGGACGCGAGGTCACGGTTCCTTGATGCTATTTTACAAACGAGAAAATTGGCGTGTTACAGATGCTAGCACACTAAAACGTATGCTGAAGCCAATGCCGTCGACAGAGAGCCCGGTGACGTCGCCGGAGATGGGGCGGCGGCGGTACGGCACCGGTGGCGCGGCGCCGTGCCCGCCGTCGTGCGCACACGGCCGCCACGCGCACGCGCACCAGCCGCAGCACGTACACCACGGACACTACTCGCACGTCGTAAACAACAACAACAGTCGGCAGAGCTCTCAGCGGTCAGTTATAGCTTAGTGACGAGACCATTCACCGTCAAACGACCAGCGACAAATAAATCAAAAGAGTGTGAACCCTGGTGAATGATGGAAGCGACTCAAAATTAGAACTGGGTAGTGAAAAGAATAAATGAAAAAACCGTTAAAGGAGTTGATATTTTCAAAAGCCTCACTTAAAAACGTTACTCAAGATGATTTATGCTTAAAATTGCTGTCTCGTTTTCGCGTGTGACGATTGCCGTCAGCGAGAAGTTGAGACAGCAAATTTTAAGCATAGATCAACTTGAGTAACGTTTATAAATAGGGTCCCAAATGGCTAAATAGATTTTCTTGAACCATATCTAAAAACACAAGTCAACGTTCAAACAAATAAAACTAACGGTGACGGATAAAGCAGAAATACTACTTGCCTACAATTGCGACAATTGCTACAATTGTTGTTTTAAAAGTGGTTTTTAACCAAATCCAAAAATACCTTTTTAACCACTGTTCAAACAACAATTCGTATTACGAATAATTTTGTTCGGCGTCTGTTGATTTGGCAATATTCATAATTTTGTTCGAGCACGAAAAAAAATATAAATTAAAACCTAACTAAATTAAACTAGTCTATAAATCCGCTATCAGTGTGAATTGTTCCAAAAATGCTGGCCCCATTACCACGTTGGATAGCAATGCTCACCCTTTGAGCAAAGTACAGGCAGGCATTTTGGTACCAAGCACTTAACTTTGAAGTTGATTTGTTAAGTTGATAATTACCATATAAATAATAAGATAATATTTTATTGACCAAAAGTTTTTTAAAGTAAACAATAACAATAATTGTACATCTAAGCATAGAACTTACTGTAGTAAAAAATATGATTGTTATTGAACTGTGGAACTGGGGCCTTACCCCTAGCTCGAAAAGTTGACCTGCATAGGTGTTATTTGTCTAAACGGTACCATCAACTACGATAAGCGGTAGTTATTTGATAGCCGCCAAGCTTTGCTATTTTCGCGCACACACGCATACTAAAATGGATTTACGTTCATTCAAGTTAGACGCTTTTAAACGATGCAGCTTAAATGAGTTGGTTAATATTAGGTACCTATCAGGTACCTACTAAAAGTTGGCTCGCAAAATTGAAGCTAGGGGTAAGGCCCCTGGCAAGTATATAAAAAAGAAAAAAAAATATGAACCAGGCGTGGCGTGGGAGTGGGAGCGGCCCCGAGTGGCTACCCAGGGCGCGGGCTGTACCTGGAGCTGGGCGGCGGAGAGCGCGACATGTCGCCGCCCTCCGACAACGTGATGTTCGACAACCAGTGCTACGCGACCACCCCCTCGTCTTCCAACGGGAACTCCGACCAGGAGCCGTGCCAGCGCCGTGACCCGAGGCAACATCACCATGCGGTCAGTATCTACCTAGATATGTTTATCTTTTCTTTTTTTGACGACTGGCCCCCAAAAAAGGAGAGTTATGATTTAAGGTTATGTGGGTATAAGTTTCTATATGTGGGTTTATTAATTCCACCATAACACCTGAGCACCATACCATATTCGATGGCAAATTTGTATGAAATGAGAGCAGCGCCATCTAGTGCCGTCTAGACCGCCTATAATGCCGCGATGTCACGCCTGAATCGATTTTATTGTGAGTGGTATCGTTAGAATACTTGATTGCTTGCATTATCCCGAATTTTATAGGTTAGTCCTATTAAAGTCAAATGACAGAGTACCATTATATATATCTATATTTTGAAATAAAAAAAAACAGTAGGATGAAACCCATTAGAAAAGGAGGGGAATATGATAAAAATGAAACGAAAAATAAATTACGGGCGATCTGAGTTAAACAAGTTAAATGGCAAAGTTGTAGGTAATAAAAAGATCTAAAACTTTTGTACATAAAATTTTTTCACGTAACCTCAAAATTTATGTGGAATATTCAAATAACCAGTTTTTGGTTTTTTATTTTTATCTTTAAAAAAAAAACTACGAAATTTGGTGAAAATTTATTTGATTTAAAATATTATTTTTTCACCTTATATTAACTTAATATCCAAACAGCACCATAATTTTCAAACGGAAATTTTCGCGTCAAAATATCAGCTTTTTTTCAAAAAGTCGGTGGGCTTTTTGTTCGTTGAAATTTCTACTTTCTGATGGTTTAAAAAAAATACATTACTATAGTAAATGTTCTCAGAAATTGCAAGAAATCTAAAAAAATACCTTTTTTTTTTAAATCATTATGTACAATTTTGTGCTATTGCGCTCGTTGTATGGAGTCAGCAGTTAAGCAGTCAACATCGTTAACAGGTTTAATGACTTTTTCATTGTCATATTGCAAAAAATATATTTAAGAATGAGGCTTTTCTATACTCTAAAATATAATAATCGTGCCTTCCTTACGTGTCGTATTCGACGACAGTACTTTTGGGAAAATTTACAGACTTTTATTTGGTTCCCTTTTTCCATTAAAAATAAATAAATATATAAAATAAATAAATATCCGGGACTTTATTGCACACATGGTCATCTGACCTCAAACTAAGCAAAGCTTGTAATATGGCTGCCAGAGACTGATATACATACATATATATTTTTAAATACATACTTAAATAGATATTAATACCCATACATAGAACAAACACAAATGTTCATCACACAAATGTTTGTCCTAGGTGGGAATCGAACCCACACCCCCAAGCGCAGAAGGCAACTACACTACCAACTGTGCTAACGGGGCAGTCAAAAATGTGTTTTTAAGTAACATATAATATACCTTATAAGTACATTGTTTTAATTGAAACTTCCAGATCTAAACTTTTCACAGAAAATTATAATTTCTTTGCCAGCTCTAGCACTACGATTGCGAATAGGGTTTTAAAATCAAGGTCAGTTGAAGCCGGCTTTCTGTACCTTTTTATTTTGTGCCAATAACCTCATCATCAGCCAGAAGACGTCCACTGCTGACATAGGCCTCCCCCTTTCAACCAATAACCAAGTATAACATAATTGTTATAACTCAATTGCTTGTTTGTCGGCAGCAGCCCTGCTTATCCCGCCAGGCATCCCAATCCAGCGCCACGACGGCCCCTGGCTCGCCCACATCTCGTCTTCTCCTCGAATACGAGATGCACTTGAGGAACACCCTCGCGAAGGGCATGGACGCTGAGAGCTACAGCCTGCACACCTTCGAAGCTCTGCTCAGTCAGAGTATGGAAGATTTAGGTATTGGAATTAAACAATTACCTACCGTTCTACACTGTTTTAAACTATCACGGTTGTTTACTCCTTACATACTTAATTATACAGGAATATGATTATTAACGTGATGTTTCCCGGGATCACATTGTAATTAAACACCCGATATTTCGGCGCAGCTAATAATACAATGTTAATAACCATATTTTATAACCGTTACTACTGTTATATTACACAAACCTAAACACAAATTAGACAAGTTAGACACGCTGTCATACCTAACTCAACAACAACATTCATCATGATACATTCTTGTTTAATCTTTTTTATAATTTTATGCTAAAGATAGGCATCCATCGGAGGATCGTATTCCACCGAATCCCTACAAACTATTTACTAAGCTATGATAATTTGCTACAGATTAGGAAGTAGTTAGTCTGTATTCGATTCGATCCGTCCGATCCGTATATGCGGATAAGTGGACGCCCATCGGTTTCGTTTATACTTATCCAAACAAGGGTCGTTTTGCTTATCGTTATTAAAATTCTAGCACATTTAATTTACCATAATTGATATATTTCTAGCTGAAGAATAATGCCAGCTATGAAATGCACAGCAGATTTAAATAAAAATCGATAATTAAGCAAGCTCAACCTTGCGTGGCAATACGAATTAAATTTTATGCAACTAATCAAAAAGTTAAGTTTTATACTCAATCCTTAATATATATTTTACATTGTGCATTTTACTTATTAAATTTTTCTATTTAGCCGAATACAACGACAACATGCAATCGTCGAATCAACGAAGCCCATATCCTCCGAGAAGGCGTAAGTATATTATTATGAAGGAAAAAAAACACAAATAAACATATTTTTTTATAAATAAACCGTTTCATACCTATAAATATACTGTTTCATGCACTGAACTAATTGGAACATCGAGGCACACAATCTGTCAGAAAGTCAAAAGCTTTTTTGTTGAACAGCAAGCAACGACTGCACTTATGCCTACATATTTGGTGAGGGTATTCTAACCTTAGAGGGGCTCGTATAGTTCTTATTATAATTACTTTTCATAGGATCAACTATAAAATAGACGATATAAATGGAACTGCCGACAGTTTTTTCGCAAATCAGGGTCGGTTCCATAGTTTAAAAAAAAGTACTTAGTGATGAGCACTTTGAGTTACTTTCGGGTTAGCGTACCTTTCATATTAACTCTTTTTAAATTTAGAAAAAAAATATGATAATCATCTTCACTTTTCTCTCGCAATAATAATCTGACTTTCGCACTTTTCTTAATTCACACAATTTTAACATAAACCTTTTTTTTTGTTTCCCTGAGGTCCGACCCAAGACATGCTACAATCCCTGCGGCATTCTTTAAAGGAAGCTGCACAAAGGGATCGAGGTGAAGCAGTTTTACCATTAACGTATAACATAGATGTTATAATTTGTGAAATATTCTAGCATATTTTTTTTGCTAAATGTAATGTTTTGTCTGTCTGTAAACCTTTTTGTAGCTTGGTAATTATTGTTTGGTCATATTTGTGATTGTGTAGTTATAAAAAATCTGGAGCCAAGCGTCTGTGTACTTACCTATGCAATTGAGAGCAGAGGCCTTACCCCTAGCTTAACTTTTGCGAGCCAACTTTTAGTAGGTACCTGATAGGTACCTAAAATTAACCAACTCATTTAAGCTGCATCGTTTAAAAGCGTCTAACTTGAATGAACTAAAATCCGTTTTACTATGCGTGTGATTGTGATTATCGTTCATTCAAGTTAGACGCTTTTAAACGATGCAGCTTAAATAAGTTGGTTAATATTAGGTACCTATCAGGTACCTATCAGGTACCTACTAAAAGTTGGCTCGCAAAAGTGAAGCTAGGGGTAAGGCCCCAGGTCTATATCGTGGGCAACGCGACAAAATGTGTTCACCTTGTCGCGCAAGAATATGACAAAGCTACGATTATGTATTATCTTAGTTTTCCCTGGATAAAAAAAAGGCAGCCCAATTTTGTCGAGGTGCGCATAGTTAGCATAGTGTCCCTAGTTTAGTGTTGTGTTTTCCATTTTCAGCGAAACAGTCACTGACTTCATGCACTCCTAAGATGTATAACGACAAAAATCGACTTATTCGATGTACAAAAACGAGACATACTATACATATTCGTAATTATGTCTCGTATTCGGACGAAATAAAAAAAATATTAAGAACCGACCTTTCGTTTATCACGGTGCGCACATCCTAAACTGGCAAGTTAGCTGTGGTCAAACGCCTATTTTTTCAAAAGTAAATTTCGTTAATTTAAGTCAACAGTCGTTTGTATTATAATCTCATCAGGAAGGAATCTCATGTGAGATACAAAATTGGCCTTGCGCCTAACTCCAATCGCAAGCTCGAATACGCGCAGTTTGCAAAATCACGTGAACGCGAATAAACGTGCCGAGAATGAATGAACGTGCCGAAATACGGTTTCCGGTCGCACAACTTTTCGCAATTACCAAAACTGAATCGTTTATAACAGGTAGGTGTAAGACCCCAGGTCGTTTGCAATGTATCATCTGTCATGTATCGTGATCGCAATACGTGTTGTGGCTCGCGAGAAAATGCGCTAATACTACTTAGTTTCATAATCGTAACATTTTCAACGTTAAAACAATACGCCCCTCCTATAGCATCTACACACTATACTCTATTACATACATATAAGAACAGATTTAGTTACAAAAATCTCTAGTACTATTGCTTACCCAATTGATGATTATGTTCGCAGGACCAGCATCGCAGTGTTCAGGGGGTGGTGGCAGCAGGTCGTCGACGTTGCCACTACCGCATCGATTGGGGGTCGAGCGGCAACACAGTGCGCGCTCCGATCGCGACGGATATTACAGGTGACGATTAACCACTAGTTTGATTTCTTTTTTGTGATTTTTGAGATGATTGAGAAACTCATTTTATTTATTTACCGTACCCAGTTAGAAAGCCGTTCTTTCATTAATAAAAGCGGGTGTAACATGGAGCTATTAGTAAATTAATGTGTTGGAAATGTTGCAAATCCGTAATTTTTCGTTTGTTTATGGTGAAAACCAAAACCACAGCACAGATAAGTAAGACAGATATGTCAAAAAACGTGATTGAACTTCTTTGCACATTGATTTATAAGATAATCAGAGGAGACTAAAATTGGGCACTAACCAATATTACTATAGGCCACAGACATAATAGGTTGGGGAAAAAGTCTTTTCGTATTTTGTATGTATAAAGTTGTAGTAAAAATCTCATCGGTTGTACTGTTTGTATCTGGCTGGTTTTGATACCATTAAAAATATGACATTTTAAAAAAGGAATACAACAAGTAAAAAGCAATTTCCCGCCATTTTTCAATTGTTTTTTGTTCGATAAAATGAGTGAATCTAACGAAGAAATTCGATATATTGTGAAATTTTATTACAAAATAGGGAAAAATGCGACACAAGCCGCGAATAAAATTTGTGACGTTTATGGACCTAATGCAGTGTCATCAAGAGTAGCACAATGTTGGTTCAAGCGTTTTCAGTCCGGGAATTTTGATGTCAAAGATGCAGCTCGCTCTGGTCGCCCTGTTACGGATAAAGTCGATGCCATTACTGAAAAAGTGGACCAAGATCGGCATATTAGTAGTTACGACGTAGCTGAAGAACTGGGGATCGACAACAAAACAGTTTTGACCCATTTGAAAAAAACTGGGTATACAAAAAAACTCGATATTTGGGTGCCACACAAGCTGACTGAAAGAAACCAAATTCATCGTGTACTGATTTGCGATTCTCTATTGAAACGTAACGAAACCGAACCGTTTTTGAAAATATTGATCACTGGTGATGAAAAATGGATCACCTACGACAAGAATGTGCGCAAACGATCATGGTCAAAGGGCAGTGAAGCACCACAGACTGTAGCGAAACCCGGATTAACACGTAATAAGGTGATGCTGTGTGTATGGTGGGATTGGCAGAGCATCGTTCATTATGAGCTTTTACCGCCGGGCAAAACCATCGAGTCGGATCTCTACTGCCAACAGCAGATGAGACTCAAACAAGAAATTGAGAAAAAACGGTCGGAATTGATCAACAGAAAGAGTGTGGTCTTTCATTATGATAACGCCAGACCGCACACATCTTTGGCCACTCAGCAAAAATTTAGAGAGCTTGGTTGGGAAGTGTTAATGCATCCACTATATAGCTCTGATTTTGCACCCTCAGATTTCCACCTGTTTCGATCTCTTCAGAATTCTTTGGGTAGTGTAAGATTAACATCAAGATAGGACTGTCAAAACTACTTGTTGCATTTTTTTTATCAGAAGTCCCAAAATTTGTACAGCAACGGGATCATGTCACTACCTACAAGATGGCAACAAGTTATCGAACAAAATGGCACATATATATTATAATGAAATGTAATTAAACTTGAAAAAAATATGTCTTGAATTTGTTTATAAAATACGAAGAAACTTTTTCCCCGACCTTATATAATACAGAAGAGTCTGTGCTATAGGCAACCTTCGATCAAAAAATATTTTTTCGATGTAGGCAACGGTCGAAGCCATAATTATTTTGAAGACGAGTGTTCTTCAAAATCTTAAAACATCACATTCCGAAGATTCCATGTTACAGAAAAATACGTAAGAGTAATATATATAATAGGTATAAAACCCACAGAAGGTAAAACCTAACGAAATTGGCACACTTTTTGAACGAATCAAGACGAGTCACGCGACTTAGAAAAACTAGAAAAACAATAGTTATTTGTTATACAAGAGTGCAAAGTTGCTTTTTAACAACGTGATCAATTTTGATGACTGAGCGTTAGCGAGGGAATCAAAAGATAACGAGGTGAAAATCTTTGCAATCGAGTGCAACACGTTACTTTTCATCCCACCTCATGACTAAATGCAACAATATGACGTGAAAAGAAAATGGCGCGCGCAAAGCAAATAAAAAAGTACAACAAGGTTCTGAGTCTGAGTTTTTAATAAATTAAAAAAGGTTGTATAATAAATTCGGCGCAATGGAGGTAGAAGTAAATAGGTTTAATGATGTTTTGAATTCACAAACTTATTGCACACGATGTTCTAAATTCAATTTACTTTATCCTCTAGCGGATAAAAACGGTTTTTGCACTCAGACATCGAAGAGCAAAAATACTCTTTCCGAGATGGGGGGATGAAAAAGTTTTTTTAAATGATTTTCTGTTTTTCCATGGCCGTAACAACCCTAGATAACAAGTTTTGTTGCGTGCATGCGTTTTCACGTTTTTTGTATATTATAATGTACTATGTTTTATAAAGCATTATGATTTTGGATGGATTTCGGTAACATGTACAAAATGTTGTTTAGCCAAAATTAAAGGAAAAAATATGAGGGAAAATAAAATAAATCGAAATTTTGGTATTTTAATAAAAAAATAAAAAGTCATGAATATAATTTTCTTATGCAATCATCAATTTTTCAATTTAATTTCTTAATCTTTAATTTTAATTTCAATTTAAGGTACTCAATATTTATTTATTTACAATTTTGTGCAGTGATCGAAATGAATTGATGCGGGAGCGAGAAAGGGAGCGAGAGCGAGAACGCGGCTATTTGAGTGATCACAACACCAGGTAATTAAAATATCACGTTATTTATTAAGATTGTTTTTCTTTTCACATGTACCAGAACTACCCTCAAAATTCAATATTAAGTATTTTTTATACTCTTAAAATTGAGATCTATATTACAACTGTAATTTTTCAAAGTTTTAGGCACTTATCTTAATAATTATAGAAGTAAGAAGGTTTCAAAAAAATCGGACGGTCGGACAGACAGACAGACGGACGGACCGAACGAATTTATAAGAGTTCCTTGTCGGGCTACGGAATCCTAAAATCCAGGCAATATTCTTTATTATTAAATTTATTTCGCCATAGTATGTCAAAATGAATGACGACAAAATACACCACATTCCTTCAATGATACATTCTACCACACGGTAAATAAACGGTTAAATCTCTACTCTGTCTATATTCTATTCCATTATCTGGAAGATTCGTCAAAGAAAAAATAATATGTTGCGCTGCGCAGCGATAGTTTGTTCATTAGTATTAAATTGTTAACAATTGGTCGGTACATGGATACTTTCGTTGTTATAGAGACAGACTTCGAGACAGAATACCTGAACGTGACCAAGGCTACATGAGTGATCACCAATCTAGGTAAGTGCTAAGTTAACCATTTGATTCACAATGAATAAGGAATATATTTCAAACTCTACCGGGTAATTAAGAAAAATGATATAAACCCAAGTAGAGTTTGAATATATTATTTTTCATTTGGGAATTAGATTGTTTTTTTTTTAATTTTATTTTTTATTGTAGAATAGGTTTCGCTTGGCCGCCAACTCGCCTGATGTTAAGCGATGATGCGGCCTACGGTGGATCACGCTTGCCTAGAAGAAACCGATTCATTCTTGACTCTTGTTTTTATTAAGAACCTTTTTTAAGCGCACCTACCGGTACGCTTCACAAGAAAGAGAAGGAAAATAAGAAGGAGCGAAGGTGACTTAGCTTAGCAATTTAGTACTTACTCAATAATATGTGAAATAAACGATGGGCCGTCGATTTTTAGAAATTAAACAGTTTTTTTTACTTTTAGGTCTAAAAACCCATTGTACCTACATATTCTGTTGTATTGGATGAATAGCCCTCCTAATACCTACCTACTAAATTAAAAATTGATTACAAAAAAGAAGATAAACATGATGTGCCTGACACAAGACAAGATGCTTATTTCAAGGGAAAAAAACATAATTAAATAAAACTATTTAGAAAATAGAGAAAGTTAACTTATTTTGTGATTGGTGGCTAGTTATTACAGAGCAGGGGCCTTACCCCTAGCTCTATTTTTGCGAGCCAACTTTTGGTAGGTACCTGATAGGTACCTAAAATTAACCAACTTATTTAAGCTGCATCGTTTAAAAGCGTCTAACTTGAATGAACGATAATCACAATCACACGCATAGTAAAACGGATTTTAGTTCATTCAAGTTAGACGCTTTTAAACGATGCAGCTTAAATAAGTTGGTTAATTTTAGGTGCCTACCAAAAGTTGGCTCACAAAAATAGAGCTAGGGGTAAGGCCCCAGTTAATCTACTGAAGTTTAAGAATCTTTCATTAAAAAATCAATCTTAGATAGTTAATGCATGTTTATGATTAGGTATATAATTTTACATAATCTTGTTAGTGAATTTCATGAAAATGGTAGGACGTAAAACGCCCCGGGCGCGATCTAGAGTTGCTAACTTCCAGTCGAAAAACCTGTAGACAGCGAGGAAAGTTTGTAATACTGGTTGTTTACGGTAGATGGCGCTAATCACACTAATTCTTATTGCCCATTTGGCAAATCAACCTTACACGATAACGGACAAGTTTCCATGTACCTCTACATACATCGAGAAGTATGTAACCTTAGTATATAAATATTACTCGTGTGTGATTGTATAATATTTATAGTAGACCTGACTCTACTTAGATACAAATTGTACTAGTACATAGGGGTAGGTACTAAGCAAACGGCTAAGCTGTAGGTAGAGTCTGAAGCTTTGAAAGGTCCATAATATATACTCATTCAAACGTTCTCTGGGAATTCACGCAACCGGAATTTCGGTCTCTATGCAAATAATGTAAAGCATCTCATCTTAGATGGGTATCGAGAAATTGGTTAAGTCTTGTGAATGTGAAACACGTCTCTTTCAGTTTGTTCTAATTAGATGAAACATAAACAGTTTTTACGTTAACGTTCTGCACAAAGAAAATCTTTACAAAATTGTACATGATTTGTTAAGCCGCGATACAAGTTTAGTTCTTTGAACCCATTGCGTGACCGTGCTCAATTTATTATCAAGCAAATAAAAGTAGGCAAGTAGGCGGGTCGGCCCTTGTCCTTCAAATTAGGTACGTTAGAATCCGCTTACATATAAAAATAAAATGTGTTTTTTCCAATTCTACGTATCAGTCGTGGCTCCTAATACTTTGATCCTATGACCAAAGGTTATATTATTTAACTATAACGCATCAAAGTTGTAACTATATGCTGCTGCCACGAGCCTGCGGCTATGTCACGATGCGCTGGTTAGACAAAAAATTTAAGTTTCCAAATTCATTTATTTTTTAAACAGGTGCTTCAACACATCAAGACGGTAAAGTAAAAAAACAAAAACAAAAAAAAACTACTTGTTGTTTAAGAGAAAATCTCTTGGTAGAGTTCCGTAGCAATGCCAATATAAATTTTATTTTAATATTATTCCTTGACGTGGGAATTTTTTAAGCAAAATTACCGTAACTTACATTCAAGGACATCAATTAAAAATGCCAATAGATTTTTGGCACTGTGTAGAGGATTTTTTGTTTGAGTAGATTACTATTTACCTAACAAAAAGTCAGGAACATTCATGGTAACAGCACCAGAACTTAATGTTATATTAACTTATAGAAATATATTTATCTTGGGCAAGTGAATAGATTATTTTTAAGGATGTACGTATCAACATCATCCGTAACTATGGGTCAAGAAGTATTAGTTAAAAACAACGATGGTGATAGAACGCGGTGGTAGCATGTGTTTGACCGCTTTGATGATCGACACTGTACCAATGACTTAAAATTTGGTATCTGAACAAATTACGCGCAGTTTCGATGCCATCGTTAAAAAAACGGCAAAGGGGAACATCCTTAGGAAATCGGTATGTCTATGAACCTCAAATGTGCAAAGATATATGACTTTCACCAACATGCACTGGGCTGGAAACGTGGATCAGGTCCCTCCTCTTTCTCTAAGAGGCCGAGAGAGAAGGCCTGTTTCCCAGCAGTGGGAACAATGAAAGGGCTGATATTGATCTCGTTATGATGATGAGTTAAAAAGCTAGTTACTTTGCTTTATTTAGATAATGAACCATCACGAGTGTTTAAATCATGATGTTTTAATTTAAAAGAAATCAAAAGCTGGCTACGACTTATTAGGTAAACAAAACGCTTTGAACGTTTAGAAAACAACACTATCTAAAAATATATGATGTTCCTTTGCAAGCGCACTAATGCTATTAAATACGTAATAGATTCAAAGCTCCATTAATCCGACGTGGAACAATACGACTTCCCAGCGGGTGCTGGGAAGTCCAACGTTCATTTCAAATTAGTTTATCGTTGGATGGGCTATTTATTTTTCAATTTATCACGGCCTGACGCGCGAAACTCCTACTTTGTTAACTCGCTCTTTTGACATGGTAATACTGCAGCCGCTTCCTAAATTAATGAATATCATACAAATATTTTTTTCATTTTTTGGAAATTTTCACTTTGTATCTACTTCTTTCAAAGGCTTTTTGCAATCACGAAGCTAATTTGAAAGGCTCTGGGGCTTTTTCTTTATCTCTGTTTAATTTTTAAAAGGAATAATTAGTTCCGTGTTTAAAAATAGATGAAACAGTCTAAATAATAGTCGAGCCAGTACCCACCAATTCGTTTTACGGATTATATTTTATTCTCAATCTAGGCATTTTTTAGCTACTAGTGCTTTTGCCCGCGACTTCGTACGCGTAGATTTTCATGTAAACTTTCAACCCTTTTTTCCTCTCTTAATCCGACCTTTGCACAAAATAACATAGTCTATACTTCAATCTGGTCATAGCTAAGCATATTCGTGAAAATAGCATTTAAATCTGTCTAGTGGTTTAGGAGATGTGCGTGGACAAACAAACAGACAAAAATAATAAAAACTGTCTTAACGAGTTTAGGTGCTTATTTTAAGACTCTCTGTGTTTTTTGTAATATATCGCAATTACAGATGTTTTTCGCTCTATGTTTTTAATATTTGTAAGTATAGAAGATAATAGTAAAAAGCTGAATAAAAAACCATTTTTAATATTTCACTAAAGTATATCGGGCACCTGCTACAGCTTACGTTCATAAACCACGCTAAGTGAACAGAATTCGAGGTTTTCACTCAGTTTTTAAAGCCCAAGATATCATATTGTTTCTAAAGAAACCCTAACAAATAATAATTATAAAGTTACGAAATAAATAAAGTGCTACGTTCCTACTACGAATTCGCTACGAATTTCGTAGCTGCCGTAATGTATCAAAATCGTTATTTGATACATCTAAAACTTGGAACAAACTAAACGAATAGGCTGTTCTAAGTATTACCTATTATTAAGGGTGTGATTGTTTGTCGGTTTTGTGTTGTTACTAGCTGCGCCCCGCAGCTTTCACCCGCATTGAGAATCGCCCAGGAACCATACGTTTTTTCGGAATAAAAACATTGTATGTCACTCTCCGATCTTTAAACTATCTCACGACTAGCGTTAGCTAATGTTAAAACGGTAAAACGTACATTATAACCGTTTTTACATTAGTACAAATACATATACAAAAATAAGCAAAAAAATATTTTTGTTTTTGTATGTTGGTTGTACCGTTTGTTTTTTATTTTTTGACTTTATCATTATTTCGTATTTAATTCACCGTAACATTACATATTCTGTAGATATTTCAAACGGCTATCTATTACGGTTCGAAAAATACTGCTGTTAAAAGGTAGGAAGGACAGTTGAACAGAAAGACAGTGTAGGCTTAGTAATAGGGTTCCGTTTACACCATTTGGGTACGGAACCTTAAAAATGTCGCTGCGCATTGATTTAGACTTATGAAAGATTTGTACCATATCATTTTAACCTTTGTACAGTTTTGTGAGTGCCTCGCGATGCGCGTCATGCATCGGCGAGTCAGCGCGAGCAGCGTGGTACCGGCACTCGGACGGGTGGCGCGGCGCGCCGCCACCTGGCCCGCGCCGGTCACCCTGGGACTCGTTGCCCAGCCTGCGCCACGAGGGCAGCCTCAACGATTCCGGCTACAGGAGTAACAGAGCTGACAGCTTTGAGCAAAGGTAACTAACTATATCTCACAGATACAGCAGTACAAAATGTTATAATTCTGAGCAAGGATAATTACATGTCTGGTTATTCTATGGTACAATATCATTAAAGCTGATTTACTTTGAGAAATTGTGACTTCATCTCTGTTTACTCTCTGTTACAACAACATTGACTACTTCACATAAAAACACTTCACTTAAAGAAGAAGAAATAATCAGAAACTAAGCAGAATTCGGCAAAGTGCTGTACTTATTCTTAGCACCTGGGAATATTTTTAAACGTGAAAACAAATATCATCGTGTTGTTAGCACCAATTTATGTAAACAATCAACCTTGCCGCCCTGTTTTCCACCCCGGTAATTGAATAAGAGGAACTCCGCAAATCGATGTTCATTTGCAATTCGTGTCAACGAAAGGGATTGGCAGAGAAATCCGAACCTAAATGAAGTTCTCATTACCGACTGTCTATCAGAGCGCGGTCCGAAGTGGAGCGTACGGATTTTGATGCCACTTGACAGATCTTTTTTTAATAATTCAGACGGCGAAATACGAAAACGATGTTTTAACATTCGACAGAGTGTAAAAAAGTTCATGAAGTATTTAAATTTTGGGACCCTTCGTGTCAATTTTTACCTTACCCACGTTTTATTCTTAGCAAACCTGCAAAAATAATTATTTTACAGGGTTTACTCTTGAATTATCAGTTATCATTATCATATTCTAAGCTCTGTCTGTCCATTGACTGTCTTAGCTGCATTTATCTATCGAGTTTTTGTATTTCATACAATAATATTACTTATTATCTTACCTGATTTAGAAACGAATAATAAACAAGAAAAACCATAACAACTACTTCCTTATGTCATTACAAACACTCTTTCTCAATTATACACAAACAAACATGTGGTTCGTCTGGTGGTAAGAGATAATCGCCGTCAATGGACACCTGCAACACAACCGATATTTTGTATTACTAGGTGTATTTTCTAAAAAACTCTTATCGTTTCGACTTAAGTAAAACTTTCGCCCCTTCATCACATTTACGTATTCGTGTATAAGGGAGTAGAGTATATGCAGTTTTGAGTGAATAGGCGCGTTACCAAGTTAATACGGTCTTTACATAACGTTTAAATTTCAGAGGGACGTTCGACCGACAAGACAGTGTGCGGTCCGAGTACGCGAGCGACCGCGAGTCGACGCGCTACGGCATCGTGCAGCAAGCCTCCATTGACAGCACTGACTCCAGGATATGTTACCTGACTTCTAGTGAGGTGAGTACAAAATTATGTATGCTACTACATCTGTAACAATATTACCTAGTTTACAGACCCATTAACAGTTATGATTAAAAAAACGAAAAACGTGAATTATGCACTCTTATAAAAGAATTATTTTTTTATAAATTAGGCACAGATTTTAAAATAGTTTTCACAAAGTTGAAAAAACCTAAATAGTAATTTAATTAAGATTCATGTGTATAATGATGTGTTAAATATATATAAAAAACTCGTAACAAATCTAAAAAATAATTACAACAAACAATACAAATTTAACAGTAAAATTGTAAAAAAAACACTTTTTATACCCTTCTCACTTTTCGTTTCGTATCGTAAAGATACGAAACGAAAAGTGAGAATAAAGCTATTTATAATCCGACATATGATTCGGAGAGAATAATAGTACTTTACATTTCGAACGAAAATCTGTAGTCCAAGAAGATGAATGATGATTTTTTACTATATCTACGAGAGAATTGCAGAATTTTGTATGAAATCTCGCCGTATTTTTATGTTAAAATTATTTAAAACGAAATAAGAACCACATCATGACGAGGCAAAATAGGAGAACTAATGATACCAAGATCAGTGCAAAACCCTATTTTTAACCGAATTCAAAACAGGCGGAGGTTCTATGTTCTAATATTTTTTTAAAATGTATTTTCACTGGTATCACCGCCAAATGTTGACTGATTTAATAAAAAAAACTTTTGTTTGGTAGGATTTACTTCCAATTTGGTCTCATTGTCACCAAGTCAGGACCTTACGATGGGATTCTCGAGAACTCGAGGGCAACCCTCAAATTTAATAGGCACTTATTACGTTTTTCATATATTTTTGAAGTCGTGGTAAGGTTGTGGAAGGAGCTCCCGATATTTCGGTGCAGTTACATGTACCATGTCAACCATCATATAACTGTAGTGAACAACCGTAATAGTTTAACAGTGTTTTTGAAGGAAGTTGGTTTTTAATATGATCCAGTTTTTAGTGAATACATTTCATTTCAATTTTATTTCACCTTAGGTAAAACTTTCTAAAAAGGTTGGCATGGCAGATAACAGCAATAGGTTGCCACCATACTTGCTTCCTGAAACTTATAACCTAGGTGTCTTCAAGGCCAGAGTGCATAAGTACCTTTTAGTTCTAAGTGCTTCATCTTCGGGCAAAAATCGCTTTATAGCACTAGTGAGTTGGTTGCCTAAGGTAGACTTATTCTATAAAAAAGCACTGCTTGTTATCTGAAAATATGACATACCATCTTTGACTAACCATCTTCGTTTCTCTTTTCTGCTACCCTCTTTAAAAATTCCGTAATCTGTTTGTAAACTCCTGCTTAAAGTAATGTACTATTCAATCTCATTAAATGTTTTGAAGTACATACAAAGCTTTTATTAAGTTGAAAGTTTAAGGCCGGCTAATTGACTTTATTAGTGAGTCCGACCAGCAAAGGAGGTCAAACCAAAACATCTCGATTATCCGAGGCCTGGCGGATATTCTGCGAGCGGCTAACCCTTATGATGCATGAGCGGACGGGCATTGCTTTAGGCCCAAAGCAATGCCCGTCCACGGAAGGGTTGAGTTACAACATGCACGACAGCTATCTATAGCAAATAATGGACTTCATACACATTTATGACTATTTTCGGCTTGGGTTCACGTAAGATGTTAACCTCGGTAAGTTTTGGGTCGGTTTGGTCAAAACTTATTTATGACCCCTTGAGTAACGTAAGAGCCTGCTATCTGAAACTTGTATCACGTAAAATTTTAGCACGTAACTTTAGTTTCAATCTACACAATAATCTTAAATTCATTTACTGACGGATAACGCACAGTCTAAGCCACTGAGACTGGAAGCATGAAATTTTTCACAAGTGAAGTTATATAATAATAATAATAACAAGTTGTTCACCTCAATAGCCCAGTCTTTTTTAATCCTATACTGTACAATAGTTTCATATTCCTTTTTATACATATTCCATAATTGTATTTTTTATATTCAACAGGGCCTCTTGGTGTTGGCTTCGGCTCCACCAATGCCTACCAAATGTCCGGGCTAGACCCGAGAATGTAATTAAATAAAGTATGATAATAATAATAAATAAATATGTGGGACATTATTGCACACACGGTCATCTGACCCCAAACTAAGCAAAGCTTGTAATATGGCTGCCAGAGACTGATATACATACGTATATATTTTTAAATACATACTTAAATAGATATTAACACCCAGACATATGAATGACTCATTCGAAAAGGGGCACATGTGATACCCAAATTTTATAGGTAACATTTTATAAAAGAGGAAATAAGTCAATATCTTTTATATTACTCAAATGTCACACATATATTATTTTTGGTTTATATGTCATTGAGCATACACCTATCTACTTTATCTTAGACTGTTGCTTAAGTTTAATTACTTTTCTCGAAAAGGCAAATTAAATTCAGAGAAAAATCCCTTTTTTGAAGTTAACAATAGTTTGTGCCTTATTGCATATAATTTTGTAGTCAAAGGATTTTATTTAGTGTTTCATCCCCTAAAATGAAATTTGGTATGAGCTTAGTCATTCCCTATGAAATGATAAAAATTTGAATTTAGGTGTGGGAGTAGAATGAAACCTGTAAGTGATTGAGCAGAAAGGAAATTTAATATGAGCGGGGGTGGGATTGTTTCGGAGCGAAAGCGAATTGGATGTGGAAGGATGATGAAAGTCGGAATAAGACGGGGTTGGGATGAGAGTAGAATAAAAGTGGGAAAAGTATGAGACCAGAGCGGAAAATATTACTATAAAAAATTTTCCACGTGGACAAAGTTGCGAACAACAGCTAGTACGTCAATAAAATTATTTTTACTCGACGCCGACGTCTACAGAGTAGTTCTTACACGTACAGCGTACAATATCTACAGAGAAGTACTATACACAAACTACACGTTGACTTAAGATTTAAAGTCTATTTACACGAATAGTTTGCCCCAAACTGTGACCTCGCGCACAGGCCTCCCCTTTAGAAATCTACAATTAACGACCTGAGCCTGCCATCTCCATCTACTGGATGCCCGCGTCTCTCACGATGTTGTCAGTCTACATAACGAGCTCTACCTACGCTGCTACTTCCGGTTCGTGATCTCCTCCCAAGAACTTTTCTTCCCCATCGGTTATCGGTTCTTCGAGCGATGTGGTCTGCTCATTGCCACTTTATCTTGTAAATCTGACCAGCTATGTCAGTGACTGTGGTTCTGCGCCAAATATCCTCAATCCGGATTTTATCGCGTATAGGAACTCGAAGCGTAGCTCTCTCCATTGCCCGCTGTGCTACTCTGAGTTTTACCAATACGCCAGCAGTTAAGGACCACGTCGCGGCCCCTATGCCTTGGGAAACTCTAGACTGATTTTGCACCAATTGAAACTTTAAGATTGTCTTTAAATTAACTACATACAATAACTACAACTTTAATGAAGATCGAATTAACGATACGCAAGTTGTCGTCTGACAAATATGCAAACATACATAAAAACGCTGACTTGTCCCATTAGAATTTAAGAACTCTCTTTGCTCGATCAAAAAAAACACCCCTGCTATAAATGTCACCTCGTCTAAATCGGTTCAGGCAATTTGAAGTGATGGATACAAAGATGTACCCTGAACCGTAATAACATTTCTTTTTAGGTACTCAAGAAAAAGAATATACATTTCTACTTGCAAACCTTCGTTAAGTCTGGATTTTACATATATGCATTGCACCTAAATTTAGGTACACGGGGTATAATTGTAGCTCGATTCCCGCGTCGAAGTGAATCGATCTAATCGAGAATTCGGTAAGCTGCTCTCGATAATACCTGACTTACTAAATCCATCCTCTGTGTTGGAGCTAAGGTAAATTGCTTTGTACAGCGGATGCTGCGCTGGCGGATTAATTTATGTGTTTATAGGACCAGTGCTCGCGTTGAGTCCTCGCACCACCGGCACTGGGAAGTAAATCAATACACCCCACCGAACGAAATTAGTTTATTCAGAAAATATAATATCGTAGTACCCACTATATCAAGTAATTATACCAATTTATCATGTTAATACCTATTTTGAATATAATATCATAGTACCCACTAGGTATATCAAGTAATTATACCAATTTATCATTCTAATACCTATTTTGAATATAATATCATAGTAGCCACTATATCAAGTAATCGTACCAATTTATTATTTAGATTCTGCTTGCTAGGAAAGAGATAAATATACCTATCAATTAAGCAATGACTCAAGTTACTTAGGTAGTAGTGATTTATATTCAGGCGATAAAATGTTTTTATTATGACTATGTTTCGGTTCAGAATAACTTTGATAGAAGTTTTATTTTTGTCTTACTTCTCTCTAGAATGTTTCTTTGTTTACGTGCAAGTACAACACGATTTTTCATAATACGATGCGATATTTTACAACACCATATAAAACAGCGCTTAAAAAAAAACTTAAATACTAATAAAACACCCCAGCTTTATATTTAGGTCAAAAAATTACCTAAATCCTCAAGTCCACTAGGTACAAGCTGGCAGGATGCTAATTAATTATTTAAAATTATGTTTTGATAGTACATAACTGTAATTGCGCTACTTTGGGTACGTGAATTTATTGTTAAATTACCTACTATCGTAACTTCCAGCACACTGTATCCGCAATATGACAAACTTTCAACAAGATCTTGCTAGTCGCTACTTCATTATCATGCAGAAGCTCTATAACTAGTTATAGCGATTTCGTGAAATTACTCCATAAATGGCCGAAAGTTCACTGAACACGAAGTCACGAAATTGTTACAAAACTTTTCTTTTATTTCAAACATTAATTGACTTGAAAGCCCCTTCAGAATTCAAATCGATGCTGGTACACGACGCTGCGCTCGCTTTAAAAGTACAGCTGGTTACAAAATACTAAGCATTATGTTTTTTAGGTTTGCTAAAAACATTTTTTATATTTGGCTCATCTTATAAGTCTAGGCATCTAAACAAAACTATAAATTGTATCTCATAAAGGAATATATTTCAGAAGATTGCTCTCCTTATGAATGTCATATTATATCTTTACGTCAGTGGAGTCATAATTTACGACGGTACTGAACAAACCCAGATACGTCGTGTTAGGTACTCTACCTCCTCAGGTCCTCACTTCACAAAGTGTTACATATAAGTACCTCACAACGGGTGTTGTAAATATAGGACTGAAACACGTCGTATGTATAGAATGCACAAGGAGCAGAGTAAAATAATGTAGGTCCAGTCGGGAGCTGGGGAGCGCAGCAGGGGCGGTCGGGCGGCCTCGGGCGTGCTCGCCGGAGTTTGCGCGCTGCGCGGCGCGCCTCGCTGCGCCCCAACCTCCGCCAATCGCATCCTGAACCTACCATTAAAAATATTGCCTTGAGGTTAACTTCTGCTAGTTACTAGCAACATAATGAGTTTACGCCGATCGCGTCCTCGGAAAGCCTAAACACGTCGCCCCATAGTCTTGTCGAATGTCGCGAAAACGAACGTTGAACCGGAAACTGCGGCGTTTTGTTTGTGTAAATACAAAGCTGCTACTGTCAAGTGCACGGACAAAGAACATTTTGTGACTGCGTATCTCTGCGTTAAAGTAAATTCACGGTTGTAAAAAGAAAGCTTTAGATTGACTGGAACTGTTGTGAAACAATTGTTAATTAACATATCTGGCGTGAAAGTGAAGTCAATTCTAGGGCCTATACTCGAGTGATTTGTTGACATACATGATCATCCATCTTCCATTTACAATAATCTAGTTAATTAGGAATGATAAGCGTTACTACTTAGTAGAGTTCCTGCCTGTATATCGCTTGATCCACCTGTGATATTTCGTATCTTGTTGTTGACCTTGGTGTATCTACTAAAGCTAAATGTTGAACGTATTGTATTGCAACTCTTAGAGTTTTCATGTTGTGCTATTGTTTATACATTAATTAGAAGAAGAAAACATAATCTTTACGAAGAGAGACTCTTCAGCTCGCACAAATCTATACTTATTACAAATGTTGAACAAAGTATATCCATATTTTTAAAACTGATTTTAGTCTAGATGTTTGTGTATTAAGTAGTAAATTAGGAGTATATTGTTGGCAACATTTATTGTATGGGGGTCATCATATCAAAGACAGCTGCTTGCTTGGAGGTACATTATTTTTTAATATTTATTTCTAAATACCTATTTCTATAGTATTTCATGTGTACATTTTTGACAAACCATTAACTGCATAGTGATAAAATTAGTGATTTTTTAGCAGAATTGATATTATATAGTTGGCACCACAGACTAGGTATAGCTACTACGTAGCAAGTCTTTGGTTGGCACAGTTTATTCATACATAACTGATATTAAGATTCATATTTATCATCTGGCAAGTTGGTGGTCAGACGCACAAAGAAGTATTTCAAACAAGAAATACAAAATTAAATATACTGTAGATTTTATCTCTGCATAACTACTAAGGTTATATAATCACTACGTTATAATAACTTATATTTTTACAAAAGGTCCTTAGTTTAGTGTCACACAATATAGTATGTAAGACTTTTGTTTTCCAATTTATTGTATGAACTATTTTGTTATAATTTTATTTTACATAATATATTATATAAATAATTAGTACTAGAGCGACCGAGCTTCGTTAGTTTTTTTACTACTGGCCCGGTCAAGTTAGTCCGAAAAATAGCGGTAGTACACTACCTCATAGGTGGCGTGGAAACGTGTGCATATTATGGCGAATATAATTTTAGTAAATTGTTTAATCGCCTTTTCTCAGAAACTTGAATCTTAGGGAATAAAATGTTATGGCAAGTTTTGTAGACTATTGCGGGATCTATAATTTATGACTTAGCTATTTTTATCATAAAACTAACCAATACCCAAAAAAATCCGAGAACCTCATTTACTCGTTTATGTGAATTTTGACCTAGCAGAAATAAAATTCACACATGGGATCGATGGGGACTTTTCAGTTTCATTATAATGGTATCCCTAACGTTCATGTAAAAATTAAGCTTCTTGGGAATTTATGCAAGGTGAATGTCTATTTTGACCGGACTATTCCTATATAGGTAAACATAAAAAGCAAAGCCTATCTAAATACAAAATTTCATCCAAATCGTTAGAGCTGTTTCCGAAACACGCAAAAGAAATTTATATATGTATAAGAATTGCTTGCTTAAAGTTATTAGATAGTAATAAGATGGATATAAAACCGAAATGCCACTGAATGACTGATTGACGCCTCATCTAAAATCTCAAAAACTACTAAAACAAGGAAGCTGAAACTTGGCAAAAAGATTCCGTATATAGAGTAGAGGTCCAATAATAAAGGATTTTGCGAAAAGAAACTAATTAAGAGGGGCAAACAGGAGTTGAGTCTATATGAAAATCTACGTGTACAATGTCGGGGCCACTACTTTTATATAATTAGTATACGAAAAGTACCTACTTTAAAAATTAATTAGCCTACAAGTAGTTCATTGACTTTCTTAATGTATAATAGGATTGTTGAATCTTATTTCTAGTGAAAAATCAGCACTCAAGTGTGTGGCGAGACACACATAGCATAGGGTAATTATATTATTCCAGGATGCTTGAATGAAGTCACTGGACTTAAATTGTTGAATCACACACACACCGACACCAAACATAATTATAACTCATACTTATCATGAAATTTTCTGATAAAATGCTGCTAGGAGAGAATTTAATTGTTATGACAATTTTTTTGGTTATAGATAAAAAAAAATTCGTAACAAAGTTCTTTTTTTTAACCCCACGGATATAGCCCCACGGTGTTCAAGTTTTTTAACCTACCTTACAATAAACATACGTCTTGAGCATTTTTCAGTTTATTTTTGGCTTTAAGGACCGATTTCACCATCAAAGTGAACGCGATCAACGCGAAACTAAACTGGTATAAAGTGGCTTATTGAGTTCAAAACGTCAATTTGGGTTTCACCAACGTAAACTGACCGCAGTTAAGTTTATAGTGGTGAAACCCAAATTGACGTTTTGAACTCAATAAGCCAATTTATACCAGTTTAGTTTTGCGTTGATCGCGTTCACTTTGATGGTGAAATCGGCCCTAAATCTCGAAAGCTTTTGTCACATTTCAGGAAATAATTTTAAAATAAGTTTTTTATATCATCTATCAAATGTCTAAGTCAAATAGTTAATATGATGATAAAGATGAGAAGAGACATATAAAATGTTGTAAACGGCGGGCAATATCTTGCAATCACTAAAATTGATGAAAATGTATTCCACAAACTTTACCATTCATTTCACATTCATTTCTCATTGTAGGGTGCAGTAAAAAAATCCCTATATTACTACGGAACCCTAAAAAATCTCATAAAAACTATAAGCATGTATATGACACGTTGTTTTAACGCACCTTTTACAGCTGTTTGTTCGTTTCCCCTCTTTGTTTGAGTGTAATGTGATAGTGTAGACTGTTTATTCTCGCACGCGACCGCCACCGCGGCTGTGTACGCACGGTTACTGTAAATTGTGTCAGGGTCGAGTTCCTATTGATTCCCTCTTCTTTCTCAAGAAGAGTCGACCCGTCTCATCTGTTTTCCGGTTTATACAGCCTGAATAACTATAATTATTTATCTCGACTGTCGAATCGAACAAAAGGGTTGATCGTAAGATAGTTTTTTGGGATTGTCTTTTTCGGACCCCACGCGGATACATAATTGAATTACCTACCTTATTGAGGTACCATCGTCGTTCTAACTCCTTTGGTTCTTGCGCAATTTCATTGGTAAACATTCCACCTTCACGTTTATAAGGCACTTTGCCCTTTCCCAATATTTGACTCGGATTACTTTTGTTTCCTTCACTCTTTACCTTTGTTACAATAAAAATATTCATCTTTGTATTGTATTCAGATTTAGCACAACGTATTTTAAAAGAAAAATCTCGTATGGATACGTACAAAAACCTAAATAGGTGTCAAAATGGTTGTCTTTTATATTTGAGCATCCAAGTAAACTTACCTAACACACACCAAAAATAAAATCAATTTCAGCAAAAATAGGTATTGGATTCCTTTGGGAAATCGCGTAAGCGAGCTGACATTTTCGTGTTATCAGCTTGTCACAGTAATGCTGAACATAACTATATGTAATATCCCTTAATAAACCTTGTAAATAACGAAATTGAACCGAAACAGTAATTATGCTGCTAACGAAGAATATCCATTTGAGTAACGGAGTCGTGTCAATAAATCACCTTGTAGTGACATCAGCTTTTACAAATCTACGATACTATATTATAGTACAGCTGTTTTCAGAAGTATTTTTACCCGACGACGCAAAGCTAAAAAGCGGGTATTGAGTATGTAACTTCCCACATAAAGCCTTAACACCTCAACTGATTTCGATGAGGTGTTGAGAGATTTCTCTAAGTTCAAGGACGGTCACTGGATAGGTGATGTCATCATACATTTAAGATGGTAACTAGGTCCTTTATAGCTAAAGTAGGGCAAAAAGTATTTTTGACTGCAGCTCCTCCATGTGGAGAGTAACATTGAGGAAGTCTTTCACAATAGAAACTTAATAGACTTATGGGAGATGTCGAAAGTTTTCTTTGCTGGGTTAAGAGGTACTTACCAAAACACCCTTTGACATGAAAGTCACGTATAAGTAAGTGAACCCAGCAAAGAAAACTTTCGGCATCTCCCATAACTTCCGTACTTTTATTATGACGTATAGTCAACGCGTGATAATGATAAATAAATAATACTTCCACGCGCAGCTGCTTGTGAGACAAATACACAACATTTTTCATCGAGTAGCTGAATAAATGGCTAGGAAAACGGCTCAACATGATGTATATCCGCAGGAAACAAGTAATACGCTGAAGACAGGTTATATATCGTAGGTAATATAAGCGCTACTCGTAGAGAAAGCTTTTAGAGGGAGCTATAAACTAACAGTGTGTTTTGTCAGAATTAGGGTAACAAATACCTACCTACCCTTAGCGGGCAATTATTTGATGTAGGCTTACTGAAATACACGTATCTTAGTTTAGAGAAAATCTTACAAAATCTTTATCATGTTTTTTGTTTGTTACAGGTATGTTAAGTTATTTATTTCTTTAAATGCAAAACGCAGGCTTAAAAGGTAAGTACTCATCCTCATAATATTATAATCATATTTTGAAATTAGTCTTTATTGTTATGTAAAATAAAATTGCTATGTGATTGCTTATACTTTTAAAGAACTTTTTCAGGAAAATATCTTATTCTTTTGCAGTTTCTTTTTTCTTGAGTAATAACTTTAGATATAATAGGGTAAACCTCTTTATTTTATCTTCACATGCATATATTGCAATGATACTATCACAATGTATGGTTTTCGTTGGACTACGTAAGGTTTTTATAGGCGTTCATTAGTTAAATAATGTTTTGTTAGAAAAATGTCACTATTATAATAGCATTTGTTCGTGAAAAGATATAGATATAGGGTGTCTCAGTAAGAGTGCACTTTTCCATTTTAAAATAAAAACACGTATATTATGAGAGAGTTGTGATATTATTATTGGATTGTAAAAAAGACATGTTCCGATTAAGTATGGAATAAAATATCCAGCAAATGGACCCCGGTTCTGATGACGGGACATTACTCTTTTCATGAAATGTTCCATGAATTTTACACAGAGATGTGGCTGTATCTCACCGATGACGCGTTGGACCTCTGATTTGAACTCAGAAATTGTTTTTGGTTTATACGCATAAACCCGAGATTTCACAAAACCCCAAAGAAAAAAATCGCACGATCTTGGTGGTCGTTAACATCAGAATTTCGTGAGATAATGTGTTCTAAAAATCGTTTCTGCAATAAGTCGACTGTTTCATGCGCGTTGTGGTAGGTGGCGCCGTCCTGCTGAATTTTTTAATAATCGGAATAAACATAGGTGACAGCTGGCAAATTTCAGAGTTGCCACTTACACAGAAAAAAAATGATTCCAAATTTAAAAAGTGCACTCTTACTGAGACACCCGTTATCTTGGAGAGCTCCATCAGCAATATACTCGTAAGAATGTCATGTAGATACTCTAATGTTTCTAGTAATAAATTAGACTGAAAACGTAAATCTTTTACTTTTTAATGATAATGAAAAAAACAGTACATAATATATTATACACGTAGTTGGTACCTGCACGATTGCAATTTATTTAAAACCCATTCAGGGTAAATACTACAATAGACCAGGGTAGCCTTTAAAAATAATAAAAAGTGAAAAAAAAAAATAGTAGGATTAAACCCATTAGAAAAGGAGGAGGATATTATAAAAATGAAAGGAAAAATAAATTACGGGCGATCTGAGTTCGGGAAGTGGGGGGGGGGGGGGGGGGGGGGGGGGGTTTAAGGGTAAAAAATGGTTTATCTCGATTTCCGGTAAAACTACAAGTCCTATGAAAAAAAGTTAAATGGCAAAGTTGTAGGTAATAAAAAGATCTAAAACTTCTGTGGATATACTTTTTTCACATAACCTCAAAATTTATGTGAAAAATTCCAAAAACCAAGTTTTTGGTTTTTTATTTTTCTTTTACAAAAAAAAAATTTTTTTCACGAAATTTGGTGAAAACTTACCTTTTTATGTCCCAAATACGCTGTAATTTATTTGATTAATAATATTTATTTTTCACCTTATTTTGAATTAATATCGAAAAAGCACCCTAATTTTCAATCGAAAATTCACCCGTCAAAATATCAGCTTTTTTCAAAAAGTTGGTATGTTTTCTGTTTGTTGAAATCTCTACTTTCCGATGGTGAAAAAAATAATATATGTCACTATAGTAAATCTTCTCAGAAAATGCAATGCAAAAAACTCGAAAACGATTTTTTTTTAAATTATTATATACAATTTTGAGCTATTTATTAAAATTTACACTTTAATTACTCGAAAAACATGTAATCTTACGTTTTTCGAGTAATTAAAGTGTAAATTTTAATAAATAGCTCAAAATTGTATATAATAATTAAAAAAAAAATCGTTTTTGAGTTTTTTGCATTGCATTTTCTGAGAAGATTTACTATAGTGACATATATTATTTTTTTCACCATCGGAAAGTAGAGATTTCAACAAACAGAAAACATACCAACTTTTTGAAAAAAGCTGATATTTTGACGGGTGAATTTTCGATTGAAAATTAGGGTGCTTTTTCGATATTAATTCAAAATAAGGTGAAAAATAAATATTTTTAATCAAATAAATTACAGCGTATTTGGGACATAAAAAGGTAAGTTTTCACCAAATTTCGTGAAAAAAAATTTTTTTTTGTAAAAGATAAAAATAAAAAACCAAAAATTAGGTTTTTGGAATTTTTCACATAAATTTTGAGGTTATGTGAAAAAAGTATATCCACAGAAGTTTTAGATCTTTTTATTACCTACAACTTTGCCATTTAACTTTTTTTCATAGGACTTGTAGTTTTACCGGAAATCGAGATAAACCATTTTTTACCCTTAACCCCCCCCCCCCCCCACTTCCCGAACTCAGATCGCCCGTAATTTATTTTTCCTTTTATTTTTATAATATCCTCCTCCTTTTCTAATGGGTTTCATCCTACTATTATTTTTTTTGGTTTTAAAAATTATCGACCCTGGTCTACAAGTTCTGAAAAAATACTTAATATATGTGATTAAAGTGTGCAAAAAAGATACCTGTATCTATTTATACATAGCTATGAAAGGGTCATGACTTTACCATTTTATTGTATACTTTATTGAGTACTTTAGATATGTAAAGGATCGGTAGCTTTGAAGACTTGAAAAGATCAGAAAACTCTTGTCAGGAATAATCCGACCGAAAAGATCCGAGAGTAAAGAGAGAACCTCTAGAATTCTGGATGTCGTAATGTGACTTTGAATAATTATGCGCAGTGTGTTTTTGGTGGTAGTTTTTCAATTGGTTTAGATTATTTCTCTTAAAGATAGAGCGATGGATTGATGTAATCTTAGATCGAGGTATCCTCTGATGTTCAATACACACAAATACATCTATACCACAATAAACAATATTTTAAGAAGGCCAGACTCCCAAAAAAAAGGGCTCTTTTGGGTCGTGTTTAAAAAAATGTCTGTCCGTCAAAATAAAAAGCAAAAGGAAAACAATCTTAAAACTGAAAAATATTTTTTTTTTTTTAATTTTGACGTAAAGACAGTAAAATATGCAAGAAAAGCATTAAGGAATCATTTACAAGAAAATAAAAAAAGCGTAGGTACCTCAGCAGTTAATGAGAATGTTTGCTAAGAAATAGGTGGTCATAAAAACTAGAGCAAATGTGTGCTGTGATTGACGGTTTGAGCTGGGGTTAAATTTTTGAATCGCTCGTATGATTTCGCACGAAAATATCATGCAAAAGATTTTCTATTGATAGAAAGCAAATTCGAATGGTTCAAACCACTCGTTGCGCTAGCAAATGATAGGATTATTTAAAAAATGCGACGATGTGATTTGATGTTTTGTTTGGGATTTCGTTCTAAACTCAGTCATTTTGTATGATTTTCGTGCGAAATATCATACGAGCGATTCAAAAATATAGCCCCTGGCCGGCTGAGTCTGTGAAATTACATTTGGAGTACGTTGCCTGCCATTGGCACTCGTCGCTGTTACCGATGATTGCACGTCACCTCTCCGTTCTGTCCATCGCATCGAGCACGCCACTCGCCTCGATACGTGCATTGCTGGTAACGAGTGCGTCGCAGGCCCTGCAGGGGTTACAAAAGGGAACGGGCGGGTATGAACCCCCCCCCCCCACGCATGCGCCTACAGCTTTCGGCATTTAATATTATTCCCTTGTAACGTACTCTCGGTTCGTTTGCTCGGTCAATTATCTTCGACGTATTGAAGCAGCTACTATAATTCCTGTTCAACCGTTATATTCATAGCTGACGATATATTTTTCCATTGCCTACCTAATATTATTTTTTACATATTGTTCCTCGTTCTTGATTATACTCACATCTTAACATTTAACTTGTTAGCATTTAATTAAGTTAACTATTCACTTTCTCATGGAGTTTGAATGTAATCATATTATTTGCTATTGAAAGCACAATTATACGTGTGATGACAATTTTATTCAAGGAAATTTGAAAAGGTAGACGGCTTATTAAATTCATTACTATGTTCAGTGGGAGAAGCGATAATAATAATTTACGATTCATTAACTTTGGCTGCAAGCTACGTAGGTACTATTCTTGATATGAATTTATCGGTTTCACATGAATAATAATTACGCTGAAAACATAGATCGTTTTCGGCGACCAATAGAGCTGATTTATATGGCTGATAGATTATTGTAGGTATGCTTACTAGCGGTTTGTTTGACCAGGAGGTAGTAAATGGCAAATCAGGCGTGCCTACATGGGTGTGGGAGAAACAGGGAGCGCCCGGGGTGGCCGGCTTAATGACATTTTGTTTGCCGATTGATTGATCGCAGTTCAGATTCGATATGCCAATATTATAGGTCTGATAGATATATTTTTTTCCATTCAAGAGTAAGGAATAAAAATAAAATTTAATTCCTAAACTAGGTGTTTATTTATGTACTAGCTGTGCCTCGTGGTTTCACCCACGCGGATTACTCTTTATATCATCAGCCATCTGCTAGTGAAAATCCCGTCAAAACTGGCCATTTTGGGGTCCACACAGAACATACATACACACATCGCGTTATATATATAATAAGAATAACTGCGCTCCGCGAGTTCACCCACGTGGATTACTCCTTATATCATCAGTTATCTGCCGGTAAAAGTCCCGTCAAAATCGATCCAGCCGTTTTGGAGTCTACAGGAAACATAGATAAATACACCATCGCTTTTTATACATAAAAAATTGCACAATGTACGTACATATAATTTTTAAAACTAAGCCTATAATGTAATGGCTTTTTGAAATAAAGACCAGTTTTTTCGATAGGTGTCAAAGTTTTTTTTTTCTTTTTTTTTTGCGAAGTTTGAAAGCTTATAAATACAACATTGCCTCAAAATCATGCGTTCATGTCTGCAATTGAAACATGATCGAAAACACGTCGTACTCATACCTTCCAATTAATCAGGTTAGCATAACACAATTAAATTAACATGATAATTGAAAGCGTATCGGTTACCTATTTAAATTTAATCATCATAATTTAATATGGTTATAATCAATTTGATTATAGCACTTAGGTACTTAGGGCTCATTGGTGGCAAGGTTAAAATTTTGACTTTTCTATGTTTGCCTTTGTTTTCATCAACAGAAAACTAAATAATTATTGAACTAACTAACTCGTGAATCAAACTAATAAAAATTTCTTTTATTTATTTAATTTTAGTTTCATTATTCATTTTATAAATTGATTGCAGCTTTTCTCACATTTGTTTGACACAAATACTTATAATAATATACTTCTATAAATCTATACAACAATATATAAGGTCGGGGAAAAAGTTTCTTCGTATTTTTTAAACAAATTCAAGACATATTTTTTTCAAGTTTAATTACATTTAATTATAATATATATGTGCCATTTTGTTCGATAACTTGTTGCCATCTTGTAGGTAGTGACATGATCCCGTTGCTGTAGAATTTTTGGGACTTCTGATCAAAAAAATGCAACAAGTAGTTTTGACAGTCCTCTCTTGATGTTAATCTAACACTACCCAAAGAATTCTGAAGAGATCGAAACAGGTGGAAATCTGAGGGTGCAAGGTCTGGGCTATATGGTGGATGCATTAACACTTCCCAACCAAGCTCTCTAAATTTTTGCTGAGTGGCCAAAGATGTGTGCGGTCTGGCGTTATCATGATGAAAGACCACACTCTTTCTGTTGATCAATTCCAGCCGTTTTTTCTCAATTTCTTGTTTGAGTCTCATCTGCTGTTGGCAGTAGAGATCCGAATCGATGGTTTTGCCCGGCGGTAAAAGCTCATAATGAACGATGCCCTGCCAATCCCACCATACACACAGCATCACCTTATTACGTGTTAATCCGGGTTTCGCTACAGTCTGTGGTGCTTCACTGCCCTTTGACCATGATCTTTTGCGCACATTCTTGTCGTAGGTGATCCATTTTTCATCACCAGTGATCAATCTTTTCAAAAACGGTTCGGTTTCGTTACGTTTCAATAGAGAATCGCAAATGAGTACACGATTCATTTGGTTTCTTTCAGTGAGCTCGTGTGGCACCCAAATATCGAGTTTTTTGTATACCCAGTTTTTTTCAAATGGGTCAAAACTGTTTTGTGGTCAATCCCCAGTTCTTCAGCTACGTCGTAACTACTAATATGCCGATCTTGGTCCACTTTTTCAGAAATGGCATCGACTTTATCCGTAACAGGGCGACCAGAGCGAGCTGCATCTTTGACATCAAAATTCCCGGACTGAAAACGCTTGAACCAACATTGTGCTACTCTTGATGACACTGCATTAGGTCCATAAACGTCACAAATTTTATTCGCGGCGTGTGTCGCATTTTTCCCTTTTTTGTTATAAAATTTCACAATATATCGAATTTGTTCGTTAGATTCACTCATTTTATCGAACAAAAAAACAATTGAAAAATGGCGGGAAATTGCTTTTTACTTTTTGTATTCCTTTTTTAAAATGTCATATTTTTAATGGTATCAAAACCAGCCAGATACAAACAGTACAACGGATAAGATTTTTACTACAACTTTATACATACAAAATACGAAAAGACTTTTTCCCCGACCTATTATATACTTATAATAAAACTGTAACAGGTCCAATTCATTACAATGAAGATATAAATTTTTTTTGGACGGCACTCTATAATCGATACATTAATCAAACTGTAACTTTTTGTTTTTTTTGCCTGTCTGTCTATAACTTGGCCACGCTACACACCGAAACTACTGAATGAATAATGATAAAAAAAAATGAATTACAATATTTATAATAATTCAAATGAAACTCTGCATGATTTGAGTTCATACTACCAGGTAGGACACTGGATACTTTTTATCTCGAAATTCAGCACTGTTCACGTTTGGGAGAGGGGACGAAACTCAAAATGTATGTTTAGTTGTAATTCATTTGCGCGTAGTCTGTTTTTTTTAAAGCAGGTAAGTTCTTTTAAAACCGTAAATATTTCAAGTTCATCGGTTATGTAGTTCAGAAATTACAGCCATAACAACCCTCAGTGTTAACTTGAAACATGGAATGTACAGGAACCTTTCAGAAAATGTGTTAATAAATACTGTGGTAATGGTTGCGATTGATACTGTACCGAAATTAGTATTATAATGACGGCACGTCCAATTGGATTAAAAGAACAAAGGAGCCTACTAAAAGAAAATTGAGAAGGGCTATTACTAATCAACCCTCAGAAAAGAGAAAAAATCTCACTTCAGTGAATCAACCAGACAAGTCTCGTAAAGAACAAAGACGTTTCGTTGCAGTAATTCAATGCATGATATTCTTGTATTTCTAAACAAAGGTAGAGCATCATATTTGCTTGGTATTGAATTAATGTATTGTACTTACTTATGTTTTAAAATAAATACGCAAAGTAGGTAGAACAGAGTTAATTAACAACATAGCAATTGAAATGTTAATACATATACTTAATTTATTATTTTCAAAATATACATATTAACACTAGCATAGGTGTTTGTTGTATTATGGAAATTTTAATTTTTTATTACTAGTATGTCATGTTATTCTTATCTGTTATGTAAAACATGACAGACATTTAATGGATAAAAGGTTTTTTTTTCAAATCACACTTACACATGTAAACATTCGTATGTAAATGAGTACGTTTGTCCTCACCTCAGATAAAACAAATAAGGGAGATATGGTCAGGTGGTGTGGCGGATGCAAACTCATCTGGCCTAAATCAGGCTGGATGTATTTAATCGAAGCAGCCGACCAGATTTTGCAGCCCTTTTTTCCATGTGAACTATTAGGTGCTGCTACAAGTTACTTGGTGTGCGTGAAAATATGGACATTTCATATTCGAAAAGTGAGAACAAAGAAGCAATTAACTATCCAACAAATTACTTATACGAAGGGAAGAAAAATAATGGCAAAATTTAAAAAAAGGGAGCCATTTAGGTATTATAAGTGATGTCATCAAAGATTAAAGTTACTACGTTTTTCATTTAAATACATAGTTTTTGAATCCTATTTTTTTAATGCTCACAACGTACTCTAGGTGTACAAACTTAAAGTCATAAAAATATGGTGAAAATTTATGTAAAATTCTGCAGTTTTCTCGTAGGTATGGATATGAAAAAACACTATACCATCACTTATGGGGAAATTACAAATTTTAAACTCGGGGGATTACGACTCTCGCTACGATTTTGCTGCAAATGCCACCCTCGTTAAGATCTTTTCACTCCCGCGTTAAGTAATGTACTATTATTGAAAACCCAAAACTGTAATCGTTATTATTTGTGAACGAAACTGTTAAATGTGGACGCGACACGAATTAGGTCTGACTTCTTAACAACTGACTACTTCTATCATCAGATTGATTTGACGGCAGGTTTGCCACCTGGAGATCTGTAACCGAAGCTTGATTATTTTACGTATATTTTTAAGATTCTAGTACTTAATTACCTCCCAACTCTCTGTCGTATAACCGCAAACTTTGAATTTTTGCCCATAAAATTATTGCACGTTTGAAGCCATTTTTTATCTAGTCAAACTGGCCGTGAAATATTATCTAATACATAATATTACAATAAGAATACATAATCAACCAGATTACGAAACCCTTTTCAGCCCAAAATAGGTATAATGACCGTGAATATATGTAAAAGCTCCGCATCGTTTCCGTAGCTTCGCTAAATAAAACAAAAGAAATACTAAACAGGATCGCAGGCACGCATGTTGGCAGAAAAGTACCTCTATTGGATTCTCTCTCGGCTACTGATATGATTAATGAAATTGGTCGGGCAAATAAAAGTTCATTCTAGCACGGTTGAATGAAATGAGAGTACCTACTGTGTCAGATATGAGCCGTTCGTATACTAGCTGGTTTCAGCGAATTCAAATAAGATTTTCCGGACTTCGTACAATTTCTAGAGATAAAATTAGTACCTATCTTAAATCAGAGTACTTCACAAAATTTCATCTAAATTTTTGTTACTGTGCTAGTGTGATCGAGCAAGTTACTAATATCCAAACTTTCCTAACCTATATTAAAAACTGTGCATTCGATGAGCAAATAAACTTATAAAAGAGCCCAAGAAATTGCGGATCACAAACGACATAGTATCAAACTTTGGTGTTCCACTTATCTACTTTGTTTCGTAGTTGGAACACTGAAACAACGAGAAAGTACGAAAACTTGCTGGACATAATACTCATATTATTATCCGAAAGTAACTTTGGTACAAAACGTTGTCATAAATGGGCACTAAAGTTGTGAATTCGGTAGGAGGCGCCGAACGTCGAGAACGAGACACCCAACGGTTCCCATTTCCAGACACATTATTATCTGCCTCGATACACATCCCGCTATCTGTTATCAAGACGTAAAAATTGCCCCAATGTTGCTCAGATATATTCATACTTTTTACGCCACAACAACGACTATTAAAAATGATAAACGACTATTTCCACTGCTCGTTATTTGCAAGGGATATTCGCATAATGTGTACGGGTAATATGAATGCGGAAAAAATTGTTATCAATCAATAATGGCTTGCGATGGGCGTTCCGTACTAATCTGGGACATAGTAAATATCCGTTTCAAGTGCATTCACGCCAAACATCTTGTGCTGCACGTACCAACATTTCATGACTTTTTACTTTTTCATCGTTACACGAAGACGGAAAGAATATTTTCCGCGTGGAAGAACTTGGTAGCGAAGCGTGACAGGCGCACGATAACGTTGTACTGCTGTACTCTAATTAGATTAAACTGGTTCTGAGCAAAACGTTGCTGCATTTTACTTTATGCTTCTCGTTTATTTATTAAAAAATTCAAAATGTTAATGCTGTGTATCAAACACAATTGGGTGTCATAATTAACAAACATAATTACACAACCATAGTTCAGACTAAGTGAAATAAGAAAAAATATGAACATCGGCGAAAAATTGGTAGTCTTTTGAAATATATCCGATAAAAAACCTAAATTCTTCCTGCCCATTTTTAAAACATCGTGATCGATCAGAAAAAATTAACTGCTTCTAATATCATGTAACATGTGACCAGAATTGAAGAGGCGAAAGTAATAAACGATTTTAACGCCACTTTTGATACCCAACGCATGATCAAACGCTCCCTCCCATCTACGCTGTAAATATCGTAATCAAATGAATTCGTTCAGGTAATAGCTTCAGGTGATTACGTCACTGGCCATTTATATCATTTCCAATTTTGTCACATTGCTGCTCTAAGGGACATTACACTAACACAAAACTATAAGGGAATTTGTATTATATTTAAATGAATTCATGGCTTTATCTTCACAATACATATACGTGACGACATTCGTAACGCAGTTGGCATCGAAGATCTGTCTGAGTGGCGTGATTTGGGAGAGGTATATTTCCAGCAGTGGAATAAGACCATTATGGTGATGTTGATGATGATCTTTACAATAACATATCACTCAAATGATTTCTAAAGTTATGGCGATGGTATTCGTATGTATTTAATAATGTAAAATGCACGTGATAAAATCCATTGTTTCATATCAACATCGCTCTAATTTCGTACTTAATGGAAGCTGTGATTACTTTTACACTAAAGTGTTTGTTTGTGGGGTATTTGACTAAATCTAAACTAAACATCAAAAACACCAACAAGCACTCCCACCAACCAAAAAAAAATTATTTAAAAAAATTATAATAAATAAAATAAACCTACACTAAGAGTCGCGGGCATCCAATGGATGCAGATGACAATCTGTCGATCAGTGTGGAGTTCTAAGGAGCACCTTATGTTTAGCAGTGGACGTCTTCTGGCTGGTGATGATGAATCTAAATAAATCTAAACCATATATAACCATTATAACCATTATAAAGAGGTAATGTTCGTGAGTTTGTCATAGGTAATCTCTAGAACTACTGAATGTATAAAAAAAAAAAAACTGATAGAAAGCTTAACTATCCCTGAGTGATACCTTTAGGCTGTTTGTTTGTGATCGCGGGCGACACCGCAATCAAAAACTAGTAAATTATAAGCTAGGACAACTATTTAAATCTTTTGTTTCGTCTATGCAATGTAGATATTTATAGCAAACTTTAAGTCACCTAAATGTACAATTCAGCATAATTATCATAAAACTTTGTGAAAGTCCTCTTTTTTGTTGTTTATTTAATTATAGTTTTTCTTATGATGCTTCCCGGTAGCAACGTAATCAACGTATTAGCGTTTTTAAGACATTTCTGTCAACATTGCCAAATTTAATGTATAGTTATAAATAAATAATAATGTGTACCTTTCATTAAATGTGACAATGTGTTTAGGATTTGTTTATATTAGTTGTACGCTTAATTGTTAAAAAATACATACACAGAAAACACTCGCTGGCTGAGTGCTCAAACAAATAATATAGTTGTTAGAAGATCTATGGTGTAAGTTAAAATGAAATAAATGTAAAGAGAGCTGATTGTTATAGTGAGTAGTACTGGGTAGTAGGCGGGCGGGCGGCGCGGGCCACACGGGCGCCGCCCGCCCGCAGGCGCGCTTGCTCCGAGAGCGCCCGAGGACGTACGATCGTTTCATTCCGAATCGTAACGAAGTTCGACGATCACATCCACCCTCCGTGGCTTCGTCGGCGCGTGCTGCCTCCAGTCGCAGCGAGGCCGCCAGGGCGTTAGATCGGTTCACTGTGAACTCCGTGTCTGGTTATGTAATTCAAAAAAAAACTTATTTATTTATTAACTCAAACAAATCGAATCGTGACTCGATAGCGGACCGTTCGATATTCTGTAGGTCACCAACCGATGATTGACTTTCAGAAGATTATGTGCAAAAGTGATGTGTACTGTACGCGTATACTAGCGGCGAATTGATGTTAGAACAGGTTTATCGTGAGCTAAACCGATACATTTAACTGGTTGCTAACATTTATATCATCTAAAATGTTGCTTATTATCAGTGCTATTGGTTTAAAGTACCTACATTTATGTATATAAAGATATTTCAACGTTTTTTTAATCAAGACTAAAATATCAATCATTTGACTTGTAATTTAAGGTAAATATGAACAAATGTCCGCGGAATCATTTGACCGACGAAGTGGTTATAAATAAAGCAATGCGTTCAGAATATAATTCAAATTATTGACGATGGATAACGGATTAGTTTGGCGTTGTTGTTCCAATTAAAAGAACAAATAAAATGAAACCAATGAGAATTTGGCGCAATGCAGGGCGTTTGGTTGGGACTTCCACGTTCTCGCGGTGACTCATTCCGAATCTATAATTGCTTAGCGAGTTTTGCATTCTCTGCGACCTCGGTTTTAATAATTATATGCATCTTATCATTACAATAGTACTTATGTACTCGCGTTATGACAACTTAAAAACTTTAATTGAACGCGATAAACCCTGTAATTATAATACACTGTTATCTCTATCACGGTTGTTCACTACAAACAGTAAATATCCCGATTATAGTAATAATATAACTGTACCTGTAATTGTGTTCTGAAATAACATTCATTCATTAACTTCTTAATAAAAAAAAAAAAAAAAAAAAACTACAAATTAATACCTACCTACTAAACTAATCTATTAAACCGCTATTTAATCTATGTTCTGAATATGTGTATGCTTCTGTTAGAAGATCTAATTCAAAATAGAAAAAGGTTGAGGTATTCTGTAGCATCTCGTCATTAACATTATCAAAGCAATATGTATCGTATGCATAATTACTGAATTATAACAAATACTATGTATCTAAAAAACTATTCTTCTCGAGAAACTAATTTATGCTAAAAGGGTAGTTTACCTGGCATTCAATTTAGTTTATAATTTTATACAGAATCAATAATCAAATATCCACGATTCCGGTATTGTATTTATTGGAATATCAATATACATGGTAGTTGTGAACGATTATAGAGATTCATCCAATATGTAGATTGTAGGTAGAGCTGGATGGTATTTTGTAGAATCTAATTCAAAGCAGCACGCGGAAAGTATTTCTGCAAATTATATCGTATCCGAGTATTTTGAAAATAACATCGCTCGTACATTTTATATTATACTGGGTTTCTATTAGATGTTACCAATTAGGTATACAGTTGATTTTTTTGGATAGTAAATTTAGTCAATCATTTAGTGTCATTGTATAAATCTTCAAAACTCTGACATCAAAGCTAGTCACTCAGCATATAATTATGATATTATTGTAATATTTTAATTATTACAAAACCAGGACAAGGATTATAAAATTGGAACCATATAGCTAATTCTAATTCTATGAGCAGGCTCCTAAAATGTTCGCCACGTGCGCCATGTCGTTTTACTGCGGTATACGCTCTACTTTACTTGGAAAAGTTCGCGCCAGCTATTAGCGTAATTAAAACGCTCCAGGAACACTACAGAAAGATATCTAGGCTGGGAGCGAAGGAAAAACAAATCACAGACGGTTCCGACTAACCACGACAAAGCTTTATAGCAGCATTTTACTAATCAGTAACTAATGTAAGCTGGCTTTCAGTTACCATGTAAAAATTTATCTTTGCTTTGTAGTTTCTACAGTTTCCCGCAATTTTTTTTAGAAATTTCTCATTTAATGCTAAGTTTAAGCAGCAGTTTATATGCCATGTTGATATGTGGTTATTTCGATGATTATTATGTTATTAAACGAACAATAAGCATACGAGAGGTGATAAATATAATGGTTTTACTAAGTCCTACATAGACAAGAAAAACTTCTACAAAGACTATTTTAATAAGACAATAAATTACTATGCAGTAGGTTAAAAGTTTAGCTCCGTTGTTCCCAGTCTAATCCACTTACACCATGGTTATGTTCTAATAATAGATCATTTTGTTATAAACTTAGCATTAATAATAATTCATGTAATAGTCAAACTTTTCCTTTGTTCTTTTTGCGACAAAATCATTCCATTTCTGATAAACTTACGCACATTGCGTTGAAGTTCATGTTTCTTTTGTTTATGGTTTTATTACCAAGGCTACAAATAATGACATACCAAGATGTTAAAATATAAATCTACTAGCCGTCCGCCCCGGCTTCGCACGAGTGTAAGCTTGGCCTTCGGCCTCGCTACAAAATATAATATAGCCTATGTCACCCGGGGATAGTGTAGCTTCCCAACAGTGAAAGAATTTTTCAAATCGGTTCAGTAGTTTCGGAGCCTATTCATTACAAACATACAAAAATAGGTACAAATCTTTCCTCTTTATAATATTAGTGTAGATTTAAAATGTTTTATGCATTAGCTGTTACATTATTTTGTTTAATGTAGAGAAGTCTCTCTTTATTAGTTTTAGATTTAGGCAAATCACTGTTTATCCTAGAGATACTTTTCCATCAAATTAATTAACTTCTATTTACCTGTATTATGCTGAAGTTGAAAATATAATAAAAGGCGTCTACTGCTAAACATAGTCCTCTTCCTTAGAGCTCAACACTGAACAACAACCTGCCAGCTGCATCCAATGGATGCCTGCGACTCTCACGACGTTCTCATTCAGCCTAGTGAGAGACCTACCTGTGCTGCGTCTTTCAGCTCGTGTTCTCCACTCAAAAATCTTTCTTTCCATCTGTAAATTATCGGTTCTTCGAGAGACGAGGCCTGCCCATTGCCACTTCAACTTGAAAATCTTAGTAGCTATGCCTGTGACTCTGGTTCATCGGTTAATATCCTCTTTCGGGATTTTATGTTTTTTTTTACTATAGCCTAAATGAGTATTTAAAAGACAAATCAATTACCTATAGAATAAAAATCCGCTCCGCACTTTATTGCCATACCTAAGATCTGTATATGAATTTTATAATATGTGTGTAATAAATTATTGAGTATTCAGTTTTGAGTATGGCGCAACAAACTCCGAAAATAACTCTTTGCGACTCCGTGTTTTTCCAAAAGGTCAGCAGTAAAGGATCATGTCTCAATACTATATGTGATCACACAACATTCATTGCATATAAATCTTCTGATTCAAATGTAGAATCGTTTTTTTTTCAGTCAAATGGAGTAATACGTTAAATTATCTTATAGATATTTATAAATTATGGCGACAATAAATCTGACAGCTTGTTAACGACGTTCCCCTCTGGGGACACGCCACTTCAAACGCAGACCGTTTAGCGCCAGATACTTGTAATAATCGTGGGACCTGCTCTGAGTCAATTCACGTTCTAAATTATTATTTTTTTAGGGCTCCATATCCAAAGGGACCATTCCATCTACTTGACCTTATTACTTAGCTTACGATGTCTGTCTATATAATGTCATGATATATAATGAGTTGAAACTTTCACACAATAATTAATGCTACGATGAATAGGGTATTTGACTGATTTTACAAAACCATTTTAAATTGTTTATTACATTAAAATAAAGCAATCTTGTAATTTAATCCTCATAATTTTCAGTATTTGTGTTTTAAATGACGGATCAAAATTCAAATTATTAAACAACCGCGTAAACGCTACCTTTGACATTCATGGGGCCACGTGACATTAGTGACGTCACACAAACAACCGAGTTAATCTCATCATACAATTGTTGCCTCTATTTACTTTTCTGTGACGACATAAGGACATTCGGCTAACATAGAGCGTTTGCAGTCAAGTCACGTGATCAGTGAAAAACATATTTTTATTATGTATTTTTCTAGAAATTGGGACTTTTTTTTTTAGTTTTTAGTCATTAAATACTTTTAGAAAATAATAATCTTCTAAGATTACACCAGTCTTAATAATATTTTTAATATAGTCAAATACCCTTAATAATAAAATCAAAAATAGAAGTGCCCCATGCCAAAATTTATTTTTGTCTTTGCTCTAAATCGGTAAAACGCTCAAGTGCCAAACTGGCATGATTATAGTTATACTAAAACCACTCTAACTTTAAACACCCTAAAACCACCAATACTAAACACTGGGTAAGTGCAAGTCGTACTTACTTATTACTTGGCGCTGTAATAATTTTAAAATGCACAAGCGTTTGTCTCGTGGAACCTGCGTCGCCTTTTGGATGTATTAAAAAAACTGGGGCCTAATTTCTTTTAATTAGTACGTATCCCTTAATGCGCACATAGCCAGTGTTGTTTTCATATTGTGAACCAACAGTAGTTTGTAGAACTAAATTAAACTACTTAATAATTGTAAAAATATTGAAGCAAACCATTGTCATACATGATATAAAAGCGTTGAAACATCTAAGTACCTTAAATAAAATTATTATTCTAAGGATTTATTTTCACGTCAAACTAAAGTTATCATGAATAAAAACTAACTCGAACTGCAATAATCATAATAAATTCAAAACTTGAAATAGAATGATAGTTTATCAAAATGTGTGTTGAACTCCACCACAAACAATGAGAAGTGTGAAACGATAACGACGTCAAGGGAGGTGTGGGGGCGGGTGCGGGAGCGGGAGCGGGTGGCGGCGGAGCCGGGCTGGCGCTGGTGCGAGATGAGGTGACGCCGCGCGCCGGCCGCTGACGCCGCTCGCCGCCAATGATGGTGGAGACGCACCGCGCGCCGCCACCTCGATGTGCGCGCGCGCCCGAGCCACGCGCCAAGCCCGCCTCGGCCTCGGCGCCTCCATCACTCGCCGGCAGCGGCTCTCTCATGCACCTGCGGCGACGACGACACAAGACTGTCCATTTTGGCGAGAACCTCTTGATGCAAGTGTGCGCAGATCGTGCGCACTTAGCCGCCCTCGGAGCCAGAGTCCCAGATGTTTCCTTTTGCCATAAAAATCATACGGGTCTACGTAAAGGTGACGCCCGTTTCTGCTGTGTCGCGCATCATTGCTGCCTTGCCGCCGGAGCGCTCGTGGCGTTGACGTCTAATGGAAGGCCAAAACCGCGCAGAGAGCGCAGCGGTGATTCCCACGACTCAACGAGTGGTGGAGAAACTTTTGATAAAGGAGAGAGTAACGGGAGCTTGGAAATTAAGGAACCGAAACGCAAAACTAAACATCATCATCATCACCACCATCACCATAAAATCCACACATGTCCTTATCACGATGTTGCACTTCCTCCAGAAGAGGAACCTAGCGAGAAAGTCATTGTGCCGAAGAAAACCGTATCACCTTATCTGTTCATTCCCAGTAAGCTAGAACCAAATGTACAGCAGTTATTCAGTTTTATTGAGAGCGTACTGAGCGCCTGGGCTGCTGAGGAGGGTCTTACAAGTACCGGCGAGTACTCCGAGCCAGATGAACGTATGGTGCGCAGACGCAAGCTGAATAAATACAAGAAGCGTACTGATGTCCTTAACATAAGACGCATAGTTTACGAAGTATCCATCTTACATGGCACAAGACTGCTAGGAAATGTAAGATATCGTCACTATCACTGGAAAGGCACTGCACAGACGTGTAATGAAGCATTCCTCAGAAAGGTGAGACAGAGTATAATATTAAATATATGTATGTCTATCACAGCTCTATGCACAGCTACATAAAGTGCATTATTGTATTGTTCGCTTTCAGAATATTAAGACCGCTAAAATGGTCCTATTGCGTTATGCCTTAACAATAACGAAGAATAAAGCCAGTGAAAGATAGCTAACATGTTGACCTTATTTCAGTTTTCTTCTAGTGGAAATTGCAATTTCCTTTTTGTTAATGAGGGCTTTTATATTCTACATGGCCAACTTAGATAATAAACTTTTATTAACATTTTAGTTAGTTTTCTATTTTGCTTTTATTAGACCGTAAGCAGAAACTTATTATGAATACGCTGTCGCATAAAAATTCAGTGGTACATGAACGTAAATGTAATTATGAATTAAAATACACTTAGTGACAAGTTTGTTCCAGACTCATGATTTTCAACTAAATATGCCCGGCTTTCGTTCCTATAAAGTACCTAAATATGAGCGTACAAAAGTTGCTAGAGCTAGCTTCGGGGTGCCAAAAAGGAATTAATATTAAATGCAATTCAATTTCAACGGTACACTTCCAACAGTGAGCTTCGAAAGTTTAGTTTGCCTAAAATGTAGAAATTCGAGCCACAACCATTGAAATACCTACCAACTATTACACTGAAAGATATAGTACGGAACATTCCTGGTAAACTCCAAAATTCTATTTAAGAGAGTTTGTATTTAAATTTGAATTTAATTTTGTAATTCATAAAATTAAATATAATTATATTCACTGTTATTTCACGTATAACTGAACTGAATACTCATGTTATTGTATTCATTAGTTTTATATTCATTAAAGGTAAATCATACTATAGTCAACCTCAATTTGAAAGTCGCTGAAACCTAAAATCATTGAATCAACAACTAACATAATTTATTTGCGCGTGTTGCGCGACTAATTTTGATTTGATTGCGATTTCAATATTTCTGACCGATAAATAATAACAGTACTTGAATCAACAATTAGTAATGATTTAAGTTTTAGTTAGAAAAGCTACAATAGGTACTCGTATAATTTATCTTACACACTCATACATAAATAGGTGTACGCTATCCATGGGAGAATGACATAAACCCTAACTAATATTGTAAATGCGAAAATAACTCTGTATGTCTGTTTGTTTGTTACCTTTGCATGAGTAAACGGCTGAATCGATCTTGATTAAATTGAGGAAGGCAGTAGTGTGCATCACGAAAGGACATATAACTTTTCCTCTAAAAAAAAATAGAAAACGGGTAAATCGGGGGTAAAACCGCGGGATCCAGCTATCACTTATTTAAAACAGGAATGAACATGTGTGACTGTATGTTTCTCATACCCGTAGCAACAAATTAACGGAACGAAATTATTTTTTGCCGACAACGCGACGTGAACATTGCATGAAGATTAGAAAACCAGAAAGTGACATAGGATACTTTTTATCCCGGAAAAAATATACGGTTTCTGAAGGAATGTTCACGCGGGTGAAATTGCAAAGCGTTAGTTATTTTATAAAGGAAATGTTGTGTGTACCTATGTGTATTCTTTTTTCATGTGAAAAGCTAAGGCAAGGACGCACGGCGTCAAGGACCATCGAGGCGAGAGCGCGCCGCCATGGGTCGCATGCACCTCAAAGCAACTCTTTCCTTGTTACATTGTGTTGTATTCAAAAGAGCAAGGGGACACGGCTACGCCTGTCTTAATTAAATTTCCATTAATACATTTTATCCAAACTCTTATTAAATTAATCTAAGATGCTATTGTTTTGTTCAATCTTATTTTTAGCGACACGTTTCCAGATCGACAAATCTCAAAATGTTCCTATATGATAATAATATAATTAAGTCATATAAGCACACTAATCCAAATGTAAAAGTGTAACAATTTAGATTTTCAACATGTGCCCTTTGAACTTCGTTAGGTACTAGAAAATATTAAGGATCATTATAAGATCAAAATTTCATTTCATCAAAGAATTTGGTCTTAATGAAATAAACTCTACCCAAGTAATCAAACAGCCTAGTTTAGCTCTCGCTCTAGTTTTTCGCACCTAGCTGCATACCTAAGAGCCAAGGCAACAATTTCCAGAGGTGGAAACGAGAGTGGTCTGGGGAAACTGCTTTAGTCTGTAACGTGCCATAACAACTATGCATACCTTTACCTGTGCTGTTGTTGCGGAGCTCAAATGACGTCTAGGCAGATGTACTCAGGATTCTATTACGGAAATGGATGAATGTTTAACAGTAACAACGTAGCAAATATTTACTGTAATTAAATTAAGCACTTACTTATAAAAGATTTCACATTTACATAATTACAAAAAAACTTTAGCTATCATGGTCTCGAACAAGATAGGCGCTACCTAATCTTTATTATGCTTTGTTAAGATCTTCATTTAGTCGTAAGAAAATAATAGCACTCATAAAGATTAACTTAATTATTATGGAGCTCTCGTTTGCTTTTAGACTATCGAGTTTCTAATAAAGTATCCGATAAGTATAAATACACCTTCTGAGAATGTTTGGGCTTTCTAATTTATATATTTGAATCTCTCTTGTGTCATTAGTCTAGTTATCAATCTCACGAGTAGACAAGACTATGTATTTGAGATACATTTACTAGCAGTAGTGTTGTACACAGATATCGGACGATGACCGCATGTCCCTGACGACCGCTGTGTCCGACGAAGACGACGCGGGAGAGAGCGCTATGAACTCTCCGTACAAGGGCAAGCAGACCGGCGCAGCCGCCGCCTCCTTCAACTGCACGGGGGCCGTAAGAAAGGCGGGGTGAGTCCATCATTATTCAAAACCACCACATCAATTAAGATGCTATCCATCAGTTTACTAATTCCCAGTCTTACTTATTTATAAGTAAACCTAGAAATCAATTTACCAAAATATTACCGAAACATAATATGACAAAAATAAATACTTACATGCATCTTTCTGAAAGTTTGAGGACCATCTATTGATTTAATTATTTAGTATGTTAGTGATATACGAATACGTGCATTAACTTTGCTGGGTAATGGATTGTGAACAAAATGTTTAAGTGATGAAAATCTGTTTAAAATGTAAAAAAATCTCATCGAATGTGTTCAAAACAGTTAATATTATTTAATAAAAAAATAAAAATAAAATTCACTATTGCACACATGGTCATCTGACCCCAAACTAAGCCAAGCTTGTAATATGGCTGCCAGAGACTGATATGCGTACATATATATTTTTAAATACATACTTAAATAAAAAATACTTTATTGCACACTTACAATTTAAGTACAAATGCACAAATGGAGGACTTTATGCTAAACATTTACTGTTGTAAGCATTCACTAAGTAAACTATCAATAAACCAGTAGCAAGATAAAATAAATTAGGTATTTTTTTCCTTTTTCCAAATAATTTCAAATAATTCATAACCTAAAATATTGCAGACCCAAAACACGTTGTACCCAGCTGAAAAATAGGCCCGAGTACGTGTGATTTTATTCAATTTTACAAAGTCCCGCATCAATCTTGGTGATCTGTAGGGAATGGGGACCGCGGATCACACCTGGGTCACCCTACTTGGAATAATATTAAGTTCTAACATTATTTATACTTAAGCGATAATTCTCTGTATTTCATCATCGTTATTAATGGGAGAAGACATTAGAAGCAACATTAGTTTAAAGTCTTGGCAACCGTATAAACTTCATATTTTACGGGTAATTAATACTTATATCTTCCTTAATTTCAAAGTTGTTTATTCAATATATCTTGTGTTGTATATGTATAGTAATTTTTAAACTTTCGCGATTCGAACACATGTTTTCATATTTATCGGGACTTATCGCGCACTATTAAATATAGGTAAAAATAGATACCTTTCGCTCGACGTGTCGACCATGTTACAATGGCCGTGGTCACGAGCTGACCACGAAAAAACAATATGAAAACAATATGAAAGCAATATGAAAACTTGTATAAGTATATATTAAATTGAGAAAACGAAAAATAATTAAACTTATTAATTAATTAAGTTTACTGATCTGATATAAACGATTATTATTTAAAATCATTCCACTGGTTTAGTGCCAAAATAGTCAAATCATGTTGCGACATTATTTTTCAAAACTTGTGTTTTTTCGAGTTTTTCCTAATAATAGTGGTCTATTAACCATCAAGCGACAGGTAACTTTCATGAGTTTAGTGTACCTACACTAAACTTGATATAATGCAGTGGAACGTATCTTTTCGTGCTGTTCCCAAAAATCAACAGAAGAATAAAGCGTCATAATAGTTTTCACTAATCTACTAGCGCTTGATGGTGACTTATTTGGTAATAATTTTATAAAACTTGAAACTATCGGTGCTGAAAATTTCTGTTATACCTACTTGACTCTGGTCAAATAAGCAAGATGTCTGGAACCAAAACATAAAGGAAAAAAAATAACCTACTATCTATCATCATTACTAATCTGCAACTTGGAATAAAACTACTAAACTTTGAAGAAATTCAGTACTGTTTTACAATAAGATTCTTATAGAAATTTTAGCATTAAATGGAAAAACGTTCAACACTGTAGTCAAAATAAATTTAATAAGTAAAGCTTACTATAAGATTAAAGATTAAGTTGAAGATAAAATCTGCATGGAGCGGTGTAGCTCTGCATAATAGTAATTAGATTGACAAGGCCCATCTACAGCGCATTTGAACTTAAATTGTAATGGTAATAATGGTGGTAAACTTAAATTTGATGTGCTTTTGTAACTTGACATAGCTGAGTGTTCCTTGTGTTCCTATGGCGAAAATAAATTGAACTTGATTTTGAACTTAAAGAATTGTCATTTTATATTCTCTATTTCTATATTTTATATGTAATAGGTTTTTGTTTTTACGTGTTAAAGCTCAAGCTATATATTGTTCTCGCAAATGCATTCAGCTTTTGCAAAAGAAATAAACAGTTTAATAATTAAAAATACCATCCTATCCGCATTGTATACTTTTAATGAACGTAAAACAAGAGTCAAAGGAAAGAAAAGCGATGTCTTATACTCTCTGTGGTATAGCAAAGTTTCTATTAGAAAAGCCTACGGCATCCTTTATGTTCCTTGAGGCTACAATTCTTTCCATGAATCCCAAATGACCGGAGGGAAATCTTAGCCGTGACCCATTCAATGCGCCTGTAAAACGTACGGAGGTTGTAGACAAGATGACGAGACTTCGTTCGCTTAGTTTTGTAGTACTCTTCTAAATGTAGATTTATTTTCAAGAGAGAGATTGGTTTGGAGTTTAAATAGCTTTTATTACACCCAAGTGTATATTGGTTCAAGACTTTTAAGCAAACAGATAAAGAATGAGCAAATTTTTTTACAGGCTTGTTTCTCTAATTGTTTTAATTATTCCAAGAATCATTCAAGATATCAACTGACATGGCATTTGGGAGATCTTTCCTTCCACTAATCATATTTTAGATTAAACTTTTAGTTTTTATTTAGTTATTTTAAGTTTTCATTATTTTTCTGTTTTTTAACCGACGAAAAAGAAGGATGTCCACTGTTTTATTTTTTTATGTATGTTTACCGATTTCTCCGCCAAAGGTTGATCGATTTAAAAAATAATCTTTTGTATGGTAGGGTATACTTCCAATCTGGTCCCAATGTCACTAAGTCAGAATCTAATGATGGGATTGCAGGGAAATCGAGGGCAAACCTCAAACTTTATGGGCACTTAATACGTTTTTCATCAAGTCGGTTTTTAATGTGATCCACTTGTTATAAAATATAAAATTGTTGTTGATAAAATATATATTCCTTACTAATAATTTTATAAAAGCAACCTACAATTATTTTATGTTAAAACTAATCCAGTCTAGGTTTATGATTAAATAAAGTGGTTTTTCTTGGGTTTACGATAACTAAGTAATAATTTTGTCTTCTTCCTGTTCTTGACCAAAAGATTATATGTTTTTTATCAAACACCAGATTTTATCATAATCTGGCGAGATACAGAACCTCATTGGTAATTATAGTTTGAACAACTATTGATTTAAATCGTATTTGTATTATTTTCTGTTTAGTTTATTTTATAGTAAAGTTATACGATACGTCCACTTCACTCGATCAGAAGCGACGTATACGGATTTGACTCCAGCAACTTTTCGTTTCTTTTGGAGTGCATCGTGTACTATTTCTGGGTTCCGGAATAACATTTTCATAATTATTGTTTGCGGCGAGTTTCATGCGAATGACGTCTTCAGCGGGTCTTGTTACAACTCTGCCTGGGGCGGATCACGTCATCAGCAAATCTTATTCAAACAATACAAAGTTATAAATTCTTTCGGTTATCATAAATTTCTGTTGCGATTTAATTCGTACAGATCTGTGGGTTTAATTGACAAACCTTTAGTCCTTTTTAAGAAGGACTAAAACATATGTAGGTCTGTGACAAAAACCTTCAATCTTGAGCATCTTAACATTGATGTTTGCAAATTTGTCAAAGTTTCAAACTGTCACTTGACTGTCACGATGAATTGTCATGATTCAAGAATTTTTAATTGATAAAAGTTTTAACTAAAACCATACATAAATAAATACCTCAAATTATTAGCGCAATTTACACAATTATATTCAAAACAGTTATATTCAAAGAGAATTCAATACGTTGTAACAAGATTCAAGATGTAACCTACAATATATACAAGATTAGATGCATTTTCTTCGAGTATGTCGAGTTCTGCATCAGTTTGCTCATCCCGAACTGTTTTTACGTTTAAGAGATACAAAGTGGCTAAAGCTCCAAGAGATAAAGAAGTTCCGACTCCAATGAACGTTATTATTTGGGCTATGGAAGTTCTTACCCGAAAGACACCAGGCGTGCCTATACACAGGATTCGATCACTAATAAAGCAAAATTTCTTTTTACCTTGCCAAAAAAAACACGTGGATAAGAAAATTTCAAAAGCTGTTATGTTTGCTGAGTACTTCGGCATTGTTAAAAAAAGAAATAATCTATTTTTCTTACAAAAAAACAAGATATAAGAAAAAGATGACACCAAGGTGAAACTGAAAAACTAATTTATATATATTTAATAGTTTAGTCTAACGTGTGTGTTTCATACTAAATGATTGAATCAGTAGATAATAAAAATATTGTTCCAAGAATTAATTTTTTTCATTTATTTTAGACGTAGGTATACTTGTTCGATTTGAGTAGGTAGGTACTGTCAAAATAAAATAAAATTATAAAACGAAATAAAATTTAATTACCTATCAAAGAACTTGGTTATCGAAAGATCTTTTCATACATGTCTATTGCTTTAAAGGCAGCAATAGGTAGGTAATTTGTTTTATTCTGATGCAGATTTTTGAGTGTGAAGAAATGGCTGTTACGGAAGAAGCATCAAATAGAGCTGGCACGCAAACGGGGATGGAAAGGTTATTGGGTCTGCCTGAAAGGCACTACACTGCTGTTTTATCCATGTGACTCTCGCGAAGGCCGCTCCGTAGAAGCAGCCCCTAAGCACCTCATCATAGTTGACGGAGCAATCATGCAGCCCATTCCAGAACACCCCAAACGAGACTACATATTCTGTCTAAGTACAGCGTTTGGCGACGCTTATTTATTCCAAGCTCCGTGTCAAGTAAGTACCATGATATTTTTAAAAATTGAATGAAGTCACAATAGCTGTCTTGGTCACATATACCTATAAATTCCTAATATGCCCCCAAATATTTATCTTAATACTCAGGACGTTATGTCGCCATAGATCTTATGCCGACACGAACAATAATCACCTATGTAAAGAGATGAGGCTACTTGTATTATTAGCGTTTATATTTACTTCTCGTTTTAGTAAATTATATTTTCTTTATACAGTTTTGTTAATCTACACTTTCATTTATTTCGAAAACCCGTACGAAGCGCTTTGATTCCACTTTTATTGTGCAATCCTCTACACTAGGGAATGCGCTATCTGAATGAGTGTTGCCCGATAGTTCCAATATATAGATAGTCCCTGATACAATCTGGGTGTCTTCAAATCACGAATGAATCAGTTTCTCCTAGGCAAGCGTACTCTATCGTAGACCGCATCATCGCTTTACAACAAGTAAAGTGGCGGACAAACGCAAGCCTATTTACATAATATTAAACAATAAAAAAACGTCTACAATATTATCATAATGAAGCAATGTTTTCTAATTTGTATTTATGTTTGAGGTAATCTCCGGAACTACTGATTCCGATTTTAATAGAAACAGAAAGCTACACTATTCCTGAGTGACATACAGAATGTTTTATTAAAAACGTGGGCGTTATCGCGGGCAACAAGCTTGTTCTTAATACTTGTCTTATCGTGTCATGTTCTTAGGTTGAGCTGGAAAACTGGGTGAATAGCATACACAGTGCTTGTGCTGCTGCGTTTGCTCGTCATCGCGGCAAAACCGGCACTCTTCACTTATTACAGGAAGAAATTTACCGCCTGGAAAAAGCTATCGAATCTGTAAGTATACATCATAAAAATACACCCACGTAAAATAACACTAACTCACTCGTTATTACTGTTAACCTCTAGTACAGCTTGTTCGAAGGTTTACCCTTTCAAATTTAGAGATTGGATTAATAAATATAGACTATGAAAATGTGCTGAACACAAAGTGGTCTCGCCGTGAAATTATGCACCGCTCGCCTTTAACTGCGCATCGCATCAGCCTGAACCAACACCAGCATTGTTTGACTACTACGAATATCTAACTACTTTCCAGAAATATGGCCTTTGCCTGGCTTGAATTCGACCTTAGCGTATCGGAACAAGAGTGACATTCAAACACGTTTTATCTTTCTATTGCGCACAATAAACATTCTTCCTAAAATCCACTCCACTTCAAACGTGCGAGAAGTACTCCTTATTAATGCAAGTAATTGTTCGCGTCGACTTCGTTGGGAAAATGCTTACTTCGTAACCGTTTAGCTTAATTTATTATTTGGTCCAATACATAATTCATCTTATTCATCAATTTATCGTAACTGTAAGATTTACGAATAATTTTAAGCGATATAGAGCGGTATAAAGGCCAAGTCAATTCGTTACCAACCAAGCTACTTCACGGCATGAATAGCAGATTTTCTGTATGGTTAGGAGTAAGTAAGTACAAAACATTAGCTTATCTTAGCTAAGTATATCCAGTTAAAAGCAATTTGTTGTAAGGTTGCAAACATCTTATTCAGATAATGTAATAAATACAACTAGAATTCGATGTTAGAATATTTGTAGAAAATGTGTGAGAAGGACGGTCTGCGGTCGGAAACGTTCCTCGTGTAAATCGCGCCAATTTCTGACCCGCACTGGGTGACCGCAGCACGCATCAAAGCCTTTGTGGCCGGTCCACACTACTCGTATAGCCGAGTAATATGTATGCCGAACCAGCCTTGTTTGCGATTAACTCTGCGATGCAAATACTGGAAATGAAGACTCAAATTGATCAACAAAGCTCTCGCTCCAAGACTTTTACATTCCATCCGCTCTATATGCAAGCATTGTTTTGCCTTTTATTCCTACTTATTCTAAATTAAATAAAACACGAGTATTTTGCTGTTTTTGCTTAAATAGTATGTTTTTTATTCGAGCATTCAGATTGGGTATGGAGTACGACGAGTACGGAATTCTCCATGAGCAGTACTAATATTAGATTCTGTTTTTGTTTTCTTCAGTGTTATTTGAATAATCCTTTTTTAACTGTTCGTTACTCCAGTTTAATATTAATGGACTATGGAATTTGCAAGTATTCATATTCTGAACTTGAAATAAGTAATTATTCAAACTAGTGAGGACACACTTGCCTGTGGCGAACAATTTATTTTATCACCGCGATAGTAATCGCTGGCAGGTGGGAGCACGCGCTTATTAATATTCATAGCACACGTCATCCTCGGCACAAGTTCGTGGACCCGCCTCTCCTGCTAGACATATAAATACCTACATATCAGACATAACGCGGAGCTTCTTTCCAAAGAAAAAACTTCATCGGACACAAAACTGTTACTATTTTATACTCAGACGTAAACGAGGTTAAGGACGCTCTCTTTAAGTAGAGCTAAAGCGAAATGCTGGAGGTCAGTAGTTCTTTTTAGTTGGGGTTTAGCCTGAGGCTTTTGGTCGTCTTTGCTAACGTTATAACTAATGCAAGTAGTTTGTACCCACGAGCTGCCCTCATGTGTAGAATGACGCGCATGCTAACGTAGATTCTCACTTTGACTGGCTATTTCAATCGGAACGTGTTTATTTCAAGACGAGTATGCGATAGGGAATGTGTCAAAGGGTTATTGGGAATATTTTTCCAATGGTACGACGTTGTGTGAATGAGATATACCTACTAAGGTATTTTATAGAAAAAAATTCGGGAGCAGATCCATTTCGATTTTGATTTACTGACTACCCCGCTCGTTCAGTGTTTTTTTTTTACAGTGATGTATCTTATTTTTAAAATATATAGGTATGTTGCGAAAAGCATAAAATTTACAACTTAAATAAAATTGATAAAACAAAAATAAGATAAAACAAAACTGATTAACAATAATATAATATTGTAAATTGTATGCCTTTATTGGTACACCATATCGGTTTCTATGGCCCAAAACCCATCTAAGTGACGTGACACGTGATCTGAGAAATTTTCCTTACGCGTGACCTGCTAAGTACTTCATAATCATCATCATTAACAGCTTACCACGTTGCCACTGCCGGAATACAGGCCTTCTCATGTTTTTGAACTTTTTGAGATTTTTGGACATACGGGATATAACGGTTTTATCGATGTTTTCTAAATACTTACCATGTTTTATATGGAGATTTGTGAGAACATCTGTCACGTAACATATATTGGTTTCTACCCTAAACATTATGTAAATCAATCAATTGTTTCACTAGTTTTAGAGTTATCTATCTAAAGGAGCTTCGGATTACTTGAAAGTAGGGCAGGCTGTTTATACATACATATATACTTAATACAGGACCACAAGTTGAAGCACATGGCGGATCTGCAGCAGTCAGTAGTTTCGGACCCGGAGATGCGCGCACAGCTTGCGGTTCAGATGTTGCAGTGGGAAGAGAACCTAGAACGGCTACACTGTGAGCAGTTTCGCCTGCGCTGCTACATGGCGAGCCTGCAGAGCGGAGAACTACCTAACCCTAAGGTATGTTCTATTATATCTGCGCGCAGGCTAGTTTTGTGATACTAAAGCGTCTCTTTTCCACTTGCAAGGATTTATGGAGATCAATCTTTGTCCCACTCCTACGTATCCTATGATGATCTATGATTATAACTAGCTTTGTTATACTCATGGCTGACCCTACAGTATGTTCTGTTATATACATCGCTATGTCCAATGTTCTGTTTTTCTTGAAATAAGTTTCTAACGTGGGGTGTGCAGTTTTTTCACATTATTTTTAGTAGAGTCAAAAGATTGAACGACTAGTTACAGCTTTATCTTTATTAGTATCTCTTTCCTACAATATGTCCAGTTCAATACAATATGTCCAGGAGTACGTTTATTTGGGTCAAGTAGTTTCCTTTCAGGCGAGACAAGAGAAAGAACTTGCTAGACGCACCGAAAACGCCTGGAAGAGCTATTGGTCCATGAAAGATCACATGAAGGGACCACTACCACTCTCCTTAAAACGTAAACTTATGGACATGTGTGTTCTCCCCACCCTCACATATGGCGCTCAAACTTGGTCATTAACAAAGTTTCAGAAGTTCGTTCTTGGAGTATTTCAGCGAGCCATGGAGCGCAGTATCTTAGGAATGAAACTTACAGACAAGATAAGAAACACAGAACTGCGCTCCAAAACTCAGATTGCCGACGTAGCTCAGAAGGCCACATGCCTAAAGTGGGACTGGGCCGGTCATATCAGTCGAATGTCGGAGGATCGTTGGGCCAAAACCACAATACAGTGGCTTCCTCAATATGGCAAACGACCTCCTGGACGGCCTAGACGGAGATGAAGGAATGAACTGGACTCCTACTTGAAAGACTGGGCCCAAATTGCCGAAAACAGAGACGAGTGGAAGGAGGGAAAGGAGGCCTTTGCCCTGCAGTGGGCAAAGGCCTATACAGGCTAATATAATAAAAAAGTATCTCATTCCTTGTACTTTTTTTGTTTATGAAATGTAAAAAGTAGATTTCCTCCCTTAATAGCTTCCTGTTTCCCACCAGTTCAGTTCCAGTACCAGTAGTACATGTATGTTTCATTTATTGAACAAAAGAGTTATGACAGGAGGCTATATTTATTTCCTGTTTTAATCTGTGACGTGAAGTGAATAATCCCTTCTCTGATCCTCCTTCCAATACAGCTACCCATTTTCCTGCACGCCGATTCGTTATCACCATAATTCACTTGAAATCTGATCGAAATACAGTATTGTTTTTGCCAATCCCAAAATAACAGGACACGCACAATTTATCACTCAATAATAAGGTAGAAATATAGGTATAAGGGAGCCGAATCGTCAAGTGATTTTATCGTGGTGACAGAGAATGGATATTTGTTGGCTCTGCTATCAAATTGACAGTTCCGGTGACCGGAGAGCGGGGTTCGAATCTGTTACGGCGCGACCCATGTCACGCCACGTCATAACGGCTATCCAATACGCGAATAATAAAAATGCTCACAATTTATAACAGGAATTGGGTCTGATTAACGGATATTCCAATATCCTCCGCGGAGGCTATGGCATGCCAGAATTCCAAGAATTCATTTTGCCATTTTCTGAGCTTTAATATTAAAAATTACAACATATTGATCTTTGTAATTTGTCCTCACATAAATATTTATACCCAGTGTGTTTACAAACTCAAATTTTTCTAAGGAATTGGTATGTCAAATCCACGAGTTATATATCTTACAAAGAAATTTTCTTCCATGTCAAAAACTAATTCTGGAATACACCTCAAATAAAATTGGGAGATAGATCAAAGGGTAAAATTGATTTCGTTTACGCTATTTAACGGATGCGTTTTGTGTCTAGAATTAGATGAAAAATATCAGCGAAGTTATTTTTTTTTTCATTGAAAGTATTTTTAAAGTACACGGAATAATACTAACGTTGAATTAGGTTTTTCTTTAGTATCGGTATTGGTAGTTTTTCCTCGAAGATAGGCACCACCATTTCTCATAATCACTCACAATACTACTGTCCATTATTCTGCTTGTAAGTAAATTTTATCGTTTTACACGAATTATTTGCACACGCACACTAAGGTTATGCGTGTTCACATAGATTTCATTGACACTGGATTATCACAAAGCAGAATGATGTACACTTGCAATGTGTGTGATTGGAGGATGGGAGATGCGCTGCTTCGTATGTTGAACTATCCTGGTGTTGCAGTCTCTCCTTACGCACGTCTCGCGTGGCACGAAGAGTACGCTGAACAAACTGGGCGTGTTCACGGTGTCGTCGTTCCACGCGTTCATCTGCGCGCGTTCACCGTCGCTGCTCAACAACCTGCTAGCGGGCCGCGGTGCCACCAAGCGGCGCGCGCCCAACCTGTCCCGCTCCAACTCCGGCTCCAGTCGCCGCTCTATGCAGGTACGTTCCACGCGTTCATCTGCGCACGTTCGCCGTCTCTGCTCAACAACAAGCTGGTGGGCCAGCCACCTGCACCCCTCCATGCAGGTACGTTCCACTCATTCATCATAATCAGCCTACTTCATTCCATTGGTGGACATAGGCAAGCACACTACTCGGTTCAATCATCGGTTTTGAACTTCCAGCTACTATTAATTAGCAAAGCTCGATAAGCACACATATATAGTATTGCTGGCTAAAATAAAATTAAGGTTTTGCGTTAGGATCGGCGGGTGAATATATTTATGTGCTATTTTCCTCTCCCCGAAGTGGATACCGACCCGGTTATATATGCATTGCTTAAAATGCTGATGGTTACCAACACGCTGGCACGACCATCCTTTTATAATGATTAAAATAATATCAGTCATAATTTTCGTGTAATTTATCAAAACAACTGATGATCGTAATAGTCTGTGATACGTGTATAAAACGTTTTCAAATATAAAATGGACGTGTACAACGTTCTGCAATTTCTTATGTCTTTGTTTCGTAACTATACGTGACTGTTTTCGCTTTGAAAAGAATAAAGAAAACATGGCGAGTGTTTCCAAGAACCTGACTAAAACATTATCTTACCATGCGAGATTTTCGTGGAATATAGCGCTATACTTACCTACTTTCCTGAATACCTTACTCACGATAATATCGGTGGGGTAGGGATTTACCCAACCCAAGATTTTTCTTGCAGTCAAACTAAGCTTCTTTTGGAGGTGTAATCCTTCCGACCAGTCCTATTCTAACGTTGTCGGACTCCGCACGCAACCCTCCATTAATTTCTTTGTCAGTCTCAACTAGTGGCAAGCGGACGGCACAGAACTAAAATGTCAAATACCCATTTCAAAGTCCGCTACCCTTTATGGTAAATGGAGGAGTTGAGTCATGATTAAGTTAACTAAAGTACACAACAATATTTCAAATGGGACATGAATAATACCTACTGTGGCTTATGTCCTGCTTTATTTATACCTTCTTACTAAATTTAAACGTTATAATAGCTATTGACTCATTTTCTTTTCAGTTCAAAAAAAACGCCATCTTTTCTTTTTAAACTAGAAACGACTAGTTAGCTACGGTCTTAGATCGCTGAAAGTTTGCTCAAGTTGTTTCTCGTGAAGCACTTTCCAGAAACTCGCCGAATCACTGTGAAATTGCAATATACACGGGTTGGGTCTCGAGTCCATTTTCCAAGTGTTTGTGAAATGGAGTACCAAAATTTTCTTGGCATTTTACCTCTACCCGAGCGACGGATGTATAAGGTGTTTTTTTTATCTAAGCGAAAGGTCGTATAAATCACAAGCCATTGGAATCGGAAAGGCCGAGGTGGCGCGCCCCTAATCCGCAACAGAACGTAATACAGGTCGTCACGAAAGGGGACCATTACTCCGACCCGGGTGCCGGTGACTGCTTGTCATTAACCACCATTGTTTTGTCAACAAATTGCAGCCAAACTCATTTAAAATAAGGTCTTTTGACGATTGTCGCTATGAAACAATCTGTGCCAGTCTTAAGTGTCATGATTCCATTTCTTCAAGCTATTCAAATTTCAAAATGGTACTAAAATATTATGAAAATTTGTAATCATGTACTTATACTAATAACGGTATATATAATATGGCTGCGGTGACTTTGAAATAAATACGATTATACGGAGACTTAAGACTACTTGAATCCGCAAGCGTACTTTTTTACTTCCAACGAAATAATGAGCAAAAACCTTTTCAATTATGAATTTTAGAGTGGACCTCTCTGAGTTTGTTTTAGAACTAAGACAATATATAACGGGTCGCGCAGCATCAATTTCAAAGCCAGAGAATACACACCTATATTGTTTTAGAAAAAGATATATGATAGCTCTCTCGCTACGCTCTAAATCAAACGGAAGTGCCTTGATACACGGATCAGCTCCGTGTTATTTGTATATGGGTATGTGTATATATCATTTGTGTAACGTACATGTTACATAAAAGCTTTAATGATAACAGCTCTAATCCATCACGGAATGGTTTCATTATGTGGTTTGTTGTTTGAATTTCAATTTAATTAACGAAATTCATTCGCTTCCACCTGTTTACAGTTAATTAATTGGTTCGTATGTTACTCTTAAAACAATTCCACAGAAAAATTCAATATCAGTATCACGTAAACCACATTCATACATACATGAACTGTTTTCACATTTTTGTATTGAAAGTTAATCATTTTACTCTCAAGTTTTAAAATTGGTTTAAAGAAAATTTACAATAACCCGAAATCATTTTTACACCCTTTCCGCTTAACAGTGAATAGACTATAATGCTAACTTCAATCAGACTTTGAAATTTACGTTGTCTACAATGCAGACGGTAACATTGTCTTTTGAGCCTATTTCTTAGCGCGATTCAAAATACGCTCAATTTTATTCCTTTGTCTAAATCTACGAATAATTATCATAATTACTTTAGTTTCATCATAATTACTTTACTTATTAACTACGCCGAAATATCGGGGCTCTATTCACAACCTTATCACAGTAAATAACCCGTTAATAATCTAACCTAACCTAACCTAACTGTGGTGAACAACCAGATAAAATAGTTGCGTAGTAGGTACTTACTGCACGTGGTTAGGTACGCAGATTCAATGGTAACCGAGCAGTAGCATGCTTTACAATCTGACGGCACATGGTTCGATCCTCAGCCCTGCACCAGTGACTTAATCTATTATCTAGTCATTAAATAAATTATGTACCAATTTGATGCCATTGCTCAACAACGATGAACGAAAACAACGTGAGGAAACCAGCATGTCCAAGAACCTCAAAAATTTCAAAGACGAATAACATTTACCAACATGCACTGGGCTAGTATGGTGTATTAGGGCCCATCTCTCAGAGAGAGGCAGTGTCCCAGCGGTGGGGACATGATAAGCTGATAATTATAATAATAATAACCATCATCGGTGCTAAGTATCGAGGATCGGAAGAACGTATGGAAAGGCAACGAACTGCATGGGTGGGTCTATTGGGCCTTAACAGGGCCCTATGTGGACCTGCAAGCGTCTGTGATATGGTTGCGTTTCGGTGAATTCTTTGGGGTAACCGGGGTTTTTGCCTGTGCGATCGTGGACGCAGTTATCAAGACGAACAACTATCGGAAATATATTATGAAAGACGGCACGGTTGACATCTGTCGGGCATGCCAACGGGCAGAGTCTCTCCAACATATAATTTCCGCTTGTTCGCATCTTGCTAATGGCGAGTACTTGCACGGGCACAATCTAGTGGCCAGGATCATCCACCAGCAACTTGCCCTTAAATATGGCCCTTTTTATATATTTATTGTAAAAAAAAAAATTTAAATTGCGAAACATGAATAAATAATGTGAATTATAATAATGTAATAATTCATTTATTTCAAGTATTATAAACTCATAAAAAACGTAAAAATTATGTTGTCACATTTAAAAATTTAGAATAACTAATAACGATTACTTACAACTTAAACTAATTTTAGTTATTTCAATATATCAAAATAATAATAATTATACATTCATAAATAAATAAACACGATGGATGCAGGCAGCTTCAAATCGGCCCTTTTGGAAATAGATGGGAGAGGCCTATGTCCAGAAGTGGTCGTCCTATGGCTGAAATGATGATGATGATGAAATTAATAAATAAAAAAGTTATGAGGTATCTAGACAATGAAGTGTGTTTCTAATTGGCGGGCTTATCGCTTCTTAGATTATTGATGTGAATGATTTGTCAGATGTCCCGCGAGGAGGGTGAGTCGACGGTGCGCGTCTCGTTGCCGGAGGGCACCACGGCTACGGTAGGCGTGCGCGAAGGCATGACTGTCGAGGAGTTCCTGGCAGCCGCGTGCGCACGCCGCTCACTCAACGCACTCGAGCACTTCGTGCGCGTCAAGAAGCGCCGCGACATGGAGGACCACAACTACTTCGTACCGCACCGCACCGACCTCATCGAGACTTACGTATGTACACATTCAATCATACTAATATTATAAACAAGAATTTTTATGTCTGAGTATATTTGTTGCCACTCACCTTAACTGGCTTACTTACATTTTGAATTAACTTATACACTACCCAGAAGCTCAATTTTTTTATCGGTCGTATGATATTTCGCACTAAAACATCATGCGAAATGACTGACTTTCGAACGAAATCCCCAACAAAAGTAACATTTTAAAAATAATCTAAAATAATAACTCAGTAACGCAACGAGTGGTTTGAACCATCCGAAATAGTCTAAAAATCGAAATCATACGTACGATTCATAAATTGAGCCCCAGAAAATTATATGGTTCTTGCATGGAACGAGTGAAACCGAGGGGCGTAACAATTTAATCAGTCTACATCATGTACACACTATACTTTGTTGCATGTTTTTTTTTAAAATATAATACAGAGTGACGAGACTAGCGAAGCCGTTCGCCTGATGACTCTTCACGCTTGCCCTGTAATTTCACTGCAAACATTGCCCTTTAATCCAGAGCACAGTAGCAGTTACATTACTGCTTGGCGGTTGAATAACTGGCAAAGGTGTGGTACTTCCCCAGGCGGACTCTGTAAAAGAGCCCTAACACAACAAAAGTGTTTAGTGGGGAAGGGGGAGGGGAATGGTAGTTTTAGCTAACTCTATTGCATGTGCAGTGGGAAAGGGACAGAGAGGGGGCAGTTTTAGCTATATTTGTGTGTTGTCATTATTATTCACAGTCTTTCTTATACCGTTGCAAGTCATAGGTCCTGCGGTAATAGGGTCCATATTCCATCCGCGATAGTGACAACTTTGTTCGTGTTCGTCCAACTCGCAGCTGTTTCATCAACGCTCAGTTCATCTTTCCTCGGCCATCACTCTGTCATCACACACATAATTTTAAAACGTAACGTGATCGACCTCACTGTTTCTTCATCTCGAAACAGATTTAACTTTCAAATTTACTTAGGTATACACCTGTATACACGATGAACGATTTGAAACGTTGTCATCTTTCTAAAACAAATCAAGTGATTAAGCTAATGACGCTTCTCCAACGCGATGTCTCCCGTCAAAACCGATTATAAAAAACTTTTGAATTTACATTTTCAAAAGGATCATCTGAACAAAACGGTGTCATGTTTTCTAATTGGTCGCCAAGCCATGGCGGTAACGTGTAATTTTTATTTTAAATTTAAATTTTTATTAGCAACCAGCTTGCGGTTAGATGGCATCATATTAAATTAATAAAGATAAATATGAAATGTTTTGTCATCGTGAGTGACGTGAGAAGGGTCTGACAGTGGCGTTCCATTACACAGTATAACACTTGCACGCCTCACTGCTGTACGGGTTATCAAAAAGTTATATTGCAAAGAAACACTTTTGGACCAACGATCTTGAAACAAGTTATTCCAATTTCATATTAGGGTACTTGTGTATGAATTTGTCAGGCATTCAATTATACTCTGTTATTAGATGTTATGTTATTAGACTTTATATATACTTATACTAGCTGTACCCGCACTTCGTCCGCTATTTCTTCAGAAAAAAATAGCCTATGTCCTTCCTCATGATACATAGGTACTACATCGCAAAATTTTATCGAGATCGCTTAAAACGTTCAGCCGTGATTATGTTGCAAACAGACAGACGGACAGAGTTACTTTCGCATTTATATTATTAGTGTGGATATATTTTTATTTCATAAGCAACTCCACGTCCACGGACACCGGGGTCCGCGACTTTTGTTATACCTAAAATTTTGTTATCTTAAACGAATTTACTTAAGCTATACACATTACTTATATTTTGGTACTTTTTGATAAACTAAACTTATTTTAAAGTCACGTTTAGAAGACTAATCTTTTTTGGGAAAGAGCGTATTTCTAAACGATAAATTTATATTGATGTAATACATATTGTAGACAACAACACGATATGTACGATACCTTTTTTTGAATCGCGAATACAATTTCCGCTTTTTTACGCGGTCAAAAAAGATTATAGCCTCGTAATTAAAGGCAACGCTATTTGTTTAATTTTTATTATGGGTCATACATACTTTACGAGATATGTTTCGTGGTTCCTTGTTGTTGAACTACTCATATTTTTTTACGGTTTAAAAAAATGGGGTTTCAAACGGTATAATAATGAATTTAAATATATTTTCTTTGTTAAAGATGTCAAAAATCGTTGTGACGAAATTTGAGCTTTTATAAGATGAGTTAAGAGGTACAAAATGTACATAATTAACATTAATGCGAACGTTAAATCTTAGTTAACAAGAATAAATAATTAGATATGGGTTGATGGTTAAATAACGGAAACGTTACTTCTTGATCAAACTAATTGCGTTTTAATCCATCGGTTTTGCGAGGATTTACCACGTTTCTCCTTGATTGCGGTCCGACAGTATAAGGATAATCTACTCTCAACATATATATATTCCTAAAATAGCTTTAAATCTTTTTGGCAACCCTTGTTTCTAAGGTAACTTTAAGCTATAATTGGTCGATAGTGTTGTAGTAACTTTGCTGGGGTGATGGTAGCCAAGCGGTAGCATGTGCTCTGTACTATTTGACGGCACCCGGATCCTCGGCCCTGCACTACTGACTCATCTAGTACCTAAATAAATTGTGTTCAGTTTCGATGCCACCGCTCAAGAATGGTGATGGAAAACATCGTGAGGAAACCGGTATATTGAAGAACCTTAAAAGTTCAAAGACATTTTATATGACACTAGCTGTAATCGCGACTTCGTCCGTGATTTCTTCAAAAAAATTGCCTATGTCCGTCCTCATGATACATTCTATCACCTCGCAAAATTTTATCGAGATTGGTTAAGCCGTTTACCCGTGCTTATGTAGCAAACAGACAGACGGACAGAGTTACTATAGCATTTATAATATTAGTATGATATACCAGCATACACTAAAACAGCATGGTGGATTAGGGCCCATCCACTCTCTCTGAGAAAAAATCCGTGTCCCAGCAATGGGAACATGAAAGGCTGATAATACATTCATTGCTGTAACTTTTATGCAAGAAATATTGATGTTATTTTGAAATATCTTCCTAATTTACTTCTCCGGAACGTTTTAGTTATGTTAAATATACACAGATTTTAGAAACATGTATTTACTAATTATTACATTAATGAATATTAATTAAAGTTTAAATATCTTATTGCATAGGGGGATGTTGCTCTTACAGACCCCTAACGACTAAGCTGAAAGAAGTAATTGTTTTCCTAAAAAATTCGTGACCTACGATTTGGTTCACATTCATAATACTTTCTGCCCAACAATCGAACTCACTACGAGCTAGTAACTTTTAAGACTAGAGTTAGATTTATTCTACACCAACGTGACGTCTATATCAGGCACGTTGGTAGCCAAACCTTATATTTGAAAGTATTTCCAATATAAAAAAGTAAAAGTTGTTAAACATTTCACATATTTCAGACACACTAACAGTTTTTTAACACTCCCTACATCAGAAAACGTAATGTGGTTTGAATATGCCTTGTAGCTGCAGAATTTCCCACCTACCAAAATGCTGAAATAACTTTATGTAGAAATCCTCCATGAATGGACATCTTTGCGCTTCGAGGAATATCTCGTGAGTCGTTAACTTTCTCAGCATTTACCATAACACCGAGTTTTGGGTATTTTAGTGTTGAAATTTAACCTTTCGCGTAGAAATGCGAGGTTATATGAAATTCAGAATTAAGTTTCACTATAGAATATTTCGGTTAACTTATATGACTGTATACAATGTTAAAACTTATCAGTTTCAGATTTTAATACATAATCGAACATATATCTAAACTATTATATACATATACATATATTTATGATGTAAACCGACTATATAGAAAATCATAAAACAATCACTGTACCTAAAATTGTATCCCCAGTTCCGAGGAAAGCGCCTTTTGTATCCGGACATTACATAGTTTCTGAAGCTTCCAGCCTCCTTAGACAAACCAGATACGAATAGAACAAACAAACGAACCGCACATACTTAAGTATAGTTACAACAATAGAGGTACTTACAGTGTCTACGTAACTCAAGTTTAGTCGAGAGAAAATGCTAGCTTTAAAATACGGACTTACTCGTATATCTGCCGATATCTTCTTTGAGCGTTTGCGACGCTGAGGTTAAGATTACGTAAAGATATCTCACTCAAGTTAAATCTTCTTGGCTCTAATCCGTTACAAAAAGTTTGTAGCAATTCGAATTTAAATAACTCTTTGAAGAAATTCCTGGTTTCGGGAAAAAATCATTCCCGTTTGTCTGATTAGGTATAAGCTTATTCTGATTATAGCTCTTTTACTCTTACTAGTTATTTATTGTTATTACTCTGATTAGCTATATTATTATTCAATCCATTCGATGGTTGCCTGGAAGAGATTGCTTTTAGCGATAAGGCCGCCACTTAACTCTTATGTTTCTAAGCGATGATGCGGTCTACAATGAAGCATGCTTGCCTAGAAGAAACCGATTCACTCGCAACGGTTTAATTTGATAGCACAAAAATGTGTTCATCAATGAATGTGTGTAATCTGCCTAGTTATGAGAAGTATAATATTATAAACTAGCTGCGCCTCGCGTTTCACGCCGTTTCCTCTACTTACTTGTAACTGGTGATGTAAGTATATGATGTGTTCTTGTAGCTGCACACTCACGAGGTGGTGGAAGTTTGCGCGAAGATCCTTTATCAAGTGGAGCTGCAGCGGAACACCCTCGAACAGATGTGGGGCTTCAGCGTAGAGGCTGAGCTCATCGAGAATGCCGAGCGGCAGGACGAGCTCTGCTGCTACGTCAGCCGCGTCGAGGATAAGAGCGTCGCTATGCAGAACGGTAATGTACTCTTCCCTACACATACCACCTATCCCTCGTTAACTCACATAATAAACAACAATATTTTTTTCCAAAAAACCGACTTCACGAGAAGTTAATTTACAAATAAAGAAAACCATACAATTGATTTGGGCACCTCTTTTTTGAAGTCGGTTAAAAATTAAAATAATCTCCACACACTTTCGCCTCCTTTTCAAACTTATAATGTATTGTTTCCCATTGTGCGCGACTTACGTACCTATTCGTTCGCGACTCGCCCTTTGTTTTATGTTTTAAGCCTACTTTATATTTTTCTCGAAGCCTTTATGACAGAAAAAATACTTTTCATCGGCGTTGGATCCGTAATGTTTCGAATCGATATCCCGTAGAACAATATTTGAATTTTAATCCCGATTGTTTTTTTTATTTATAAAAGCGCTTTAAAAAAGGTAAAGACAATCATGGCAGACACGGCGGTTTCTTTGCCAGGTATTATCAAAGGCGACGAGATAATGGTGATCAACGGAGCGATCGTGTCTGACCTAGATATGATGTACTTGGAGAGTGTGCTGCAAGAGGAGCTGTCCCTTGTCATGATGATGAGGTATAAATTAATAAATATAAATAAAGAACGTTTCACATTCATAGCTCTTCACTAGGATTCCCTGTGTCGGGGTTGACACGGAACACACCCAAAGATAAGGATTACATACTTATACCCAGATCCGGAACAGATATTTAAATTCAACATTTAAACATTTGCCCAGCCGAAAATCAAACAAGGAATATCTTGCTTATGAGGCAGACGTGACCACTGTGCCAAACTGGTCGTCAGTTGAGTAGTAGTATTTAATCGTCACTTTTTATAAATAGCGCCCTTTTACATACTTACTGACCTATTTAGCCATTAGTCAACAATATCTCACTTTCTGGAATTATCTCACTTAATTAGGGACGCAAATAAAATAATGAACTCGACTGTCTCGCTGTACGTTTTACACGCTGATGAAACTCAGCCGATCGTCGACAGAGTTAACAGCTGTTCGTTCATTAATCGAGCGACCCGACGAGGCGCATTCGTTAACATCGAATTAGAATAAATCGTTGCGGGCCGAAGCGAGTTTTTCTCAATAAAAAGGTCAGGTAGTCCGTTTGTGTGTCGCGGAGAGTGGAGCACTCGTGGCATGGGAAGTCAGCGCCTAGAGCACATAATAAACGGAAGTTAAAGCGCGCGGAGTGCCGGTGCCGGAAGAGCAGGGTGGCGGGCCCGTTCATCGGCGTTTCCCGCCCTCATACACCTGACCTTTCACGGGCGCGACGAGTTGACTGAAGCGGCCGCTGCGACCTACATACGGCGCCCTCGCGCCCACCACCGCCGCCTGCAGCGCCTCACCTGCCCGCGCGACCCATTGTCACCGACCGCAATTGAGCCTCTCAACTGCGCTGCGCCGCCTCGGATAATGTTCCCCAACAAATGTCATCTCGAAATGAGCCGAGCGATGCGATATTATTACTGTTGTGAGTTGTTTCATGTCACCGCGCGCCGCCCGTTCCGCTCGTATACACGGTTACGGCTTAAAGGCGGTCGCCGTTATTGTCTCGTAAAACGCGCTCAAGTTTTCGGTCCGTATAATTAACGAATTATGTGGCTAATGGTGCTCTGACTTTTCGTTTTTAATCAATAATAAAATCGTAACCCAAAACAAGTTTCAAGTAGTTCGCAAAGTTCATTTCAAGTGGATAACAACGTCGTTTGTTAATTTAAAACAAAACATGTTAGTTACGTTATATAGTCAGCAATTGTTATTTATGTCAGAATTGTGCTACAATTCTTTAGCACAGTTTTTCCGAACAAAAAATTCTTTATAGTATCTCTACATAATATTGTGCTTGTACACATCTCGCCCATTTCAGGCTGGAAAAACCGAAATATTTTCGTTTCATCTTCATTATCGTGGAACGCTCGCAACGACCGATTCGTGCCGTAATATTTTTTTCGTACAGTTTGCCGTCAAAGTCTCAGTTTCGTTAGGTATCTGTGCTCAAAACACGGTCATGATTAAATTCCATTCATGGAAATGATACGTACCGTGAATGAAATTCTATGTTTAGATCTCGATTTGATCTCGGCGTTATTCGGTAGCTTACCTACTAATGCACATGATCCTGGTTGTGTGCTTTGAATTCAGATGCTTCCCGATTCAATTCTGTTTGACGTGCTCTTGAATTAACATGCCTAGAATACTCTATATTCAAAACGTTGCTTCATGTGAAGTAGTGCGATGAGATTCCATTCCCCGAATCGTTCACGTCTGATTGTGTTTATATGGAAACTCGATTTAATTCTAAAATGACGTTGTTTGCGGAAGCCGTCCCTCGGAAAGCCCCTGGGCAGTGAAATCTACGTAACCAGTGACGACAATCTGTCCAACGTGTGAGATCTACTTTCCCAGTGAACAGTTGATGTTTTTGAGCAAGTCTAATGTGATGCGACATCGTTCCAGTATTCTTTTATTTCTTGTCAACCGCTGGACTTGCTCGAATTCTTTTCGCTGGCGCAGTCGAGTTCATTAATATTTATGCAATTAGAAACTTCTCTGGAATCTCTTTTTGAATTTTATGAAAATGAAAATATATTTCATTCACTAGTGATGAAAAATGCCAACTGTGAGTAAAAAAAAAAATACGGAGTCACGTTACGCAAGTTGAATACAACTATGCGATGCTAATTATTGTTTGTAAGTTCTAAATATAGGTGACCTTCATAGAAGTGTACGTTGTAAATATTAATGATTGGTAGTGATGGATAAAAGGGAATGTTATGGCAGATCATCCCGCACGGAGCCGCCTGAGCTGACGGGCGTGATGCGCGCCGCTACTGACGACATCATTGACTCGCTGGTGTGCCCGCCGCCACCCACCGACCCGCCAGTCATCTCTGACGACATGATCTCCGGACTTATAGTGCCCGCGCCTGCTTGGAGTGAGTACACACACTGTAGCTTACCTTTGATATACGTACGAATTGTGCCCCACTCGAGTTTGTCGGTCAATACAATTTCAACAGCTGCCTCCAAACAGCTTGTAATGTTTGATTTTGAAATGAAACTAAGTTTGTCATCTATCGGGTAAAGTTTGAAGCACAGTTGTAGGTAGGTTACAGTTTTTGGAGAGCTGCTTCTCATTGCGTGCAGTGCAAAAGGGAAAAAAATGCATAGGAACAACGGAATAAGCATTATTTTCTATTTTAATAGCTATTGCCCGCGACTTCGTAGGCGTACATTTTAATTAAAACTTTCAACTTCCGTTTGCTCCTTTAATTAGCCCCTTTCGAAAATCTTAGCGGACCTCTGCACCTCATATAATTTATCTGCCAAATTTCAGCTTCGTAGACCAAGTAGTTTTCGAGACCGTGATGAGTCAGTCAGTGTACAGTGTCAGTGGGAGTATTTCACTTCTATGTAAATGGTTATAACAAATTTATTTAGAACTAGCTGCGCCCTGTGGTTGCATGCGCGTGGACATTCCTTCAGTACCGTAACCGTATATTTTCCGGGAAAAAACTATCCATTGTCAATATCCGGCTCTCCAACTATTTTTATACAAAAATCACGTCGCGATAATATTTTGCTGAGAGAAAGACAAACTTACCAATAAACACAGTTTTGTATCTAAAATAAGTATGATATTCTAAGTAGGCAGGTACTTAGGTAGTTTTCTCAAGTTATAAATAGACTGATGTCTTTTTTTTCGGGCAAAAATATTCGGAATGAAACAGATTTTTTTTAAACAAATTTCTAGTGTTATGTTTTATTTTACATAAAAATAATACATAGCGGTATTTGCGTGACGACTTACTATCAAGAGGCCCGCTTGCTTGTTTCTCACTGTGTTAAAAGGCAGCATTATGCTTTTCCCAGGAAATGCTACCTAAAGCATAAAATTATACTTGCGTAGGAAGTGAGTATAATGTTTGCTTCCTTATCATCATAAAACGCAAAGTCATACTTAGCTACGTTAACCAAATATAGTCAATTACGAATACCGCAGTGCGCCCCTGAAGAATGATTAATTATCAAAATTTCACCAGGTGCTAAACTGCGAACTTTGCCGTTTTCTGCAACCAATTTACATTTACACTTTCGCATCCAAATTTTCCCGAATGGTGTTATTCCTTTACCTGAGAAGTTATTTTCACTCTGACCCTAGTATTTAAAAGTGAAAATGTTTTAGCGCGGCTGTTTTGATGTTTTTCATTACACATCAACTATTCGACGGCTCGTCGCTGCGATGACTTGGCGGATTATTATTTACAGGGGGAGCTTTTAGCTTATGCTCTGTTTTGCTGCCGTTTCTCATCCCCTCGGTAGAGGCACGCCGCGTCACGATGATAACCTTTGCGATATTAAACCCCTTCCGTGTTCTGCTACAACATCTTACTAACGATATTTGTAATAGTTTCCTCTGTTTTAATGAAACACTTAATGAAACTCCTTGTCTAAAGCTAAACCATTAAGTGCGGTCGGTAATAATACCTTATTCTAATTGTTATTATGTATATATATGGGAACATTTGCGGTGAATTAACATTAGCAATGATACTTAGCTATGAAAAACATACTTAATAGATATTATGACTCAAGATATACGAGTTCGTACCGTCAATGTTGTTTTTCTTGAACGTTTATTGCTTAACAAGCAAGTATTCAATCGTTGTATTTACGTAATACTTGGCATCGTTTCCGCAGCATCCTAAGTCTTTATATTTGAATTGTGGCTGACAGCCAATAATATTTTGTGCATCACAGAATAACTGGTTTTGCTCGATGCGGATTATATAAATCTCTGTTATAGGCAGGTTCATATTTCTCTTTACTGCGAAGTCGTTCACACATAGGCACAACAATCAACGCTTGATAGTCACAACATCTGTTGTAATCAGGACGGTGTATCTACCCACATAACTAACGCTATGCATTCCTGTAATGAAACATACACCGAGCTCACGTATTAAACGTTTCGCTCAGGCTGACTCGTTAAACTGCCTCATTACACGTGATTTTACACGCAGGTGCTTTATGTTTGCAATTACTTAAACAATACTTAAAGCTATAAGAGATCACTTGTTTAATTATGCTCTATCATTGCAGCACATTACAATATAATGTTGTTAAGTAGGTATAATATCGATACGTAACTTGAAACATTTCGTTATAGGAAAGGTCCTCAACCCGGACGATATTAATCAAAAAGTCCCCAAAAAGCTATACGTCCAAAAGGGAAAAGGTAGATTTATTCAGCATGTAGGTATGTTTGTCTGGTGAATGAAATACGTAATATTATATTGGAGCTTGACCCATTTTTGCGCAGAATACTTTCAACTCTCAAAAATAAGGGTTGCTAATTTTATTTACGCAGTACTAATAAATTACATTCCAGTCCCATTTTCCTTAAGAAATAAATTTGAAGTAATTTCTTAATCGTGTTCTTTTGGCCTTTTTTCTTCTTTATTTTGTTCTAAAGCCGAGTGTTTGATATGTTCATTATTGCGTAGAGTTATTATTAAAGTAGGTAATATCCACAAGTTCTCTGCTCTTTGGCGGTGAGTACATATTTCATTGTTCTAAAACAGGAGCATCACGAGAGGCAATTATGACGACATATTGAGTCGAGTTGTAGTTGTTGTTTGTTTTATGGCGGCTATAAGAGTATCGGGGCGCAGCTTGACATGGCCCGAGCACGGAGCGCGAACAATGATGACCTCTTATAACCAACAAACAGGTTATTTATTACGACATCCTCCACTAATAATATACCCGTCACACAACTAATGACGCGTAGTCTTATGTGAAGCGAAAGACCTTTTATTTTTAGGGTTCCGTCGTATTCGGAATCGGAGGCTCAGTCAGTCCGTCTATCTGTCCGTCCGCTCTAATTTTTAGGACCTTCTTAATTCTATTGTTACTAAGATAAGTGCATGTGCAAAATGTGCACAATTAGAGTTTGAGTCTCTAGATCTAAAATTTTAAATTTACAAATATAATGTATATATTATTTTGCATTTTTGTGGTGCATGTACCAGACATGTGAAATGAGGATGCACAATTTTTTTGTCACTGTTGGATATCGTTAAATAAGTATATTAAAATGAAGGTACGATTTTATATATCAATTTATTAACAAGTGTATCATTTACGAAATATGCTTGCATTTATAAAATTATAGACAGAAACTTGTAACTTGCCATGCCGATAGGCCATATAAAAAAACTTACATACTGTGTTTTTTTTTTTTTTGAGTTATAGCTATAAAACTGTAATAAATTCAAGACGTTCTAGCTCAAAGTTCATTGACCTTTTCGTAAAATCATTTATCAAAAAATGTTTTCAAAAAAGTCAGATAGAAAACCAAGTTTTCTCCTTGACTAAACCATAAGAAGTATATGTTATGTTGGGATGTCAAATTTCTGAAGTCCACAGTTCTTAATTTCTTTCTTCACAGAGCTTCGTTCGTTCGATTATTTATATAACTACCAATTTCTGAACTATGAATATGACCACATTTATATGGCTTTGGCTACGGAACTCTACCATATGCGTGTCTGGACACGTTCTTGGCGAGTTATTATTCATTTCGTGCCGTTACCGGCGACCCTTTCATGAGGTTCTGTTCCATATATCAAATTATAATCTGATATTGAATTTTCTCATACATCACACGCGATTTAACATTTTCGGATAATTTAATACTAATAATGTACTTTACCCTCTAAAATTATGTCAGAAAGTATATAATGTGTTGATTCTTAGTGGTTTTTGCATTGTGTCGTTTTACAACTAGTGTTTTCTGTTTAGGAAGCTTCAAGACAGCTTAAAACGAAAATAGCCATCGTCAAAATGAAGGCCGTGACCCCACCGCGAGCTATTTGCTTGTCCCCGATGTTGACACACTGCGGCCAAAAACTCATTGTGTGACTTCTTGTCATAAAGCGAGCTTCACGTGAAACTTTCATCGCGAGCATTGTAATTTCCTCCCATGTTATTGAAACTCGACAGCTCTTTTGATAGCGGTTAGGCATATTGAAAACGTCTTCTTCACGTTATGTACCTACCCAACCCGCACCCGCATACTTGTTATCGTTATCTACACTCCATTTATTGAGTTTTATACAAATACAGAAGTTGATTGAAATGGCCTTTATTACAGCTTGACTAAATAAACGGTTCTTTTTGGAACTCTACTGAAATTAGATCGGTTTTAGGAGTTTTCCCGGATAGGATATTGTGACTTTATCTCGGCAAAGTTAATAACCGCAGGTAATTTCATTTCCTGTTGCAAGCTGTATTCTTCTGTCTCTGATGCTGTTTTTACTATCTTTAGACTGGACGCCTTGGGTAAAGTAAAGTTTGCTTTGTCGTCGAAGTTTATTTCCTCTGGTTAATGTTTGTAAATAAGTTGGTATAAAATAAACCCCACTGTTAATAAAACTCTAATCTACAACAAAATTTCTGCTATTATGAAAACGTCTGAAATTGCAGAAAATACAGAAACGTTTTCCGTCTTCATGACATCACTATCGGGGAAAATTATCACAAAGCAACCGCAAAAAGTCAAGAAGGCTTTTACAGAGCACATAAATAAAAGTGTGTCTCTGAAGATTACGTCAAAATGGTCCACTCTATTTGGTCCAATTGGCGTGTTCTCGTTCCATTTCCGCACAATCCTTCAGGAAAGCGGCAGGTCGACGGACCATCTCCGGAACGGTTACGGCGGCGTCGTTACGCGGTAATTGGGATCCATTTTGCGACACCGCAGCGCGCTGATTATGCGGTAGATATAACCCACCTGGCTCGCTCTGACCTCTGCCCGCCGACGTGAATAAGAGATTTTGAGTTCCCGTCCGTGACACTCCACGCTACAATCTTGAGAAAGCTTTCGCTATTTCGCAGAAACAATTTGTGAAAATCTTTCCTTATAAAAACATGTATTATTCTTAAATACCACAACACATCTTTTCCACGGAGATTCAACCTTCCGCCAGGAAATTTTAACAGTGTGCTTTGATATAAGTACCTACATCACTGTATATAATTTAGCTGCAGCCAAAACGTAATGGAATTCAAAGTTAATTGTGGCTACATTTAGTCATAGCTAGGTTTAAAAGGTTTAGGCTAGGTTTTTTTAGCTAGGTCTAAACAATAAATAATAATATTTTTATGTATAAATGGGCTTGCGTTTGACCGCCGACTCGCCTGATGTTAAGCGATAATGCGGTCTACGATGGAGCACGCTTGCCTAGAACAATGCTTAAACGGAACGGTTGTTGTCATAAAAATTTCTTTGAATCAGATTAAGATACTCTAGCTAAGTTGAGGTGACCTTTAGTAAGTATGTACTCGACTAGATTGTGAAATTACACAAGGTTTGTGACGTCATTCATATATACCTCACGCGACGATGTAACAAGGCACGACACTGAATTCACAGTTTGGCAAATTCAATGAAAAGTTTCAGTGATTTTCCCGGGATAATATTTAATGTATGAGATTTAATCAAAACTTCTGCCACGAACCTACCGTTCTAAAAATAAATATTTTTTTATATCTTGATCATATTTTGCTGTGCCTATGTAGCGTGGACGATACAAATAAGGTTGAAATTTGCATACGTAATGGCTGTTGGCTTGAAATATTATGGAACTTTTTGTGTATGTTGCAAATAAATTTAGCTAACGAGAATAACTTTATCAATGTTGCTAGACCCGATCCGCCCACCTTTTTGGTCGTTTATAATTCATGATTCAATAGTTCACCCAAACATAAACAAACTGTTAATTGATAACTAGATGTTTCCTGTAAAAAGATGAAAGATATATTTTATCTAAATGAATTAATAGTTAATAATTAGTTTTAAAATATAAATTTAATTTATATTTAATCATAAACAGGTAAAGAACTCTACAGCCCCGACACAGACGTCCACGGTGACTCTGTGACTGGACCGCCCAAAGTGAGTTCAAGAACCAACTCCTTCGAGATCGAGAATCTTTTAAAGGTACGAAACATTACTGGAGTACGAAAAATTCCTTGATTTGCGCATGTCATGCATTTTTATGTTAATATCCCCCTGATTAAATTATCTTTCTAAACCTGAGTATCCTTCGTTACGTCACTCGAGCGTGAAATGAGTTTTTCTCTTTAAATTAATTACTATCTCTAGGGAGTACACTCGGTCCTTTTTGAGTACATTTCTTGACACATGCACGTAATATAAATTTAATTAAAGAGATTATATGTCGTCAGTGTAGAGTTCTAGTGAGATTTATTAATAATAATAGTGGAGTACAAATGTCCTGATGAAAATACTGGTTTAAATGAAGTCGTTACAAACTTCAACGACTACAAAATAAGTTGTACGACAATTTTGTGATATCTGGAGCTTTTACAACTGAACGTTACATTGCTCTCTTCAAAGTCATTGTTCCGCGAAATAAATAACGAGGGCCCTAATAAATCATGACAGAGAGTTTTAATCGTTGAAAAGGATTAGACGTTTTCATATAGACTCACAATAGAAATCGTCATGCGGGAAATAATAAATTGGATAGGTACGTTTCCATTATCTAAAGTCTAATCTTTTAACTTTTTTCCTCGACATCAATTCTTTGTAACATTTCAGAAAGGTACTCGTAACTTTGTTTCACGGTGCCTTTCCAAAATCTTATTATATTATAAAGTTGCAAAGCTCATTTTCGCCATACATTGTGGGGTCAAACCTTGAAGCATATGCGTAAAGCAGAAGATGGTGTCGTGTTGCGCTCTTTAGGACAAACATGTCCAGCAGTGGACAAACATTAAATGCTGAAATACTGAACGACACGAGTAGTCAAAAGATTTCATTGAAAATTTAGCACATTCTTCACGTAAACAGAGCGCGGAGCAGGTGACTGGGTGGTGCCGGTCGCCGGCAGAGACTCGGCGTGGAAGCCCAACGGGTAGCGTGGCTAGCGCGGCCGCCGGGACGCCTTCGAGGCATATGTCCGACGCAGACAAGCTCAAGAAAGTTCTGCTGGAACTCGTCGATACCGAAAAGGCCTACGTCAGGGTAAGTGATTGAGTGAATATATATATATATACCTAGTGACTGTCCTGGTTGTCATGTACCGAATTACCAGCAAGAACTGGGTTGACAGCACGTTCAGCAGTTGTACATAAAGCTCAATGTTTTTACCCCTAGTTGTCAGTATTTAGCTTAGGCATCAGCGGCGGTGCAGTTTGACAGTTCCAGAATACAAAGTGAAATAATAATGTTATATTGTTTCTACAACTTATTTTGATATGAATATGAATTATTTGTTAGTTAAGACCGTCTCTACGTAGGGCGTTTGACACAGAAACCAGTTAGTTCATTTCTCAGACGATGAAATAATTTTATCGCCGTATCATGATCAAAGGACAATGCTCATCCACGATGAAATGATGGCTTGCACTAAGCATGCTTCTGACACAAGCGGGCTTCGCCTAGAAAGATACTGGTAAATCGAGTCTACATCAAACGTGAATGTAGGTCAGTAGCTGACATCAAACGCAACGCCATAGTAGGTTTGCGATACGATATTGTAGTTCATCATATTAGGAAATAAAAAAACGTGACAGATATCTAACACCAAACTTGTTATAAAAATAAATAATACGATGTCATTTTGTGACAAATGCCAAGAAATATTTTATCTAAATTATTTCTGAAAGTATCGCAATTTACAAAGTTTGAAATTTCACAGAAACAAACTCCGATTTCTCCGAGTAATCCGTCTCATTTGAACTTCTGATTTTCCTCCTGTGCCGTAACCTAATATAAACTAGACAGATCAAGCCCTCTTGATGCTGCAATGAACAATATTTCCCCAAAGCCCTTCGTAATTATGTTTCAAAACTTGACACGTTCTGTAATTTTACCAGTTTGATACAAGTTAATGGGAAGATTGCGTGCTGCATATTTCATAAGTAGGTAGGTACACGTTATTTTGCTCCGTATTAATTCTGCGCTAACAAGTAGCACAAAAAAACTGTGACACTTGCGTAAATATTTCATTTAGGATTGATGCTTGGTTCGTTCACTTGCTTCACGTCGCCATAATCTTTGAACTAATTAAGATTTCCTTGATTGAACCTTGAACCAAAACTCTGAGTCAGAAAAGTCAGTTATACAGGGTTACCTACTGGTAAACAGTTAATATCTTTTTAAACACGGCCTCAGTAGGTACGTTAAAAGAAACAAATTTGGTCCTACGACTTTTCAAAATTCACGAAAAAAAGTCGGCTTTGTCATACATTTGTCAGGAATGAAGCAGATTTTTTGCGTATTTTGAAAAGTCGTAGGACAAAAGTTGTTTGATTTGATGTACTGCGGCCGCTCTTAAGAAGATTCTAACTGATTACCGGTAGTCCTATATATATACAAATATTCTTATACCATCTACCTTGTATAAATATTCATGGATACAAAACTTTGATGGATTTATTAAAACAGATTTAAAACTCCGTAAAACTGGCAGCACCTGTGCTTTTGGCTCAGTGATCTCATATTAAAACGTAGCTACTGAATTACATCCGGGAAATTAATTACTCTGCTTCCTAACTCTGGTAAAGTATTATAATGTTTGAGAGTAAAAATAGCAAACCACTGTAGAACCACATAACAAGCATCTTTTACATAAGAAAACAACGCCGCGCTTTTTTTGTTAAACTTTATGTTATTAGAATGAAGTTTTGTTAACTTTGTTACATGATTTGCAGCACCTCAATAACTTGCTGGAGAATTACTTGGAACCATTAAAGAGGGAAACTTTTTTATCGAATGCCGAGATCAACGCGCTGTTTGGTAACATTCAGGAGATAGTGACATTTCAAAGACAGTTCCTGCAAAACTTGGAAGACGCGCTCGAGGCTGAGCCTAACTTCCACCACTTTGAGTTCTCCAGTCAATTCAAGGTAATTAACAGTTTAATGCGTGCAATTAGTCGTCTTCATTGTTAAATTAATAATACATTGAAATAATAATGCATTATTGGAAATCTTACTTAACCTCCTACTAAAAATAATCAGCATAGATTTCACTGACTATTCTTAAAAATTCAATGTGTTTAATTCAGTATGTGCGTATTTTCTTTTAACTTTCTATATCTCGTGTTAAAGAAAAATACGTCTACAAAGCATGACTTATTTGTATTGGTCCCGGGCAACCGATATAAGAAACACCATTTGGATGTTAGAGTAATGTTTATTTTTTACAGAATATCCTGTTTGCGGTTGGAAATGCATTCTTGATGTACGTGAACCATTTCAAACTTTACAGCTCCTTTTGCGCCAGTCATAGTAAAGCCCAGAAGGTTTTGCATCCAAGTGAGTAATTTTCCCCCTCATTATTTAAGTTTGTGAAATCACTACTTACAAGTTAAATATAATTTTCGGGATGGTTTATCTAGTTTAATACTTACTGCTAATTATTAGGTGTAACAAATTGCGGCAATTTTTTACCAGTTTCAATTCTGTTTAAAAGCTTTATTGTTCACATGATCCTTAATCTATTTTTTATAACGAAAGACGCTTACATTTGATATAATCTTAAATACATTGATAATTTGAAAAGTTTTGTTTACCAACTACTAAAGCTATTAGGTATTTTGAAAGGGTGATATTATAGAGCTAAAACATCCTTTATTGATAAATGTTTTGATATGAAAATTGCATAAACGCTTTATGAAACTTTTTGATGGTACATTCATCTACAAAGGAATAAACTAATGGATTTCAAAATGGAGTGGCATTTAAAAACCTCAAAGGTGTATTCAGTACATTTCTAAAATCGTTCCTTTAACTCGGGTATTGTGTGCAGATGAGGGTAATCAGGCACTCCAAGAGTTCCTGTCCTCGCGGAACCCCAAACAACAACACTCGTCGACCCTGGAGTCGTACTTAATAAAGCCAATACAACGGATACTCAAATATCCACTGCTGTTACAACAACTGAGGAACCTGACTGACGTTAACTCCGAGGAGCATCTCCATTTAGTGGGTGAGGACCGTCTTTTTCCAAATATCTCGTGAAATTCTTTTTAATTGAAAATAGTAATTATGTATTCTCTTAAATATGTTTCGATATTGGTTGACTGTCGTGTTCCTGGCACGATGTACCTGAAAAGTAGTATTCCAGTCTAGGCGGCAATTAGGTATTGATGGACTAACTTTATGGCTTTCACCCACATTTTACGCGTTTGTGTACTTTACGCTTATTTTGCCTATGCGATAATAATGTACCTTTTGACGCTGTAAAAATAAATAATAAATAATTTGAAAGCAGCAAAACTAATGGTTTTAGGAAACTATAACTAAAATATAAACAATTTTTCAGAGGCTCTGAAAGGTATGGAAAAAGTTGCAGAACACATAAATGAAATGCAACGAATACATGAAGAATATGGTGCTATATTTGATCACTTGTTTAGGCAACACCAAAAGTCTTGCAAGCAACCTATAGATCTAAGTCCTGGTAAGAAAAAATACCATACCTTTAGTTTTTATTACATATATCTAAAGACAGTGATATGAACAAAACTATCAACATCATATCATCATATAATAATCAGTTTTGTCTTATATTTCAGGTGATTTGTTGTATTACGGTGGCGTAGAATGGTTAAATATTTCAGACTTCTTAGGAAAAATTAAAAAGGGATTAGAGCTGCACGCGATGTGTTTTGTATTTAAATCAGCCGTTGTCTTCCTGTGTAAAGAAAGACTGAGACAGAAGAAAAAGTTAATGGTGAGAAGTTAATATTTTCTTTTTTTATTATTGAAACTGACGGACGAACTATAGTCGGAGTAACCGGCTTAATCTTACGTGAGTAATTCCCGTGTAACATAAATAAAATTAATATTTTCTATTGTTCCTCTTTCCTAAGCATACTCGTATATTGCCCTGTCCTATGCTTCTTAGATGTTTTTAAAAGGGCATTGTGTAAGTCATGTCCAGGCCGCAAGGGTGATATCCTCTATTAATGCGTGATTCTATTTATTGAAGTTATTCAAAAAACACTGATTGAATCCCTGATCCATTAAATAATATAATTTAAAAATCAAGGCAAGCTATGTAAGCTTGCCTTGTTTTTTAACCCAATAAAACAATTGACGTGTGCAACGTCACAGATTATAATAATATGATTCAGGCGGCGCTTGCTGTGTTTTACGTTTCTAAGACTATATATTTTTGGAGAAATTACTAGATTTTATTGAAATTTTAAATCGTAATAACGTTTATATTTAGTGTATACAGGTACACTATTTTTATAATTTTGTTTGAATGTTTACTAGGGCAAATTCAAGTCCTTCGCGGGTCAGATACCGCTGCTTACACAGCATGGTGTATACCAATAATAGCTGATTATTGCTAATCTCGGTCCAAGCATGGAGTACGCATGACTTAGGTTAGGTACTTTATAACGGTAGGATTTCCTACGGTTTCAAACTTGAAGGGGGGGAGGGGAGGAACTTTAACCTAATGTAATGTTCCAATGCTGGGCAAAGGTTTCCCCTATCCCATTAATCCCATTTTTTGCATTAGTTTGTTTATATTATTGTACCTCAAACTCGCTTTTCCCAATCGTAGGGTGTATCATCAAAGAACAATTCGAACGAAGTAGAGATAATCCGGTACCAAGTGCTGATTCCGGTGACGGAGGTGCAAGTGCGCGCGTCTTCCGCCAAGGATATGGACAGCCACTTTCTGTGGGAGCTCATTCACCTGCGCAGCCAGCTGCAGCGCCGATCGGAGAAGGTCTACGTACTCTCTAACAGGTAAAGCATGTTTTCACTCATACCAGCAAACTTCCTATAAAAAGGATGTTCGAGATATCGCTCGCTTATCACCGGGCTTAATACTCGCACCTTTTTATTTCCCTGGAAGCAGTCTCTGCCAAGGGCCTCAGGAAAGAGGTCCACCGCGATGCCGATATCTCCACTTCTACAACGAGGAAGGAAGAATATATCAGAACTTTCATATAAATAATTATTATCCCTCTTAGAATATAGTGTGGAAACGAATCAACATGCCCGGTTTTCTTAATTATCAAGAAGCTGTCTTATTATTATTTTCTAAATCTATAATAATTTTCTAAATCAACAACATTTCATTTCAATTGGCATTCCAGAAAGCAATGGTACTAAATCCACCTATAGCATCAGAGTAGTCTGAGATATTAAGTAAACAAAAACACGTCTAGCCTGCAACGGTAATAGCCTTTGGGACAGTTGTTTGATTGGCTAATAATATTAGACTTCGTGAAAAATATAATTAAATGTCATACGTATACCAAAGAAATTATTTAAATCAATAAATAAAACTCTTAAATATTATCGTTTAAATTTTGTAGTTGTATTAGGAAGGGGTGCTCTGTCCCTTTCCCGCGTGTCAGAGTTTGTATGACATACTTAGCAGTAACGGCATTTGAAAGTATAGTGCCCTCTCTGTCTAGCAAAACATTTAGGTGTTTATAAGACAAATAAATCTGGTACTCTATTAAGTCTGATATGAGACTGCTGAAACATTCCCACCGACGGCGCTTAAAGTCGCTGGATGAAGTGCGTCATACTGCCGTATCTCCATCGCGACGCGCACCGTTCAGTGGCGTGTCGGTGGGTATCGGCCCTTAGGTATTAGGTGACAGATTTTCAATTCACTCACACTTTACTTTTAGCTTTGGGCGATTGTAACTCATAAAATGTGTTGTCATTTTCAGCACGGCGGACTTCCGCAATGCGTTCTTGAAGACGATCCGTCAGATAATCCGCGAGTCGGTGCGTAACATGTCGCTGCCGGCAATGCGGCCCACGCCCGCTCCGCCGCGTGCGCCTCACACGCTCGACCGCGACCGGCCCAAGCACCAGGTACACTATCACCCCGGGCTTCAACGATACAACCGAAAAAAAAAACATCAGTCATAGGACTGCACGTCAGAAATGATAACTTAATTAGTAATTCACCTTTTTTACACGAGATGGTGCTGTTTTAAAATACACGGTACTGTGTATTATGTATTCTGTGACAGCGTGACGACGCGAGATCCATGATTTTTGTTCACCCAAAAAGTGTTCAACGCGCCTAAAGAAGTTATCACTTCAAAATCAGCTCATTCCAAACAAGCTCGTTACAATCTAATTGTTCAAGTCACGAGTGATTTGGTTTTCTAGCTAAGCAAACGTGCTCCATCGTAGATCGTTTAAAATCAGACGAGATGGTGGTCAAGCCTTGGGCTTAACTACCTATGCATGTCGCTAATGTGAGAATTTGGACTTAGAATGTTATTTTGATGCAATTTTAATAATTATTTTTGAAAATTACGTCTTTCATTACTCTTTGCCTGCCTCCTGTTTTGCAGCCTTAAACACGAAATGTTGCGTTTTGTTTATGTGGATTTCCCTTATCTTTGGAACTCATTAACGTTTTCTCAACATTAATATTGCATTAATTTACTGAATCAGACATATCTTTGATATAGAAGAAAAAATATCAAGAAGAAAAAACCCAGCAAACTTTTCAAAAAAAGAGAAAATATTTTGTCTTCATTATGGTACAGTGTTTGAAAAAAAAACAAAACAGAAGAAGAAATTGAGTAATATGGGTAACCAATACTACGTTCGGACCACGACATCGCGGTGGTGATGAAGATTTATTTCATGAGAATGACACTGTCACTGACTGTGTTAAAGCCATGGTTAAAGCCAATGCTGTTCGAGGATGATTGAGTAACACACAAAAATCACTCGTACTCTAACATAAATTTAACTCAATTGCTACGTCGTAGCGAGTGCTACGAACGTAGTCTACCTACCGTAGAGCTACGTTAACCAAAGTTATGTTCTACACTACATGAATGATTAAAGTGAAAATGCCGAAACGAAATAAGTAGATAATTATTTCTTTTAATCTGTGTCATTATGGACCAGCAGATCAGCTACCCTCGTAGCAAAGTCTACACTTGTACCAAATGCTACGTGTCTGCTACAACAGACTACCACAAATTCCAAAGTTTTTGTTACGCATTGACAAAACGTTATTACGTCGTTATTAGTATCACTTATTTAGGGTTAAATGATAAAGAACAACGATCGCCGAGCAGTAGCGTGTGCGCTTAACAATCTGATGGTACCTGGTTAGAACCTCGGCCCTGCATCAATGTTTTAAAAGTACTTTACTAAGTTATTGTGGTGGTAGTTATGTAGTGGTAAGACTCTTTTGCAGGGGTCCGCCTGGGGAAGTACTACACCTTTGCCAGTTATTCAACCACCAAGCAGTAGTGTGCAAACACTACTGTGTTCCGGATTGAAGGGCAATGTTTCCAGCGAAATTACAGGGCACACAGAGATTTGACATCTTATATCTCGGGGTGACGAGCGCAGTGCATTGCCATCTAGGGTTTTGAACTGTTAAAGTTCAAAATTCTGAGTGGCGTTGAGCTGTTTTGGGCAAGCGTGAAGAGCCATCAGGCGAGCGACTTCGCTCGTCTCGTCACCCAGTATCATAAAAAAATAAAGCATGAGCGACTCCATCGCTCAATGACAAAGAAAGAAAACTTCACGAGGAAACCGGTATGTCCAAAAACCTCAAAAGATCAAAGATATTACATTCACCAGCATGCACTGGGCCAGAATGATGGATTACAGCCTATCTTATCTCTCTAAGAAGGCCTATGTTCCAATAGTCCAACATGATAGGCTGATAAAGATGAAGGTGAGTGTTAAATAATGAAAATTCAAATTAATATCATGATCGACAGTTTATCTCAATCCAGGTACAAGTGATGCAAGGCTCTCAGACGCTCGGCAAAACGAAAAAGCCCAAGACTTCAGGCCAGAGGCTCTCGGCTGGCAATATTGAGGTACGAGTGCAAGTATGTGATCCTTTCTTTTCATTTCAATGTTTGTCTCACTGTTTGATTCCTATGATTGTACTTGAAACTTTTCACACTTTTTAGTTTGTTTTCTCATGATTCAGGTTTCTACGAGTGCTACCATTCTACTCAAAGTACTTTGACAATTTGAGCTTACCAGCGTGTAGCCGGTTATTTTAGAGCTGTTGGCATGGTTTTTGTCTAGTCTAATATCAATTTGAGTGACAGAATACAAAAAAAAATGTTCCCTTAAAGGGAACTAAATTTTTTATTGGCCCGGAATATGGCCACCGCTATCTCACTCGCGCATTAGATGTTTTTTTAATATTTTAGATACTTATGAAAAATGTGCTACGGTCATTTTACGAAGATAATATTTCTTATTATGACCTTATAAAATGGAATAAAGTTTTTTCCTTATTTATTCTATGTCGCCTATAGATACCTGGAACACCAGAGGCATCACAAATACGCCGACCATTTGGATCCGGGCATGTCCTAAAACAGCGACCAGAACCACCAGATGGGCAGCAGCGTCCTAATAGTACACGGTGAACGTACTGCGATCCCCAAGCCGCCTGCCAAGCATGGGAATTATGGCAACGCCCCTCTCTATGAGGGAGGCCTTGTCCAACAGTGGACGTTAACTGGCTGATGATGTATATGTAATGTGTGAGATACTTGTCAGAGCTTTGCTTAATAATTACAATTATTCAATTGTCAACGAAATTCACTTATAATGAAATTACAACCTTGTTCCAGATTGGAGATCTCTCTCGAGAAAACTCACAGGATACGGACGAACCTCCTCATGACGTCACACTAGATGAGCCCGCTTTCAGGCATCGAAGTCGAACGCTAGGAGATACCACTACTATTGGTAAGGCTATGTTCCCATTCATCGTGTTCCAGTACCACTTTTCATCAGTGTACAGTTAACTTAACATCAGTGCTTTATTTGTTTTTTGCGCTTTATGCAATAGTCGTAGAAAACAGCAGCACATGCCAAGAATAAATAACTCGCCGATATACTATTTATCTCCGTGTTAAATTGCTTTATTACCAAACTAACTATAGTTATCTAGTGTGATAAATAATATCCTTCATAGACCACTTCATAACCGGTTAAAGTTGTTTAAATAGTAAAATACTAAACGATTTGCTGATCGGCATCTACGAAGCTATCTGTTTGATCCGCTGTTGGTATACACCGGGTGTAAGAGAAACACTCCCTAAAACGAAGACTGCTGCTAATAAATTGTTGATACCATACCACAAAATGTTCGCAATGAAATGCAAAAAAGTATCAGCTGAATCTAGAGGTCAACGAACGATCTGCTCCGCGCTGCACTGCGCACACGCTTGTACGCTTTACATTGCTGGTCGCCAAAATTCTAAACCTAAAAAAACCACTGAAATAACAGCAAAATGGTTATTGGTGTATTCGATTGTGTTTAGATATTATAATAATATAGTCTTGGCTTCGGGAGCGTTTCCCTTACACCCGGTATAATTTATTTATGTAAAATATGCTAGGTTCATTCAAGAGCCTATAATATATGTTGAATTTTTTTATCGGGGCATGCCGGCAAATATGCTTGCTATCACTTCTTTTAAACCTATGTGAATATAATTGTGAAATAAACCATTGTTTTGTAATTCGTTGTCTCGCTTTGTTCAAGAAAAGTAATATTCAACCCCTTACATCAATAAAGCATCGATGAACTCACGTTGTTTGCGTCAACTTAGTCTAGGCATATTTCACGTTCACACATCTAACACCTTTTTTGCCTGATTAATATTTTAACAACACCATTAAAACATAACCGCATGTGCTTACTAACACCGTCCATTGCACTAACAGATAGCTCGATGAAGCGGACCCCCGCAGTGGAGAGCAGCGCGGGGGGCAGTGCGGGGGTGCCAGCGGGGGTCCCGCCGGGTCACGTGGGGGCTGCGGGCGCGGACGCTGGCTCCAAGTCGGAGGGCGAGGACGAGCCGCCACCGCCACCCGCCAAGCGAGGGTTAGGCAGAACTCCCAACCACCTCACGCTAAGGTACAACATATGTATGGGTCATCACCACACCTACACCGATTGGCACTAGACGGTTATAGTCTCATCTCTATTTAAAACAACCGTAGCGTAGGTATGATCGCTCCACTCATACATATGTCACCGTCAAAGCGCACTCTTCTCACACTACAGTAATCCTTTGTAATCCAAGTTCAACTCTGTCGGTTTGTCGGTTACTCTCTTCACTCATATTTGGAACCTATGTATCTGCAATATGATTCTTATGTCACTCTTTATGAATCAGATATAAAAACAAGTGCTTTCATTTGCATGACACAAATATCACAAGAACCGAATATGTGAAATTTACTCAAAGATTTCAACATTCTAATAGTTAGATTCAGTATTTAATGTTTAAGTGTAACGTTTAATGTTTGCAGCACGACGTCGACGCTGTCAGCGGGCAGCACAGGCAGCGCAGCGCGGCTTATCCAGTCCTCGCACCAGCCCACGCACTATCAGCCCGCCATGGTGAAGGAGCTCGGTAAGCAGGACTCTCTCTCACTCAAGTCCTCTCCAGAGAGGAAACACTCTGACAGGAAGATCAAGGTGATCCGGTCGTGCAGCGGCAGCAGCATCAACCGTGACCGCTCGCCGGGTCGCGCCGACCGATCGCCGAGCCGTGCTGATCCTGACCCCGACCGCGATTGTGTCACCAAGGTGATCGTCTGCAAGTCCCCGAACAAGTCGAGCTTGAAGCAGACTAAAGGTGCGCGCTCGCCGCGAGGCAGCTTCGACCGGTCCAAGTCGCCGCGTGGGTCGCTCGAAAAGACACGCTCGCCACAGCAGAGCTTCGACGGGTCGCGGTCACCACGCGGTTCTATCATGAAGTCGCGCGAGAGTAGCGTGGACCGCGCGCGCTCGCCTAAGCCACTACCCAAGAAGGGCATCATGCGCACGCCGCAGGCAAGCTTCGACCGATCGCCGAGCCGGTCGCCGGCCGGCAGCCGGTCTCCAGCTGGGAGCCGGCGTGCCTCGCGCTCGAGCGCTTCTGGCAGCGAGCGGCTCGCACGGCTCGGCACGAACTCGCTGGACCGCACGGCGCACTACTCGCAGCTAGCGGCAGCTGAGGACCGCGCGCTGCGGATGGGCATCGTAGTTTCCAAGTCCACCGAGTCCATCGCACAGGCGCTCGATCACCCCACCTGCGTACAGTGCTACCTCTCCGGCAAAAAGCAAACTAAAACCTCCTAGCATAAGGGGAAGGGCAAGTCCCCCAAAACGAGACGGAAGTCGCTCGCGACGCAGTCGATCCTGATGACTTCCTCCGACCGCAGCAGTGTGGAAACGCTTGATGAGCCGGCCGACGGCTCTTACTGGGCGCCCGCACCCTCACCTGTGCCCGCACCCGCTCCCTCACGCTACGAGAGCGTCAGTGAATTCGATCAAATACATGTCTAGATGGAACTTGACACAGTATTTATTATTATTTGAACACGACGACGCCTTTTTATAATTCAGATTTGATAACATTTCCATCGTGTGGCTTTAGGCTTAGCCTCGATTATTTACAAGTATCCGAGGGATATCAATCAATCGTGGGATAAAATCTAGCAGCAGAAGCTCGTCACTTAAATTTAAGTTTAATATAACGCACATTTAATTATGTAGTTAGACAAAAGTGGCCCACTGAAATGGCTGTTAGAACAGAAATAAGTATGTGCAATTTAGTCGCAAAAATATGAGACGCCAGCCTATACTCAATTTTTTTTATAATTTTCTCAGTATTATATTAATTATTTAATAAATTGAACGTTTCTGTATCACAGAAGCCTATTTAAAATGGAATTGATTAGTAAGAGCAATAGTATGATTGTGGATGGAAATTGAATGATATAATACCTTTAAAAGTGATATTATTTAGTGATTATATTTTTAAATACTACATTATGTTCGTGTTCAAAAAAGCTTTATGAATACAAATATTGTGACATTATCTATAATTTATGTAGTTGTATAGGCAAATTTAACTTTAAATATACCGTTGAGGATCCAATATTTTAGAGAATCTAATAAAACACCAATAATACCGTAAGTATTATTGGTGTTTAATACGTTACGTTTAATACGTTTAATACGTGTAAACGTGTATATTCGTAAAATATTAGTTCCAAAACGGTATTTTTTTTTGGTTTTTAAAATTTATTTGTGACAAATGCCAACGTTCAAATAAAACGTATACGTGTAATTTGATGAAACGATAAGAAGATGATTTCACCGCTATGCGGATTTAAATGTGGATGGTGCGGGTGGAGTATCGCTTCGACATTGAAAACATCATTTTATAGTGACGCAGATAGCTTCGCACGCGTAGCTGTGAAATCACCCAATTGAATGTGAAACGCACTATTCTGGAAGAAGAAATACGAAGTAGAATAGTAACACAATTCTTCACGTAGAAGCAATTTAATTAGATGAAAAAATTATACAACACCTAGGAGTATTAATATTTAATAATTCAAGCTCTAATTCTAGGTTAAATCCAAGTGCTATGAACACGACATTAATGGCTGTGGTATCGAACTGATGTTAACCCTTTAATCACTTGTCATACACTGGCGTCAATTCTGTTGTACCACTTATAAAACTAAACCGGACTGACCGGACTAAAATTATCTGCATCTTTTTTCATTTCAATATGTGCATAAAAGATGGCAACAATTTTAGAGCTGTCACACTTAATTCATTTTAGAAAATGATATGCCAGAATCGACGTCATTATCTGTCTTATTTTTGGTATTATTTTGACCATTAGCCACATTCCGATATGATTATACCTACTGTTTATTACGTAGGTCATGGATTTGTACCATTAATTAAGTCTTCCATTTCAATGTACCTATAAGTATTTTACTTCTGCTTTTACATTCGCGTTACTTCTATACCTGCTCAATTTAGACTGAGTTGGAGTCATAACACCAACCTTGCCTATATACTTTTGGAAAATGCTTGAAAAGAAAAACCTTTATTTTAATTAATTATTAACTGAATACATCTATCTGATGCATTGTAGTTTAAATGTAAATGTCTTAGTCAAAATGAAAACATAACACAATAACTTGTATGGTTATTTGTGAAGCACGTAAAAGTATGTAGAAGGGTCGCTTATACGCATATACCTATATAATTATGTTAAATTTTGATCTTTATTAGGGTTAAATGATAGCAATATTGTACGAAAATAAATGTGTAAATGTTATCTGGCTGTGTTGTTGTGAATCAACTATGTGTTACCGTGTACCTACAATTCTGTCTTAAACTAGTATCAAACATTATAAATAAAGAAGAAAATTGTTGAAATAAACCACTTTCAACACTATATAAAATTTAGAACTTAGTACCTGCTAAAAATTATCGTGCTCGTTTTTCGTACCCTCAGAGAAAGCAACTCTACAACTTCAAAAAACAAAAATTCAACTTTTATTCTAGCCGGTAATTGAACATGAGCCAACTCTTTCCTCCTAATTTTAAACTGACTTAATTTACAATATTAGTAAATAAGTTACAAAACATAGTATTAAAAGTGGTTACAATATAAATAAACTAATCAACAAAAAAAAAATACCTTCATGATAATAATTATATGACAAAATATTCACTCTATAGAGTTATAATCGGTGTATTTGGTATAAAACATAATAAATCAAACTTACTTAATACCATAGTATAAACAATGTTTAAATTAATATCAACATTATAACAGTAAAAGTAGGTATGTATGGTAATAACTAGACGATAATAATGATACTCTAATCACGTAGTGCTTTACCTTTAATGTAGCTTTGCACCCTATCAACCCTGTAGTGTAGATCATGCACTTGACTGACGGACCCGGCTACTAATCATCTTGCAGAAATGTTACACGTAATTTTTGTAAAATTACTCTTTATAATTGCGCCTTTGGTGGAAATACTTCGATTGAATTCTGTGAGATAGTTTGTCGACTCGTTTATCTCTATGGAATACAGATACTGATAATTGAGACCGACTACCTATATAGTAGTATATAGTATTTAACCGATGCTCTCGCTTGAATGTTCGATGACAATGTTGACCGGCGTAGATTCCTCTTTTCGCTCAGGCTCTTTTCTCATTCCCTATTTCGCTCAACGGGCCGACGCCCAGTCGAACGCTTTCTACCGGGCCGTCAGACCTACGAAAACATTCATCAAACATTCAACTCTTTCCGCGTATACCTGGCAAATATCCAAGGCGAAATTTTCACCCGTAAAAAATCGTTACGAACAAGTACCGAAGTGATGTGTAAAGAGTTCGGTGTTTGGTGTGTTGTAGGATCGCCCGTGTGGAAACCGCGCGACATGTTGAGCGAGGGTGGGTCGGGCGGCGGCGCGGGCGCGCCATCCGCGCCCACCACGCTACCGCGCTCGCAGCGGCCCGCGCCGCGCGCGCACCACCTCTCTGCCAGCCGCAAGTCGCTCGCGCCGGACCACCGCCACTAGCGCCCCCACTCCTGCGCACCACACCACACATCATCTCCTGGCATTTGGGATCGTGACAGCAAAGCCTTCGTTGACGCCAAAGTCCACGAAACACCGACTAAGTTAGCGAATGATCTTTGATTTACCAAGAAAAATATTTTGATCGTCGCCTGTGTACAGAGTTTTCTGTGTCATTCGCTTGAATCGATAGTAAGAATGTTTTTGTACCTAATATGTATCGACGCGAAGCCCCAACACTACCTCTTTTTGTTTTTACTTATAGGTGTGTCTATTTATTACTAGTCTACGTTTGAAGTTAAACAAAACTGTACTAGCTATGAATGATTAATTATTTCATAGCTTGTGGATACATTTGAGATCGTTGATTGATTCAAACTTAATTTATCTTAGGTTAGGTTATATAATTTTTACTTACTTAATTTAGATACCACAAACTGGTACTACACTCAAAAATACAGGTATTTATATAAATACCTGTATTACCTAGTGGTTAAATACATATATTTTTGTGCTAATTCATGTTTAGCAGTATCTACAACAAAAGATCAGTTTTTATGGTGGTGGTACATAACTAAATTTATATATATACTCACATACTTTTTATTATGCTTATCCACCAATTTGTACAAATACGAATGACGATAATTTATCAAGCACTATGATTGCTATATTTTATCATTTTTGCATTTCATTGTGTCAGCTCTGTAATAGTTTTTACTTTCTAAACTTCACAGACATAAATAAAAATATTTAATTTAAATAAGTTTCGTGACTTTACAGTTTCTTCCATAAGTATGTATAATAATTGTTGTTTATGTTTTTGTTTAACTTAGAAGTAGAAAAAGTTAAAAATTAAAAATCTTAAAGGAAAAACTAATTTTTACTTTTAGTACCATAAGAATTAGCAAAATTTTCTCTTACAGTAGCTTAAATACTAAAAAATAAGACTGCTCGCTTCTTTTGAGATGCTGGTTCACTTATATCTAGATGAGAAATTTACCTATTCGTTTTATCTAAATGTTTCGTTTAAATTTTAAAATAAATCATATCAACGATTTTAAAATGTACACGTACGAGTATCTTTTATTACATACTGTAACTGTAATAATTTTGGTTACGTATTTATTTATAAATAATATTGTTCGGGTAAACTTCGAATAAATGATATTGACACGAAAGTTATTTATGTAAATGTATAAAAATATTGAAATGATGTTATTCCAAATTTTCCAATTGTCTACTGATTGGAATATTACCAAATCTTATAATATTAATTAATATACTTAAAATTATTTCTACATCCCAATTCTATTAATGCCACAGTGCCAAAATGCACACTTATTTGTATGTAAGCTGTTACATACGCATAAATTAAATTGTTTTTGTATTCATAATTTAATTAATTAATATAGAATTCGGTTGTTTACAACAAATCACTTTTCGTAATCACTGGTATATTTATACTAAATGCATTATAGTTGTTAGGTATACTAATTATAGTATTATTAAAAAGGAAGTCGAGGATGTCATTGAGGTAACACTGTGTTAGTTTTATTCTATATGAAGTTAACATTACCAAGAAGACAGCGTCGTTTTCTGTATTTGTTTGCGATCACGGTGACATGCAGAACATGTCTGAGACTCAACACAGTGTAAATCTTTCGTATAAAAGTGACGCATCATTAATTATTGAGGGCCTCGTTACTATTAACATAATAATTCACGTAAATGATTTACGTGTGAATGCTATAATGTAACAGTTATCATCATTAATATAAATTAAATGTATTAGTAGTTAAATAAATGTTGAAACCTGCAAATGACTATCCTCGTCTTGTATTTCTTTACAACTTTAACATTTTTATTTTGTTAGTTTTTTTTACCTTCATCTATGCAATTGTTTGTACGATTTTTATATGTTTTAACTCTGTGCCAAATTAGAAACCCCCTACCTACACTTTGTGCTTAATGACTTAAAATTAATGATATTACTGAATATAATATATCTTGAAAGTAGTTAGCTGTAATGTACTTGTGTTTCGTTTCATCACCTCGGCAATTCAATACTCACTCCCAATAGTACGATGTGCACTCACCAATTGAACACTAGTTAGATTTTATACTAATTTCTCTTCGTGATCAAAATCAAAGTCTATCATAGGCTAGGTGAATAATGTGACATGTATCCTACATCATTAAGTTTTTATGATTTACTAAATGATAAATAATTATGTAGATAATTGTAATTTATTACTGTTGTTCTGTTAATAAACATAAATTACATAAACTATCGTTGACTTCGGATCAAGGAATTTATTAATTGAGCGGATTTTTCGAATAATAGATGGAAAAATTATACGCATGAGTTATAATATCATTATTTCTGTGTATATTTCTGAATATTGTGTATATGTAGAATCCCATTTTGCTGCAGTCTATAAAACATTATTTGTTTTCACGTACTTTTGAGTACCTATGTAAATAAGTTAGCAAGCTTCAGCTATCAAAGTGCGTTTCTAGTTAACTAGTGAGACTAATAGGCTTGAAATTGACAACTAAGTGGGAATCGAAACTACGATGGCTAGTAGGTGCTCTACTTACTGAATTGGTGCCTTAACGCTATGTAACGAAAAATTAATTTTAAAAGCTTATTTCATATTTTAAGCATGTCTACTTGACCAAACTGATATTTAAAATTACTAACCAACTCTTTTCGTAGGTTAAAACTTCTGCATTTCATCACATTTGTATGTTACCTCCGGCAACAAGATATACAAGACCCTATCTTAAAACATGACAAAATGTCTTTTTGTATTTATATATCCCATAAAATATGTGACTATCTAATAACTGGTACAACTTTTATCCATACAAAAAGCGAATGTCTAAGGGAACGTATCTTTTTACGGATAAAAAAAACCTGCTCAGTTAATAACATCCAAGATATAAATTTATAAATTTGTTTAAAATTTTATATAGCCTGATTTAATATAAAGATTACATAATATATATTATATGTAATGTATAATTATGTACTTATATTAATTTATTATGAACTAATTATGTTATTAATTAACACAATATTTTGTTCTGTAATTTACCGAAATAAAACTTGTTTATTAATATACATATGTTAAAATATTCGAATTTAATAATTACGAACTTATACATCAATTTATAGATTATTATTATTATACTAAGAAAACATAATTAATAAAATGAATAAAGAAATATGAGTAAAAAATTAAATGAAGGATGAGCTCGTTAATGGCGATTGAATTTCATACTTCAATGACATTTGAAAAGTAATGTAGGAAAATGAATGAATATTTAGAAAGACTTATTGAAATTAAATACGAAAATAACTAATGTTATGATAAGTATTGATCTTTTTAATTTAACGTCGAGTATTACTTTGCACTTGGTTTCTAGTTAGACCTGTGAAAATGTTTTGTTAAGTATGTTAAATTTTGATTCCTAATCGGGCCACTGTCACTTGAGTTATCTGTTGAACTACTAGTAGGTACGTGATCGGCAGTCAAAAATACGTATACCAATATCATGCATGCATTAATGTCCAGATCAATATGAAATAAACGAAATTTATCTCATCAAATATATTTTATATCGAAAACTATGAGCGACGTAATTAACTTTTGTAGTAAAATAAATACTGTTTGAATATTCACACCTATTTATATCACTGTTGATGTGATTTTATTTTCTTAATTTTTGTTTATCGCATTTAAACGAAATAAATTTTAAAAGCCAAAATTTTTCTTTCATGTAATATTTTTGAAAGCCCATTATATAATAAGACATTTAATATTTCAGTTTTGCTACTGTAGCCTGAATTAAGTGCCTTTCAATAATTTCATATTGGGTAAAATTTGGACTAGTTTTATTTTTAATCATAATTATATGACACTTAAAAACATAGCACTGTTATTGATAAAAGATATTGATAAAACAATTTACAACCTTGAAGTATCATTATTGTCTTAATATTTATAATTTTAAGTCATCGTAAAATAGAAAAATTCATTTGTCTATTCCACAAACGATTATAATGTTTGTGGAATACAAACGAATTCTTATATTTTCTCCGTTACAATACAAAACCTCTAAACTTTACCCCACATGAAGTATTTAAACGAAAACACTGCGTGCACGTTATTGGTTTTAATCATAGATAATGTACTTACTCGTATCACGATTCAATTTCAATTACTACTAAAAAGTAGTTCAACAAATATTTCTGGTTCAAATACGTATACCTGTTTAGTGTCCTTTAGTGGCTTCCATCTCTATGAATATAATTTTTAACTTCATTGATGGTAATATTCTATTGTTTTAGTTTTGTAAGTATTTAATATGTTAAAATTTTGTGACACTTAAGGAAATTACTTTTTATTGCTTATGAATAAATATAAAATTAAATAATGCATTTTATTAAACAAAACACTATCTACTTATATCCTTTTTTTACAACGAACAAGGCATACGTTTGACCAAAATTAGGGTCTCCGAGTTCTCGACAGCGACAGCGATTTCTCGAGTTGTACGAGAATTTTCAATTTATTTCCCTATGATAGAGTAAGTATCATACAAAAACTAATGTATTTTATATTATAGTTTATGCTACTGAGCAAACTCTTAATATATATATAGATAGGGTATATACCGGGTATAGGGTAGGCCATGTATAGTTAGGGTTTTCATGTATTTTTTGATTGATAAATAAATAGGCTTGCGCTCGACCGCCATCTTACCTGATGTTAAGCTATGATGCAGTCTACGATGGATAACGAAGAAAACAATTCACTCGTAAGTATTCGTGACTTACTACTAGGTATGTTTTACTTGTACTTCAGCAAACTTAATACTTTCGTTAAGCAAACTAAAATTATTGGTATTATTTATTAGATAACTATGAAACTGATTATAAATAAAACACTACCTTCCGTACAATGTGTTTATTGAATCGTACATTGATGTCTATAAATCAAATGTTTCAGTGTTTACGAATTCAAAACCTTACAATTTGCTAGTAAACAGTTTTCTAGATTGATATGAGTGAAACATTCAAAATATAATTATGTTCTATTTACAAAGTTTATAATAATTATGACTAGATAGATAAAGTACATCATGATAGATTTATTTTACTTCAAACAATTTCATATGCACCAAAGTTTTCTTGGCCAATTATTACAATTAACAAATAATATTATGTTATCTACTTTACTATTCTGAACAAATGTTTATTTAAAGTCAAAGGGAAAAAATATTATCGGAAAATGTAGCTTTTTGGGCAACAACTGAAAATAATTTAGAGTGGTTTTTAATGTGATAAACGTTGCTATACTATTTTTGTAATGACGGTGTGTTACATTATTCTACAAGTAATTGTATACTAGACAATTTGGAGATACCATCTTGAGTGATCAAACCAAGAATTCTAAAGTGAAATTGGAAATATTATTACTGCACAAATTGAATAGAAAAATGTGTATGTATGACTATTTCTAAATAAAAAAAATGAAATATGAATTTTCTCTTGCAAATCAATGTGCGAGATAACTAGAGAATTAGTACGTATGTATAGTCAGATTAGTTTTATTTGGAGACAGAGAAAATTATAGTACATATATACAAATAATTCTAGCTGTGGGGTAAGGAAATATATAATAGGTCGGGGAAAAAGTCTTTTCGTATTTTGTATGTATAAAGTTGTAGTAAAAATCTTATCCGTTGTACTGTTTGTATCTGGCTGGTTTTGATACCATTAAAAAGATGACATTTTAAAAAAGGAATACAAAACGTAAAAAGCAATTTCCCGTCATTTTTCAATTGTTTTTTTGTTCGATAAAATGAGTGAATCTAACGAACAAATTCGATATATTGTGAAATTTTATAACAAAAAAGGGAAAAATGCGACACAAGCCGCGAATAAAATTTGTGACGTTTATGGACCTAATGCAGTGTCATCAAGAGTAGCACAATGTTGGTTCAAGCGTTTTCAGTCCGGGAATTTTGATGTCAAAGATGCAGCTCGCTCTGGTCGCCCTGTTACGGATAAAGTTGATGCCATTTCTGAAAAAGTGGACCAAGATCGGCATATTAGTAGTTACGACGTAGCTGAAGAACTGGGGATTGACCACAAAACAGTTTTGACCCATTTGAAAAAAACTGGGTATACAAAAAACTCGATATTTGGGTGCCACACGAGCTCACTGAAAGAAACCAAATGAATCGTGTACTCATTTGCGATTCTCTATTGAAACGTAACGAAACCGAACCGTTTTTGAAAAGATTGATCACTGGTGATGAAAAATGGATCACCTACGACAAGAATGTGCGCAAAAGATCATGGTCAAAGGGCAGTGAAGCACCACAGACTGTAGCGAAACCCGGATTAACACGTAATAAGGTGATGTTGTGTGTATGGTGGGATTGGCAGGGCATCGTTCATTATGAGCTTTTACCGCCGGGCAAAACCATCGATTCGGATCTCTACTGCCAACAGCAGATGAGACTCAAACAAGAAATTGAGAAAAAACGGCCGGAATTGATCAACAGAAAGAGTGTGGTCTTTCATCATGATAACGCCAGACCGCACACATCTTTGGCCACTCAGCAAAAATTTAGAGAGCTTGGTTGGGAAGTGTTAATGCATCCACCATATAGCCCTGACCTTGCACCCTCAGATTTCCACCTGTTTCGATCTCTTCAGAATTCTTTGGGTAGTGTTAGATTAACATCAAGAGAGGACTGTCAAAACTACTTGTTGCATTTTTTTGATCAGAAGTCCCAAAAATTCTACAGCAACGGGACATGTCACTACCTACAAGATGGCAACAAGTTATCGAACAAAATGGCACATATATATTATAATTAAATGTAATTAAACTTGAAAAAAATATGTCTTGAATTTGTTTAAAAAATACGAAGAAACTTTTTCCCCGACCTTATATAATATAAAAAAACACTAACTTTTGCTAGAATAAAGTATTATATATAATATAAGTATTACATTCTGATGGCAGACCAAATTTATCGGAGAGTAAACTGGGAAGCTCTATTTTCGAATTTTTTTGTTAATCTATAATTACAATAAATTAAGTTTTTATGATTTTTTCGTGTCTTACGGGCTAAAACATGCCGCTTAATTTTCATAAAAATTTGGCCAGGGAAAATTCGAAAAGTATTCTTTTTTTGCTTTTATTTTGTTAGTTTAATAGTTTCACATAATTAAAGATAGTCCGTCAATAGAAAATTTAGAAAAAAAAATGCAAAAATATATTTACCTCTTTTTTTCTTTATTTGAGTTAACGGAATGTCCTTAAGTATTATGAACTAGTAGGATAACAAAATAAATCAAATTATCCCGAGCCGAAAATGTGAGGAAATTAGTCGCTGAGTTGCCACCTTAAATAAAGGCTACCTTAAAAGACTTTGTATTGGGTACCCTAGTATCGTATACGCAACGCAAATGCATACACGAATAATGTGGCACTGTCTACAATAGTAAATTATTAATCTTTTTTTATTAATTAATTTATTATAATAAAATATTTCCTACTTATGTAAAACGCCGTTTATTTTACGCTCTCAATAAAAATTTCTACCTCGTATTTGAACCTGACACTCAGCTATTTTATAATACCGTTAAAACTAAATATAAGTACATAGTAATGTGGTACATCGGAAGAATCGGTATAATGATATACAAAAAAAAGTTATTAATTTTTTGATGTAACTAAGACTAAAGATATACCTTCAAAGGAAGAAAATTAAATGGAATTTTAATTCACCATTCAAAATAAGTTACAGTCATATTATTATTTTTAAAGTTAACTAATATAGTTCATTTATTTTATAATTTACCTAATTCATTAATTATATTCCATGAAATACACGTACTTGGCTCAAAGAAAATTTATATTATGCTAGTATAATTATTAATTTTATTTATGGTGTTTCTTCTTCAAATTATGCTATAATAAAATTCACCCGCCCCATTCATCATATATCATATTAATTACATAAGGCACTCCATTAATTTTGCTGTTTTGTCCAAAGAGATTGAAATTACTGACACAGAAGTTTTCCTTTATAAAATGAAGACCATCGGAAGTTATAGTTTTCTATGCACCCCATATTATAAGATAATTCACTGTCTTAAGCTCGAAAGAAATAATTATTGTTACAACAGTAAATAAAAAAACTGATACTAAAATAATGACCTAATGATGTTTAAAACAAGTTGAGGACAATTGTATACATTTATAATGTAAATAAACGTGCATTCATAATCTTGTCATGTATAGAATTATTAAGTAGAATTTTATAATGTAATAAAGTTACTTAAATTAATTTGTATAATAAACATGATAAAATACTTAATATTAACTGCACTTCACAAGAGTACATTTTGGAGCAACGGATTTTAAAATATTGCACACGAAAATCATCTTATCACAGACACTACTAACAAAATAGTTAACACATACACTTAACGAAATTAACATAATATATTTGTAAGGATATCAATATACGATAGTTAGGTACATCACAACAGAAATAAACTATACATGAACAATGTACCTTGTGTTATATAAATAGCTAAACAAAACCCGCCATAGGTAGTCGACATCATTTTGATTTCTTCTAAAGTATGAAGTTAATGAGAATTTATTTATCTACTTTCAACAAGCTGCCTTAGTTGTGACTCGAGTAATATCATACCAGAAAATCACAACAACGCCTCTAGGTTGAAAATGTTGGACCCTAAAAGTTCAATAAAAAGCCATTTGTTCATAAGTAACTTCTTTAAAAATTTTATCAAATTTAACTACCTAATATTAATTAGTTATATATCCATGACTTGTTTCAATTCATCCCGAAAAAATTTTGATTGCTTTTAGGTCCGCGCGACGCCAGAAGCCCTTTGATGGTGTCATAATGAGACTGCGATAAACTTAGTTTATATTTAGACATAAAGGTATCCAAACGTATCATCTACGTGTTACCAAACTTTTTAATTTTGTGTTAGTCTACGCTTAATTTTATTTTCATACGACCTACTGTTATACCAAATTATTGTTAGGTACAAATGTATGTAAGGTAGGTTATAATTTTTATACACTGACAACATTTTATAGGAATTGGAGGCTCGATAGATTCGTATCTATCGTAAGCCTAGCATATTGCTGTAGAAGTCTAATTAATATTATGGGATACCTACCTTACAGTTTATTCATATTCCTTACAATTGAGTTAAGTACCGATACGAAACTAGATATTTATGACATACGCAGAGAGTATGTAGTGTCAGTACGTGTTCGTTGAATGTTTCGCATGGTTGGTGCACGCGACACGTGGTCGTGTATATTTGTCTAAATGTTGGTCCCTATAATTGCTATTGTAAGTGTCATGTGACGCACGCGAGCGGGCGAGGCGACGCCGCGCGGCCGGCCGGCCTCTCCGAATAAAGGCACATTGAGTCATGATTCATTTGCTTATAGCCTACATGCAGTACCTAAACTTCCCACATCTCCTTATCAATATATCGTTTACTTCTTTTCGTAGCCTAAAACTAGTTAAAGGGTTTATCTAATTACAATATTCTACTTAGTATATGAATTAAACGTCACACCACTACACGATCGCTTATTTTGCGTACACTTTAGTAATTTTGACATCACATTCTATAAGTTCTACGACATCAAACTTTTCATAGCTACTCATTTTGGCAACATGGTGGTGGAACTAAGATTTTCTAATTAACTAGGAGGCGGAATCGCCAAAAATTAGATCTAGACGGAAGGCAACATCAATAGTTATCTTCGCATTTGATTTCCCGCGCGGCGGGCTGCGTCGACCACTGCGGTTCGGTTGGACCGTCCCATTCGGTGAACGACTCGTACAAAAAGTTATCTACCGAAGCGTCTTCTTGTGCAGCTTCGGTTCGAGTGAAAGCTTCGGCAAATTTTCCTATTTCCGTAGAACCGAAAGCTTGCTGGAAAGCGGGCAGCGGAACCACGGGCGGTCGCTTTTCCTCAGGTGGCGATCGCCGAGGCTCGGGAAAGAACCGATCATGTTTCGGCCTCGTATTCTCCAACTGGCTTGTCACTGCACCAAAATGGTGTGCATTTTCATGTCTGGAAGTATTTTCCCCATTGTAAGACGGCGTTGTTTCCTCGTATCCTGGATAAGGCGTTGACCTACCATCTTGTTGACACATAGGATTCTGAGCAGGTAGTTGGGGACCCTGAAATGAATGATTAACCGTGTTAGTAACCGGTATGTTATATGATAACAACGGCTTGATTTTTAGCCCGTAAGTCTCACTATTGGGCTAAAATCTCTTCCCTTTCCAAATGTATGTAAGGTAGGTTATAATTTTGTACACTGACAAAATTCTATAGGAATTGTAGGCTCGATAGATGCTATAATGATAGCCTTAATAAATAGCGGATTGAAATTTTCACAGAATACGTGTTATTGACCATCTTGTTGTTTTTAAAGATAGACTTCAGTTGCCGCGCGCGTTAGACACATGCGTCAGATGCCCGCGGCTGCGATCGGCCGCGATGCACGGAAGTCAACCTTAAGTCGTTCATTAATTACTTAAAAGTACCTTCATTTGGCGACAGTGGTCAGGGTAGCGCATGTGCTCACGTGAGCACGAGCCACGTGAGGCCCAGCCACCGTTAGCAGGATGGGCGCCGTTCCACCCGCCGCCGTTCATTACACCCATCTGGAAAATAAACAGTATTTTTTAAGCGTTGAAATACGATATTTAGGATTACTTTTAGAATGATTTTTGAGTACTCTTTAATTAAGGTTGAATCTGCAAATTTAAGGTTCAGCATTTAAAGCAGGTACATTTTGCAAGTCGGCAGGCCTAGCACGGGCTGTAGACAAATTGTCTTTCCAGCGTTTTTATCCGGGCATATACGCGACTCAGCTATAATATGAATACGTTTGTCTTTTGCTCGCGGAAAAAAATGGTGGAAACCCGTGTGGTGGTGGAGTCCACGGCCCGTGCTTGACCTGCTGTACATCATAACGACGCCTGGGCCCTATTTCATAAAACTATAGTTGACTAACGAATGTCAATCGACAAATAATATGACTGACAATCATTAGTCACGTCTTGATTGTTTGATATATGAAACGCAGGTTTGGCGTATTCGACTAACATTTGAAGTTTTATCATGATTTGTCGCTTTATGAAATACCTGGTGGGACACCATAATCTTAAATACATTCTTATAATAACCTTACATTGACTTTTGCCTTGCTCTCGCATTAGCCAAGAGAGCGAGACAAAGACAAGTTTAATGTAAGGTTATTATAAGAGTGTTTTTGACATTATGTTAACACACTTGGAGGTCGGATTGTTTGTAGATTTATTATACAAGCGTACTAGTTCATTATTGATGAAATGTTTGAAAATTATATTTAAACAAGCAATGGAAACCAAAATTTTATAGTTTTTTTTTTGAAAAATCTTAAAACAACATAGTTTTAATATAATTATTTTTTCAGAATAGCATTTATATTTTAAAAACATATTTTCTATTTAAATAAACTTATCAAGGTTTGTCTAGTACCTTGTATTAACTAGTAGATACTTTAAATTATTTAAGGTAGGCTCAAAAACATATGCACATTGCACAAAAGCATAATTACAGTACTTATAAAAAGTTGCACGATAATGAGCAGATAAACAACGTAAATACCTGATAATGTGACCACATTTGCGGCTCCCCGTATGCGGGACCTCGGCCATTTATCCCGATTTCCAACGGAGGCTAAAACACAAGTATACATTTTTAATAATAGGTAAAAAGTATTATAGACATAAAACATTTACATTGACTCTATGAACTATGTTACTAAAATATTAACGAAATGCCTGCGATTTTGTACGCATAGAGATTAGTCTTCGGCATCAACAATAGTTTTAATTTTCAAAAATCCTGTATTAGTGCTCACTTACTCGTGCGATATATAAGGAATACTTGAGCAAAATTTCGTGCTCCTATACTCAACGGTTTAAACTGTAGGTATGTTGTCTGTCAGTGAATTAATTTAGGTCACTTATTGAGTAGATAAGGCAATAATTATTATAGATTTGTTTTTAATTCATTGTATCGGTTATATTTGTTCTGTGAAGAAATGTTGGGTTCCTTTTTTTAAAAGACCCTTCGGTTTAGGCCGCATGTTGTCTGTTAATAAATGAATGAAGGAATTTAGGTTTCTTACTAAGTAGATCATCGTCAGAAAGAGTAGAGTATCATTACGTTAGATTTTTTTATTATTATGCATTGTATCGATCATAACTATACTCTGAAGAAATGTTTAACTGCTTTTTTTAATATTAGTACTAGCTGCACCCCGCAATGGTAATGAAAAATTGTAATGATGATGAAAAATACTTTACGAAAAATACCAACCAAATATACATATAAATTTTCATAAAAATCCGTCGAGACGTTTCGGAGGAGTGCGACCACAAACAACGTGACACTAGATTTTTATAGATATATATAGAAGATGTAGCAACCAGACAAATGACAAACATCCATTGTACCTTGTACTTTGTACACAGACCTAAAAATCTATGATTGTACCTAAGCACCACCACCTTGACTGTAACGCAAGAGGCATTGGCGGTGCGTTGTTTACTGAAGGTTAGAATTAGTTTCACATTACTCTCGAACCGACCTAAATTGTAGTCTGAAATTGACACACATGGAAGATAATTTCACATCTAAGAGGTACTTATAGTACATTTTTTATTAGTTGATTTTATACATATACGTCTCATTTAATGTTGGGTAATTTCATGTGTGTATTTATTTCGTCAAAATTCCGTTGAGCGAGAATGGGGAATAAAAAGAAACAAATAAAACAACCCCCTATCTTGAATATTTTGGAAATTACATCGCATTTAAAATATTTACGCTAAATTTTTGCTAAGTGAATACTAGTGTTTGAGGTAAAGTCTGTAAGAGATATCGCTCCATCGGCATTAGAGGCGGGGAATCGAGCGCGGGGCGAGACGCGTCGTGCGCCGATCGATGTCGGTTGCTGACTGTGCACCCTAGCATTGCAGCCACTGCATGCATCATACGTCATTTACACTCTAGCACTAGGACCTAAGTTTAGCAGAAATTCGGAGATAAGTAAGAGGGAAGACAATGTGTGGGGAAGACGGCTTAATTATCGCGAAATGTCCTCACGTAATGTAATGTCCTCAATGTGTGTCACAAGCTATGCACGCTACGAAATTTTAGGCAAAACAGTCAAGATTCAGCGTTATCAATAAATGAAACTTTAATTACTTTAAGGTTTACTTTAATATCATTTGTTTGAAATTATATTTTAGCAAAGTGAACTTTTGGATCTGACGCGTGCGCATTTATAATCATATTGACCGTACCACGTAACTATATACGGCTGTGCTACGCCTTATATAAAATATAAATACGAGACAAGTGACAAGTTATGTTTACAGTTTTTTATTATTATTAAATAGGAATAATAGGCTTTCGTTTATCCGCCAACTGGCCTGATGTTAAGCAATGATGCAGTCTACGATGATGCATGCTTGCTTAGAAGAAACCTTATTTTTTCCATAGCTAGTATTGTTTTGGATGTATCAATTTCGTTTCACAATTTTTCAGCAGTACAAAATATCTTTATTCAAAGTCACAATTAAAGTAGGGCCAATTTAATAGATCACAATTGACACTTCATAAAAATCAACAATTGACTGTACCGATATTGTTTATTTTTTCAAAGTTGTACACAATTGTTTAACTTTTTTCAGTTAAAAATACGAAACCTATTTGAAAGTCTATCCTTTCAATTAAAAAAAGAATTTTCCAAATCGGGTTCATAAATGATAGATTTTTGAGGTAATAAACATTTAAAGAAATACAACTAATTGAGGACCTCCTCCTTTTTTGAAGTCGGTCAAAAAGAAGGAAACTTTACGATTTATTTTGACAAATAAACAAAAGACTGACAGATGTCAAATGTGATATATTAAATTGGCCCTACTTTAAGTGATTGCGTTATGTGCGTAGACCCTCTACAGAAACTCGTAGCGCATGCTACGACTTTTATGGACTCAAATTATTATGATCGTTTTTTTTTTTGTATTTTTTTTTAATTTTTGTATTTAATCAAATATTAGCAGTAAGAACTTATCACATAATCCGTAGATTTAATTTCAATCTACTAAAGTGTTGTTACATAGGTTAGATGAGCTTAAAGTGCCATTTGAAAATGGTATAATTTATAGTTTTATAACAAATTAATTACTTATAATTTTTATGGGTCTTTGTTACATGTAAATAGTACATGATGGTTTCATATAAGTTGATACCTAGTAACAAACCCCTTGCCACTTCTAGTTGCGTGCCACGGCGGTACTCGTAGATTAGTGGCGGGATATTCGCAGAGGCTAACTATCGAACGGCGAGCGGCGCGGCCCACGTGACTTATCGATCAGCGCTCACGACGCTCGGAAAAATCAACCGCTGACAGCTTTCATGCACACAACGCTAGGGGAAAGCTTCCGAGAAGCGAGTGAGGAAAGTCACACACAGTCGCGCGTGGTTACACTGAATGGCTATGTTGGGTATGCAGGTATAGTAATGCTGTACTTTTTTTGTAATTACAACTAAATATTAAATCTTAGGTGCTAGTCAAGCAATACTAAGAGCTATTTTATTATTATTCCACTTTATTCAATAACGTTCTCGGATATAGCCCGGACATTTGGAAGGCATTGGTGGAGCCGAAGCCAACCCAAGAGGCCCTGTTGAATATAAAAAATACAATCACGGAATGTGTATAAAAAGGAATATGAAACTATTGTACAATATTTAAAACAAACCAGGCTATTGAGTTAAACAACTTGTAGATGGAATAACCGAGCTATTGGATGAGAAACGGCACCTGCTTTATCCTGTCTCATCTCAAAATTATTATTATTAGGCACTCATAACAAGTCACAGGACATATACAGATATAGTTACACGTTAAGAATTTTGCTCGATTCCATGATCCAATCAATGAGCACACAACACGGGTTAAACAGGATACAGTTTTTATTTTTTATTTTACAATACCAACTTTTTTTAAATAAAACTATACATTAAAGCACTAAATTGAACTGTAATAACGTATTAAAACAATTATTTAAAAGTGGGGAGTATAGAACTTCGGAGATGCTTTTGTCAATTTCCAATTTCTCCTATTGTACCAAATTATAAGTGGACTGAATCCTTTAATATAAAGTATTTAATAAATCAAAACATCGATATAATATGTATGGTTATTGTAGGATGTTTTTTGATTTCACTGACTTTTCAGTGTAAATTTTACAGCGTGAATTAGTTTGAGTACTGGCTGCACAGTCCTTGTGTTTCATGGGCCACCTCTGCCCCCACTCTACCGCCTCACGCCCCGCACTCCGCCAACCCTGGTCGCCCTCATTAGCGCCTTTGTGACGCTCACTTGTCTCGTAATATGACGCCTTAATGATACCACTTACGACTCGATTATCTATTAACAATAACTTTAACTTGGATATCATTTTCTCTGTGTAAATAACGTATTGAGAAGATGCTTGTCAAGGAATTATTTTTATGACAAATATTTTTGTTTCCATTATTAATTCGTGATAGGAAATGACTTTGTCTATTCAGCTTTTATGAAGAACTATATAGACAAAGTTGTTTCCTAGATTAAATACTGTAAGTTACGGGGTAATACGGTATTGAAACGAATTATTCAATGAATAAAAGAGATAAACTTTTAAAACATGCTAGATTTAGACGTTTAAATAAGTAAAAACAAACTTTCAAAGTTATGTGTGGAATGAATTTCGCGGGAAAAGTCGAAAGATCTTTCGCGGGAAAGATTCGAGGGAACTCGAATTCTGAAGTACCATCAAGTTAAACTAAACTCTACATTGTGTGCATTTGATTGATAATACATTACATGATGGAGTCGGCGACCAAGGATGGCCATCCTTTGACACTGACCTACTTTATTTAACTATAGCCTTTTGTATACCGAGGGTTTATTATAGACCAGATTTAACAACTCGCGGACCGATATAGTTTTGTTGTGTTGTCTGGAAACTTTTCTCGTTTCCATGAGTGAATCAAGTATACTGGAGTATTTTTATGTTTGTTATATATCTACGGTTAACAACAAGAATATTGTAATGGTTTCCTGAAATTAGCTTTGAGTTGCTATTCGTTTTCATCGGAGACTAATTATAAAAAAAAGCAACTTGTAATATTCTTTGTAAGGCTACACTAAGTTTTCCTACAAATGCAAAATAAATAAAAGTTACTAAATTTGTTTGTATTCTACTAACGTTTTTAATTTTAATAAAGTTTGAACGTAATTGTTATGTTTGTGGCCATATTTACATGTTTCTTATGAATCCGACATTTCACTTAATTCTATAATAACGCTAATATAAATTAGAATGACTTTTCTTACATCGGACTAATCTAATGTATGACCGCAATCTCACACGATAGAAAGGGATAATGCGATCAACTGTGAATCATTTTGTACTTGTTGTTCCCTGCTTTTCATAGGCCTCTCACTCCTATTCCATCTAGCTTGGTCTTGTGCTAATCTGGTTTAGATTCAAACAACAAATTCACAAAGCTCTTTCATCATCATAAACCCTGATAATAAAATGTTCTTTATTTTAGGAAAATTAAAATAAAAAACATTATTTTTTCCTGATTGAAGTTCATTGTGATCGTATTTATGTTCCAAAGTATCCGGTAAAATTAAACGTCAGTAATTTATCGTAAAACAAAAAAGTTTATAGTAATAAAAGGTTTTTTTTAACCGCGTATAAGTCCGCGTTTGACCACCAACTCGCCTGTTGGTAATCGACGATGTGGTCGAAGATGAAGCACGCAGACTTAGAAGATACCTATTCACACTTGGTTATTCTAAGGTGGTACTGACCGTGGGCGGCAGTGGCAGGTGTTGGGTGGGCGGGTGCACTCGTTCGCGCCGGGCCAAGGCGCGACGCGCTCGCACCTCCTTCGCTGCGTACGCGCCGTAATCTGAGGATTAACGTCACACTTTACTTTGTACTAGGTATCCGGCGTCAGGTTTTTATCATAAATGCGAAAGTTTGTGAGTATACTTATTAAATCAACTCCGTTACGGCTTTTCGTATTTGTATTTCATTTGGTGTGCAAGTAACTTACCCTGGATTAACAAGTAGGGTTTTTTTTAAATTTGTTATTTCGGAAATGTGTACGCTTCTATATAGAGGATTCTGAGTAAAATCGTGAGGCGGAGCTAGTCTCACAAATAATCTTTATACCTTAGACAAATCGATTCAATTAAGTATTTGATAATTACTTATATAATAACGAGCTAGACTTAAGGTATCGAGGAAAATGACTCGATTCTATCGAGGAAAGAGCGCCCATTAGCCATCAGCGGATGATTTAGTGGTGATGAATGTGAATACTCTTGGAGTAAGTACTGTATACCAATGCTTATAATACACAATAAATATTATAACTTTCACGCAACAACCGAGCAACGGATCAATACTTTTTATCCCGGAAAATGTAGAAAATGTAAGTACGTAAATGTAAAAATGTGTTTCTGAGGACACGTCCGTCCACACAGGTAAAAACGCCGGGCGCAGCTAGTGAAAGCCATAATGGATAAAAAATTGCATTATGATTTGATAACTATTGACATTATAACCTCATATTTTGATTAGTTGAATTAATGTGATTCTTATTCTGATATATGTAATTTTCTTAGATAAGTATATGAAAATACCGTCAGCATGAACATTTTGTTGTCAACACTTGCGATAATTGCATATTATTATGTATTTTAGAAAATCTCTGTCTACAAAACAATACGAAGAACCCTGCAGCCTTGGTAACGTACAAGGACACAATATAACGGTTTCCTAGTTTTCAATGTCAGGTTAATGCAATACCAAGATCTTGCACATGCGCTGTGACTTTGTTGCAAGGTTAAAAAAGATGTTACGGAAGATCCTCCAGAAGAGATATATTATGTCTTTATTGTTTCCAAAAATGTTTTTATACGCTAAAATCTTCTAATTCCAGTACTCTTTCATTAGTATTTCTATGTATAAAATGTACTTTAGAAAATACTGTCGCATTCTAATATATAATGAAATATTCAAAAGGCAGGAATTGAATACCTAGACGGTTGGAATCACTGAAGTGAGAATTTTTTCGGTTAGGTTGGAATGTAAGTAAATTTCGTAAATTGATTGATTCATAAAGGAACAGTAAAAATCTATGCCATATATTTGGAAAATTATCTATTCTCCGCAACATAATTATCACAATATTATATTATGCAAAAGATTATAAGTAAATCTATAAATTTGTTTTCACTCAACTCTGTTATAGTAGGACGGGTTTCTATTAAACTTGATATTGAAGGAGCTCATACCCTGGATTAACATTGGTTTCTTTATTTTCCGCTAAAAATATACAGAGCTAGATAATATTTAAAAAAATTGAGATACTTAATGTTTTGCAATGCCCACAATTCAAAAATTCGGTGAGCGTAAGGTTCTGGGTAAACATCCCAATTTGCTCCTGCCGCTGATCTACATTTGCTTTCCTGTGACCTCCAAATTCTTGGACTATCTTTTTGCAATTAATCTAAGCGTTGGTGGGCTAATAGTTCTTGCTATAGGCCATCTTGAAATATTGATATTCAAATATTTTAGTATAAACATGCAAGTAATCATCAGAGGTTAGAGCGGCAATGCAATGGGGGCGTTTTCCTGGATCGTTTCGCGACATTTTGAATCGTCTGTAACATTTGAATAGTTAATCCTGTACAGTATCTAACACTTCAATACAAAGTTTACTACCACTTGTTTGTACAGCTTGTAGTCTTTTAATAAAAAAGTTATCTTATCACGCTAATGTTAAAAAATATGAAAAAAATGTGTTTGTCCGCCTCTATAACAGCTAAACAGATTTAGATGAAATTTGGTATGGAGTTAGTTTAAACCTAAATTAACGCGCTACGTCATATTATACATTTTATCCCGAAGTATTAGAATTCCTGTAAGTTATCGGGTAAAACCGCGGAGCGCTGCTGGTATATCATAAGAAACTGGCTTGAGAACTATTTATTATCAATCAGCGTTACACACACATACTTTACGCGTTATTATTACATATTGACAAACACTCTCATTGTGATAGCATGTAGATCAACATCCGTCCTAATGTTTGATCAATGTTTAATTTTAGCCTCGTGTTTCCAGCGCAAATAAACGCAAACGACAATGAATTATTTGCGGAGTAGTGAAAGTGAAAGGTTTATTCTGAATTTACTAATCTCTTTCTGTCAATCTCTCTATTTCAGTACGTGAGATGTTTCAGGCTACGGCTGTCGTAAACGGCAAGCTGGTAGTGTTGTACAAAAAAGGTAATAAAAGTAACTTGAGACTTAACTTATTTAATATGAAATTAAGGCATTCATTTGAAATTAAAGTAGTTTTTTTTATATCATTCCAATATTTTGTTAAATTGTTATTAAATTTAGTTGTTACTTTTTTATTTATTTAATGATAAGCTTGCGCAATGAGGCGGTCTACGATGGAGCACGCATGCTTGCATTCAGGCAGCGCATTCTATAAATTTAAAAACGAATAAAAAAGTCCTAAGGGGAAAAAAACATGTCGCTAGTAAATCCATTATTAAGTTCTTTGGTTAGACAATTACTTAGTACTAAATGCACATTTTAGTACTATTGAGATGATATAAGTAACTTTGTTGAACAGCCAACGTTAAGATCAACGTATATTATTCAAAAACATCACATATTCCAAAACTTAATTCAACATAATTATAAATATGAGTTATCTATGTACATATTATTCGAGGCAAGCACTTTTAATCTGTGAAATTTATTTTCAAAAAAAAACATTAAAGCATCATCATCATAATCAGCCTACCTTAGTTTATCGGTTAACATAGGCACACTCAATGCACACTTCCCAGCCCGATCAGTTTTTCTCTTCCAGTCATTACCAGCTTTATGTTTATAGAAAAAACACTACGAACCATGTTTTTACAACAGGATTTCATGGCAGTAGTATTCGTAAAATTTAAATACGAATCGTCTTTTAACGTGTTAAATTGAGTATTATTTCCATCTGCATAATTATTCATTAAGCGTAGAGATTTTAGAGTGGGCCATTGTAATGTATGCATTTATAAGCGACCCCTCTATTACTAATAGACATAATATCTTATAAAATCGTTTGCCTTATTAAGTTAACAAATAGTTAAAATGAAACTATGATAAGAGGTACGAGAGATATTGGTTAAGTTTGAAGATAAAAGAGCACAATATACTCGGAAACAGCGCACTATAATAATATTTACAATGAATTTTTTTTTCCTCTGATTATAACTTTTTGAGTTATATAGCGATATAACTGTAATGAATTCCAGACGTTCTAGCTCAAAGGTCATTGACCTTTCTGTTAAATTGTCTTAGCTAAGCTTGTTTTTAAGTAGTTTTCTTTTACTAAACCATAAAAAGTATACGTTATCTTGGTATGATGCACTTCTGAAATTTGGTTGTGGACTGAGATTCGTGCTTTTGAATTTTTCTGTAACCAGCACCAATTTCTGATATATGATTGTGTGCACAATTATATGACTTGGCTACGGAAAACGGAACCCTACCATTACGTGTCTCCACACGCTCTTGGCCAGTTATTCATATAATTTTTTTTACTACACCGCTAAACTACTTAACGCAAAAACTTCAAATACGGTTCACTTACAAACTTTTCACACTAAGAAATTTGTAGTGACACCAATGAACTAACTAAAAGTCCACGTGCAAAAAAGGGCAACAAGGTTTACTGCTGGGTGAGTTCGACTTCTACTAAAGGCCACAAGCCTGATTTAGGTCATTTGCGTTTGCAACCGCCACGCCACCATACCATATCTCTCTTGTTTTTCTGACCTGAGTGTGAGATCATGGAAAACCACCTGGTGCTGCTAATTGTACAATGTCAAAAAATAAGGAGTGCCTTACCGTTTAATCCGCTATTCTACAGGAACCGTTAATTTTTCGAGATTAAAAATAGCCTATGTGTTACTCCAGGATACAATTACTCCAATACCAAATTGCATCCAAATTTGTGCAGCTGTTACGAGGTTGAGTGAAAACAAATATGTACCTACATACTCACAACCTTTCGCATTTATAATATTACTGAGATAAATTATGCTAACTCATTTGACCCATAAACTCTTTCATAAGTAAAAGTATCAAAAATAGCGAAAGAAAACAAAAACCTACACCCATCCCGGTTACGAAGCGTGTATACTTACAATATCTATGTATTCTCAATTTGAACTCCACCTAGTAGATCAATGATAGAGGCTCCCAACACTTTGCCTAAGTTTTGCCAGTTGTTAAACTGTCGCCCAACTTCAATCAGTTTATTCAATCAAGCTATTCTAGATTGATGCTTATACAATCAATTAACTGTACCAAAAATCTGTAGAAATTGTCGCCTATCAGCTAAATCAACCACAGGGTTCACGCTGTTCCTATTAAACCCAAAATTGGCTTTTACTGAGTGTTTTATGCATAGATAATATAAAAATCTACTTGTATAATGCTAAATCTCATAGTTATCGACGCGCTACGAGGTAACATATTTCACGTAGCACGTATACAAAGTTCGCAGCGAATTGCGACGCGGGCGTTAGTACCCCGGTCAATATGTAGAGTGGCTGTGCCGTGCAGGCGATCAATCGCGTTGTGGCGCAGGCGAGGGCGGGCGGGCGGCGGGGCGGCCGCCTCGACCACCTGTAGCGTCCCCTTCCGCCCTGACATCGACACGTGACGTAGACGCAGAGAAATCCGCCCAAACGTAAACATTAATTCTTACTTCATTCTTCATTGTTGAGAATGTCGCGCGCCACGCGTGCAGATGCCGATCTCTGCGTATTGGTAAACAAATGGTGATCGCGCACTACTTGGTAATGTTCTTGTTATGAATACTGTCCCACTGACGGTGGCTTCAAACTGGCGCGCTGCTTGTAATTCAATTATGTTCAAGGAATTAGGACTCGCCGTCTTATTACACAAAGACATGGGAATTATGAATAACAGTACTAATACACGATAATTAAGACACGTTCGTAAGGGCTCGTTTATATTTTGAGACAGAGAACATTTATTTTATTTTAAATCGCATAAAAAGAGAAATGGTCAATCAATTACGTGATTTCCCCTTAGTCTTTTCAAAATAATGAATATCACCATTAGATACTTTAACCAATAATGATTTATTGACAAATCATGTTGGCCTGTCCCGGAAGTAATTTTTATTTAAAGTTCTTATATTTACATTATTTCTATAATTTTATTTGGAAAAACTAATATAAAAGTTTGCCAGTTAATAGATAAGCAAAGGTAATTAGTTCTAACATTGATCTGAATTCACTTTATTCAGTGTAAATGATTAGCGAAAAATCTGTAAGGAAAGAATCTACCTAACATTGACATAGAAAACCATAAACACTATTCAACCCTCAATAACCTAGTCGTTATCAATCCTCTATCAATTTATGCTCTATTAACAAATAACCGCTCATTATGGCAATTAGGTAAGTACTTAATTTGATTGCAAACAATCTTGATATTTTGCAGAACCCATATTTATTATTAAATTGATTGATCGATATTAATCTGTAAACGTAGGTTTCCTACGGATCGGATTCCGCTGAAGTCATACTTACTAAGCTGTGATAAATAGCCATAGTTAGTAATTAGTTAGTATATACGAATTCGGTGCGATTCGATCCATCCTATGCGTATGAGATGCGGACAAGTGGACGCCTAGCTTAAATCAGAAATTGCTTTATAGGCAAACCATCAAAAAGTTCAATTTGCACAGGATACAAAGAACATTGGTATTTTTTCTACTGTCTTCCAAGTAAATAATATTCTAAATAATTTGTATCGTGCGCTATTTTACTTTTCCCAATAGGACCTCTACTTCTGAAAGTTTTATCATTAAAAGACAGAACGTTTTGTTTACGTAGGTATTTAGTTGTAGTGTATAAATCGTATGAATAGTGTAAAATACCAACCCATAGGCATGTGCGGCTCAGCATGGTGCATGTGTTGCGGGTAGTCGAGCCGGTAGTAGCGCGCGTAGGGATCGTGCGCGGGCGCGTAGTAGCCGTGCGCGTAGGGCGCGTAGGGCGGGGGAGCGTACTCCCAAGCAGCCGCGCCCGCGCCCGCGCCGTACTGCCCGTAGTTACAGCAGTCCATAACGCGAGGCTAGCAACCAAGCGGCCGCGGCGCGCGCGCACCGCCCGCCCATCGCACCACCGCGCCGGTACCCACCATCACACCACTCTTGATACGACCCTCTCTTCTATTGCACCAACTTTATGCTATCTAAGATCATATCTACTTCTTCAAAAGTCTAATAAAGAATTTTCCGTCTGAATGTCACCCTTTCAAAAACTTTAAAAAGTTCTTTAAACTAAACGAGAAATGAAACTGTTTTGAAAGTTAAGCGATAAGTGCGCCGGTCGCGTAGAGATCGAGCGTTCGCGGCGGGAACCGGACGCGGGTGCGACGTTAGTTAGCGAAAAGAGGTCGTTCGAGTTTGCCGGCGTCGAGGAGATGTGCGGCGGCGGGACGCGGGCCGCGAGGGAGGGGCGACGCCCGCTCGCCGGCGGCTCGGCGCAGCGCGGCGCTCGACGGACGCCGACTGAAGGCGCCGCGGAATCGATACGCTGCCGCCGCCCGCCGCCCGCCGCGCGCCGCGCCACCTGCCCGCCGCGCCACCGCCGCCTAGCGCCTGCCTGCGCCCGTATTGCGCGCGAACTTTGTCTTCCCCAACGGAATTTTATATTTAGAACCATGGTGAAACGATTGATCGATACTTTGCACTATTAATTAGCACTTTCACTGCATGATCTGACGCAAGGTTTTCATTATATTTAGTTTATAGTAATTGCAGATACGTACGTAGAGTACATTGCAGTTTTCAGGAAGGGATGCGCCGTCGAATTGATGCGAGCGTTATTTTTGAATAATTTTAAACTAAGAATTATGAAACCGACTGATTTATTATCATCATCATCGGTTGTAGGTATTTAGTTTGTTTTATTTTTGGAGAGTAAAGTTTTGAAAGAGTGCAGCAAGTGGCGCGCTTTGTGCTCAGGTGGCGATAGTTGCAAAGTTTTATCGAATTGCGCGTAGGCGGCAGTGACCCACATTGCGACCGCGGCGCACCACCCGCCCTTCGTCCTTCGCTATCTACCTACCAGTTTACCTTATATGTCGTTAACGATGTCATTTAACCAAACTATACTTACTTCAACGGATAATAATAAAGCGCTTTTCAAATTATTAATGCATCTAATCTTGACGATCTCAAATAAAAGAGAAAAAAAATGTCACATCCGCGTTCTTTACGTGTTGTATAGTTACAGCGTTGAGAGTGGGGTTTCAGTGGAGTTCGTTCCCCCATTCTCAAAAATCGCGGCGCGCTGAAAGCTTGAAAGGGTTACCTGCTCCTACTTGTGTGCAGGAAAGCCTTATTTTCAGACTGCGCGGTTATTAAGCAAATTGGTAGTGTACTTCATAACTTTACCTACTACATATATTTTTATCTTCCTGACAATTCAAAATCAGTTAAAACGTTTAATGTGAATTTGTACAGTTAAGTTAATTATTGGAATAAAGATTTGTTTTCAGTTACATATTATTTTTTATTTATTGCAAATATGTACACTTTATTTACACTTTATTAAAATGTATGATAAGTTTTACTAAGTTCACAGATAATGTAGGCATACACTTTTTTTAATTATTATTATAAATATAAATGAGCAGGAAGGAAACAGATTTACATAGACATCTAACACTTAGTTTATGGGTTGTGTATCATGATATTGATTCGTCTTGCCTTTGTGTCACACAGTGTGCGGGCGCCATGCGCTAAATGAAACGTCTGTTTTTAAAAATATTCTGAGCAGACTTGTTCGTTGTATTGCTTTAGGTTCGGGCACCCATCCAAGGACTGGCCGGACCGATCGTTGCTGATCTGTGGGTGCGCTACGCCACGAGCGCTATAACGTCAGAAGTTAGTCGATGTTCACCGACGCTCGAGCCGCTGCCGGACAGCAATAGGTTCCATCTCTCTCGAGGGATCAAACTTTACAAACTTAGTTAAGTACTCGTGTTTATTTTATGCAATAGAAATGACCATGCTTCTTAACTTATTGTAATTGTTTGATGGCTATTCAAGGTGAATAAGAAGGTGGGTAAAACTACCCACTTACCTATTATACTTGAAAACTAGAAATGCAATATTATTGGATAAAATTTTATACAACCTAAATAGTAAGTATATGTAGAGATTGCTACAGATACTTATGAGGTCTATCAAATTTTTTGACGAAAAAAGCAACGAAAACTTGATTTTTGGCGTTCTGAATTTATCAAATTGAAAGATCTATAGATATTTCAGTGACTGTAATAAATAGATAACCAAAATTTGAATATAATAAAAAAATAACGGTTTCAAATTTTGAAACTAAACGTTCAATTTACAAAAGTAATTTTTCGTAAAAGTCTAGGAGGGAAAACTCGAGAGTGGATTTCGTTAAATTGCTGACATAAATTAACAATTTTAATGTTATGGTTTACTTGTTTTTTATTCGGCTTGACAATTACGACTTCACTTTTCTTTTTATGTACGAAAATCCAGATACCTAAAATTGACCGTTTGCATTTTGTAATACTTACGGCTCTTATGGCATATAGAAGTATATTTAATTATATAAGTAGGTGCTGCGGCACGTATCTACTACAAGTATTTTTACTTGACAATGATGAAGCCTCAGTTCAGGTTTTATAACACCTCAAAATGTTCGAAAATAATGTAATTAAAATGTCATTTTAATTTCACAACTGGTCGAGTAGCAAGCAATGCCGGTAGAGTCGTAGGTAACGGATAAACCCGTTAATCAATACGAACCGAGCATGTAAATAACACTTGTGGACGTAGGTAAGTATTTAAAACCAGCGTATATATGTGCTGGTGTTTTCCTTTTGAATATGTGAGCTAGATGCAATGGACTGTCCATAAATACATAGGTAACTTAGAGTGTAAAGGCTGAACAGTAACTTTATAGAGTAACAAAATATTAGCAAGCACCGATAAAATGTTCTAGTTTGAAATAAACTATAGATCTATACCTGAACTATCTGAACTATAACACTCTTGCAAACTAATGGTCATACTTAAAAACGCTACTTAAGTTAAACAATGCTTAAAATTGTGGTCTTGTTTTCAAGCGTACGATTTCCATTATTAGAGCAATTTTAATCATTGTTTAACTTAAGTAATATTTTAAGGTCCCGATATCTAAGTACAACCAACTACCTGAGGACACTTCCGACAGTATATTTAAAAATCGGTAAAGATGGTTTTTATCGAAAAGGCTTACTACTCTCTCAAAGAGAATTTTGGTACACAATAATAGAATATATTATATTTTGTTAGCTTTTGTAATAATAACTAAGCTTTGCACTGTACTTTATATAGTGTACTTAATAGTAACGTACCTATATTTTCAACTGTGACATGTGATAATGTACATAGTTCACCAATAAATTATATGTATCTGTAAGAAAGGCCGTAGTACTTGCCTACTTAACCTTCCTAAACTTGCAATTAGGTAGCTAATACAAAATATAATCTTAATACGAAATAGATATGCTATCAGAATCTCAGGCTTAATATTTTACGTTCACGTTTACCGCCAGTCAAATCGTGTTGTTGCTAACTTCAGGACTATTCAGGTCCTTTAGGGTCGGGTAGGTACTAGGTACTAGGTACCCAATAAAGCGCATTTTGTTATTCTGAAATAAAGGTAGGTAGCTCTGTTCATACCGATTTTTTTTGTGATTTTACGAAGTACCTAATCGAAACGAAATCCAAATACCTGCCCAGGTACTAACAATAAAATTGTTAAGCACACAGATAAGCTATCACGCGTCAACACAAAGTCTGCAAATGTTTAGTAATTGTGTTCTAATGTAGTATAGTCGAGAAGCCAGCGAGTTATCATGGAGATTGCGGCGAGCGAATCAATAGGGCGCCTCGGCCACTGACGGATCACGATCAATAGCGTCCCAGTAGCTGTCTCCGCATTAAGGGGCTTCCTCGGCGCCCTTACACCTACCCGCTGCCTACCGTATGTAGATGCAGTGCAGCATATCACTATCTACACTACAGATACTACTGCTCAAGGATTTCCCCCTTCTTTTGTACTGTTAATACGTATCTAGCTAGTTAAGCAGATAACTATAGATCCTACCTACAGGAACGCGACATTCTTTACCCGACAACGGCGAAGCCAAAAAGAGGGTTTTAGTTTTCTTGGATGTATTATTCTCACCATGGGCGTGGTGTAGCCGGAGGTGTTTTGGAGGCTCAATATATTAATATTGTATTGAAATAAGAAAAGGTGGAGGTTTTATTTTGCTTCTCTCCCAACCCGATACTAAAACCAGGTTACGCCCGTGGTTCTCACACTTCTCATCTACGGCCTCAACGCTGCAAACTATTTTGACGTCAGATTAATATATGTTCAGGGCTACACGAAAAAAAAACTTTTCTGTGGTTCAGGGGTATTGAATTTGGGTAGGTGATATCATAAATACAATCCAGCGACCATCTCCCTGATAAAAAATTACTGCATGTGAAGTATCATTGAAAGTCTTTCAAAACAATAACTGGCCAAGAGCGTATCAAGACACGCATATGGTAGGGTTCCGTTTTCCTTAGCCAAGTCATATAATAGTGATCACAATCATAATTCAGAAATTGATGGTTACACCAAAAATTCGAAAGAAAGAAGCTCTGTGGACTTAGCCAAATTTCAGAGATGTACTCACAATCATAATTCAGAAATTGATGGTTACACCAAAAATTCGAAAGAAAGAAGCTCTGTGGACTTAGCCAAATTTCAGAGATGTACTCGATCATACCTACATAACATAACTTGAAAAACATGCTTGACATAATTTACATGATAAGGTCAATGACCTTTGAGCTAGTACGTCTTGAATTCATTACAGTATCACTACCTATAACTCAAAAAGTTATAATCAGTAAATGTTCGAAATAATTTTGAATGAAGGTTTTTAATATGACCTCTCGTTTTTATGTCTAATATTTTAGAAATGCAACTTTAAGCAACTTTGGCGGGCCATATTTCACAAAATAATTATAAAGATACCTACTTTATAAAAAAGAGATGTGTCAAACCTTACCTTAATTTTAAAAGACTTATTCAACGATTACCCACAAGAGTGGGTGCAGCGACAAAAAATATTCATCTCCATTACACATAATATATTATCCCCAACCACCCCTAAAAGGCAAAACTATATTTTTTATATATATTTAAAATTGAGATCTATACTAAAAATGTAATTACAAGAGGTTCTAAAAAATTAGGACGGACGGACAGATGGACAACGGACAGACGGACAGGCGGACAGACAGACAGACGGACGGACAGAACGAACTTAAAGGATTCTTTGTAGAACTACGGAACCCTAAAAATGAGGTTTGATATATATTTTATACGTTTGCCGTTTGCGAAACATGATTCCCCAAAACTAAAATGTGTCTGTGCGTCCCTCTAGGTTTTAGAACTACATATTTACAAAATATAAATATGAACTTGTGTAAAATAACGTTTTGAGTTTTTTTTTTTTAAATCTAATTTTTGTTTGGGGCTTTAGTCGCGATGCGATTATGCCAGCCCCGTTTTACAAGGCAACTTACACAGTCAAAAGGGACCAAAGTCCCTACGCTGATCTAATATGACCGAGACCATGGCATACAAGGCCCTCGCCGCATCGCACGTGGTTGCGGCTAGGATACCTTGAATAATGCCAACATCTCGAGGGTTTACGCCGTACCCATGCAACATATATTCTCTCATAGACTCGCTCCGTCCGCAGTCGACCAGAAGGTTGGAAACATCTTCTAGCGTACCGCACTACTTTTTTTCTGAGATTTTTGAATGAAAGAAATGTTTTTATTCAACACGGACAAAGTTATTTAAATTAAAAATATTGGAACCTCCGACGTATATCTAAAACTATCTATTACATACTCGTAGCTATATTGCTTTCGCGTTACGTTGTATGATGCTCTATCTATTGTCCAAAATCCGGAATAATTCACAAAAAAGCTTAATTTCAATGTTTAAACGGATGAACAGATTTTGATCAAATTTAGTTATGAACAGCTACCTACACTAAAAAAGTGCATTCAAATCAGTCCAGCCTCTTGAATAAAATGGTGACAGACTAACATACACATTAACAAACTTTCACCCCAAATGCCTTCTTCGTTCCGCCGTGGGTAAAAGCAGAACTTCGAGCAACTATCCCACTAGTAGGGGCTAGTTTCTCGATGAAGAAGAGAGAAACAGAGAAGCAGAGAAACAGTTTTGTCCAATGCCAGAGTAATAAAAAACCATTATTGATTAGTGATAACCTGTGAATAGGCTGGGCCGTCCGTTTTTTCTCGCGAAGGCTGAGTGGTTAGTCAACATTGACGAACTGCTCAAGTTACGCTTTTCATTTAAGGTCAAAGGTTATGAATTACCTACATAAGTATTCGCTGGTTGTTGAGCGGTCCCCGATGTCAACGTGTAGCTGTATTTATGTTAATTGGGCGAATATGAGGACGTAGTACCGAGAATATTGATTACTGGAGAACGGGAAAATCGCGCCCTATAATAGTTAGGTAACCTACTAAAATAATGTTTGTAAGCTATTGTATCGACTTCAGTACCTAGTTATAGGGAATTGGTACTATTTAGTAACGTCATAGAGGAGGTAGATAGGTATACCTTCAACACGAAATGATGGCGAAACATCAGACTTCTGGGAGTTAGGTCACGCACAACCCTCAGACATGAGGAACACGACGAGAAAGATTAATTGATTTTTTCATGTTATGACTAGCTATTGCCGCGACTTCGTATATAGGTACGCGTAGACGTTTATCATATGGAGTCGTCGGGATGCGTCCCCTTGGTCCTTTCCATATAATATAATTACCGGCGAAGGTTAAATAAAACTCTCAGGTATCAAAACATGAAAATAAATGTGAGGAGAAAACTTGTCAATTTCAACCCCTTTTTGCATTCCTTGATTCGGCGCTTTCGCAAAATCTTTTCTTAACGGATTTTTACACCTCATGTGGAATCTACCTGCCAAATTTCAGCTTCGTAGGCCAAGTAGTTAAAAATTTGGTCAAGTCCACAAACCTTCACTTTTCGATATTTTGATGTAACCATCAATTTCTGAATTATGATTGTAGCCACAATTATATGACTACGGAACGGAACCCTACAATATGCGTGTCGCGACACTCTCGATACGCTCTTGGCCAGTATTTTTTTAATTCGTATATTTTTTATTGACTCAGTTCTTACAACTTAGGCCCTTCGCACACAACGCTACGCAAATCTTTGATACTCGACGATTTTAGTCTCCAAGCGACTACCGCCATACAAATCCATTGAGGTTCGTAACTTCGTACACGACTCAATGTATAACGGTAGTCGCTTGGATACTAAAATCGTCGGGTATCGAAGATTTGCGTAGCGTTGTGTACGAAAGACTACAAGCTATGTTAGCGCCATTTTGAGACTTGCTAACAATGCCAACCTCCTTTGAGTATAATATAAAGTCAATACCACGGAGAGCGTCCCACACTCACCCCGCTTCGACAATCATTTCTCTAAATAAACCTAGCAATATAATTATAGATATTACTGTTGAATTACTGTGTTATAATTATATCTCTATAGTAGGTAAGACAGTTATGAACCACTTACATACCTACTACACCTGTTTCGGTACACAGGGTTACGCATATAGCCTGTACTAAGCCGTAAGGAGGTCATTATACTCATAATTATGTTTTTTTTTTTACTATGGGACCAATCCTGAAATCGCGAAAAAAAAACTGCTGTTCATTTTTTCGAGTGTCAATGACCGTTTTTTATTAAACACACTTTTTTTCGCAATGTCCATTATGTGAGTACAATGACCTCCTTTCGGCTAAGTACAGTCTATATGCGTAACCCTATATGGCTATAACCCTGGGCATTAATTATATCACGGCTTTAACCATCGTTCTGCGTTGTAATCAAAGCCAACCTCGATAAAATGTCCGCATTGAAATCAGTCCATTTGTTTGGGAGCTAGACACATATCTACCTATGGCTTCCTTCCTAAATTTTGGACATATACATTTCCAAAACGTATAACACCCTTCGTTTTTGATGTCGGAGGTTAATAAGGCTCTCAAGCAATCACCCGATGATAAGTAGGACTAAAATTACCTTACCGTCTTGTTAACTTTGATGTACTGTTATTTATTTCTGTGCCTATGAACACCTAACACAAACACACTAAGGGAATCGATGCTTTGTCTATAAGTCATAGGTATCTCACCCTTTAGCACAACCTCTTTTTAGGGACTTCATATACCTATTTATAAGAATGCATTAAACATACAAAATAAAAACACAACGGACATTTTCCAAAATACCTATACCAAAACATGAATATACTAAGTAGTAGATAACTTTACTTAATAAGTATATATATGTACTTAGAAGAATTCTAACTTATAGGTACACCGACAAACATCGCTGGAAAGAAATAAAAGAAAATGCGAAATGATGGGTGGCTGCGTCGTGTAATCACAGATGGTGAAATCAAAAGCCCACCGAGTGCCGACGCGACAGAGAAGCCCTGTTTTGGGTTCGTAAAATCATAAGCAGAAGTTTTGAGGAATGTTGCCTTGTAATTTAGATGTTTTTCGCCATAAGTTTCAATATAAGAAAAAAAATTAGAGTGCTGAGAAAATGAAACAAGAAAACTATGTTTTCTCAAATATGTTTGGAAATTCGATAATTGTTTTGAATCTTCTTCAAGATAATGCGAAATTTCTGTGCACGATTAGTTTATTGATTACCTAACTGCGCCTCGCGGTTTCACCCGCGTGGTGATGATGAAAAGTAGCCTATATAAGATCTTGTAGTAAATCACCAGTACAAAATAAAAGAATGTCATGAGAAGCATAAAATTTTATTCGTAACATAATTTAAACTGTAAAACTTGTAAAATTCTGAATAAAATATTCAACAATTATAGTAACGTAAATAACTATTCGATCATTTTTATAAATCTAACATTTAGTTATTTAATATACTCGTTCATTAGAAATAAGAACAATAATGTCTCCTAGAAAAACTTGAACATTTTTACTAATGGCATTTGACATAGGTAGGTACAAAAAAGATTTTCTATGAATAAAAATAGGTATTTGAAATAAGAATAAAAATAAGCATCAATAGACACTAAAAAAACTTAAAAATAACAGAGTCAAATTTTTCAATCGTTTGAAAAGTTTTAACGAAATAAGGATATTGACAGAAGCTTTTTTATTGAAATCATGGAAATCGTCAAGTTTATTATTTCGTTAAAATTTAACTGGCGATTGGAAAATCAGCCTGTGGCCTTAGTACGAGCACTTGCAAAATTTATAAAAAAATTAATAGCGCCTCTAGCGGACGTGAAAGGAAACTGAATTTTTCATACATTTGCTATCGTTTAAGTAACGATAATCTTTTCGCAAGTTCTCGTACTAACACCACTGTAATAATAATTGACGCTGCTACAACATTCTATCTGCTAGGAAGCCCGTAGCTCCTCGATGCAGGTAAATTAATTACCTTTATAAACATGTGAGATTTTAACAATTCCTAAAATTATAACTGCATATGTTTTAAGCAGCGTCTATACATTAATTAAATAAACCAAAAAGTGGTAACTTACTTAAATTCTTCAGGAATTAACTTTATTCTTAACTACTAGGTATGCTTTTCACAAATTGAAATAGTTTTGGCACAATTTACCAAAAATATACGAATTTTCCTTAAAATCAATGTAGATACTTAATTTTTAACATGAACTTTTTCGCAAGTTCTCGTACTAACCCCACTTAGTACGAGAACTTGCGAAAAAGTTATCGATACGTAAACGATAGCAAATGTATCAAATTTTTTGTTTCATTTTACGTCCGATAGAGGCGCTGTTCAATTTTTCATACATTTGCTATCGTTTACGGAACGAATACTTTTTCGCAAGTGCTCGTACTAAGGCCACAGAGTATAGGATTTTAACAATTTAGTTTTCTTTCAATATCATCAATTATTGATCATATCATCAATGATTTCTCATTGACTTACTACTTTAAATACTGATTCCCGCCAACTGCCATACTCTTTAGTCATCTCCAAACATAACAACTTATCATAAATATGTAGACAGAAATATCGTGTTTTTTTCCTTAAATTTTCTAAATTTAACTAAAATCTACAATACTTACCTAAAATTTCGAACGATAGTGGCAGGATTCTTCAATTACTAGAATGGATATATCTATTTTTTCGCTTTTAACAGACAAAAGCAATCGACAGACGACACCAAAATAATCATAATTAAAAAAAATACTTTAAAAAATTGTGACTACCTCAATAACGTTTGTTATCGTGACTTATCATTATTGTGTTATAAATGTAACCCGACAATATTTGGTAAAACTGAAATGATACCTACTGCCTGATCGCACTAACTTTTTTACACTGTGATCTTTATGATTTTCACGCTTCTCTTTTAACAAACTAACAATGTAAACAAATCTTGGATGTCTATTTAACCTCATCATGTAATACATCATTTTCTACCGTCGAAGTAATCTGATAATGGAGCTAGGAAGTGGATAATAGACCTCTTCAATGACTTTTAGTAAACCTCTCAAGTTTGGCCTCATTTGGTTTGTGTTAACTAATCCCATACCAAGAGTTCTACTATCCTTCTCCCGGCTCTATCATCAGAACTTCGTCGCACAGCCTAATAACCCCTCGACTTTGGACTCTTTTGTTTGTTTTAACGAGTCACATAAACTAGTTTTAATATTAATGATAAATATTATCTATTGAACAGGATACATTTTGACCCCACAGTCACACGTAAAACTGGAATGGGACCACCCATTTTAGTTTTACTTGACTAGGTACTGGTTACGCAAATATTCCATCAAAGGCCACAATAAAAAAGCTATTGAAGTCGGTTTTACATATAGTTTTTGTGCAAACAAGTATATATTTCTTTGCTATATAGGAAAAATAATTTAAATAGAAAGCAAAAGTTTCGTTTCAACTGCTTCTTAGGGGCGCAGACCGACCGGAAAGTTCTAATTTAAGCACAATAGGGTCGTGTTATATGGTGTATAAATTGGTTTGCGACATTCAAATGGTTTCATTCTGCTCCACTTTCGTAAAATCAAGTTTTTTTTTTACTAAATAGAGCTGGTTGAAAAGTGATGATGTCGTTCACGCCGTGTACGACGATGACGACCTTGGCTATTTCCTGGCGTTTGCTCGTACGTGGATGGCAAATCCAACTGCGTCTTGAACGCACCGTCACAAGTTGAGCAGTACAGCTGGCCCACGCTGTTGTATGTGGAGTTGTAAGAGGGTTTAGCTCGTGTGAGCAGCCTCCTCCCAGTTTTTGAAGGGGCATACATGCAGCCAAATGTTTTTTAACGAAGATACTCCGGAACTGCGCTTTCCTTTCGACAGTTCTGAGTAAAGAACTGTTTTTGGCAGACCTCCTGTATCAAGTCAGTTTTTCGAAATTTTGCTGTAAATCGGGAGTAATCGAATACACTCCGGTCCGTACGCACGTTAAGCTGGATAACTCCACTGCGACTATCGAGAGCATCATTCATCATAGCAGCAAAATAAAGTGCGAATAGAGTGGGTGCCATTATACACCCTTGCTTAACTCCACTAGTCACCAGAAACGGTTCTGACAATATACATTCGTGCATAACCTAAGCCCTCATGTTGTCATGAAACTACCTAATTAGGTTCGTGAATTTGTCAGGAAATCTGGATTTTCTAATGATGACCCAAAGAGCTTCTCATGGCAGGTATCCACGAAATACATGTACAAGGGAGTATTCTGTTGCAGACTCTTCTACATTTTGTTTAACAACAAAAATGGAATCTACAGTTCCTCTGCTCGGGCGAAATCCACATAGCGTCTCCGGTAGTAATCTCTCAGTCAACTTGTTAAGACGGGTGTTCAGGATTTGCCTTTCTTGTTTTTGACAAAAGCTAGGCAAAGCAAGGCAAATGCCTTGATAAGAGCTGCAATCTGACACACTTCCTTTTCATTTGTAAAGTTTGTCGTCGGTCGGTAGTCGGTCTTGTACCACACCACATTTAGTATAATCTCATATAAATACAACTTCAGTTAATTTTGGGTCCTTCATATGTATAGATCTCAGAAGGAAGGCAATCAGCGCCCAGGTATTTTAGATTTTTTCTGTGCTGTGATAAATTCTTTTAGAGTTGGTGGACCAGCTAGGTGGTGGTCATTCAGGCAAGTTATGGATCATACTGACGTATGCAAAGTCAGCACTCTATGCATCAGGATTCAGAATCTCGTTGAAGTGGTTCGCCCATCTTGCTAATACATGTTTTTATTCCGTCAGATGTTTTGATCCTGAGGGAGTATATTGGTGCAGTCTTTCTTACTTTCGTATCAAATACAGCCTAGATCCCTTAGTAGACTTGCCCGTTTGGATGGAGCCTGCGTAGGTTTGTAGCTATTTAGCGTTCTCGTATAACCACTTATCTTTTAGGTCCCTGACTTTCAGCCTTATTCTTTACTGTGCGCTATCAGAGACACTAGATTGACCTCTTAGAGCATGTCTATGGTCATCCACAAGCTTTTTGATCTCCGTGTCCGAATCATCAAACCAGTCTTGGTTTTACTTACTTATCAATCTTGAATAAGTGTACGTTTACACTTAGGCTAAAGCAAATTCTTATGAAAAATCTATTCTTTTGAAGTCGAGGACCTGACTTTGCGCTTGCCAAAATGTACGAAGCTTGTAGATTTGATAAAATATTCGCTAGATAGCTCCTTTTCAATAATGATGATGATGAAATAGATAGCACATCTTATAAGATTTGGCATTTTCTTGACTTTCAGATTCGCGATATTACCAATTATACGTGAATGCTCAAGTCTATCTGTGTCTTTAGAATTAAACGGAAACAAATAGGCTAGACGATTTAATCGGTAAGACGTTTTAAGGAAGCAATAATAAAAGGATAAGGGGCTTTGACCCGGATATGTCCTGGATCCGGGTATGTCCTAAAACTGCGACCAGAACCACCGAAGGATGGGCAGCAGCGTCCTAATAGTACACGGTGAACGTACTGCGATCCACAAGCCGCCTGCCAAGTGTGTGGATTATGGCAACACCCCTCTCTATGAGGGAGGCCTTGTCCAACAGTGGACGTTAATTGGCTGATGATGTGTGATGTGTGAAGGGGCTTTAGCACCAATAACTATCTATACTTGACCCAAAATTGAACACATTTCTGCACCACACTCAATTACACATCTACATCGTGTACAAAAAAGTTTACAGTACATTTTGCTTAACCCTTAGAAAAAACTATTTAAACTTTATGTAAACACATGAACACCTAAACCTATAACAATAATAAATATATATTAAAATTTCAATTTCTTACATTCTATGCACTCCACAAATCAGTCTCTCACTAAATCAAATACCTCATTTACCAATACATTTATCCACAAGGCACAATATACTAATATCAGGATTTACTCAAACTTGTCTAATTGACAAGGGACAACCATAAGGCACACATTTTAGCATCAATGATTAATTCCTTTGGCCGTGAGTCGACCACATATGTTCTTTGAACGTCTCACGCATAGTGAATGACCTTGGACACAGATAGCAGCAAAGTCTATTTGTTAAATCAGAGTGCATTAGTCTGACGTGGTACTTGAGCGCTGATTGGTTAGAGTACTTCATGCCGCAATGTGGGCAGTCTCCGCAGATCGCCGCGTGGTTAGACTGCTGGTGGACACCTTGCGAAGTGGACGCGCCTCCAAGATTCGACATTCCCGCCAGTAATAGCATAGCCTGCGATTGCTCTTGCGTATATGCATTCTCTGATTCCGTACTATCTTGATGCTCTGACAGTAACACTTCTGGTTCGTAATCTAAGTCACCTTTAGGCGATTGTCGCTCTGGTTTAACAATCATATCGTCTGTTATCAGTGGGCTTTTAGATGGGGCAGAAGTAAAGCTGATACAGTCTACATTAGATTCCTTTGGCCGTGTTGAGAGGGTTTCCGAAATATTTGACACTTTTTTCGCAGAGGAGTTGTTGGCACTGTTGTCGTTTTTGGATGGGTTGATCCCTACAAATTTTGATAAATATTAGACATGTATCAACTTATCCAAAATGAAACTAAAAGAGTTTTTTAATTTAAATCACGTCCACAACTTCAAACAATTTAAATATTGAATAAATGTTAATGTAATTTTTAGTTTGTTTTATTTATAAAAATAAATATGTAAGCAAATCCAATTAAACAAATAAAATAACAAAAAATACCTGAAAGCAGGGACCTGGCAAGCATACTGTTTTCATAATCGGGAAGGCTGTCATCATTTTCAGAGTTTCCAGTTAGAGATAAGGCAGAAGCATCATTCTGTTCGTCAACATGTTCTGTTTTAATTATTATTGGCGTTTCTGACAGAGGATTCATCTGAAAATAATTAAAAATAAGGCTAGTCATCTGTATTTTAGATTATATTTATCATCTTGGATAGTTGCGCCCCAGGTCGCCCCAGGCCTGACGTTGTGATGAGTTCGGAAGCGTTAGTAAAGATTGCACTGTGGTGGCCTATTTCTTGGTGTACATTTATTACTTTTATAAAGACATTCAGTATGAAAACAGGGATTACGGTATGCTACCAAATAGCATCCAAAGTTGAACTGATAAATAATAATTATCAATATAAAAAAACCCGACTTCATAAAAATGTCAGTACTGGATCAAATTGAAATGAGACCACACAGGAAGCACTAGCTTTCAAAAAACAAATATATCATCAAAATTGGTTCACCCAGTAGAAAGTTCTGAGGTAACAAACATAAAAAAATACAGTCGAATTGAGAACGTCCTCCTTTTTGGAAGTCGGTTAAAAATACAATAATGATATAATTTTTGTAATACCTGTAATGAAGTACTTTTTCCATTTGTTGTGATTGCGGGTGGTTCACTTTTGTCACACTTTTGGTCGACATTGTTATCATTTGTTAGAAATGGATTTTCAATTTTTGCAGTGTTTGAGAAACTGTTCCTATTGTAAATATCACAAGTATCTAGTATTTTGCTTTTTTTATGTCCATCTCCAAGAGTTATGTCGTTGGGTTTGTCTGAAGTACTGCTCCGTCTTTTCTTCAGGGCTGGCAACTTAGTTTCTTTCTGAGCAGGGGACTTGGATGATATTGTCAGTTGCGTGTATAGTTTGTTAGTTGGGTTTGGTGAACAAAAATTCTCTTTCTGGAAAAAAAAAGCATAACCTTCATTTTACTACTCTGCTGGCATTGTCTATGCCAGTCTATGAGTGCAACGTTGCCAGTTTTTAAATCAAAATTAAATGTCCAGCACGGGACAGGCTCAGTCCCGCTTTTCGGGGATAACTCGACCGTGCACGCAGCGATAGGGTAAATCTGATTAAAAATATCATATTTTTATTAATATACATTTTCTATGGCTATTTTTGCTATCTATTGTCTCGTAAACATAATTTGATCTCAAATAAAAAGATAAATATTTAAAAACTACTGATTATATACGTTTTTTTCTATATCCCGCTTTGGACCAAAGAATGGATCCCGCTTTTTTCACTCAAAAAGTTCCAAAATCCCGACTTGGCAAAAAAAAACTGACAACGCTAATTGACTGCCCAGCGGCTTAATTGGTAGTGAACCTATCTTCTGCGATTGGGGGTGTGGGTTCGATTCCCACCTAGGGCAAACATTTATGTGATGAACATTTGTGTTTGTTCTATGTCTGGGAGTTAATATCTATTTAAGTATGTATTTAAAAATATATATGTATGTGTATCAGTCTCTGGCAAACATATGACAAGTGTTTGCTTAGTTTGGGGTCAGATGACCATGTGTGCAATAATGTCCCAGCTATTTATTTATGATCGTAGCCAACCGATATTTGGCATCAGGCAAAATGAAAAATTACTATAGATTTTCAAGGCTTAAATATTTTATTAAACATGGTTTTTAACATGTCCAAAATTTCAAGAACCTATTTTGTCAAAAACTTTAGTAGACTAATATATCATAAGAATAAATAAGTAATTAAAACACTTAAAACTAATAATCAAAAATGAATTGTAGCCAATATATTGCAGGTATGTGTGCAACATCAAATTTTAATATAGTTAATAGTTTAATGACCAAAATAATAAAATGCTTATGCATGTTGTTAGCCTGATTACTGATAGCGAGTGTCATAAGTGACTCTGCGAGTAGGTCATCATGCCTACATGAATTGGCTTGTGTTTGACTGCCACCTCGCGTGATGTTAATGCGATGATGCGGTATATGATGGGGTATGCTTGCCTAGAAGAAACCTATTAGTCAAAAGAATTACCTGTTGTGTAACACCAGTCAAGCCTTTAACTTGCAACAAAGCTGCCGTATGGAGAAAGGAGGATAGCTTGCTTTCCTCAATAAAAACCTCTCCTTTGTACATGTATGACAACAGACTGACTATATCATCGGCTGATACATCTTTCAAGATTATCACAGGGTGCTGACATGGGTTTTCCTGTAAAGTTATGAAATATAACAACTATGAAATCATAGAAAGCTTTGTACAACTGTCCAAGGACAAGCAATTGCGATCTATAGGTGAAAATGTACTATTGTAGGATTTATATCATAGAATTTCGTAGAGATAGATAACAGAGTAGTTATAAAAAGGTATATATAAGATACACTGTAGTTATCACAAAAGGCATACCTATATTATCTAGTAAGTAGTAACCTTCTAATCTAATAGAGCCCCATAGAAAAGTAGGTAGGTATGTCACATCACATGAGTCTTGCAATCACCTACCAGTATATGTATATTTGTTTGTATAAATATGAAGGCTATTAATGTCCTAAGTAATTCACCTTGAACACATTCCTGAAGTACGGACTGCATGCTGACAGTATGACTTTGTGGGCCTTGATGTTTTTGCCTTCACAGGTGAGCGTTACGTCTACCAAGTCCTCTGAACATTTCAATGAATCCAAAGCGCTTACGATGTTTGATTGAAAGTTGTTCCACCGTAAACAAAATTGATCAGCCATGCCTGCAGTTTGTAGTGAAAAATCTGCAAAAACAAAATTCACTTCGTTGACTTATTCTAGGACGGTATAAAAAAACTGAACATAAATACTTCATATCTTTATGTCTCACGCACCTAGATCAATTAAAACATTACAATTACGTAAAACATTAGGACTTTAAGTTAGTTATTGCATTTTCATCAACAAGAAACTAGTAAAAATGCACAAAAATGCAATGTGTGACCTCCATTCGTTTGACACTTATCTTTTTCTTTCACTTTCTTCTTTTTTTCTTGTCTCTGGATTCTGTTGACTTGTAAGATGGTATTGCCTGTGTTACACATTTGAAACTAAAAATTAAACCAAAGTTTGGTTTTGTAGTATTAGTGTTAGCTTGTATTTTGTTTAGTTAATAAAAGCACTTGATCATTATAAAAATCTACCAAAAATAACTGTCAATCTGAAACACACACACGTGCCAATACGTTGTTTTATGATGCTTTGAATTCAACAAAGATCCACAATTTATTTTACCTTACGGGTAACCAATTGGCTGCAATGCTTAGGTCTTGCACTTTATCAATAGCCTTGGGCCTTACAACTACCTGTAACACAGTAACACTAACAGAATCGCTTAAAGCGATTCTGTTTTTATGTGATTGCGAAAAGTTTCGCGACCGCAAACCATATCTCAGCGCGTTATGGTAATGCATCACGACCAGATTTTGTAACGCCAACGTGAAAAAAACATGTTGACTCAGTATAAAATATAACAGACTAAACTTTGTGCTTTCATGTTGTTTCCTAAGCTCCATAGAAGCCTCTTTTAAAGTCTTTCTTCACTACCTGTACAAGTCAGTAAGATTCGTAAGAATGGTTTTATTTTAGGTCGTCCAGTAATAGGCAAAAAAAAATATTCAATGTCAAATATTGTCAAAATGCCTCTTTATGTCAAAGTCAAGTCAAGAGTTGTTTCTGGAATACGCTCGCCCGGTCCGGCCCGGTTTTTGCTTTGTTTGGAAAATCAAAAGAAAGAAAAGAACCTTCACAACACAACACAACGCGGTGAGGAAACGAACGACTCAAGGAGCTTTGTTTTACATTGTATCAGAATTTTCCACAAAGTAGAAGTTCAAAAATGGCTAATGATCCTGAAAGATTTGATTCCATGCTTCTAGCGATGGCTCAGCAGCACGAGGGAGGTGTGAAAGATGTGAGTACTTATTGTTTCTCAAAGAACATTCTCGCGAATCTGGTAATTTCAAAATTCAAGGATTTGCTATTTTACTCATTTTAAACTAACCATATTTTTAGAGTATGTATCCATAATTTTATAACAGCTTAATTTTAAACAAGCATTGCAATATAGGTGTTTTATTTTGTGAGGTTATTATTACTTGCAAGCTACCCTCTATTTAGGTATATAATTTCTTATTTCCAGCTCCTGAATACAATAGTGAGTTTTCTTGCGAGAAAGACAGATTTCTTTACTGGAGCCAAAGAGGGGGACTGGGAAAAGGTAATACAAACATACATATTTATATCTGTATTTCAAATGGCGTAGCATGGTGTCATTTATTTAGCAGTAGGTATTTTCTACATTTACCTACCTACCTGGGAAAAAGAAAATCTAAGTTATAATTTATGTTAGTAATACTAGCTACACTTCAGTATTGCCTTAAACATTCCAGTTTCTACACACATCTTAAAAATTAGGTATATCCTTTGTTCATCATGGTTTATGGTGTATTATTTGCTTGCCAAATTTTAACAATAATTCAAGATGTTTTGTATATTGATAAAATCAATAATCCAAAGTTAAAGGTGGTTTGGATCACTAACAAATCAAAGTTGCCATGACAGCCAAATAATATCTTTATGATTCTGTTTTATCAGTCTGTGGTGATAGATAGGTCTTTTATTTTGTCATTAGAATGTATCATGTGGCTTTATTCAATCATGTCATTATTTTCATGATTTGAGAGCTGCGTCACTCTCATCTACGAGAAAACACCATTGTTCCGAAACCCCACATGTGGCCCTTGGGTGGTGCTTATCAGGTGGCATCCTACTGGTGGTAGGCTGCAGCCGTGGCCAGTGACCACCCAGGCTAGGCCTAACCATGCTCTGGCATGTTGTCTGGTGAATCCATTGGGGAATATGGGTCGGAATAGTTGCTTCACTGCTGCAAGACCGTTCTGCCATGCACTGCTGCAAGACCGTTCTGCCAGGCACTGCTGGGCTGCATAGGGTCACTACGTAGTCGTTGAGGGTAGTGGGATCCGAGGCACAATGCACTGCGGCTGGCTGAACGCTGTTAATAGGAGGCCCAAGTAGTGAACTAGACATTGATGAGAAAGGCTACCCTGCCAACTCGCAAAAATCCTGGGATGTGTCATTATGCCAGTCGGCGACTGGATGAAGCCGTCTCACATATATCGACACTCTAATGAGTCTCAGGGCGTCCTAAACTACGTTTACCGATGTGTAGTCTCTACTCTAGAACACATTCACAACGTTTATCGGTCCTGCTACAGATATTTTAAAAAATTCAGCGCGGTCCATTCTATGATACAATCTTTAATTTAATTTATTGTGGAAAATGCCCACACCACGCACTGAACCACTTCTGGTGTTCACTATCAGGTGTACTGGCAGAGTTCGAAGGTTTTCGAGTTTTTTACTGGTCGAGAATCAAACCTTTGGCTCATAGGGCAGACTCTGCCTGTCTGCCTGCACTGTCAATCGACACACGATAAACAAGATCATCGGCGAATCCAACTTGACTAAGTAGGTTGATGTTGGCATTCGGTCAGTACTGCATGGACGAATCGCATAGAAAACCATAAAAGCCTATACTTCCATCACTCTAATCACAATTCAAAATTATATATTACAGGTTGTCAGAGATGCATTTTATGCTCACGGAAAGAAGGCTCGTGAAGAAGCAGAGAAACTCAAAAAGGAGAAAGAGGAAGCCGATAGACGACTCAAAGAAATCCAGCAAAAGAAAGACCAAGAGAGACTAGCACAGGACTTTGAGCCAGCTTCTGTTACGGAAGTCAATGACGATGAAGCTTCTAAACTCCAGGCGGATATAGATAAAGATAAGAACAGTGAGTAGACCGTAACAGTAGTAATAGTTAGTCCATCATCGCTTAACATCAAGCGAGCTGGCAGTAAAAAGCAAGCCTATTATCTATACATATAATAAAAATGTAGAGTTAAAAAAATCTATAATTGCAAGATAAAAAAAAACAAAAAAACAAGGCGTCTTAAAATAAGCCGCTGAACACATTAAGACAGTGTTTAGAATTTTTGTCTGTTTGTTTGTTTGTCCATGCACATCTTTTAAACCACTGGATGGATTCAAATGCGGTTTTCACGAATATGCTTAGCTACGACCAGATTTAAGTACAGGCTTTGTTATTTTGCGCAAGGGCCGGATTAAGGGAGGAAAAAAGGGTTGATAGTTTATATGAAAATTCCGCGTACGAAGTCGCTGGCAACGGCACTAGTTTAATAGTAAAAATATAAAAAGTACTTCAGTGACCTTAGTAGCTGGATTGTATTTTGTGCATGTCTTTTTTATGAGTGACAGAATACAAAACTCTTTATTAAAAACCACAAAAACAAGGATAACTTTATAAATTACAGTAATTATCTAGGCTTTTAACAGGCGGCCTTATCGCTTAAAGCGATCTCTTCCAGGCAACCGTGCACGGAAAGGAATTACGAGTACATTAACAAAAATAGTACAGAATGGCGAAGATTGGGCTGAGTGACTCCACCCAGCCCAATCTTCGACTTTTCACTTTCTTGGGTGAGGCCTATGTCTAGCAATGGTCTAAGATAGGCTAGTATTATGATGATAATGAGCGGCTGTGGTTGAAGATAGTCCATCCACATCAGTCCACCGATGCCCATTAGTTCTCTTCTACTTTCTTATTTTTTTTGCTTGCAGCCACTGTATGCCTTTTGATATTTTTTTATTTGCCATCCTCAATACATTTTTACAGTATTTTTTACCTGTGGTACAAATTCGATAAAAATATTTTTTTGTCAATAGAATCTGAAGACGGCAGTGGTGATTCTCCCAACAACGATGCCGAGGCCTCAGATACAAAAGATGATGATGAGGATGACCCTAAAGAAAAAGGAAAACTGAAACCCAATGCTGGCAATGGGTGTGATTTAGAAACCTACAAGTGGACCCAGACTTTGGAGGAAATCGAGGTATGTCTAATAACAAACATACAAGATAGAGTTCCACAGTTAGTGAAATAACCGGCCAAGTGCGAGTCGGACTCGCGCGCGAAGGGTTCCGTACCATTATCTATAAAAACGGCAAAAAAATCACGTTTTTTGTATGGGAGCTCCGCTTAAATATTAATGTTATTTTAATTTAATAATTTATTTTTAAAGTGAATATATAACTAAATATTCTGTGAATGTTTCAAGCGTCTATCTCTTTCCGTTTTCAATATCGAGCAAAAAAACGGAAATACATCATCTGTGAAAATTTCAACTGTACTGTCTAACTGTCACGGTTCATGAGATACAGCCTTGTGACAGACGGACGGACAGACAGCGGAGCCTTAGTAATAGGGTCCCGTTTTACCCTTTGGATACGGAACTCTAAAAACCATATGGTTGACAGCGATATATATACGAGGCATGCCTTCTAAGTTTTGTCGTTTGAAGAAAAAAACACAACTAGAACCTTATAGTACTTTTTATTGTTTTTCAAAGTATTCACCACGTAGCTTTATACACTTTTCCATTCGCTCAAACCAGTTATTATAACATTTATTCCACTCTAAAGTGGGGGTGTTCAAAATGGCAGACTTGAAAGCGTCGACTGCTTCTTCACCGGACTCGTACCGAAATCGTTAGGGTTTAGGTCAGGACTGTATGGAGGATGGTCAAGAATTTCTACTTTTCCTGCTTCAAATACTCAATCGTTTGACGAGCGCTGTGTGAGCTTCGTGGTGCAGGATGATGCGTCGCTTTGAGTTAGATTTTCGAAGTTCGGCGATGACTTGTGGTAAACAAACTGTGGTATACCACTCCGCGTTAACCGTTCTACGATCTTCAAGTGCAATAGTCGCAACATGGCCGGTTTTTCCAACGAACGTGGCCACCATCTTCTTTGAAGTGCTTCGAGAACGAACAACTTTAGTCGGCTTTGGCTCGTCTTGAAAGACCCAGATTGTATGTATGGGAGCAAGGTCAGACTTTCTTAAAATAACTGACAGCCATCTAAGGAGTATTGTTGGTTCCATCAATTTGGTATGTCTACAGGTTTGTTGGCCGGTTTATCAAAATAGCCATCAATGTGCGGGCAAGTAAAAAGTTAAATGAAAACAACGAATTCTGTTCATTCTATTATTCTAGGTTTTTAACCGACTTCCAACAAGGAGGAGGTTCTCAATTCGACTGTATTTTTTTAAAATGTTTGTTACCTCTGTACTTTCGTTCGACTGGGTGAACCGATTTTGATGATTCTTTTTTTATTTGAAAGCTGGTGCTTCCCGTGTGGTCCCATTTCAATTTGGTCCAGTTCTGAAATTTTTATGAAGTCGGTTTTTTATATTGATAATTATTGAACGTAAGACTGTAAGCAGGTAACTGATATAATTCAATGAAATATTAAATGTTTTTGTTCAGCTTTTTACAATGTTATTGCATCTGTCAGGACATATAAATTTATGGAAATTATTTAGTTAGTTACCTAATTATTAGTACCTGGGTGACCAAGCTTCGCTCGGTATTTGAAACAAAACAAAATTTCATCCAAATCGTCAGAGCCGTTTTCGAGATAGGTGCGCGAAATAAATCTATGTACAAGAATTGCTCGTTTCAAGTTATTAGATACCTTGCGGTTTTATGCAACTCTAAGTAGAAAACGAATTAAAAATGAAAACGCTTGCTAGTTTAGACTCACAATATACTGTGCAATGCAACAGGAAAGTTAAGTCGAAAGGGCAAAATTAATTGAAACTTCACACATATAAGTATAATATTTTATTTCCAAGCTTTATCACAGTTTTTGTAACAAATTAACTAAATTCCATGTCAACATTTTTGTTATGGAAACTAAGCTTTATATCCTACATTTTATTACACTGAAAAGAAATAATGTGATGATACAAGCATGTGTCATACAGGCAGATTGACATTGGTATTCTACGAATATAAAAATAAATATAAACTTATAATTTTGAATGTTCAGTTAAAAATGACAAAAGATGCACATTTTCATGAATGTGACGAAAATTTGCAACTTTTAGATTCAAAGACATAGGAAAGTTTTAGCTGTTTGAATATTTAACACAGAATAAATACGACAATATTAATAGAAAAAGATCAGAATATGAAATATTTATTGTTATTATATTGACGATAAAAATACGTATTTATAAAAGGTATCATCGCAATTACTCTTAATGTTAAATTACTATTGCAAAACCATACTTCGGTGGCTGTCTGCTAGCTCAAAACATTTAGCAAACTTTTCTTTTCTTTTTTTTATTCTAACTCGCTGCCAGAAATAAATAGAGGAACATTCCTATTCCATTTTACACAGGGTAAGAAGATATTGCACTAAATAATTGTCTAACTACTTATTGGTATACTCTACCATTAATTTCACTATCTAACGAAGCAAATAATTAAACACCAATAAGTTACATAATTTTGAACTACCTAATTGCAACATTCAACATAAAATTATTTCTTAATATTTAAAACTAATTAATACTTTTTCACGTTCACCGACGTTCAATAAATTAAGAATACTTGTACATCCCGGTCTCCTTGCGCATCCGCACTGAAAATAACAAAAACAATAATTTTAATTTATAAAACTGTAAAAAACATGATTGTTAGACACAATAAAATAATTGAATCTTGGTTCCTAAACGTGAATTATGATTTGTTCAGATGTTATTTACGAAGCGTAATTATACTTTAGCGGAAAATAATGTTGTAATATATTTTGAAAAGTTGTCAATCAACGTCGCTTTTTAGGGTTCTGTACCCAAAGGGTAAAACTGGACCCTATTACTAAGGCTCCGCTGTCCGCCTGTCCATCTGTCACCAGGCTGTATCTCATGGACCGTGATAGTTAGATAGTTGAAATTTTCACAGATGATGTATTTCTGTTGCCACTAAAACAACAAATACTAAAAAACAGAATAAAATAAATATTTAAGGGGGTTCCCATACAACAAACGTTTTTTTTCCCATACGACAATTTTTTTGCTCGTTTTTATAGATAATGGTACGGAACCCTCGATACTGATACTCGATATTGATAACGGCATCAGGTAGACGCTTGAAATATTCACAGAATATTTAGTTATATATTCATTTTAAAAATAAATAATTAAATTAAAATAAAATTAATATTTAGGGGGGATTTGTTGTTGCCGTTTTTATAGATAATGGTACGGAACTCTTCGTGCGCAAGTCCAACTCGCACTTGGCCGGTTATTATACTTACTTTCAACAAAGCATATAGCCGCGAGTATGCACGCAGAGAACAGTATCGTCATGGATATGACGAGCACGGTGATCTGGTGCGAGTGGTTGCAGCAACACGACCTGGGTTCCTTGTCGGGCCGGTGCTTCGTGTACCCATTGACTACTGTGAAATGGGTCGAGCTCGCGATGGAAGTCGTATCGTGTCCGGGCGCTGAGCTTCGTTTCACGCCGTTCCACATCGAATCCAGTGGATCGTGCGTTTCCTCGGGAATGGCGACGACGGCGTGCGACAAGCCAGACTTGCGCCCGCAGCTCAGTTTGTTCGAATAGCCGAGGCTGTCTTGTTCTGGATTCTTCCCATGCATGCGCACTAGGTGCGCCGCGCTCAGCAGCAGCGATCCGGATGATACACTCTGGAAATTGAATACGAGTTATTGAACAAACTAGTTTTTGACAGAATGCGGGTTTTGTAATTTTCCGGTAACGGTTTTTCAATATAACTAATCGGGAACGAAACGCAACAGAGCAGCTAATAACAAGTATTGAAGAGCCTGTATAATTTTAGAGTGTTTCACAATACGTCAGACTGCAACGAATTTTCATCGAATTAACACTTTTACTCTACTAAAGGTCATGGATTAGACGTAGGTGGTGACCGACCAAGTGAAGACCGAAGTGTCGACGCGAATTAAAAGACTACGTAGTAAAATTAATAAAATGTAAAATAAGTGCCTCTTTGTAAATTTGTATAGTTGAGCTACACCTAATTTGGAACTTTTAAATCACTCTTGCCACAGCTTTTGCAATAGCGGTTAGCCCAAATTGAGCAAACCCCACCTTGGAATGTTGTACGTATGAGCCTGAGAATGCGAGATCCTGGACAGGCCACGACAATATCAACCAGTTTCTTGACCCTCCCGTCAATTATTACCACCAAACCACCAGAAAAAAACGGCATCGAAATAATTACTGCAAAAACGGACTTTTTGTGTCGCTAGGTAATTTGTTAAAACCCATTATGGACTTTTATGACATGAAAGACATTGGGGTAGATGATTTGTCTAGTTTTTGCAACTTCTAATTGACTCGGAGGTGTAAAATGAATGTGTAGAAAAAAAACCGAATGAGTCGACGGCTAATTGACTTAGTAGGTGTATCGTTAGCGGATGTGCTGTACTAAGATTCTCCCAGTTTCAATGAACTTGAACTGAAATTGAACATGACGTAACCGACGAATGACTAGAATCCTAGCATAACAACAAGTTTTAGTAGTACATACAGATGAGCTACAGTGGTTAAACGGAACTATGAGCGCTTTGCAATCTGATGGCACCCGATTCTATCATCGGCGACCATTGACTTATTTAGTACCTAGGAAAAGTATGCGCAGTTTCGATTTGATGCCATCGCTATAAAACGGTGAAGGTAAACATCGTGAGGGTTGCGGTATGTCAAAGAACCTCAAAAGTTCAAAGACATATAATGACATTCACCAACACGCCCATCCTCTCTCTCTGAGAGAAGGCCTGTGTTCCAGCAGTCACCACCTATCATGTTTCCCATCTTATTGATTTTAATTCTACGAACTACGTTTCGTTTCGATTCTACGTTTCTAATCCGTACGGCCAAGGATTAGAACAACCTGCCGACTTCCTTGTTTCCTGAGAGATATAATTTGGGCCTTTTCAAGGTGAAAGTGAATAGATATTCTTCTAAGTCTGCGTGCTTCATCTTCGACCACATCGTCGCTTACCAATAGGCGAGATGGTGGTCAAATGCGGACTTATTCGCGTTAAAAAAAATGGTTCCAACCTATTATGATTAATTAATGAACCTGCTACAAATTATTGTAGCATAGAGAAGCATATAGTCTGACCACACCTAATAGCGGATTATATCAAAACTACATGCAGACCTACGTATAGATGGATGACCCATCAACACGTATGGATAAACAATGGTCTGAGATTGTCATTGGGATTTGGTTGCGTGCGTGAGAGATGGCTTCCTAACAATGCGTGAACAGATTGAAGGCAACTAGAAAAAAGTTATATTTGCCATCGAGATAAATAACTAAAGAATCACAATCGTGCAAAGAAAATGTCCAAACCAAAACTCTGCGCACGCTATGCATTGCGCTGACTTTTTGGTTAGTTGTAAGGCAACCGCGATCCGATAACAACGGCGCGCGATTCCAGTGCTACGATAACATAGGGAACAAGCGACGTTCAACACTGCAAGCGATATAACGTCTAAATTGGAGTAAATGTCAACGTCGCTCGAATAATTTTTGACTGTTTTTACTTAGAGATTGTTACTCTATAGGTATTGTATTTCAATGGGAACTGTACATTTTTTCGGGATAAAAAGTACTCTACATCATCGGTCTGCTGCTCTGTTGCGGCGTGAAAGAGGAACAAGAGTTCCGATAGAAATATAAAACACTTGCACATATAATATTGGTAAATATGATGGCAGCCGAATGAAAGAAACATCAGAAAGCCGACTCTAATTTGATCTTGTCACAGACGCGTACACGTAGAGAGACTAAAAACTCAAAAAATTATACTAACGTGTGTGCTGTGGTTGCTAGAAGAGCCCTGGCTGGATGCGGAGCCACCTCTCGAGCGGGAGTCGCTGAGACTGCCACTCGCACTGCTTCCTGTTAGCGACGGCCGCGGTATGTGCCACTCGTGCGATGTGATCTGAAAATCATATGAGACAATAAGATTATTGAGCCGAACTCGTGCTGGTAAAGCGGCTTTCCTTCCTTTACAACTTTAATCAAATAAGTTAATATGTAGTTAAAAACATTATTTAAACAAGCTTTATCAAAGAAAATCTAAACTGCCGTCTTGGAGCGGCGTCTATATTTAATTTAGTGTGTTGTCACTTTATTGTTTTCTACTCTTTAATCTCTTTCATTTGATACACATATTAAAAAGGTCGACAATAACATACATCATCCGCCATCAGTGACAATTTTGAAAATATTACTATATTGGGAACTGTATATTATATTGTCACCAGAACTAAAGGTGTATGCAAAATTTCAGCAAAATCGGTTGGGAGAAAATTGTTTTTTTTTTTTTTTTTTTTTTTTTAATTTTTATTTATGATATACGTTAAACATTTAATTTGTTTGCTAACACCAAAAAACCTCGCCGAGGTTTATCTGTTCTAATTCGAGTTTCGTTGAGGTTTGTTCTAATTCAGTTTCTAAGATTTAACCTAAACAAATAAACTAGCTGCAACTGCTGTAACCAGCTAGCAAACAAGTTAATTAAAAAAGCTTTTAATAAACAGAAGATATCGCATGCCTTAAATGCACTGCGAAAATTGTGGTATAATTCTTAATAGACACTAGCATTTATGGCACATCACACATCGCTAGGCAAAGAGTAAGTGAATGCAAACTGCTGCACCAGCGCGTTTTGGCGGAGTTTAAGGTTCACCCCGGTAGGACGGTTGGTGCAACATCCTCTTTTTATTTGATCGAAGCTTGCCAACTTCTGCCAGTGTTTGACTTCAATATTGCATATTTCTTTGGTCTATACGTAATAGTTTTTTTTTGTCTCCCCTGTCTGGTATTCCCCTTTCGCTCTTTTAAACCGATTTCAAATTTCTTAATTCTTTTTTTCAACTGTTTTTTTAACTCCTGACGCAAACAGCGGTTTTATAATAGGTCGGGGAAAAAGTCTTTTCGTATTTTGTATGTATAAAGTTGTAGTAAAAATCTCATGGGTTGTACTGTTTGTATCTGGCTGGTTTTGATACCATTAAAAATATGACATTTTAAAAAAGGAATATAAAAAGTAAAAAGCAATTTCCCGCCATTTTTCAATTGTTTTTTTGTTCGATAAAATGAGTGAATCTAACGAAGAAATTCGATATATTGTGAAATTTTATTACAAAAAACTGAAAAATGCGACACAAGCCGCGAATAAAATTTGTGACGTTTATGGACCTAATGCAGTGTCATCAAGAGTAGCACAATGTTGGTTCAAGCGTTTTCAGCCGGGAATTTTGATGTCAAAGATGCAGCTCGCTCTGGTCGCCCTGTTACGAATAAAGTCGATGCCATTTCTGAAAAAGTGGACCAAGATCGGCATATTAGTAGTTACGACGTAGCTGAAGACCTGGGGATTGACCACAAAACAGTTTTGACCCATTTGAAAATAACTGGGTATACAAAAAAACTCGATATTTGGGTGCCACACCAGCTCACTGAAAGAAACCAAATGAATCGTGTACTCATTTGCGATTCTCTATTGAAACGTAAAGAAACCGAACCGTTTTTGAAAAGATTGATCACTGGTGATGCAAAATGGATCACCTACGACAAGAATGTGCGCAAACGATCATGGTCAAAGGGCAGTGAAGCACCACAGACTGTAGCGAAACCCAGATTAACACGTAATAAGGTGATGCTGTGTGTATGATGGGATTGGAAGGGCATCGTTCATTATGAGCATTTACCGCCGGGCAAAACCATCGATTCGGATCTCTACTGCCAACAGCAGATGAGACTCAAACAAGAAATTGAGAAAAAACGGCCGGAATTGATCAACATAAAGAGTGTGGTCTTTCATCATGATAACGCCAGACCGCACACATCTTTGGCCACTCAGCAAAAATTTAGAGAGCTTGGTTAGGAAGTGTTAATGCATCCACCACATAGCCCTGACCTTGCACCCTCAGATTTCCACCTGTTTCGATCTCTTCAGAATTCTTTGGGTAGTGTTAGATTAACATCAAGAGAGGACTGTCAAAACTACTTGATGCATTTTATTGATCAGAATTCCCAAAATTTCTACAGCAACGGGGTCATGTCACTACCTAAAAGATGGCAACAAGTTATCGAACAAAATGGTACATATATATTATAATTAAATGTAATTAAACTTGAAAAAAATATGTCTTGAATTTGTTTATAAAATACGAAGAAACTTTTTCCCCGACCTTATATGTTAAACATGTCTATCTGTGTGTGTGTCTGTGGCGTCGTAGCTCCCAAACGGTGGAACCGATTTTCATATAGTTTTTTGTTTGTTTGAAACACAGAAAAGAAAAATTCTCACTTCAGTGGTTTGAAAGGTGGCTAGATTGAGAGAGTTCTTAGAAAATAAATAAAAAACGAAATATATTTTTTTTATTCAAGTAGTTTAGCTGTCTGAATATTATCAGCTCTTTTATTGAAGGTTTGAAAAAAAAAACAATTTATACTTATTTGTGTGTATGTTTCGCGATATCTTTGCTAAATGTAAACTGATTTTAATGATAATTTTATTTATTAGGGTATATCTCGAGGGTGAACCTATTTAAATTAAAAGTTCCACATTTAAGGGTGGAAAACTAGGGGATGAATCCCGTTTATTGAATTATCCACCTCCCATTAAGTCTTAATTAATTTACTTAGATTATTTTTTACTAGCTACCCGGCTTCGCACGGGTGTAAGTTTTTTTATTATTATATATACATAAATATAAACCTTCCGTCAAAAATTATCTCAATGAAGGTGAAAAACCTATCAAAATCAGTCCTCCGTTTTTTTTTTATCGCGAATAAGTTCAGTTCATTTATTTTCTTCAAATGGGTACATTAGTGTACACTTATGAACGTCAAATAACTATAATTAACTCAAATACAATTCAAAAGTGTTGCCAAGTTTCCGTGTTGGAACCCTACCAGACTTCAGTTTGGTAGATTTACAGCACTAAAACTTTATAGAATAAAATAAAATCTATTAGCTTCAAAAGAAGTATAAAATAAATTAATGCCTAGCTCGTTAATGGATATTATCTTTGTGAAGTTGTCGTGCCGTATCAAGTACAAACAGAAGTACTACAATTAGTATCAGAAACGCGGTAACCGTAAATATAATATTGTGATGATGTGCAAAATTATCATAACATGCTTTAACTATCAGGAGGAAGAAACTAGGTTTCAACAGATTTCTGACTAAAATGTAAATGTTGGTCAAACTGTCGTATTTGGAAAGGATTATGTAATTTTGATTAGTCATTGGACGCAGACTGCGTTCAATGGTCTAGATCTGGACTCCTTTAAAGGATTTTGACCTACAATGCAATTGTTTTCGTCCATTATTTTCAACTTGCATCGCCGGGCTATTTCACCACGATTTCAAAATTTCCTAAAGGTCTCTGATAAAAAATGTCGTTCTTTATTATGCATATTGTAAAAAAAAAAACAAGATCGGTACATAGTCGCTAAAATGTAAGAGACACAGAGATAAAGTTACTTCCGCATTTAGAGTTTTAACTTAGTAATCAGTGGGGAAGGAGTGGGGGGGGGGTGACTGAACCCCCCCCCCTGTTTCCGTCTTACTGCTCAAATACCTAGGGCGCTGCCAACGAGGTCTGCGCGGACTATATTAGGCATGAGATAGGTTTCTTATCAGAGTTGTTAAATTTTTAAACGTCGCATCCTAAAATCTATTGACTTCCGAGTGAGATCATCTTTATCCCGGTAAATGTTACCAATTGCATTAAACTAGTGCAGTGCATTAGTTGTATGACTATCTGTAGCAAATTCATGCCCTTGATTATGTATTCAGTTATGTAAAAAGGACAACAGATGACTCTGATACTTCGTCATGTTTCCTTCTTTATACTAGTACTAACTGAATCCCGCGGTGTTAACCACGATTTTTCAGTTTTTCCGCATTTTCTTGGGGGAAAATACCCCATGTCCATCCTTATGCATCCTGCCAAAAAAATAATACGAACCCCCTGCAAATTACTGAAACGACGCCGACGCCCGGCAGGACACCTTAACATGCCGTAGTCGATTACTTAGTCTGAGTAACGAACTGAACTAAATCTTAGCAATATTTTCATAAGACTTCTCTAAAGAATGTATTACTGATACCATGCAAGTTTGTACGCTATTGGCAATCACAAAACAAACCTACGAGTATGTCAGTGTAAGGTCATTGGTTGGCCTGAACTATAGGTCAGTTAAGTTTCATTTCTATATGGTCTTATTATTCTTGTCTTCTGGTATCATTTACATTATAATTAGCCTTTTATGACTTAGAATTAACATAATCAACTCTTTTTCTAATCTACATATCTTATTACGTACATAGTAATTCTTATTAGATACATTGTAAAACCTTGTAAGAACCTTAAGGTATGTGTGCTATCTACTAAACTACATTTCAAGTTTTATTTTTACCAACGACGGAACGAAGAAGGTTTCTGCGTTTGGTATCTGAAGGTAAGCTGAAGGTAAGCTAAAGCTGTTACCTGAAGGTATCAGGTAACAGCTGGACCGCACTGCACCGGCCCGCTGGACTGCTACGTCTTGGGTTTCGTTTTTTTATTATTTGAAAGCAGTTTCCAGGTGTTTTTGGTTATGTCTGATCAAAATATATCAAGCATTTTTGAAGTTTTGAGCTTATTCCCGCATTAGTCATCTGTTTTTAATTTTATTTAATGTTGTACAATTGTTAAAGTCGAACTTATATTTTTACGATCTCCACAAATTTACTTTGCTATAACAAATGTTCTAAAGTTGTTAATTTCTTGAAATGTTAATGTTGTATTGTTTATCCAAGACACAATGTTTAGTTCACGTGTCGTTGACTGGACCCACGGACCTGTATAGTAAATGAAAGAAATGTATCGTTATCTAGGTCAGCCTTGCAAAACCACTCCACGCTTGAATTTGTTCTTCAAAGTGCCTTAACTACATGTCCACTGTTCAAACAAAAGGTTCAAGACGTCAACACGCATATGCACACAGCCATGTGTGGTTGTGTAATATGTTTGTGTGGGTGTTACCGAATGCGTACGGAAATCGTTGCAGAAGTCTTCCTTGTCTCAGTGTTTAGGTTTCATATGATCTCCTACGACATTTCTTAATATCAAGTTATGTAACACGCTTATGTTGCGATTATCTTGACACTAAAATGTTCTCAGTTACCTACTTAACTATGTTTACAACACGTACGGATAATTATTGAACCGGTCTAAATGTGCCAGAGTGTACTCCGATTTTAATTAACCCTTAGTCCAGCGGAACAGATCTTAAGTGGCTGATTTATGATTTTAATGCCGACTGTACTTATAGTAATGTAGTTGATTGAACTTGAAATACTTTTAATCGTGTCATAATTTGTGAGTCGCTTTGGTTTAAGGTGGTCAATCCTTTCACTTATCGATAAATATCTTAACGTATACTTGAATACATATTAGATACTATTGTTATTAGAGGTTTTGGTGAAGTTCATCACCAGTTAGTTCCCTTTTAGGTCAAGTTCTTTGGCCGATTGATTTTGTCAGATACGCCGTTCAAGGTTTGTGTTCTCTTTACTTGCGGTCTCGTTTCTGCGGCCTCTGTTGCAATAAATCTTAGTTTTGCTTTCGGCCTCATGGTCCTCTTTGTTACTGCGATAGCATGATGGATAAGCATTTTTGGTGGTTAGACCATTTATGATTTTTATTTTTGTTGTTAGTATATGGCAAGGTCGTGGGTTAGCTTTAGAGTCAGTTATCATTGCGAAATGTTTTATTGTTTTGATATATCATTGTTTTACAGAAGTTTGGATCTGGCAATGCAATAAGGATCAGTTGAGCAGAGTTGTACCCGTAGAGGTGGGCGATTGTTGCAAAATGTTTCGCTGTTCGCTCGGAACCGGTTCCGGGGTTTTGTTACACCCGACAGCCGACACCAATGTCTTAAGCTCTCAAAAGGACTTTCGCTCTTACCATGAGTACTCAACCGAATAATCAGATCATAGATAGCAAGTGGGAACTCGGTCGACCTATCCGAGCATTGTTTCTGATGACGAAATAACATAAGTATTGCCAATGTTAGTCAACGCAAGCTTTGCGGCATAACGCTGCAGGCATAAAAGCCAAACTCTGTTCAATTTGTCATTCTTGTGATAAAGAATTCCGGAGATGTTATTGTCCTCGAGAAAAATTCGGTACGTGCCTAATTCGTGACTATCAACTCAAGTCTTTGTTTGAGTGAGCACATTTTTCATCATCAGGTGCGTTTATCTCTCACTGATTTAAATAAATCGTGTCCGTTCCCCAAAAACAGCACGTGGCTCTTTACGGATATGCACATGATTCATTGTCTAATAGATTATTTGACTGTAATAAAAAAATATATGATTCATGCTGGTGTAATCATAGATTATTATTGTTAATACAAAAAAATAAAGTTCAGATTTTCTGAAAATATCTATACATCTATTCTATACATATAATAAAAACGTAGAGATAAAAAAATCTGTAATTGGGAGATATCAAAAAATATATAGACTACGCGTCTTAAAATAAGCAGCTGAACACGATAAGAATTTTTTTAGAATTATTGTGTTTGTTTGTTTGTCCTCGCACATCTCCTAAACCACTGGACGGATTTAAATGCTGTTAAACAAAACATCAAGGTACCATAGTTTCTTATATGAAAACAAGGTAAACAAAGTTCGGTTTATCCTCCGAAATATACTTTGGACTGCTTCAAACGAGGGATGAATAGAGTCCTTAAAGGTAGGCAACGCACTCACAATGCCCCAGGTATTGTATGTGTATAGGTATCGGTGACCACTTACCATCAGGTGGCCCGTAGCTTGTTTGCAACCTGTTCTATAAAAAAACTAATCCTTTATGAAATGTGCTGAAATGGAACGGTGTGCTGATCAAAATGAACCCAAACACTGCCAGTCTATCTATTGACAGTCAATCGAGGAGCAAAGGGGGGAAAATCGAAGGGCAATCGAGGAGTGCCCTAGTCCACCGTCACAATCTTCCGTCAAATATGCCAAATTTCAGCTCAATCGAACAACGGGAAGTGGGTCAAATTTTACTTGCAAGATTTGGTTACAGACAGACAGACACCGGGACAGGTGAAACTAAATAAAAGCTGATGATAAAACAAGCACTACCTACTTAACACGTTCAGCGCCAAAGCACCTCTGAAGCAAATTTGGTGGGAATCGTTATAGCCTTCAGCTCTAGCCTTCAAGATACGATTTCGTCGATCCACAATTAGACAAAAACAATAGTTACTACGAATATAGCTTACTCCTTGGCATAAACGCACATAGTCTTAGCGAAGCTTTAAGCCTTGCCTTATACTGCAAGCTTATCGTGACAAGAATCTCATTCTCAACTGTACGTATATTATAACCAGCTGATGCTTTACATATTTACTCTGCAATAAAGCCATATACCTACCAAGATACAAAGCGTAGACAAGTATTCTCTTCACGTGTGGCCGAGCATGTGATTCGATGCATGTCTCCTACGTTGAGATTTGTTTCACTTATCTTCTAGGTTTTATTGTTTTTGTTTTAAATGTACGTGATACTTTTCGTTTCTACGCTTGTGCGTATGAGTCATGACGTATTTGTATGATAAGTCCGAAATAGATAAATACATATTATAGCAATTATGGCCTACATTGAAACCGGGTAATCGTGACTAAATAGTGTTGAAATTGATATTCAGTATGCTTGTTGGTGTGGTGTCTATTTCTTGTACCGTGTTACAGGTGATCGGATCGGTACATAATATTGATACATACAGGGTTATGCATAAATGAAATGACATATTTATTAATAGCAAAGCTATAAGGTCGTTTAAAAATCGTTTTAAATATAAAAATGATTGTAAATTAATTATAAAGTAAACTAAATTATAAAGTACATATTATTATATACCCTGTACTAAGCCGAAAAGAGGTCATCGTACTCATCATTATGAACAATTTTTGGGGACCCAACCTGAAATAGCGAAAAAAAACTCAGCTATTCCATACATTTTGTCGAATGTCTATGGAACAGATGATATTTTTTTCGCGATTTCAGGGTTAGTCCCATTGTAAAAGTTGTTTATAATGATGAGTTTAACGACCTTCTTTTGGCTTAGTACAGTCTATATCCGCAACCCTCCATGAGGCATAGTAAGGCCTTTGTATAATTTTAATACGACAATATTCACAATGGTTTCCTTCTGCACATTTTCTCTCAAATAACCAGAGCTCGATAGTGAAACTACAAAACTGCACTCTTGTCTACTTCGTATCGGATTGCAAGACATTTTTTATCAATTCCCCAACAAAGTAGTGATAGTAGAATCCGCTCAAAACACTCAGCTTCGTTCACTAGACAATAGACGTTACACAAAGCCTTGAGAACAACCGAATTCACTTTCAAAATGAGCATAATTGATATCTTATTTCGTGGAGCGGTTTCATATAAGGACGAACTTTAGTTTAATGAACCTGAACGTGCTCTGTGCTCGTCTTATTATTTTTATCAAGATCATCTTGCTGTCGTACAAGTTAGGTTCGAGTCGTGCTTTCGGTTTCTTGAATGGTACTTTGATGTTAGGTGATGGAAATCATACTCTAGCTCTAAAATATTCATCTGTGTCTAGTTTACTTTGTCTATGCTATGCTGGCCATAGACAAAGGTCTATGGCCATGTATTGTCATAGTGAAAGTACGCCTATTATAGTTAGAATAAACAGATACAAAGTCCAAATATTTAAGCTTACGGTAATGCGTTTTTGTTTCACGTCTAAAATAAACATTCCACAGCTTTTTTATACCCTGCAGTAAAGTTGATAGCTACACGGTAAAACAAAAAATTTGTTTTATCAAATTACGCTTCGATAGAATTCGACAATACACATTGCCGGAACATATCAACGTTACGTGTACATGCATTGATATTTAAGCGATGAACTTAATGATTTTTAAAGGTCGACGAAACATCGGTTTTATGTTATGTAGAGTACACGTATAAAGTGATGCAAATAAAGGACACTGCACACTGCACCGGACCGCAAATCAGATTGCAATATAGGCATGAATTTATTGAGATGTCTAATCTAGTAATATATAATTATAATAGTATGAACGTAACAGACACGAAAAATACGACAGGCCCACTAGTACCGTAATTATAAGGCCATTAAGGCGTGGATTTGGACGAGGGTCTGATTTTGAAGCAGGAAAGTGGATAAAAAAATAACTAAACTCTTTAATAGCTAGGCGTGTTTTTTTATTGCAATGTGGTCCTTGTCTCTTCGCATATAATTGTCCGCACCATGATAGTATATTACTTTTTATCAGCTTCTGAACAATGCTACTACAACTATAGAAACAAATCTTGGTTGTAGTTTTTAACCTACTTCTAATTGTCGTATCGATTTGAAACTATTTGTAATCCGGACGACAATAACAAAATTTGGTACCATCGAGTTGATTTAATGATGAAGCCAGGATGTGAAACTCAATATCTACCACTAAACAGCGTATGCTCCTTTCGTTGGAGTAAGCGAGCTACATAAATGTGTTTTTATTTTTGAAACTATAATAATTTATTGACTATTACAAAGCTGCTTACACTACGTTATGTTTATCGGTCGAGACGGGCGACCGCTATCGGAGCTGAGCTCCTTCATCAAGGAATGCGCGCGCACTGGTAGACATCACCGGTCGCTCGTCTCGACCGATAAACATAATATGAGTGTAAGCCGTTTTGTAATAGTTTATAATAATTTACTATTTGTAATATGGACCTCTTTTCGCATATGCCCGTACCATGATAGCCTATTAATTTATTTGATCTAATTCCCTCCTACCCATTTTTCTATCAGATTACCAGTGTTCACGATAGGGCGACACCGTTTCATGGTTTATATTCCGAAAACTCGTACGAAGCGCTTTAATTCCACTTTTTCATTATTATTTTTTCATTTTTAGGGAAACTTACAGCCTAATAGTATAAACTTAAAAATAGATTTGGTGACTGGGCCAATTACAAGTTTCCGTTTATATAGTTTGACCTGCTGCCTGAATGGGTGTTCCCCGATAGTTACAATCTTAAAATCTTCAAATTGCGAGTGAATCGGTTTCTTCGAGGCAAGTGTGTTCCATGATCCATCGTATACCGCATCATCGCTTAACATCAGACGAGGCGGCGGTCAAATGTCTTTTTTTTTTACCACTAATTAACAGAGTTTGGCGACATACCAGTTGGCAGGTGCACACGACTTATGAAACACGAGATGTTCTAGTTAAGTTATGCAACTGTAATCTTCACGAATGAACAGTCAATGTGTGCTGCGTGCCCGTAACGGTGCATTGTAATCACGGAAATCGTTAGTGTTATTATACGTACTTTTAGATGAAGCTTGTGACATAAGCTATATATTATTCTGTGCTAGAAGCGCCTGCGCGGTTTCAACTTGTTATCCTATAGAAAGCATGAATAGCTATGATAGACTGTATTTAATACTTTATTGCACACTTACAAATAATATAGAAATGCACAAATGGAGAACTTAATGCGTGATAATCCTGCGTGTAAGCTGACGGACGGACAGAACGAATTTATAAGGGTTCCTTGTCGGGCTACGGAACCCTAAAAAGCCCACCTGCATTTTCCATACAGGGTTAAGCCCGATACAGACGTAGCTAAAATATATATTAATATAAATCAAATTTCTATGCGCAGCTATAATAAATATTATAGCTGCGTGTGTGGTAACACAAAGAAAGTATTGAAAATATATCGTAATATGTTGAGTTATGATTCATATTAATATATATTATAACTACGTCTGTATCGGGCTTTATTGATAATGAGCTGACAGCTTTTCGCACTGGACAGCGCCCCTACACCAGAACTTTACGTTTGTTCCATGACTTTTTACAAATTTTAACACATTCACAAAATATTTTTATAAGACAATGGAAAAAAATTGTGGATTTGGTAGGTGCAAGTGCTGGCGCCTAACCTTTGCCCGGCCCCCGCGTTCATTATATTTTAAGACCACGTAGATATATTTCTATTTGGAGTCCCTTTTGTATTTTTTTGTATAGATGAAAAAATATACAAATTATTAAATGCATGGAAACAAAAGTTGTTAAGCATGATGAAGAAAAGATGCCTGCGACGGTTATTAGTTAATTATCAATAACCCTGTATAAGTACAAAAATAAGCATTTAATGACAAGAAAGTACGAATTACAACTTTACATAACAAATAATAATCATTCGTTCTAACAACCGACATCCGATAATTTTCGACAGCAATTTATTTTCTCTTGACTAATGACTGACAATACTACGATAGGGCGTACGATAGAGTTGCGTGTGGCGCTAGCATTGCTTTAACCAATTTTTTTCCTCCTGGGAGAATTTTCACGTCGCACGTCTTGTGCATTTGCCAGTGCAAGTATGTATATTCATGTTTGTAAAATATGTCGTCAAACAAGCCCTAGTCACAAAGCTGAACAACAAAATTCACGATCAAGCCCTAGTCATGAAACGACACGAAAATACACTTTCATCTCATTATACTTTCCACACTCGAGCGCGTTTACGAATAATAATAAAAATAAAAATGGAGAGATAAAAAAATCTGTAATTGCGAGATATTAAAAAAACACACACAGGGAGTCTTAAAATAAGCAGCTGAACACGTTAAGACAGTTATTATAACTTTTGTCTGTTAGTCCACGCTCATCTCCTAAACCGCTGGACGGATTTAAGTGCGGTTTTCATTAATATGCTTAGCTATGACCAGGTTGAAGTATTGGCTAAGTTATTTTGCGCAAGGGCCGGATTAAGAGAGGAAAAAAGGGTTGAAAGTTTATATGAAAAAACACGCGTACGAAGTCGCAGGCAACAACACTAGTCTTATATATAAAAAGCGATGTGTATATTTAAGTACGTTTCCTATATACTCCAAAACGGCTGAACCGATTTTGACGGGACTCTACTGGCAGAAAGCTGATGATATAAGGAGTAATCAACGCGGGTAAAACCGCGGGGCGCAGCTAATAAATAACAATCCACTATTATTACACATTAACACTCGAAAATACACAAGTTTAGGAAAATTGTGTATACAATAAGGTGACATGATTTTTTCACACGTTGGCGTCAAATTCCCTTGAAACTTTGCTGTGTTTTTTTTTTACATTTGTAACTCTGTCTGAGTTACAAATGTATACAAAATCGAATAAAAAACTACAAGCTACGCTAGCGCCATCTCTAAAAAGTTTCTGATACCAATCACATTGTATTGTAAAATGTAAAAGTGGTCGTCCAATGCTTCAGCCGGCGATACCAATAGCGTCTGCTCAACTTTCATAATCTCAGACAATAGTGCTACACTTACTATGATAATCAGTTAACAACTAACTAGACTGTTCTCTTTCGCAAGAGAAAGCGTACATTCCTGATGCAAGGCACTTCTTGGAAGACTATACTGGAAATGTCACAATGGATAACGGATTTCGGTCCACGATTTCGATACTTTTGATTTCACGTTTCTCTTCGGTCTGACTCCACCTCTTGTAATAATTCTATGTAAATCTCGCGGCATAGGAATTGCGATACCGAACTACGCTAACAGTAAAGTCAGAAGGGATTTATCTCTTGAGATTTATAGCCATTGATATTTTGTTGTTGTATATTAATCAAAGTCGGTCGTCTCGATGCGTTTACGGACTTCACGGCCCGTCGTGCCGCGTTTAGTCATAAAACAATTGCAAGTTAGTCAAAGTCACAGCAGTTAGTGACTGACAGCAGCGCGGCGCTCAGCGCGGTATTGAGACTCCAATTATCATATTTTATACGCGATTGCATGAGGACGCCGCAACATAACTCATTGTTCACGCTGGTCACAACACTGACATGATGCTTATGTTCGTCCTTGAACTCAATTGGCTGTATTTATGAAGCTAACGGGATTCGTTTCAATGCAAATTGCAATGGAAGCTGCGCGGCTACCGCCACTGGACGACAATGAAATCTTGTCGACATTAATATTATACTCGTAATATTATATTTTATCATATTGCTATTCTTCTTAGAAATGTCTACAGCACGTTGAGAATTTACCATTTCGAAAATTGGTTTTTGTAGACTAATATGTCATATTGAAAATGGTTATTCTGCGTCTAAAAACCATAATAATATGGTATGACTAGAGGTGACATTAACTCTACCACTGAATTGTAATTATTTTTGAGATATGAACTGTATGCGTCATTGTTTATTGATTTTAAAACATCTTTTTAACAGTACCTGGAAATTTAATAAATGCGATTACTTGTCTTTAACAAACAGCCATAAGTGGTGTTATCGAATATTCGTTTAAATAAACTTTCCGGTATCTATTTACGATTATTATTTAATTCGTGGTTATAAGTTCTTCCCTATTCGATTCGATCATCACAACGCTAGAGAACGATTATCTTTTTATTTACGCCCATAGAGCTAAGTGGGATGTTGCCGTAGAAAAAGTGGCCATGAAATGGGTTATCTAGCCGGATTCTTCTCCTGTTTACGTCGCTATGACATCATTTGCTGACGTTTACAAATGCTGTTAGAAACGCTACGTGGCTGTTTGTTATTTATTGGTGGATATTTTTTTGTATCATGCAAAGCAATAAACCTGTCATATTTCGTGCCATTATGAGTATCAGACGTAGTGTCAGCGGATCTTGTATTCAAACAATTGAACAGTGAGCGTCAGTTACCGGATTTGTTACAAAGCTGTCGCCTTGACGAGTATGGGTCTTTGTGAAAAAGCACAAAACAACGCTTCCTGACCATCATGCTAACTGAACTACAAACATATCGTCTACCGTGTCAATTGTTAGAAAGGTCACAACAAAAACTACAGATAAAATATTCAAAACCAATAATCGACATTAAATCCGTTTGATAGGCAATGAAATGCATTTAATGAGATTGAGGAGTGGTTAAATTAATCTAAAACTTATTCAAACTGATTATAATTGAAATACTCTTTATGATTAAACGAAAGTAGAATTTGAGGTCACTGTGATATGGCCGCATTTTAAAAGTGTCTAGGTCAGAAAGGAAAATTTGAGAAAAACCCAAAGCAATATAATATAAGAAATTTCTAACGCTACATGTGGTTTTATGATACCAACCAACAGTTTGGCTTGTTGTTAAAATTGGAGACCGGTTTTTTAACTTTCGCATGTCTACCTTCATTGGATCATTGCAGCGCTTCGAGACAAAAACTTTGATCATAACATTGAAGTGCATTTTTTAATCGAGGCACGGGACTTCCTATGAGTCAGTCAGTATAATATTATCTTCGATGAAAATGTGTCACGCCAAGTTTTGTAATTGAATGAGGTAAATCAAACGACCTTTGTTTGCTGCCGTGTGAAGAACGTTCAGTGGCGCGAAAATTTTTATTTACCAATTATTTCGCAATCAGAAACTTGCTCGTTTTGATGTCGCCACATCACAGTGGATATCTGTACTAACAGATTACAAAAACCGACGTTTGAATAAAGAAAGGAAATACCGGATAAAAATAATTGTTATAATGTAAACGTGCACATCGAGATGGTCGTCCTATTTATCACACGTCTCGTTACATCATTGCGACTTTTGTTGAGCAGTTCCGTTTACGATGGGAAATCCAGATGTCGTGCTGACGGTCTCGAGCTACCAGGATTTCACATGCCGATTTATGCCTGCGTCTTGAATTCCATTAATGTCAATGACTTGATACGATTAACAACAGGATCGGAACCTGTTATTTTAAACGATTTGAGCTAATTGTAAGCGCCGTTGATACCATTAATTATGTTTTACATCTCTCATATTCGGTAAGTAGGTCCTTATTTCCTCCAAATGGGGCTTGTAGGTGACCAATTAGCGCTCTAGGGTAATAATGTAGCTAGAAAAGCCCTAGGGCGGTAAGTAATAAAAAAAAAACTTCACTCTTTAAAAAAGTTCGCGTATATCTAACCTTCATACTGGCAATAGACATCATGCATTCAGCCCAATGACAAAAGAGGTCGCTTCGCTATTCAGCCTTGTCTTCGTATGAGTATAATAGTCATAAATTTTAAATATCGAACGGCGAAGCTCAATTTCGTTTTTGAAAAAAATAATTTAAAAAAAGATGAAAAAAGGCAGAAATAGAAAACTTTTACTTTAAATATTGTTTGTTTTTGGGTTTTTTTTTATAATTACCTCTGGTTAATAACTTTTGGTTTTTTTCTACTTACCTCACAATCAAGATGTAAAGCAGAGTAGTTAGCTCGGGTGTAAGCATCAATTGCACCCTCGAACTATAGGCGCACGAGCGCAGCGAGGGCGCCTAAATATCTCGGGCTGCAATTGATGCCTTACAGCCCTTGACTACTAATCTACTATTATCAGATCGTTGACTAAAATGCGTAATCGTACAAACATCTTTTAGGTATGCCTACGTATCGTTATTTTTATTTCATAACCGCTACTTATTCAAGGAAAAATCTTGGATTGGAAGACCTTTGGGCATCTGAACATAAAGACGTCGATCATTTGTTTGAATTTAAAACACCGCGCGGACTAGGTTTTTTAATGTATATCTTCTCTCACGGTTTTTACTCTAGCAAGCTTACAAATGACAAGGGCGAGTATTGAAATATGCCATTGTGATATCGCTAAGTTTCCTGACCTACTCATATTCATACATATGTTCATACGCTATATTACTACGACATCGTGCTGACGTTTGGGCAATGCGTTGTGATGTAAGACGATACGTTTCGGAGGCGTGTAATACGTATATCTGTTCTGACATGGCAAACATAATTAATTCGTTGCAGGTCAAGGACAGTAAACGACCTAGTAACTTTTATAAGCACGCAGACTGTGTGATTTGAATCTTATAAATTAGCTACACAGCTAAGCAATAGACATCTTCGTGAAGGTTTGTCTATTTACACATTTCCTTAAAACAAGATAATATTTTTATTACCAAGCATTTATTATTCCCGCAGCTATAACAGTAGTAGTAGCAGACCAAACATCCGTGTTCATGTGAATATTATAAATCATTACAAATTCTTGAGCTTATGTTGCACCAACACCACGGCCGTGAATTTCTAGAATTTTAAATCTCCATTAATTTTATTTTTTACTCCAAGATGTTGAAAATTATCATATTATATCGGAAATTTCCGCATAAACGTTTTATTTTATATCTTATTAGAAACACAACATTAAAATTTGCGCTCTCAGGGTCTCTCTGCCATTGTTCTCAGTCTAACTAGAGTTTGATATTTTTTTAGTTTTGCAATAGACAACGATTGATGTTTCTTAATTTGATAACTTAAGACGAAAGTAAAATTGTTTCCCCTCTTCCTTACATTTGCTCGGAAATCTGACCAATATGAATGCAACAATGCTTAGTTCTCAAACAGATAGTTCGAATATCTCGTATCCCGTGGGTGGACGGAAACCCCGACATCCTTCCTAGTAGTGAACCAATTTCGCTTAATATCATTCAGAGCCGCCCGACTGGATGCTAGCTAAGTCCGGGTGTTGTGAAATGTGAAGGCCGCTGCTCGAGGGCAATTTTAGCCGTCAGTCCCTGTGCCATTTACTTCAGACTAATAGCACTTGCTCCGTATTCGCTCACTACATGCTTTCGATTCCAGTCTTTTTGCTACAATAAGGTGAATGTCAACAACTTTTCCTCGACCGTCTTTTTGTTTTCTTGTAATCACTTTACTGATTGAAAAATAAACATGAACTGCTGTTGAAGTACTTCAGCTAGGATTCAACGTTTTATTCGATGTTATTTTTAACCCCCGACGCGAACAGAGGGTTGTTATAATTTTAGAGTATCCTTAGCTATGATTCAAGAAAATCTGTTCAGCCGTTTGGAGTTTATCACCACATTTATTAATCGGGTGTTTTAAAAAAAAAAACTATTTTTATTTTTGTTTAGTGTTGGACAAGGTAAGCTTTTTTATTAAAGCTCGCCTCACAAGTGACGGTGTGGTCGATGGAATAGAAATTGGTTCTCATTTTATTAAAGTGTTTTGATCTCATTTCATTGGGGTTTCGAGATAAATTGCTACTGATGACCAGTCGTTGCAATTTAATTAATCAGGAAATTGATGATATACAATTACAATAAAAACTGTCATCGTGACGAGCTAGGAAGAGTAGATCAAGACACCCTTCCGTATGTATAACCTTGGGTCTTAGATGCCAAAGTTGTCATCGAGTGCTTTATTATTAGTCCGATAGAGTCATACGTAAACACTAATAATTCAGCTAATATGTGTAGCAAAAAATCAAGTACTTAACAAAAAGTGCCTTCGTAAAATTAATGTGGTGACTATAGCTGCGCTCCGCGTTTTTACCGCTATTTTTCCAGTTTCCTATTATGGAATTGTATAAAAAAGTCCTTATCCGTCCTCACGAAGTACACTTCCTCACCAAATTTTAACAAGATTGGTTCAGGCGATTAGCTGTGAAAGTGTAGCAGATAAGTTACTTTCCCGTTATTACTTGTAGTTTGAGACGCTCTTTTCCGACTTTTAGCAATTATGGTCATTCTAGATTAAGTGTGCATACCTCCATGGTTAGCTTAAAATTATAAAAATGGTGTCATAACAAAATTGAATGTTTTATCTAGGAAACTCATGAGACCGAAACAAGATGCACATTTCGCTCGATAGATTTTTTTTTATCAAAGTAGCACTGATTTGCGCTTTTATCTCTGTTTTTTATTTATTTATTCATTTACCTATTTATTAAATTATGTCTGCGATATCTTGATATATAGATTTCATAATTATTAAGGAAACCGGAGAGTTACATATTACATTACAGCTATAATTTTCGAAAAATATGAGAAAAACCCCAAAAATAGAAGTAGCGAAACGCACGACTGTGTGTAAGGGCCATGATTTTGCTCCGCTAAATGCGACTTTAATCTAATAAACCAAGGATTATGGTCATCTATAGTAATAAGCGTTGCTTAAAAGTGGGAATACCTCGCCTTAATAGTGTGTTGCTATTCAAACTGCGCGTATCGTTTAGTTTTGATTTGGTAGCGTACTTTCAGTATGAGCTTTATTTGTGTCAAGTGATTATAACATAATACCACCACTCGGCTAATTTGAATGAGAAAGTATTTGCTCTGTGATTGATGTTAGCTTCTCTAGTGAAATGCTGTCCAGGGAATGTTTCACACAGTTGCCGGGCTTTACTTTAGGTTTACATTATGGTATTGTTTAAGTCATAGAACGTTTATCAATTGACGGTCCTAGGAAATAGGGTCAATGTAAATTGTTTTTTTACGCTTTGTCTAAATCAGGCCGGCTTTATACAGGGCTACACGGAACATTGGTACTAAGCCGAAACGAGGTCACTCTACTCAACATTATGTTTTTTTTTATAATGGGACCAACACAGAAATCGCGAATAAATATCAGCTGTTCATATAAGTATTTCTTTGAGTGGGAATGATAAAGTTCTATAGACAAGCAGATTTTTTCGAGAAGTTTTTTATAATGATGAGTACAGAGACCTCTTTTCGACTTAGTACCGTTATTCCTTATAAGTGTAATCGTGTAATAAAAATAAAATGTGTGAAAACCACGTCCGTTTCGATAGTTAAGTTTCCTTTTTGTTAGCAGTTCTTATAAACTAAAATAGTTTACCATCTCCGAATCGTTATTTCCGTTCCGGCATTGCTATTATTATTCTACGAATACCATTAATTAAACCGTCATCATAAACTGTTTGATATTTACAAAGGACACCGTATACTATGAATCGATTTGTAATTAATCGTCTCTAAAAATATTTGGAGGAAACATCATCTTGGAATGTCGTTAAGGATATGTTTTTATCTAAAAACACGGCATTGACATAGCCTTGTGTGATAGTGTAGTACTAAAGAACGTGACACAATTATCATACCGAATTGATTAACTTTTCTCTACAAGTTTATATTGCAACTTTCTGCTGGGAATTCTAGCATTTCGTCATGTAAGTCAAAGTTCATTAACTTGTTCAGTATTTAGCTGGTTGTTTTCGTTAATATCTGACTACATTTATTATTTGCATAGTCTGTTAATGTTTAATGTCCCGTCTACTGAATGCATTAACTAGTTTGCCAATATTGTTTTTTTCTGACGATTTACCTCGAGCCAATATCTTAAATTTGTCAGATTATTTTAAAACAAACTTGTGGACAAGACCTAATTTTTTACCGACTTCAAAAAAAGAGGTTTTCTATTTGACTGTTTTTTTTTTTGTTTGTATTTTGCGCGATATCTTCGCCGATCTTGAGGGTAGTCCCATATAAATTTGAAGAAAATCCATTAATTCAACTCCCAGAGTAGAAAATTATGGGACGATACCAGTTTATTGAAGTTCACTCGCTTCCTGGGATGTCGTTTTTTTTTTAATATTATATTTTTAAGAATTTATAATATGTTCACTGTTGGCGTATCTTAATAAATAAATAAATATTTTTGAAGTCCCTAATAAATTTATACTTATAGATGTGCCTTACTCATTTTGTCTTGTTAAGTACCTAATAAAACAGAAAGATAAAACAAGATACCAATCAGCAAAAAATATGTATATTACACATGTTAATGAATGTTCTTTTCGACCTTGATGAACCCATGGTCACTGACCACTTCCTATTGTCATATAAGTAAGTATACTGATGAATATTGGTGAAGGTCAGTTTAAACTCCATAATTATATCATCATCTGCCCCTTTTGGCTTAATTATTACAGCTTGTTCCTTCCTTAGCTCGTACTTCGTAGTTGCTGTAGATAAATGTTATCTAAATTACTACTACAGCTGAACTTCTTGTATGCAATCTCGCCTGAGACTTCTAAGCCAAAGGTGTACGTACCTCAAGGTAAAGCTTCTCATAGTTAACAAATTGGTTTTCATAAAGCATTATACCTTCTTGTTTAAAAATTAAATTATAGGCTTGCGTTTGATTGCCTCCTCGCTTGATATTAATGGGATCACTATTTAATTTGGAGAAAGATATTCGAGCTCTAAGGGTAATAATTAGTGAAAGAATCCCGTTCATAGAACTTCTCATCAAGTGAGTTTTTATGTTCTTGTAATAAAGTATTAATTATTATTTATATCAGTATACAAATATGACCTCTTAATGTCATCATAAATAAGTACATGCAATGTCTGTAATTTGAGAAAGAACTATACAATTACAAATCAATTATCAGCAATTTTCTGTAACCTGATGAACCAACGAATGGTCTTGGAACTGTTTCTTCTTAATTATCTCGTGGAGGTTAGTCCATCACCGGTCCGTTCAACAAAGACGTTTTCATAAATGACCGTAGACAAGAATCCATTAGCGTTTTCTTTATAGTTTTCCTAAAACTTGCCAGTAACTATAAAAGTCCTGAAATAGTACTACATCTTATAACAATCGGCAATATGCATAAATAGAGTAATCAGCTTGAATTCGATGTTTTTGCCCTTGATTATCCCATCGTAATCTTTAAGCAATTGCTTACACGTATTACTAATTTGAGTATATTCAATTAGCGTGTGTATTTCGTAATTCACTCGTACTATCAATTGATCGACGTTTCAATGTTTAAATTACTCAGTCTTTTAAATTCAAAGCTGTGCGTTGTGAGCCGGCTGCGTTCACACAGGTCGCAAGGCCCATAAACTGCATTGTCTTAGTCAATAGTTTGCACCACTCACCGTACTTTTGATATCCATGCTTGTAGCGACAGTTCACTGTCGTGTAATGGGTTCACTGTTACGTCACTGCACTGCATTCACTGTGTCCACATGTCTCGTGTTTACATCGGCCCGTCAGCTGTTCGAGTTGCTCTCTCGCCCTCTCCGTGTGGTGCGCGCGGCGTCGTTGGACGCGCCTCTACCAAGCGGCAAAGCGACTAGAGTCGTACTGAGAGTGTTGCAACAGTCGTCAAGGCTTATATATGAGGTTTCATACAGCCGTTGTTCTTAACAACAAATTCGCAATTTGGTTTTGGATATATCGATTTGGATTTTTGGGACCTGTACAAGATGGTTTTTATTTATTACAAGCTTCTATTGAATTTGCAATGTTTGTTAGTTTGTTTGGGTCAAATCATACAAGCGGAATTAGAATCAGTTTCTCCTAATCGTTTACTATTATTTCTGGTGACACTAAAATATGCAATACCCGATGATTAATATTTTCAAAATGGCCGCCAAAATAATAATAAAAACATTTATACAAAAATTTAAAACATCATTTAAATTAAAGCTTGTTTGCATTTGTTTTGTGCCTTTTGTGTAAATTTTACTTAAGTAATCTATTCATTTCCAAAATAGTGATGGCAATGATACAGCAAAAAAATCCTAATTTTTAAACCATTTAAAATGTTGATATTTCAATTTTTTAATCTGTTATGGTGGTCGTATGTGGTGTTGGTGGTGGTGTTAAGTTAATAGTGCTATTGTCGCGGCATTAGCCGAAGTACATGCCTTCATCCATTTGCGCGAAAAGGGTAAGGACATCGGCTTTAGCAAGATATGTAATCTAACATTTGATTGACCAAGTGTCGTTACCATCTACTTGAGTTTCAAGTACAGATGATCATGTTAAATGTACACAATATATCATCACGGAGACTAAAACTTAAATGCTGAATACTAAATATGAATGACTCTTAACGTAAAGAGATGAATAATTTAATAAAAATATTAACAGCAAATGCTAAGGCTGTCAGTTAAATTGCTTACCTGATTGCTTAGCGATTAAATAATTTAAAACTTATCCACGATAACTGAGGATGTAAATGTTCACGCGACCATCTGCCTGAATGCGACTGGCAGTAGCCTTAGCCCACAGGAAAATTGTTAAACAGTAATACGTAGGTAGAATCACGTCTTCGATGTTCTGCATTGGGAATCGGTGACGTGGCACCCTTCGTCGCCAGGAGTTGCGCAAGCGCATGCGGCGAGGACGCGATGACCGCTACTAGAGGTACTCCGATACTTCGCGAGACTCGATTCTGATGCGGCATCACCTTGCACCAAACATTGGAATTCAGCAGATGACACCACGCACCGGATATTTTTACACGAGCACGGAATTCTCAATCCGAACGAGTGACTAATTTTATTTAAATTCTGTATAAAGGTCTCGTTTGAAATTTAAATTTACGAGTTTGAAATGGTCTAGTTTGTATGAGTTGTAAATATAAAAGCCGGTTTCAATCTCCCGAGTTAACTGAAGCATGATACGAATGACTAACACAAAACTAGTAAGGGAATGAAAGGTCTGTTGGCATGGTGAATGGGACGAATTGTTGACAGCGTTCTTGATGCTATTGCTGACCTATGACTATAAAGACCCTTATGCGGTATAAGCAGACTAAAACTTATTTCAGTCTAGTGCATAAATGTGTGTCCTCTTTAAAAATAGAACACCTTTCAAGTTATAGAGAGATAGATATAAACTCTTTATTGTGTACACCAGAAATAAAAATTACATACAGATAGAAAACACTTACGAGCTAGTGCCACAAGAGGCGGCCTTATCGCTAAAAGTGATCTCTTCCAGGCAACCATTTATAACACGCTTCATTATTCACACGCAGTTTTCAATTTTAACACGCTTTTATTAGCTTGGTATGTATCTATGTAACGGAATCTTTGAACGTGATTTTCACCCTTTTCAAAACTACTGGTTGATTTGAAATTTTGCACACTTGTGACAATGCAATAATTTAAAGTTTGTCCCGTTATCCGTACCAGGATCTTCAGGATTAGCGATTTTAAAGCGTGTTTTTTTTTTTGCGAGAAATATTAATTTCATATATCAATTATCATTAACAGGTATTTATTACAATATGACTCTTCCATTTACTTGCAATTAAAGTGAAAAGCCGAGTGTATAACTAGTGGATAAAACCTACCCAATGTGAATACATAATAATGAATGTAAAATATTTTTTTCAATATTATTTTTTCTGATAAATTCTCGGCTAATATGCCTTGCACTCGTTGTACAATCTACTATTATGGTTAATTTATTTTGGAACTAGTGCTTTTACCCGCGACTTCGTACGCGTAGATTTTCATATAAACTTTCAACCCTTTTTTCCTCCCTTAATCCGGTCCTTGCGAAAAATAACATAGCATATTCGTGAAAATCGTATTTAAATCCGTCCAGTGGTTTAGGAGATATGCGTGGACAAACAAACAAACAGACAAAAATTCTAACAACTGTCTTAACGTGTTCAGCTACTTATTTTAGGACGCCCTGTGTTTTCTTTTTTGATATATCACAATTACAGTTTTTTTTATCCCTACGTTGTTATTATATGTAGAGAAGATGTATAGTTTACGGCGACATTGCAATTATTTAACTGCACTGGTTGATCTAACGTGTTTATTGTGGCTGTGGGTGTATGATTTGGTGCCCTGCCATGACCGTGACGCGGAGGAATGGACTCTTAAACCTCAGAGAGTTCAATGATTTTATTACACGACTAATGATGTTAATTTCCGTGATTTTGGATTTTAGAACGTACCATTGTTATTGTTCTAAAGCTTAACATTGTGATTCTACCACGGTCACGATTCCAAACTATGAAATCTAAATACAGTTATTTGGTAGATTTGCAGCGCGTTGAAGTCTTTTATAGGAAGAGTTATAACTGAAAAATGAAGCCACATTTCTTGTTCTTATTCAACAAAGGTGATGTTAGATAATTTATACTACTTCTATTTCGCATTGAATATATTTGAATAGAATTTTCTAGTATGAATTCAAATCAAATATTTTTCACTACCCACGAAGAAGTACACGTAAGAGGTTGTGTGTCAGTTGGTATGTCTGTTACCATTCTATTTTCCTTTAAACGACTGGACCTATTTACATGTTGTTAGTTAAATATAACAAACAGATAGCCATTTACGAGCTAGCGCTACATGAGGCGGCCTTATCGCTAAAAGCGAGCTCTTCTAAACGACCATTGGATGGAAAGAATTTACGTAACAGGATAGACGGGGAATGTTAAAACACTTTTCAAGTATGTTGTTTTATTAGAAAAGGTTTAAGTTTAATCAAATTTTGTTCTCGTGAATTCAAAGTTTTAAGCTCTTTTTAGAATTTGTCGTATGCTTGCTTATACATTTTAATGTAGGTATAAAACTACTCTTGTTGATCGTGGTTAAATAACTTTAGTAACAAAACACCAATTGATGAATTCGCTGGTTATTAAAATTGATTAAATTGTTGATTGGTGGTTCTCCAATTGGTCAAAACACATATTTCAAAAGTATAGACTTATAAAATTGTTCGTAAATTGAATAATTTTGATAAACATATAGCTAAGAGGATGTAACAAAGCTAGATAATTCACAGTTTCCATTAGAACCGGCTCGCAATCGCGCATGATCGTGTGAAGGTATTATACACTATTGAGGTATACCAAGGTTCTTATAAGAAGTTTATTCGCTAAATCAACAAAAGATTGAAGGCTTGCATAATGTCTCAGTCTCACGCACGACTCCAGCTTAATTGAATCGCAATTAGATACCGAGTAAATCATCAACAGACCCATATTACTGTTTATGAACATTCTCTATCCTGTTGCCACCCACTGTTTCACGTTTGAGGCTACGTCGAGCCGGATCTCGGAGTTGCAAACATCGCCATACGTAGAATTTATTATAATTCGCCAAATATTTTAAATGTGAGCCAGATTTCGGCGATTTAGTTGACTCTATAGCATGTGGCGCCAAGAGTCATTCACATTGGGTAGGAATTCCGTCTGTTTCTTAGTATATACTAGCGACCAGCCCCGGCTTCGCACGGGTGTAAGTTTTATTATGTATATAAATCTTCCGTGAAAAGTTATCTAAGTGATGGTGAAAACCGCATTAACATCCGTTGCGTGGTTTAGGAGGATCTAGCGGATATACAGACAGACAGACGCGGAAAGCGACTTAATTTTATACTATGTTCTCTTCTCTACATATTTATACTATGTAGAGAAGAGAACTGATAACTTGTATTAAGGACTTCCCTGGTTTGATATTTAATTACCCTTTACTACTCCAAATGTCAGCATTAAGTATAAATAGAAGTGTGACGTAGTTACGATACGATATATATCAATGAATAGATTAGATCAATCCGGTGTAAATGGTTATACCGGTAGGGGACGACCGACGACGAAGCTTTTGTAGCTATAGTAGTTCAATGGTTGACGCGTTCTAATTCTGAACCGCAGGGAGTGGGTTCAAATCACAACCATGAGTTTGAGCTGCCGCTGAAGGAAAACAAAGTAAGGAAACCATAGGGTAGATATAGCGCCTAATACGGCTGGCTAGCTACCACCCTCTAGTAACTAGAGGGTGGATTTTCGACTGAAGTCTAGTTGAAAATCTGTCGCCAAGCATCTAACGGTGTGTTCCGACAATCTTACTTCAGAGCTTCCCATTACAGGCTACAGGAGTGTTTAACATCTTCGACCGCACCGCCACTTAACATCAGGTGAGCTATGGCCAAACGCTTAGCCTGTCAACAATGGAAAAAAGTATGAATGAAATGCGTGAGGATGGCATGTGTAAAAAGGGAGTGCATTCATATTTGACGAATGCTAGAGATGAATAATGGAAACGTATTTACAAATAATAAATAGATAGAAACGTATATCACACAAGATTAAGATAAGGACATGAAGATGATGATGAATTCATCAATATGGTATTGGTAAAACGGGACGAAAAGAGACGGAACTTTTCTACTGGATGCAGAATGTACTAAATTATTGTTAGCTTACCCGTATGTGTTTATTTACTACACAATAAAATACCAAGAGCGTGTCAAAACACGCATATGATAATAGGATTCTGTTATAATATATAGTAAGTTACTGCATAGTTTAGAAATTACCTAGGTTATAATTCTAAAAATATAATTTGACTTTTCGAGTAGCGTTTTGAATGAAGCTTTGTGGACTTAGCCAAATTTCAGCCAGTCATAACATATACTTTTTATAGTTTTGCAATGCGAAAATTACTTGAAATACATTATAAGAAGAATAAGGACGGACGGATAGAACGAATGTATATATGAAGATCTCTTGTAGTACTACGGAACCCTAAAATATTATTTTCTAAAAATTAAAATATTTCCACATTAGTTGTTTGCGTACGGTATTATATCATATTTACTTACATGATAATACTCATGTATATATTTAGTTATTGATGAGCACGAATGGACCAATCTAGTTCCTATATTATTAATAGTTTATATATGATATTAAGGGCTTCACTCAACGCCTAATTTTAACACAACTTTGACCCGACAAATTTATGAGTGCTGGAAAAAAATAAGCACTTATTTAAATAAATATGGTATAGAAGTTTGAAGGTTCCAAATAATTAGGACGGACGGACAGACTGAACTTATTTATAAATGTTCCTTGTAGTACTACGGAACCCTAAAAAAGTAAACTTTTTTACCTCTATTAATAAACGTAGAGTTGCCTTGGAATAGTTCGTCTTTCTCTCCGTCTTTGCCTTTTTCGATCGAGTTAAAAATTTGAAAGAGAGAAAAAGACAAAACTCGATGTAACTATCCCACGTTTGTTAATAAGGAGGTTTAAGTTTCGCTGGGTAAAATTAGTCGCTGAGTGGTCACCTTAAGTTATTATATTATAGACCGTCTCAATTAGCGTTATGTTTATTGTTATTTTTGCTGTTTATCGTATAATAATAATATAATATTGACATTGAACTACCTATGTTGTTGAAAACCGGGCAATAATCATTATACCTATTATGCATCGTCTTTGCATATCTGAATAATGATCATGGTCACAAATGAACACGCTGTTGATATTATTGTCCTTATTAAAAATATATTATTATTCGATATAGGAGCTCTGCCCGAACAATCCCAACTCATAATAATAACAAAGCGTGGCTCTGAACGTTCCAGAAGCGACCGGCTAACTCAGTGGTAGCATGTCTGCCTCAAGACCAGTCCGGTCCTACTCCCGGCCAATCAGATGTTTCAATGATGATTTTAAATACACCCCTCCTACCCATACAGGGAGGGCTAGGAGACTTCAGGACTGTTCAGAAAATTAAAATTTGTGCTAGTTAAAAGTCTCACAGTTTTCGAGTTTTTGAAACATATTCGAAATCTTTTTGCATGAAATATTTGCCTAAAATAACCAAAAACTTGAAAATTATGAGATTTCTACAGCACATTTTTTTTCATTTCCTAAACATTTATTGTGTCCCCTATAATATGATATGTACAAAGAGTTATCCACTTATTAAGACATACCCTGTATTAACTCTCGGTCTGGGTGTTAGTTGTCTTTTTGTGTGTTCTATGCTACGACCTTATCCTACCCCCTTTTTACTACAGGACAAATAGGAAATCGGCCCACCTACCACCCATACATTGTGGACTTTCCTTGGATACGTACCGAATCCTAGGGATTGTTATGAGTGTGTAGCGTTATTATTTAACGTACATTCGGCAAGGTGTACCTATTATATTATTATTTATCTACTTAAATTCTGTTTGAAAAATACCTCAATTTCAGGGTCAAGGCGTCAATATTATCTCCCGCTGCGCTCTACATTTCTGTACGCACTAATAGTTATGTTGACATAACAGATTAATATCTGTTGTAGACATTTCGTTGTGGTCGCCCCTAGTCTCATGTACACTTATCCTAATTGCATGTCTCTGAATATCACTTATGTTATTTTTAAGAATCACTTGTGTGTTCATTTTTTACGTTTGTTTTTCAAACTCAGGTTTACCAGTTTCCAATGTTTATCTTATTTTAATGTCTTTTTGTGGTATCAATAGATTTTGGTTTTGTTTGTTTTAACGGTTCGTTGAATAAACGATATTTAGTTAAACACAGTTTGATGCTACGTTCCTTGAGGGCTTATCTCACTTCAAAATAAAAAAGCAAGTGAAAAAAAATAAACATTTTAAGTTTACGGCATGTCTTATGTGAAACTGTTAGAATCTATACATATAATAAAAACGTAGAGATAAAAATCTGTAATTGCGAAATAACAAAAAAAAAATCACACAGGTCGTCTTAAAATAAGCAGCTGAACACGATAGGACAGTTTTTAGAATTTTTGTCTGTTTGTTTGTTTGTTTGTTTGTTTGTTTGTCCGCGAACATCTCCTAAACCACTGGACGGATTTAAATGCGGTTTTCACGAATATGCTTAGAAATTACCAGATTAAAACATAGGCTATGTTATATCATTTATTTTAATTCTTTATTTTTACATAAACGAAAATAAAAATCAATGATTTATTTCTTCGTTACCCGAAACGTAATATGAGGATCGTCACATAGCCTCAAGCAAGGAGATCCAAAATAAAGAAATTGTTATTGACATAGCCATTAAAATATTGAAACTGTCAACTGTCACTGTGTTCGGTTAATCAGTTTAAATTTAAAGAAGGTTCCTTAACCTTCTTTGATGAATGAACGTGTAGATCAAGCATGTTATAGGCCTTACAACCTCTTTGGTGATTCATTTGCATGGAGTAGGAGTATTACTTTCTCTTGGTTTTATTCTATGTTAGCATTTAAAACACAAAATATACCGCATCCTATTTTAATTCAGTCCCGCGAATAGAAATATTCAAAAAAGGCCCTTTGTACATGAAAATAAACCTATACAACAAAATTCCGGACGCAATAAAGAAAGAAATAATAACATTTTTCCAGAACCAACTTCGTAAGTTTCTAACCCAAAAATGTTATTACGAGATAAAAGATTTATTCGACGATAAATTTTAGAAAATTATAATTATAAAATAAATATCGATATATAAATAGTTAAGAAAGTAGCGTCATAAGTTTTGTATCATCATCTCATATATAATTAAGTAACCTATCACACTAAGTATGTTTTTTTTTGTTTAGTAAAATTACTTCACCCTAGGTTAAGTTTGAATAGTATATATAATATTTATGTAATAGATTTAACTATACTGAAATTTATATGTTTATGTATGTGGTCTGGTTATGTGAACAGCCACTACATAAGTCATTGCTGCACCCTTTATGCAGGGTATATAAACTTAGCTTTTAGAAGAATACAGTGTATATTTGCAATAAGAATAAGAATATAGAAATAATTTTATTTTACTGTGATATTTTAACAGATAAATAGAGTAGTTCCATTTCATGGCTTTTTAATCAAGGTATACATACAAATGCACGCGAAATAAGAAGTAACTAGCCAAGAGCGTGTTAAGACAAGCATTATGTCAGGGTTCCGTGGCCAGCGAAACTGGACAGTCAAATTTCAGAGATGTATATCATCCCGACATGACATGATATACTTTTAATGGTTTAGACAAAAAGAAAATTTCAAAACATGTTCTGCACTGTGGTCACATTATCTTTTTGATTTGAAAACTGTTGACGGTGTTATTTATACTTTTATGCTTCTATCAATACTTCACACAGGACGACTTAAAATAAGTAGCTGAACATGTTAAGGCAGTTTTTAGAATTTTTGTTTGTTTGTTCACGCACATCTCCTACACCCCTGGAAGAAAATGTGGACGGATTTAAATGCGGTTTTCACGAATATGCTTAGCTATGACCAGATTGAAGTATAGGCTATGTTATTTTGCGCAAGGCCGGATTAAGGGAAGAAAAAAGGATTGAAGGTTTATATGAAAATCTACGCGTACGAAGTCGCGGGCAAAAAAACTAGTAACTAAATAAAACAATAAATATAAAGTTTTCAAGTTCTGACCGGTTTAAAAGTTATGGAAAAATTTGACGCTGAGTTGCCACCTTAACGTAAGTTGATAGGTCGATAGTAGTAGATACGCACAGCACTGGCGCCGTGGCTTGCCGCATGGTGATGGCGTACCGGGGCGGTCCGGTTCGGTAGCGCGCAGACTCTATAATGATCATTCGGATCGTCCTTGCCAGGAATGCGAGGTCATCACGCCGTGCTTCAGAGAACGCGCACTTCTAAACTAAAACGTACATTTTATTATAAGTCGTTTCTAGATTCATTCCGTATTCTGTGCATGTTATTATGATGTCAGTCTGCGACCACGCACCTTGATTGTTGGACTGACCAGCGATTAACACTTCACCGGCGAATGACATCGTTAAATCACCGTTCATAAACTGAGTAATTAGACTCGTGAGATTTTCGTAATACACCGTAATTATTTCAAATTTGTTTCGTATGTACTTACTCACGTAGAGACCTCTGACATATTGGAACGAGCTATTTCGTATCGGCCACCTTGTGATGGTAATTATGATGTCACTCGGTTTATAATTTCGACGTCATACGATCGTAATATGGCACAATGTTTTGACGTAACAACTTTTGTCTCGTACCTTTTCCAACGAAATGTATTCGAACTCTGAACTTTTAAGGTGTACAAAGAAAAGCCTTGCTTGTTACAATTGTCCGTCTACGTATACAATGTAATTGATTATTGAATGTAATGGTTGTTTTCTTAATTATAGAACAATTTAGTGATAACACCATATCCGCCTGTTTTGCTCGACGATGCACTCAAAAAGGAGTGTTGTTTTCAGGTTTTACGTATGACATCTATGTGTGCGAGTTCCCGAGTCGTCATCTGTCGAAATTTCTACTAGAGCTGCTTTCATGCCAGAAGTCCCACGGCAATGTAAACAGCGGAACTAAATTTCTATGTTGTACCTAGTTGTCAGGTATTCTTACTGTGTTGGACGCTAGTAAGATTTTTATAATATAAGGTCGGGGAAAAAGTTTCTTCGTATTTTATAAACAAATTCAAGACATATTTTTTTCAAGTTTAATTACATTTAATTATAATATATATGTACCATTTTGTTCGATAACTTGTTGCCATCTTTTAGGTAGTGACATGACCCCGTTGCTGTAGAAATTTTGGGAATTCTGATCAATAAAATGCAACAAGTAGTTTTGACAGTCCTCTCTTGATGTTAATCTAACACTACCCAAAGAATTCTGAAGAGATCGAAACAGGTGGAAATCTGAGGGTGCAAGGTCAGGGCTATGTGGTGGATGCATTAACACTTCCTAACCAAGCTCTCTAAATTTTTGCTGAGTGGCCAAAGATGTGTGCGGTCTGGCGTTATCATGATGAAAGACCACACTCTTTATGTTGATCAATTCCGGCCGTTTTTTCTCAATTTCTTGTTTGAGTCTCATCTGCTGTTGGCAGTAGAGATCCGAATCGATGGTTTTGCCCGGCGGTAAATGCTCATAATGAACGATGCCCTTCCAATCCCATCATACACACAGCATCACCTTATTACGTGTTAATCTGGGTTTCGCTACAGTCTGTGGTGCTTCACTGCCCTTTGACCATGATCGTTTGCGCACATTCTTGTCGTAGGTGATCCATTTTGCATCACCAGTGATCAATCTTTTAAAAAACGGTTCGGTTTCTTTACGTTTCAATAGAGAATCGCAAATGAGTACACGATTCATTTGGTTTCTTTCAGTGAGCTGGTGTGGCACCCAAATATCGAGTTTTTTTGTATACCCAGTTATTTTCAAATGGGTCAAAACTGTTTTGTGGTCAATCCCCAGGTCTTCAGCTACGTCGTAACTACTAATATGCCGATCTTGGTCCACTTTTTCAGAAATGGCATCGACTTTATCCGTAACAGGGCGACCAGAGCGAGCTGCATCTTTGACATCAAAATTCCTGGACTGAAAATGCTTGAACCAACATTGTGCTACTCTTGATGACACTGCATTAGGTCCATAAATGTCACAAATTTTATTCGCGGCTTGTGTCGCATTTTTCAGTTTTTTGTAATAAAATTTCACAATATATCGAATTTCTTCGTTAGATTCACTCATTTTATCGAACAAAAAAACAATTGAAAAATGGCGGGAAATTGCTTTTTACTTTTTATATTCCTTTTTTAAAATGTCATATTTTTAATGGTATCAAAACCAGCCAGATACAAACAGTACAACCGATGAGATTTTTACTACAACTTTATACATACAAAATACGAAAAGACTTTTTCCCCGACCTATTATATCATCGTTAAAGAGTCGTGTACGATGTCTAAAGTTGTTAAGAGTGCTGCTCGAGAAATTATACTGTTAGTGATTGATACGCGATAACAGCGCCGCGTCTGGGGGACTTGTTTCATGAAAAGCACTCTAAGTAAGATGAGAGCTCACAGACAAAGTCGGCTAGCGACTGGGTTCACACTGGTGAGCAATATGCTTTAGCTCACCACTGAGTCGCCCTTTGACCTTGTCCACCTTTGAAAAAGTTCCATTGGCATTCACGAAGTAATAGAAATCAACGATTCCAGCATTCTGCATGCCTAGATTGTTTCTATGTATGTGGTATCGCTAAAATCTTAACTTTTCCGGGCGATATCAGCAGTTTTGGTTTTTATTTAAATTTTTAATTATAAGCTTGTTACCAGTGCAACCATTAAAATGTAAAGAAATCTTGTATGTGATTAATTGGAGAGCGTTGCCTCATTCCTTGATAAAATTAATCGCACTCTATTAAATGTTTAGAAATCTAGCTAATGCAAATTACTATTTCGTGTTTGTTGATAAATTAAAGAGTTTAGGCCAAGAGAGATCAGTTATTTGTAATACGTGCATATTTTTTTTCCAACTGCTTGGAAATTAGGTTCGTATTTTGACAATCTTCTGAAGTCTTTGAAATTGTTGTGCTGGTCAAATACACGCAAACAGCGGTCGCCAAAGTTATGAAAATCCATATTTGTCGTGTGTACCAGGCCGAATAAATTACTATGTCGTGTTATTTTAAAATGGAACGATCTTTTTACTCCGAAACATAGCAACCAAGCCGATATCTTATCATATATTTATTTCGAACTGGCTTGCAAATAGAAATATATATAGATCGCTGTTTAAAAAAATCCAAAAAAATAATGAATATATTGACGCATGAATTGAAGTATTGTTGTTCATCAGATCATTGATTCTGTAATTAAAATTGTTGATTTAATTTTACAAAACTAGGTCTTGAGAAGAAACCCAAGTTCCAGTGTGGTGAAAATGTTTTGACGCCACCTGAAATACCGAAAACTTCACCTTTAGGGTGCTTTTCTACCAGAGATGTACGAAAAAGATGAACGGTGCGCGGGGAAAAAATCGACCAATAGGATCGCTTCATTCCATCTCGCCTCGCCTCTTATTGGTTGATTTTTTACTTCGAAAAATTCTTATTTAGCCGAGTCCAGCAACGGGTCGACATTTTCCCTAATTCGACACTTTGGTTCGATACATCGCACATCTCTGGTGGAAAACTAAGCTTCCCTCCCCATCGGTTATCTGTTCTTCGAGCGATGTGACCTACCCATTGCCACTTGCAAATCTGAGCAGCTTGCCAGTGACTGTGGGTGTTCGGCGAATACTCTCGTTCCTTAATCGCGTATAATAGTAAAAGTTGTTCATAATGATAGGTACCAACTATGAACCCCTTTCGGCTTAGTACACCCTTTCCGCGTAAGCCTGTTTATCATTAACAGTTAAATCTACCCACCCCAGGGCATGCTTACATTCGTCAATTGACATTAACTGATTGTCCCCAGTTACGAGTCCCCCTTCGCCAGACGCTGCGGCCGCGCGACCTGAACGTGGTACTCGGCAAGCGCCACCTGAAGATCGGCATAAAGGGTCAACCGCTCATCATCGACGGAGAACTGGACAGCGACATCAAGGTCGAGGAGTCGACATGGGTGCTGCAGGATGGGCGCAATATTCTCGTTAATCTTGAAAAGGTAAAATTGAAACTGCCTACGACTATTTTGGATGTTCGGTTAAACGACGGACATATTTGAGGATATGATAATTTAAGACTATAATAATTGGCCTCTCAGTTCTGTGCGTGACATCGAACTCGATACCTTAATGATCAAAGCGATACGACGCGAGTTAGGTCACTGACCTTTTGCAACTGACATTTTATGTCAGCTGATTTGAGTGGGAAAATTTAAGCAAACACCTATACGCGCATCTGCTCAGTCAAATATGGTGAGAATTATGTACTGAACCTTCCAAAGTATGTCGTCTAACCGAACAGCCTGCAATACGTAAGGCAATTGGCAGAGACTGGAAGCAATGTAATCGGGCTGACTGGTGTCTGACTGGACTGGAGTCAAGACTGGAGTCTTGGGAAAGGCCATGTCCAGCAGTGGAGTGATGTGAGCTAACGATGATGAAGATCAAACTGTATCGTACCTTAAGCAGTGAAAGGGTAGAGTAGTAGCCGAGACAAGGTCAGCGAAAGGTTGGTCGCCTAGTAGTGAAACGACAATGTTAAAGTCGTGCTTCTGCACATGATTGAGCGAGACGGCATATTAAAAATGGCCTAAACAAAGGGCTGCGTTTGTAATGCGTCAAACGACGCTCCAAGGCGGGTGCGCTCGTCTTCGGACGTTTTTGTATATCACTTTTGATCTATTTGGCAATTGTTTTGTTCAAGCTCGCAAAAAACTAAAATAACCACGGAAAATAACTTCTTAAGAGTCGACTGACTGACAAAATTGTCAATAGAAACGTCACCTACCACTTTCATCCAACTATTCCGTGGGGTGTCAGTTGACGAACGGCTATAATCAATCGTCGGGAGATCGGCCATGGGTAGGGCGCGTAATACTTGACGTCGACTGGCGGCATCGAGTGACTGTTTACGAACGCAGTCCAGCAGTGTGGACAGTGAAAAATAATGATTAAAATCTGGGGAAAATAATGACTTAAATGAGATTAATCTATCATGTGGATTACCTGCACTTCATTTTCTGGTATAACCATCATCGCATGAGAATCATCCTGCCATTTCACTGCTGAAGGTTAGCCGTCAACTCTGTGATATTCTCTACTACTACTACTATAATCTTTATCTTTCAATACTTAACTTTAATTGTATATTATCAAGCTTCATACGATGTATCTGTTCTTGTGTCTTTCACATTTAATGACCACAATAATCTTTATCTTTCAATACTTAACTTTCATTGTGTATTATCAAGCTTCATACGATGTATCTGTTCTTGTGTCTTTCACATTTAATGACCACAATAATCTTTATCTTTCAATACTTAACTTTCATTGTGTATTATCAAGCTTCATAGGATGTATCTGTTCTTGTGTCTTTCACATTTAATGACCACAATAATCTTTAACTTTCAATACTTAACTTTCATTGTGTATTATCAAGCTTCATACGATGTATCTGTTCTTGTGTCTTTCACATTTAATGACTACAATAATCTTTATCTTTCAATACTTAACTTTCATTGTTTATTATTAAGCTTCATACGATGTATCTGTTCTTGTGTCTTTCTCATTTAATAACCACAATAATCTTTATCTTTCAATACTTAACTTTAATTGTGTATTACCAAGCTTCATACAATATATCTGTACTTGTGTCCTTCACATTAAAATACTACCATAATCTTTCAATACTTAACTTTCATTGTGTATTATCAGGCTCAAACAATTTATCTGTTCTTTATCACTTATAACTACAGTTTTAAGTAAGGTTTTATCATTTTCTAAAACTACCTACTGACTAGATAACTACATTGTTACTAGCTATACTTAGTCCGCTGATAATATATAAGCTAAACACTACAAATCCATCTGATTACAAAAGTTTTCTAAATGTCAATAGGCGAACCTTGTAACACTTCTGAAATTACTTTGGTACACCCAACTAATTATTTTAAACGTAACTTCATTTTGCTTGAAATGAGATGTTTTTGTCTGGTACCAATTTGAAGTAATGGTCAGATTGGCGTAGGTTGAAAATATAATTGTGTGGGTACTTCATTTTTTTTTAATCCATTACGTTTTCTAGGTGAACAAAATGAACTGGTGGGGCAGACTAGTGACCACGGACCCTGAGATATCAACGAGGAAAATAAACCCAGGTTAGTTAATGTTGCCTTATGTTTACTATTACTTGAAGGTTAATTTGATCTTACGCAATTTTATAGCTATTTTTTATTGTTTGCATTCATCTCACATACAATTCATAACAAATGGCTTCATTGAAGTAAATTTCAAGGAAAATATGATGTTCAAGCTACTAAAAAGCTCGTTTAGTGTTTTCTAGCTGTTATTTATTTTTTATTTCTGGTGTACACAATAAAGAGTTTCTATCTATCTAAGACAGCATTAATATACAGGGTTACGCATTTACCCTGTACTAGGCCGAAAGGAGGTCATTGTACTCATCATTATGGACAACTTTAACTATGGGACCAACCCCTAAATCGCGATAACAAAATCAGCCTTTCCACAGGTTTTGTCGAGTGTCAATGCCGTTTTCTTTGTAACAGCAGTTTTTTATTATCCCCAAGAAAGCAAATGCAGTTTAGGTCTTCTCTGCGGTGCGCCATCATTCATGTCTGGAAAATGGTTGAACACTTACGCTATTTCTAATGCATAGTCAAATTACTGTTGTAAATATTACATATAAGTAAATTTGCGATTTTTTCTCTTTCAGAACCTTCAAAATTATCAGACTTGGACGGAGAGACGCGGGGACTAGTTGAGAAAATGATGTATGATCAGAGGCAAAAAGAAATGGGCCTACCCACCAGCGAAGAACAGAAGAAACAGGATACACTCAAAAAGTTAGTAACTTAATAATAAATTGTTTTAACCAACCCCGCTCGGAAATAAGTTCATTAAATCTTCGAAAAGCTAGGAAAAAAAGCTATACCACAGAATACACCAGAGAGCAGAAAGTTCACTCCCTTTAAATAAATAAGGACTTCATCTACGAGGCAATAAAGTAGCAAATCAACTCGCGCTGCGATGGATACAGCTTGCTATATTCACCTAGAGAGCAGCTCTCTTTCTATCACGTAGCTCTATCTCTCCTGACGCGGCACGTGTAACGTTAGGGTTTTCTTCTTGATATTTGCACAGAATACTTATTAGTTACCAGCTATGTAGTACCTATCTATTACTGTTATTCTCCTTTATTGGAATGACATTTAACCTTTATGGTTGACATTCCGAAAACCCGTACGAAGCGCTTTGATTCCATTTTTATTGTGCGAACTGCTAGTTTGTGGAATGCACTGCCTGAATGGGTGTTCCCCGATAGTTACAATCTGGGTGTCTTCAAGTGAAGAGTGAATCGGTTTCTTCTAGGCAAGCGTGATCCACCGTAGGCCGCATCATCGCTTAACATCAGGCGAGTTGGCAGCCAAGCGCAAGCCTATTCCACAATAAAAAAAAAAAGCTGCAAAAAAACGCTTATACTGAATTAGTTTCAAATAACAATCATGCAAAAGGAAAAGTTTAAGACGCCTATTAGTATCTATTATACGGATTATAAGATCGTTTAGAAATCATTGTTCGTTGCAAAAATCACAAAAAAATACTTAATTACGCGCGACGTGGCTAGCGTGCGAGCCGTGGCCAGTGGCCGTGGCCAGTGGCCACTGCTCTGCCATACGCCTGCCTAAAAGGCGCGCCGGCCAAACGTACCTTAATCAAATGTCTGCTGATGCCTAGAACGCCAAATGCAAATTTTTTCAGCCGAAAAAATATATACATTTGTTATTGTTATATTTCTAATTCTATGTGGATTATAAGACCTGCGCTGAAGTCGGGCTTGTGGTGTATTTTATTTACTGTTTATTTGATGATTGTGTCGTAAAAATTCTAAAACTGACGTTAATTCTTCTATTTGTTCACAGATTTATGGAACAGCATCCCGAAATGGACTTCTCCAAGTGCAAATTCAATTGAAAACATAACTTTTAATTTTAAATGTATGTTATTATGTTTTATTGTGTAAAAGAATGTTTAAGTTTAATCACGGTTTATCTGCAATTAGGGTGCTTTAAGGGTCAATTTACAATGACATTGTCTGGTATTGCTAATCTAATGTAACATTTATGTGATAAAGATAAAGTTTAAAATGCTGCGTAAACAGTACGGCGGCGAGTAGTCTAGCGGCTAGGGTGAGAGCGAGTGGAAGTGAGTGGAGCTAGGCTGAATTGAAATGTCTAATTTTAACACGCTTTATATTAGATTCACCGGGATGAATGTTTGTGGATGTCTATGCAAGATTTTCACTCATTGTATTATACGCTCAAATGTTAGTATTTAAAATGGTACAATTGAGCTCGTCTGATGAAGAAGAAAGTAGGTAACGGAACTCTTGAAAATATACTCTAGACTAGATCAATACTAGATCGGGGGTAGATCAAGACTATCAAGGTTAGATCAAGACTAGATCGAGACTAGATCAAGAATAGATTGAGACTAGATCGACGCCTGATCAAGACTAGATCAAGACTATATCGAATCCAGATCTAGACTAGATCAATAATAGATCGAGACAAGATCAATACTAGATCGAAGGAACACTTTTTGTATAAATCAATTAATTACAAATAATGTTTGTAGTGTAGACACTAGATATTGTTGGTATAAAGATTAAAAAATAATTTCTTTAGAAAAAATTACCCATTTTAATCAGCCTACCTCCATACTCCTCCTCCACTTTTCTTTTCTCAAGTGATGCCCAGTGTTGTAATTTTGGTGTAAATGGCCCTAAAACTTGATTTATTGTCTGCGTGTGAGCTGTGCTATTTGCAAGAGTGTTGCATTTCACTTTGTACCTTATTTTTGTAACAAGCGTGATTCCAGCGCACTATGCATAAGTTTACTATATTACATATATAGGTACCTACGTTATTATAAACATTTGATTTAAATATCGTAATAAAAGTATGTTTCATCCACTCAGTCTTTGATTTTTGCCTACTGATTTTTGAGAATTGAGTAATATTCGCGGGTCGGAGAATATGAAATTGGACACTGAAAAACATTACTGACTTTGGCCTCAAGGCCTCAAGCTCAGGTCAACTTGCTGAGCTAGAGGTCGAAAACTGATGTCTAAGATATAGATAGATACACTCAACACATAAACCTACACAGTTTGCGTTATCTAATACTACGTAAACTTGATTAATATTACGTCTGAAGGATTCTGTACCCATGGTCATAAAAAAATTAAAAAGGATGACGGTCTCGCGGATGGCAGAGCCTGGAATGTCAGCAGATGCCAATGCCAAATGTGGCATGCAACCATATGCCAATTCTCTTTGACAGATGCTGATGCGAACAAAAACAAACGCCATAGCAATTTTCCCTCAATGCAGTGTCACTTGAAAAAAAATGACAATGACATTTGTGACAGTTACAATGGTAATATATGATAACTGCGCAAAGCCAAAATTTGTTTACAAAAAAAAAAAACAAGTATGAATAATCTGCTTTATGTCTTTTGTAGTTTTTTTAAAGAAAGTAACCCTTTAATATCAATTTGATCTCGTATTCGGTAATGAGTGGAACGCCTATATTATTTTCTAATGATATCTGTCTAAATTCTATTGTTTTGACCCCCGGCCTTACGGACAACTGCTATTGCGTTTCCAAACTAACGTTAAATCCACTTAGTTGAAAAATCACGCGAACGTGAACGTTAACGCGCCCAGATACGGTTTGTGGTGGCGTGATTTTCCAACTGAGTAGATTTAACATTAGTTTGGTGTCGCAACAGCAGTTTCCGTAAGGCCCCTGATTTTTACTAGGCTACATGAAGATTAGAAAAGTGATAAATTAAAGAACTTGCGTTACTGGTTTGTGCTGGCAATTTCGGGATAAATACATTTTAATGTGTGTGTGAAAATCTTTGAGTGTGTTCTTGTCATTTTGCATTGGTGTGTATGTGTGTCCCTATAAATGAGGTTTGTTTTGGCTATTTCCACGTCATACCAACGTATGTTATGCAGCACATGCATTCTTGGTTGTGTAAGTTTAGAGTACATTATGCCGTGCTGCGAGTGAATAAGCGTGTGGTAATGTCATAATGTTTCTATGTGTTCGTACAAGACCCTGTGTACAAAAATGATTACGTTCCTAGATACGCAAGTTTCACTAAATTAATTATTTTTCAGCTGACAAATCTCTTATCTGATTTGGGCATGTAGGTGGTATTGAAACACGTACGTGTGTCTTATTCCACCCATCAATATATAATTATGTACTAATTATTTGATTCCACCCCTTCTGGTCTGTATTTAATTCAAAGTGGGGGTGATAAGATCGTCACTTACAGTGCGTGCGATATAAAATATTAGAAACGGAACGTCTAACGTTGTTAAATGTCAAACGTGAAACGTCTTCTTACGTTTACGTTAAGAGGTTAGAATAAAGTAAAATGGAAAAATATCGGTTTTGTATTAAATTAAACGCTTAAAATGTAGAATCCTCCAGATATTTTACTGAACAGTGTCTATTGTACATCACAAGCTGTTTTAGTAAGTTATTTATTTGCGATAGTGGCGTCCTTATTATATTCTATTCTTGTATGTCGCACTGTACATCCTGCTTGGAGTGTGCGTATGTATTATGCATTTGCCGGCAGCCTACCCAAACCAGCCGAGCTCCTACCTCCTGAGTACCAGTGGAGAGGTACTGGGTCAAACACAATCCACTCTAGAAATTGTAGAATCCTGAACAAAACAACAAGAATCGTCCCTGACGCATGTCAATACACGAAGTGGCCAGCACGTACACGGACAACAAGAACTGAGCAAGTCTCGAAGAACACGATTGGACATTGGGAGTTATAAATAAAATGTGTTTTGATACCTAACCTAAAGAACAAAAACGAGCAATGGACGTTCACTATACCGACAGTGCAGCCATCATCTATGGCATAGATTCTATGCACTCAGAATACCTAGTTAAGTTGAACCTACAACTAGGTCTAGAGTGATATCAGGATGTCATTCTGCCTTACTAAACTTAGCAGACAGTTAAACTTCTAAGTTAAATGGACAAAGAGCAAGAAAGAAAGAAATCAGTGCAGACATTGAAAAACTGTAAATCAACAGCTATGGAACCAAGGGATCTGCTTAGTTGCACCAGAAAAGAAACAGCAAAATATTATGAATAAAATAACAGACTGCAAACATGCAAAAGCTATCGATAGATAAGAGTAACTAACAAACTACTCAAAATAACTAGGTCGGACCTCTGTCTAATGACAGGTACCATCACAGGTCACTGTAAGCTAAACAATCACTTGTACAACATTAAAGATGCAGATAATCCTCTGTGTCGAGGCTATCTACAGGATAACAAGCCGTAGAGCATGTACTACTGCACTGCAAACCCACAGAAGACATACAATTAAGATCAAGACTTCTTGAAGAAACTACAACAATGCCACAACACCCAGTGAAATAGGGATTGAATCTCAGATCAGACAAACAAGAGTGATATGCCTTGGTACAATGAGGGTAGAACGTAGATGAGAAGAGTGTGTAATTTTAATACTTACTATAGTCTAAACGGCTAAACCAATTTTGATGTGCTAGGCGATGTTAAGATTTTTCTCCATGCCAAAATTATCAGTGATAGGCTACATTTTGAAATTGGATATTTTGTTATTGTTTTAATAATCTACAAATTTTCTTTTTGCTTCTATAAATATGTAGATCGCCAGTTGTGCTTGTCTGATCAAATGCATGTAATTTGAACAGCCGTGCACCACCAGAATAGTAGTCAGGGGTAGGCATAGATTACCTAATAATCGCTACATAAGTGTGAGCACGAATACATACTTTTCAAATCCTGCTAGTTGGTCTTTGAGCTGGAGTGGGATAAATAAAAAGAACTTGTTTAATATAAATTTATTTTTATTCTCCTTTTTAGTACTATTCTATAGCCATTGGTTACAAACACATGGTTGTTGGGTTGAGTATAAAGTTCACAAAAAAGGCCTTAACCCAAAAGATCATTATGTAGTCATCATTATAAACAACTTTACAATGGTACCAAACCTGCAATGTCCAAACCTAGTGTTTTGCGTGGCTGCGCGGGCCGCAAGCGGCCCGTGGGGATTTCCTATAGTCGGGTGGGGGCAAGTCTTTTAGTTGCGACTTTAAAAACTTGAAAAAAAACTGAAGGATCAGGTTGAAAATGGCTAAGAAAGTGAAATACATTAGAAAATGGGTTGATGATGATGTTTGATTTCCATGACCGAAACTGAACACGGAAGTAGGCAGGGGTACAAATCTCCTCATGGCGGTCAAAACGCTGAAGAAAATCCATATTCAGTCGTTGAAACAATACAAGAGCTGATATCCAGTTTGTTTCGACCGTAGAGGGAGGGAGCAGCTCGGCCTTCGGCCTCGCGTTGAGTTTGGGTTGAAGCTCGGCCTGTCGCGAGCTCGCAAGTACCGTGGCTCGGCCTGACGGCCTCACCACGGTACTTGCTCGGGGTCGTGGTTCAGCCTGGCGGCCTCACCACGCCCCTGGCTCGGCCTTCGGCCTCGCCCAAAGTTAGGCCTCCGAGTCTCAAGGTCGGCCTGCGGCCTCCCTTGAGACATTTGCTCGGCCTGCGGCCTCGCTTGAGACTCTCGCGACCTCTCAAGTTTTTTCAAGACTTTAATTGACACTAACATTGACATACAAATTCACAACAAAAAGTAAAGATCCTGTTCATGCACTTCGAATCGTCAGAATATCGATACTTTTGAGAGCACATGCTATGGCAATATTGAACGAATGATTTTATTATCTGTGCTTTTTTTTTTTTTTTTTTTCGTCTGTGGTGACGTGGAAATAGGCCTTGCCAAAAACAAACCATTCTTTAATTTAAATCTAATTGAATTTCCGATTTATTTGTGTTGTGATAAAATAATAATTTCATAATGGTCAGAACTGTATATTCGCCGGAGTATTGTCTGCAATATCTAGAGCAGTATGCTTCACAGGAAATTTTTGTTATTGGGTTGATTCTTGGTCAAGTGAGTGCATTTGGGTGCATTATACCATACGTGTACATATTTTCAAGCTACCGTTTTCAAGCTTAATTTATTCTTACCGTGTGATCTAAGTAACCTTTCTCTGCTGATAAAATGTGTGATGATGCTCTGCTTTCCTTTTTTTTATGATGAATTTCTTTTTTAGACCATAGAATCCAGAGAAAATGTCATTCATTTGGCGCGTACTCCAGACGAGAAAACTTCAGAAAATAGTTCGGAAGATAGTTATCCTATAGACAAATTGGACTCATCGAAAACTCTGCTGAATGTATCTGAGGCGTGGGTCGCTGATCATGCCAAGCATGTTACTAGGATGCTACCAGGAGGCATGTTTGTGCAAGGTATATTCTTGTGTTTTATCATTGCTATTTGTTTTATGTTTTATCATAGCAATGATAGCTCAGCGGTGGGTGCGTCCAACATCTACACTGTGGGTGTGTATTCAAATTCCTTTAATGATGCAAGCACTTGATACTAAAATTCTATATTCTAAAGGTAACATATATTTTTTTGCTATCTAACTCATTCCTAGGTGGCAATTTAGTTTAAGATCAACATTCGATATAGGCACTGGTTCTATTTCTTTTCTTGTCAACTTTAATGGCTTCCCAGAAGTTGGTTCTATTTAGGGTTACATACCCAAAGGGTAAAAACAGGACCCTATTACTAAGCCTATGCTGTCTGTCTGACTGTCCGTCTGTCCGACTGTCTGTCTGTCCGTCCTACCTTTTAGCAGCTGTATCTTTTGAACAGTTAATAGATAGTCAGTTGAAATTTGCACAGAATATGTAATGTTGTGACGGATTTACTAAGAAATAATAAAAAAGTCAAAAGCGAAAGTGCTACCATAAACTCCATAACACAAACATATTTTTTTATTTATATTTATTTATGTTTGCTCATGTAAAAACAGTAATAAATACAAGCGTCAAACTTGGCATGATTATAGGCCATTGGGATATATTGCCAATTTTTCAAGCATTCATAATTTCATTTAAATCGGAAGAATGGTTAAAAAAAAATATTTGTGAATGTCTGATGTCTGGGAGCTGTTACCAGGCAGATATTTTTTAAATACAACATCTTGAAACTAAAACTAACCAAACAATGCAAAAATTACAGGCATATTCATCACGAGTGACGATGAAATATTCGAAAATCCGAACAGCTTTAAGAAAGTTAAAGAGATTCTGAACCACACATACAAAGCTCTCAACCTGAACCCTTACATGTTTGGTAACTGTCCCAACACAAACGAGAGGCTCGTGCTTCACATGTCTACCAATACTAAAGTACTGACATGCAAGTCTGTGGAGATTGGACCACCCAAAGGAACTGTCATTAAACCTGTTGAATGGAAGTTTCTACCAAAACCGCAGCAGTGGCAAAGGTTGGACTGCTATTATGACTTTGATGATGTATACCCAGTAATTGTGAAAAAAAATGGCATATCTGTGAAACAGCAGTTTCAGGTAAGAATCCTTTCTTAACGACTATGGATAATTTTGTACACTATTTGAAAGTTGTGTTTAATATTTGTAATGTTATTTTACTTTTCAGGCTTTATTATTTAAATGTTTTAGATAATGAAAAATTTTTACAACTAGCAGGATTCGAACCTGCTCATCTGGTTCCAGGTTAACGCCACAAGCGCTCTTTCCGTTACACTAAATGGTCTCTTTTCTGTCTGCCTCCAAATTCTAGAGCTGTCTATGCAACCTATCCAAGCTTTGAGGTACAATTTTGAACCTAGCAGAAACCGAAAACAGTTGACTTTTTCACTACCGCTTCTATGCCCCACTGCGGCCCCGCCCCAGCTCAGCTTATTTATTAATAGACCAACGCACAAATGTTATACATAGTATTTAGTTAAACTTATATAATATCAGCCAATAAAAGGCCTAATCTTATTAGTTTACATAGTTGGATAAAAACACAGGTCGTGTTCAGGGTTATTTAGAGAAATGAATAAATATTACTTTTAAGGATTTCAATACTTTCATATTTAACAATCATAAATTTTACTGCTGTTTACTGTTTAAGGAAGCCAATTATTATGAGACGCTCAATTCCTTGATTTCTTCGAAATAATTTTTATGGTGCTGTTTTAATTTCCTGTTCATTAAATAATTCTTTGAAAAATAAGTACTTACTCAAATTATGCAGAAAATTAAAATGATTTACTTCAACCTAGAAGTGGAGGACAATTGTGTGACTGCCCACCACATGCCGTTGCCGAACTTTCTTTAATTTAAATCATGTGCTTTAATGTTGTGATCAAGTACTGGTGATAAAAGGCATGATAACTAATTCTTAAAAAACCAATTTCTGCAGAAAATTTGTGTTTAATAGCTACAATAAAAAATCATAAAACAACATAATATATACATCTCTATATATAATAATCGATGTATGTTTGTATGTGTGTATGTTCCCTATACATTCTAAAATAGCTAGACTGGTTTTCACGGGACTTTCACTGAAAGATAGCTCATTATATAAGGAGTAATTCCACGTGGGTGACCGCGGGGCGCAGCTAGTATTTAGTAAATATACATACATACGAGTATATCGTAAATGATCTTAACAAACAATGTTTCCCAAGTAGTTTTCTCGTTGCCTTAACCATAAAAAGTATGTTGGAATGATCAATATCTGAAATTTTGCTCCACAGAGCTTCATTTGTTTAAATTTTTACAAAATTACAAAAAAAGTAACTTAACCACTCACAGGCAATAGAGTCTGACTATAATGTCAAGATCTTAAACACTTACTTAATGTCAACAGTACTGAACGGCTTTTATTTTTATCATTGTGATGTCATTTGCTCTGATTGGCCTTTTACTTGTTATGACGGATTGCTGTATTTAATTTTACCAAAATGTAAAATAATCTTACATCTTAAGAGAACGGCCTAGCCGAGTTTGGGACCCACTATTAAGTCAATTATAACAAACACATTTTAGACACAATTAATGTATACCTCCACAGATGGGATAATGTAAAAACGTTTTAGAAATTAATATTTACAGAACGGTCGCGTAAAGAGATTCTCTTGCGCATTTCTTATATAACAAAGGTATTTTAGCGACTTATCGGTACTTGACGCCGCATAATTGTGACTTTTAGGCAAAAATGGTCACTTGGTGGTTACGTAACGTTTTACTAGGGGGGAGGGGGAGGTACAGAAAAACGTTACGGCGCGTTACATGGGGGGGAGGAGGTGTCCAAAATCTCTAAAAATTGCGTTACGTAATGCTTGAACGCTCCCATAACTAAAATAGGTACACTTTTTGAAATCATTCTTACCCATCTCACAATTTCAGTGATTCTGATGCAAATTTATGCATATTATTGAACATTTATTGCAATCCGTCCTGGAACTAAAATTTTTTTGCATAATAATATTGACACATTGGTTTTAAACACTGTCGTAGCTAAGACTTTAGACACTCAGAGCTATACCCAATTCTGCCGGCCCCTATTTTTTCAATTAATAAGAAATATTTTTGACAGAGTGTCCTGTTGTATGACATAGCTAGAATAATAATAATCAGCAAGAATAGAACAGACTGAATCTAATTTTTATTCGAGATAGGGGCGATGAGTATTGTACTGACGTTCCGCTTCGGGCATGTGCATTTGTTTGTTATCTGTCTACCAGCCTCTATCTGATCCAACCCAGCTCCTTGAAAACCGGGTCGAGGCTCTGGGGTGTTGGCACCTGGAAGTGTAGATGATGATTAGAAGTAGTCAAGCCGTTGTGATAACATGGATGATGATGATGATGCCTCAGTAACGATTCTATTTCTTCTGAGGCTTCATAATGCCACAGCACATGCGTATTTCTATGTTTTGTTTTAAATTTCAGCAAATTCTGGAGTCCGCTCACAAGACTATTCAGTCCAGTGTCATATTTATTGACGGAGAGCTTAAAGATGGATCAGAACCCTTGGAACAACTTGTCAAGAAGAAGAAAAATAAAACCAATACAAAGACTACAGAAAAGGATATTCCTAAATCCATGCATGTGTCACTGTTTGTGCCTTTTGTAAGTATTATTTTTCTATCAGCATTTGTGTTGTAGAACCAATTAAAAGTCATTAAAATCTTTATCGGACACATAAAGGTAGTTTTACAGTAAATGAGCCAACTTATAATCAGCCTTTATTAGTCCACTGCTGAACTAATATAAGCTCTCCCAAAGCTCGCCACTCAGCCCGATCATCGGCTTTTCTCTTCTATTACTGTCACCTCAGGTGGCTTACGTATATCGTCACTCTATTGAGTCTCAGCTCAACATCCGTAGCATCCCACACCACGTTGGTCGATGCGTGGTCGAATACGTCTTGGTTCTGCGATAGATATGACCCGCCCACTGTCACTTTAGCTTGCTAATACGCTGAGCTATGTTGTTGACATAGGGTTTCTGGCGAATTACATCCGGACACGATCCCTTAAGCAAACGCCGAGCATAGCTCTTTCAATAGCTCGCTGTGTGACTTTGAACTTGTGGACAACTCTAACTGTATGTGTATACGTTTTAGCACCGTAAGTCATGATAGGTAGGACGCACTTTAAAGACATTCGTCTTGCGACTTTGATAGTAAATGAGCCGGCACTAAAGGCCGCTCTAGGGTCGGGCCGTCCACCAGCGGGGCACGGTCAGGCATCTAGATAGTATACCTACTTTTGAAAGAGAAATTTAGTGTTGACCGATCTAAATCCATGCCACACCCATGTCACCGTATCATTGATATAACTGTTTTTTAATGCATTTATAGCAGATTACTGCAGGGGCTGGCAAAATAATTTATTGATGATGAAAATGTGGATATATGTGAGTCCACAAATGCTATATTGCGTTGCGCCTGCATGATTTTAAAGGAGACAAAAATTCTCCACCAATTAGTTTAATGTGGAGACATATAATCCAAATTTCGTCGAAGAGGATTCTTCAAATTACGAACAGATTAAATACCATGTTTATGAAAAAAAATTGTTATGTTTATTTTTCCAGGAAAATTCTTTACCTGAGACTGTAGAATACTTAGAATGTGACGGAAGCATACACTTCAGCGGCGTGGTGTCATCCAGTGTGTTTATGTACCCGAAGGCTACTACAGGCGAAGCCATCGCGGCTGTGAAGCAGGACATTGTACGCTCACTGGCATCTCGGTTCACGATGCATTGTGACGCGTTGATTGACGACAACCTGCTGCCAGAAGGTATTCTTTACACTTTGATTATATAATTTCAGAGAACGTTTTGAACTGCTAGTCTGTGGAATGCGCTGCCTGAATGGGTGTTCCCATACATCTCTTATCAATTGTATATTTTGTGAAATATGGCCCGCCAAAGTGGAAAGTTGGTTTGATGACCATGTGTGCAATAATGCCCCAGATATTTATTTATTATAGCTTCGTTCTTTAGATTTTTTCTGTAGCCACCAATTTTGAATTACCGAGTATGAATGTGACCACAATTATATGACTGGCTTCGGAAAACGGAACCCTACCATATGCGTGTCTCGACACGCTCTTTGTCTTTTATTCAGTATTTTTTTATGGTTTTTCTGATTATAACGAACTTATGCCAAGCTTTTATTTATCTTGCCTTGATAGTGTGGGTCAAACCTTGTAACTGAATAATAAAACAATAATCCCCAACCTATTTATTATCTTATCCAGAGAAAGTGTGTTTCAACGAGCCGCCCCGTCGGGTGCTAGTGCCTGTGGGCGCCCTGTATCTATGTGACTACCTGTTCCCGGGTGAGGCGCCAGCAGAGGCGCTGCTCTCCGTGCGAGAGCTACTTGATCTACAGATCACGGAGACTGATGTAGTCTGCGACGTCGAGACGCCTGCTGGTGAGTTAGTTCTTACATCAGCCTATCACATACCCACTGGTGGGAAACAGGCCTTCTCTCAGTGAGAGGATGGGCCCATATCCACCGTGCTGTGGTGAATGTCATATATCTATGAACTTTTAAGGTTCTTGGACATACCGGTTCCGCCTATTATGTTTCCACTGTTGGGACACAGGTCTTTTCTCAGAGAGAGAGGTTGGGTCCAGTGCATGTTGGTGAATGTCGTATGCCTTTGAACTTTTAAGGTCTTTCGACATATCAGTTTCCTCAAAATATTTTCTTTCACCGTTTTTGAGCGATAGCATCATAACTTCACATAATTTTCTTAAGTACTAAATAAGTCATTGGTGTAGGGCCGAGGATCGTTAGATTGTGAAGCGCACATACTACCGTTTAATCACCATAGTGGGTTAGTTCCTACAAATCATTCCTAACCTATAAAGCTAAGGAATGGAGGGATTATTTTTCTGAGAGATGTAATCTAAATCATTTCAAACTCAGAATGATTAGTAAATTCTATGTCACGTGTAAGCGTGTGTCACCTGCGAATAGTAGGTTATTGGATTAGTTTTCACGATTATGGCAGTTTCCAATGTAAAATGTTACTGTTGACAGCCCCGTTAGCTCAGTTGGTAGTGTATCTGCCTTCTGCGCTTGGGGGAGTGGGTTCGATTCCCACCTAGGACAAACATTTGTGTGATGAACATTTGTGTTTGTTCTATGTCTGGGTGTTAATATCTATTTAAGTATGTATTTAAAAATATATATGAATGTATGTATATCAGTCTCTGGCTGCCATATTACAAGCTTTGTTTAGTTTGGGGTCAGATGACCATGTGTGCAATAATGTCCCAGATATTTATTTATTGTTACTGGTAATCAGTTAGCATCCTCTTAAAGGCGGCTACAATACGTCAATCAAACAACTTTTGTTCCAAGATTTATCATATTCGCGAAAAAATAAACAGGTGTTGCATATATTTTGTCGGTAGTAAATGTTTTTTTTTGTATGGAACGGCTGATTTATTTTCGCGTATTTCGAAATTTTTTAGAGTAAAAGTTGTTTATTTCGAAGTAGTGAGGCCGCCCTTATGAGGATGCTAACTAACTATCATACCCTGTAACCCTGTATAGGAAGCGTAAGAATTTTATGTTTAGTTCAATTGATGCCATTTGTTTGGCTTCCTTATTTCCTGAGAGATATAATCTGAGCCTTTTCAAGGCCAGAGTGAATAGGTATCTTCTAAGTCTGCGAGCTTCATCTTCAAACACATCGTCGCTTACCAACAGACGAGTTGGTGTTCAAATGCGGACTTATTTGCGATAAAAAAAAAACTAACTTTATGTGTTATTACTCCACAGACACGTCAGAGTTCGACGCGCTAGACCGCGACGCTAGCAGCGAGGAACTTCTCGCCACGCCGCAAGAAGCCAGTCAGTTTATGTACATCACCGGCATTTGCTTCGCCATGCTCGTCCTCATAGTATCCATTTTCATACACTACTACGACGGGATCGTTCAACTTCTCAGCAAAGTGCTTATTAAGTCTTGAGTTTAAAGGCTTAGCTAGCTGTACCTACGAATAATAATAATAATAGCGACATTCCAAGCTTAACAAAACTAAGTCGAGTGGCGGGATGTGGCCCAATTTAAGTATACTAAATAAAACGAATATAGCCTAGACAAGAAACTTAAAGACAAATCAATTGAAATAAACTGGCCAAGTGCGAGTCGGGCTTACGCGCTGAGGGTTCCGTACCACAACAAAATAAATTATCAATCTTCAAAATTAGTAAAATATGCAATTTCGATTCGGTCAAAGAAATTATGAAGTCGTCCAAGTATTAACCGAATACGTTGCTTAACTTGGTAATGAACAGACATTTGTCACCAACTCGCACTTGGCCATTATTTATTATTTGTTATACTTTAAAGTGTGTACTAGAATCATGCCAAGTTTGACGTTGGTACGTATTACCGTTTTTACATTAGAGCAATAACAAAAATACGATAAAAAAATACGTTTGTTGTATGGGGACCCCCTTTTGTTTTTACTTTTTGACTTTTTTATTATTCCTTAGTTAATTCGCCGTAACATTAGATATTGTGTGAAAATTTCAATTACGGTTCCAAAGATACAGCTGTTTAAAGGTAGGACGGACGGACCGATAGACAGACAACATAGGCTCAGTAATAGGGTCCCATTTTTACCCTCTGGGTACGGAACCCTTAAAAATATTTTAGCGGTGAAATCTTTTATGTGATGCTATGACAATTTAGTATAATTCTATTGGTCGATATCACGCAACTCCGCTTTGGTGGAATGTCGCCATTAACGGTGCTCCAGACATCGGGCCATTTTTATTTTTATCAGTTAAATTTCTAGCATAGTGTAGTCGACTGAACTCACTTCCGATTATATTTAGTGTAGTGAGAAGATTTTTTCGCAGCATTTTCTTGTGGTAATATTTGTTGGTGAGTAATTGAATCGAAAAAAGATATACATATATGTAATTTTGTGCCTCAGATAAAAAAAAAACTGTATATACGCTCTTAATCGATATTTTGGAATGGTGTTTTTGTACGACGATAGGAAATTTAGAATGCTGTGAAACGAGGATTTTGATGTGTGCATTCTGTAACAGTTACTCTTCCATAGAAATAATTTATTCTTGTAATTTGAATCGGTTAAGGAGGGGAACATGTCACGGTGTCCTAAATAGGTTTGGATTTGGTTGTTACCTACATGTAAAATTTTGTTTCCCAATAACTTTCAAATGAATGTACTTACAGATTCCATTTCTTAATTGTTTCTTTGGTCGCGCTTAAAAAAATCTAATTCCATCAAAATTGCCATATGTATAAAAACCTGACTTGTCCCCCTTCGTTTTTTTAATAATTATAGCCTTAGAGCTGTCACAATTTTACTTGTCTCCAGTCTCCACTCTGCCGCCGCCACAGTTTTTTTTTTGTTTAAATTAGAACAGTTGTCAAGGCATTTTTGTAAGAAATTTGTTGTAGCTAGTTGCACCCATATAAACGAAACGTCAGTCATTCGAAATCAGCAACTGTAACGCGGAGTTTGACGCGTTGATCTAAATAAGAATGTTCAATCAAGGTTCTGTCATAATGCCTGGCGACATATTTTCCTTCTCATTTCCGTTCTATTTACTTATCTTTCTGTGGCTGCCGCGGACCGCCCGCATTTCAGCCGTAACCACAGAAAAGAGAAGTAAATAGAACGAAAATGAGAAGGAAACTCTGTCGCCAGATATTGTGACAGATATGTGATTGAATCACAGTTGCTAACACAGTTGCTATGAAGTTTATATGGGTGCAAGTGGTTACAACTAGTTTCTTACAAAAAAGCCGTTCTAATTTAAACAAAAAAAAAAAAACTTGTATGTGGCCGTAACAGACGTATTGAACTTGGCTGAAGAACCGCCGCCTGGCCAACGGGAGAGAAAGAGTGAGAATATAATTTCCCTCTCTGTTTCTCTCGTTGATTAAGGTAGATGACGTCAGCCATTTGTTTGACGTTGACGTGTCTGTTACGGCTCTTAGACGTCAGTGGAGTGATGATTTGACAGCTCGAAGTGACTCGTTATTTTGGGTTATATCGGATTTAAGTTTTTTTTTTATTAGCTATTATAATGTAGAAAGAGGATAAATGTGGAATGATTTTTTATTTATTTAACACATCCACTTGAATAAATTCCTCCGTTGTAAATCTGTAAGATGGGAAGTTATTCGAATCTTCTTTTTTTTGTCAATAATGCTGTATATTGGTAATGTTTAAAGACTTTTTGTTGTGATGTCTAACTTAATTGATAAGGCACGCTATATGAGGTTATTTTTATCGATATGAATTAACTTTATTTTTGCACACGTATTTATGTACAGAGAATGTTACCTAATATTATAATTTGAAACTATTAAATAAATGACTTTTTACATTTAGATTTAAAGTTTTTTTTGACGTTTTCCTTTTGGTAGGTAACATAGGTAACAACAGGTATAGTTTCTCAATATTGCTTTTTTCATTTTGTTTTTCTGTTTTAATAATTTTACCACAGACCAACTAGGCTGGCTGTGCCCGCGGTTTATCTGTGGCATTTTTGAGCAATATAGAATAACTATGTCCGTCCATATGAGGCACACTCTCTTACCAAATTTCATGAAGGGTGGTTGATTGGTTTAATCGGGAAAAGTTTGTAACAAAGAGGGGGCATACCACAATCTCAAAAACATCTTGGCTGATAAAAGAGCAAGACAAAATTCAATGTAAAATTTAAATGAGAAGCTTGTGACACGCCGCCTGATACTGTCTGGGTTTAGCATTAGAGACTGCTATTTAGAAAAAGTTTTCTGGATATTGTTTTAGAGCGCCATCTGTAATTTTGAGAATACTCCATCGAAGAATTTATTGCAAAAATTATTGGTTTTACAGCGACATCTGTAATCATGACGTAGCAACATCAAAGAGTTTCAACAGATGGCAGCAGTTACGGCCCAAATATTACACAGGGAATATGAAATGACACTTCAATGAATTAGCTATCTCACTCTGAGTTATTGATTAATGTGACAAGTGAGAGAGAGATCCGAGCCCGTTGACAAGATAAGCGCAATGCTTCATTGATTAGCGCTATCATTGATAATGTGCGACTGTGCGTATGTCAACTACTAACAAACTTTAGTATGCGTTCAACGTAACGTAACTAAAGTCATAAACAACACTTTCAATTGATTAAGTTGATCAATAATTATTCGCGTTTAGTAGTGAACTTACTGTGTCGCTTTTGTTCGTTGTTGCTCAGTGAAAACTATGGTGAAAAACAACACCTGGCTATGGAAATCGATGAAGTTTAATTGGAAGTAATCGCGTGATTAATTATTCAAAAAACCGGTTTTAATGCGCGTTTTATTCGCGATAGTGGGATCGGCGAGACGCGACTGTTTACAATGGCATTTTCTTTAAATAAGTTGAAGAATTTTCTGAACAATAACAAGGATGGACAGCTCGCCGGGAGCGGGAGTTTGGAGCCTGAGATCGGATTCAAGTTGGCTCTGCACCCGATAAGCAAAATATTGTATGTCACTGTTACCGGCGCCAGGCATCTACCGTCGCTGTTTGGCCTGAGCCGGGCCCATGGATATCTAGTTAAGGTAACTTCCTCCTATTGTTGTTTTATTGAACAGAAGAACGAGTAATTTGTGGACATTCTTGAGTAGGTAGGTATTTGTTTGTTTAGCAAGTCCGAAGGTTTGTCGTGGTAACGGCTTAAACAGGTAGGTAAGTAACCAAGTTGTGTCTGTAGCACTATTGCGCCTCGTTAGGTACCTACCTACCAAGAAGTAAAAAAAATACATACTTATACGTTTGTTGTATGGGGACCCCCATTTTTTGACTAAATACACGCATTGTTTGTTTTGACTTTTTTATTATTTCTTAGTTAATCCGCAGTAACATTACATATACTTAATTCTGTGAAAATTTCAAATGGCTATCTATTACGGTTCCAAAGATACAGCCGTTTAAAGGTAGGACGGACATACGGACGGACGGACGGACAGACGGACATCTTAGGCTCAGTAATAGGGTCCCGTTTTTAACTTTGGGAACAGAACCCTAAAAAAGGCTTGCGTTTGAGCGCCACCTCGCTGGCCTGATGTTAAGTGATGATGCGGTCTACGATGGAGCACGCTTGCCTAGAAGAAACCGATTTACTCGCGATAGTGGGTAGTTGGGTACCTATGACTACATATCCTGCTAAAATGATCTAGCATATTTACCGACGATGCTAATTGGGTGTGAAACGACTTTCCGCATTCTCCTCTACGAAGTAGGAGTTACCATTCACATAGACATATTAGACATGTCAGATTCAGATTATTAAACCAACTTCTTCGCATCTACGTTTCTTTCTTCTGATGCGTCCACACCACTACTTCACGGAAGAATCGTAGTCTACATCTTAGCTGTGTAGCGCCAAGACCGTTCGCGCATTTTTCTTCTTTCTTGGGTTTTGACCAATCGGACTTAAGAAATACTGAAATTAAACTTGAAAGTTTAACTTTATATAGTATTTACGTAAGGAACGTTAGAAAGTCGGGCAGGAGAGGATCTCGATTTTTGAATCGCTCGTATATTTTCTCCCGAAAAAATCGTGCGAAATGAAATATTTTCTATTGATAGAAAGCAAATTTGAATGGTTCAAACCACTCGTTGCGTTAAAAATGCGACTTTTATTTGGGAATTCGTTCGAAAGTCAGTCATTTTACATGACATTTTCGTGCAAATTATCATACTTAAGAGGGATTCAAATACTTAGCATGAGCCACAGGGGCTCGATTTTGGAACCGCTCGTACCTATGTGATTTCGCATGATAGTTTCGTGCGAAATATCATACGAGCGATTTAAAAATTGAGCCCTAGGTCAAATACAGAAACAAGAACAATTTGCTCAAGAACGACCGCTGGAAAAAAGGCGCGGAATTACGGTAGTTAGACTGTTAGACCAATCAAAAACTTATCACGCCTAGCAGGGCTATTGGCATGTGTAGGGTCATCCAATTAACGTTAGCCACTAGCCACTCGTATGCGGTCATCGTGTTCAATATCTGGCATTCTGGTATGCTATTAGTAGGTCGTAATTATTTTCTTAATTGAGGCCACTTTGTTATCTCGTGCGCCGTCATTGTTTGGTGTGCAAGGAAAAAACGTTGCATGCTGTAAAAGAATAAAACATCGAGGTAACTAAGAAGTTAAATATATCTACGTAATAGTGCGTACCTACTTACTACTTACATAGGTTAAGCTACTAAAAGTCTCGAGCACAGAAAAGAGAAGTTTTTTTGAAGTGAAAACTTTTGGCGCGTTGAGCACTATTTGGGTGAAAAAAAAATCATGGAACGCGCGCCATCGTCACGCTGTACCGTGTATTTTAAAACAGTGCCATCTCTTGTAGAATAGGTGAGTTACTACTTAAGTTTTCACTTCTGACGTGCAGTCCTATCACTGATGTGTTTTTTTTTCTCTTCTGTGGTCTCGAGCGAACATACAGGTTTCAAAAAAAGATAGCATTGAGGTAGGTAGGTAGAGGTATTTACCTACATACAATGTACCAAAGAGGACCTAACACTTCCAATTTGTCCACCTCATTCTGATAAAAACCTTGAACTCCTTGAGTTGGGTCATGAATTCACGATCTCTCTTGCGTCTCGTAAAGGATCTTGTTGTGTGGCGTGGGTTGAGTAGGCATATAATTATATAAGGTTACGCGCAACAGTGATACTGATCGCAAAGGATGTAATTTTACTAATCAATATAAACGACTTTTACTTCAGTTCAAACCCTGTATTCACGAGAAAAAAAAACAGCTGTAAATCCTTAATGTAGTAAAAGTTGTTCTGATAAGTACAATGACCTTCATTCGGCTTAGTACCGCCGTTCCGTTTAACCCTGTACAGTAACGAGGTTTCAGAAAAATACAATAGAATATAAATAGCAGGAACAATGTATTACCTAATTTATTATTTAAATACTTAGGAACTTGATTACGAAAAAAATACGTGTATTTAGTCTTTTATTATTCATCTGTGTAAACAATTTTGAGAATTATACCAACTTTGCTTATTAACAGGTACCAAAATAAATAATATAATAACATCTGCTATAGGTAGAAATAGGTACAAAAGACAAACTACTCTACACACTAAGTCTATATAATAACTTTAGGCACATCATTTCAAAGGCAAATTTCTACTCTAGCTAGCCTAGTCGTTAGCATTCAAAGCAAAAAATCTGTATTCCGCACACACCTGTTGACGAATGCGGAAGACTTTTTATGGACTGTAAGCAATAAGATTTTACGTTGAATACCAAGACATCAGCTTAGACATAATGTGTGATATGACTTAGGTGCGTTCCTCCTACAATTTAAGAACTTATTACCCGATTTTCTTGAGATAAATATAAGAATCCCACATTACATACACACACACATACACACATACCTTTGTTAGGTACCGTGTACGTGTGAGCGTGTTCAGTGTCGGGCCCAAGTCCCAATCTAGTATTACCATTGAGTGAGTATTATTATATTCAACAAAATGCCTACACACAGGTACCGGGTGCTGCTGCTAGTCTGTTTACAGGGAATTACAGTTATACACAGAAAGGGTGTACCAAGCCGTAAGGAGGCCGCTATAGGTAGGTACTCGTCGATGGACAATTTTTACCATGGGAAATCGAGAAAAAAAAACTACTGTTCCATAGAAAACGGTCATTTACCTACACTCGGTTCGGGAAATTGCGTGACATCTTCTCGTCCAAGATACCACAGTGCCTAAAGACAAAGGTATTTGATCAGTGTGTGTTGCCAGTGATGACATATGGTACTGAAACGTGGTCTTTAACTGTTGGCCTTTTGGAAAAACTCAGAGTCACACAACGGGCAATGGAGAGAGCTATGCTCGGAGTTACTTTGCGCGATAAAATCCGAAACGTAGATATTCGCCAAAGAACCAGAGTCACCGACATAGCTATTAAAATCTGCAAGTTGAAGTGGCAATGGGCAGGCCACATCGCTCGAAGAACTGTTAACCGATGGGGAAGAAAGGTTCTTGAGTGGAGACCGCGAAACGGAAGACGCAGCGTAGGTAGGCCTCCCACTAGATGGACCGACGACATTGTGAGAGTCGCGGGCATCCAGTGGATGCAGATAGCAGGATGTCGTTCAGTGTGGAGGTTAAAGGGGGCGGCCTATGTTCAGCAGTGGACGTCTTCTGGCTGATGATGATGATCTACACTCGACAAAATGCAAAATGTTAACAAGATATAGGTATACAGCAATACGGCAATGCTAGTGCGTGGCCCTCCGGCAGGCTACCAGGGAGTGCAATCTTCATAACCCGGTTGTACCCCAAAGCAGACGGATATTTTGTTAAGATATCATCATCATCCTCATTATCAGCCTATCACATACCCACTGCTGGGACACAGGCCTTCTCTCATAGAGAGAGGATGGGCCCTAACTCCCCATGCTGGCCCAATGCATGTTGGTGAATGTCATATAATATTGACTTTGAACTTTTGAGGTTCTTGAATACCGGTTTCCTCACGATGATTTCCTTTGCCGTTTTTGAGCGATGGCTTTGAGACTGCACATAATTTATCTAAATCTATACTTATAATAAATAAGTCTAGAAGAGATCGCTTTTAGCGATAAGGCCGCCACTTGTGGGACTAGCTCGTAAGTGTTTTCTATCTGTTTGTAATTTTTATTTCTGGTGTACACAATAAAGAGTTTCTATCTATCTATCTATCTATAAGTCATTAGTGCAGGACCGAGGAATGAACCAGGTGCCGTCAGAATGTAAAGCGTATATGCTACCGCTCGCCCACCATCGCTCTTCTTAGGTAAGATATCCCCTCGTCGATCCCCTCGAAGATGCATAGGCAGACAGATGGGCGGACAGCGGAGTCTTAGTAATAGGGTCCCGTTTTACACTTTGGGTACGGAACCCTAAAAACCGATTTCAAAATTAGTAAATACGCAATTTTGTTTACTTAGATGACTTATTATTTTTTGTTATTTTTATTTAAAAGCCAAACTACTGATCCAATCTTGATGAAATTTATATGCGACCACCTCTGAAGTATGGCCTAACAAACAAAAAAGGAAATAAAAACAAAACAAAAATCATCAAAATCAATCCATAATTGGCGGAGAAATTGGTAAACATATATATAAAAAATATAGTGGAACATAGAACCTCCTCTTTATTTGAAATCGGTTAAAAAGTATTATAAAACAACAAGTATAAATAGTTTTTTTTTAAATTCCCCGATTAAAGATTGATAATCTTTAAACGGATAAATGCAGGTTTTCTTGAATTATAGCTAAGATAATACATAGACATAGATACACACGTTAGAAAGTAAGGTGACGATGACATACATTTTTGTTTCATGACTAAGTGAGTATAGTATTTTTTTTTTTTTTTTTTTTTTTAATAAGAAGCTTGCTCTTGGCCGCCAACTCATCTGATGCTAAGATGATGCGGTCTACGATGGATCCCGCTTGCCTAGAAGAAACCGATGCTTTCTTGACTTGAAGACAAACAGATTGTAAACTATCGGGGGACACCCATTCACCCATGTTTACTCTTGTGGTTAGAAATAAGCATCTAAACAGAATTCGTTTTACCAAAAACTAGGTATACCTACAATATAGGCACCTTTCTACACTCTATATATAGCCTACAATGGAAGGAACATGTTTATTCTATCCTGAACATATCTCCAAAAGAATATACTCTTATTCCAGTTTCCAAATTGATAGACAGACTTTTCAGATTAATGAAATTAACAGAAAGGTACTTACGTGTACGTGTCGATCAGCATAATATACTGATCGAAGCACGCGTTTACTAATTAGTATACTAACAAACTAGAGACGCGCACCGGCTTCGCACGGGTGTAAGTTTTATTATAGTATATAATAAAAACATTCCGTCAAAAAAAAAAACAAAAAAAAAACTACTTAACTGATGGTGAAAACCGTATCAAAATTTACTTTTAGAGTTAGCGGATGTACAGACGGACAGATGCGGAAAGCAACTTTATTTTATACTATGTAATCTATAACTCTAAAAGTAAATTTTGATACGGTTTTCACCATCAGTTAGTTTTTTTTTTTGACGGAAGGTTTATATTATATACTATAATAAAACTTACACCCGTGCGAAGCCGGGGGGCGTCTCTTGTTTGTTAGTATACTAAAACATACCTACTTTATATACATGTATATTTTATGGTCGCTTCGGACCAGCTACTAATTTAGCGCAGTGTGTTTGGCCCCTAAATGGAATCGTTTTAACCGACTTCAAAAAAGAAGGAAGGTTTTTAATTGGATCCGTATTTTTAGGGTTCCGCACCCAAAGGGTAAAACGGGACCCTATTACTAAGGCTCCGCTGTCCGTCTGTCCGTCTGTCACCAGGCTGTATCTCATGAACCGTGATAGTTAGTCAGTTGAAATTTGCACAGATTATGTATTTCTGTTGCCGCTATAACAACAACTACTTAAAAACAGAATAAAATAAATATTTAAGGGGGCTCCCATACAACAAACGTTTTTTTTTTTGCTAGTTTTTGTTCGATATTGATAACGACAACAGTTAGACGCTTGAAATAGTCACAGAATATTAAGTTATATATTCACTTTAAAAATAAATAATTAAATTAAAATGAAATTAATATTTAAGGGGGCTCCCATACAACAAACGTGATTTTTTTGCCGTTTTTATAGATAATGGTACGGAACCCTTCGTGCGCGAGTCTGACTCGCACTTGGCCGGTTTTATTTTTTAGATAAAAATTTCCAATTTCGAGAAGGCCTTTGTCCCAGCAGTGGGAACATGAAAGGCTGAGAATGATAATGATGATGAATTTTACTTTGTATTTTCTACCTACTTACTTTTCGATTTCTTTGTTGTCTGTACCTACTTTAAGTAGGTAGAAAAAAAAACCTCTTTGTTAAAATTGCAATAACTTTATCTTTCAGGTGAAACTATTCCCCGGTGACAACAAATTCGAGACCGCGCTACAAGAGAGCTCTTGGCCAGTATGGAACGAAGACTTCAAATTTCAGCTAAAACCTAAAGATCAGAAGAAGTCCTCAGAAAAACTTGACCTTCAAAGCTTACTCGCCGGCCATTTTTTGTCCCTCACAATTTATGCGATACTTGAGCCCGCGAAACAAGAATCTGAAAAACGGAAGAGCGTTACCAAATTAGATACAAAAAAAACTTCTAAAGTGACCGACCAAGAAGAACCAAAAGCTAAATCTGGGTTTCTAGAGAAAACTTTTAGCAGTTTCAAATCCACAAAAGCTGAAGCATTATCTCAAAAGTCCCTATTCGAGAAGAGAAGGACCGTCGGTGCCGCAACGTGGAACTTTGATTCAAAGCTGTTTCAAAATGATCTCAAAAATGGTCTGATTGGGACTCCTGATATTTGGAGACCTATTAACGCAATAGCCAGCGGTCTTACGGCTGCCGACTCTCGAGTAAGTGCTTGATTACTTAATATTTTTATATCTAAATAATAATAATAAATATCTGGGACATTATTGCACACATGGTCATCTGACCCCAAACTAAGTAATGCTTGTAATATGGCTGCCAGAGACTGATATACATACATATATTTTTTTAAATACAGGGCAATTTTAAATCTAAAAGGGCAGTTCGCGTGTGACGATCAAGCAGATACTTAATTGTTCATATATACGAAGGTAGGCATGGTAGATACGTTCCATACAAACAGAGGTTATAAACAATGGCTAACCCTAACCAAGTACTTCCTATAACAATAACTTTAGGTACTTGCATAGTCCATATTTTAACTGAGCAAAAATGAAGTTGCGATAAGAATCTAGTCGTAAAAACCATCATTAACAACGTTCATTATTAACGCGTTTGTTTAATTTTAATTTTACCGTCGTATAAAATGACAACGTGCGAACTGCCTGAAAATAAAATCTACTTTACTCAGCATCAGCTATTAACATACCTTTAACGAAGGTTTTACGGCTGTCTCAGCCTCTTCTTTTCCCTCAAGATCTTTTAACTTTAAACGCAGTTTGATATTAGCAAGGATGGATGGGATATTAGTAACTTCAGAATCTGCTAAGATAGATGAATTTTTCACCAAAAATACGTTTTTTATTACCTACGTGAAAACTAAGTTTAGCAAACGAAACAAAAGGTTCGGTGATAAAGCACTTATTCAGCCATATATAAAAGGTTTCCAGACATTCTCAAGGGAGTATTTAGAGAAGGCAGACAAAATCGTATGACATACTTACGCAATTCTGCTGGAGCTAAATGCAAAGGTAAAAAGGTTTCTTACACGTGGATTGAGATTCCTAGAACCACGACTTCTGTACTCTGCGTACTGTGGGATGCTCCATTATCATCGTGAGTCGGTGGTACACCTTGTACACGATATTATTAGGAGCTTTGTTCTGGTAGGCTTCTAACTCAATAGGAAACTAACTTGCGAAACAGGGCTTCTGTCGCGAGAAAGGTTAATTTAATAATTACAGACCTTTGTGAATTTCGAATATCAACGAACCATAACGTCCACCGTTCATGCAGAAGAGAAGTTAATAGTTTTGATCTGAGTTTATATACGAAGGTGTTCGAATAGACGACGGAAATATTAAAGGATTGATAATTAAGGCTTACAAGGTACGAAAAAATTGCATTAAAAGTATTAAAGTTTTTTGATAAACCAAACTTTAATCATTATCAAAGTTTTCTGAGTACAACTCATGAGTACACCTAGTTTTAAGAGTAAAACTCGTAGTAAAATTTGGACACCCACTCGAGTGCGCGCCTAGATGCTCAAAGGGACGCCATGCAAGATATGCCTCTAATCTTACACAAATGATTGTCATTAGATAGATCAACTATTTATTGTTCCCTACAGTTATATGGTTACTATCAGAATATTTACCGTGATAAGGTTGTGGAAGGAGCTCCCAAACCCTCCCCCCTTCCTCCTACCTCCTCCTATATCCCGTTAATAACCATATAACTATCAAATGAACAACCGTGATAGTTTAAAACAGTGTATATATTGTAGAAATTACATACACATGATGATGATATTTTACAGCTTAAAAAACTAATGCATCAATCTGCGGTCTTAACGCTAAGATTATTATTGTCAGCGGATCGGCTAGGTCATATCGACCTATTTTTACATATTTGGGTTCTGATCTACCTAATAGAACAACCTCTTTATGAAATTACGACCTACGCTTGTGGTTTTACACTCATTTCATAATTTATTTGCATTTTCCTAGAATGCACACATCATCAGCCAAATAACGTCCACTGTTGGACAAGGCCTCCCTCATAGAGAGGGGTGTTGCCATAATCCCCACGCTTGGCAGGCGGCTTGGGGATCGCAGTACGTTCACCGTGTACTATTAGGACGCTGCTGCCCATCCTCCGGTGGTTCTGGTCGCAGTTTTAGGACATACCCGGGTCCTAGAATGCAAAATTACTTTATTCATGTTCATCTAAGGGTAATCCGCCTGATTATAATATTAGTGTGAAATACTTGCTTAGATAGACGAAATAAACTAGCAACGAAAAGATAAGGTTTACGTAATAGAATAGATAATAGTGGCAATTAAAGCGTGAGTCATAAGAGCTAGCGTGTGAATAATCTTGATTTGTATGTAGGTGCAGCCAACAATAGAATACGTTTGACCTCGACCGATCCTGGCTGTTAAAGGCCTATTCGATGCTTCTTTGGATTCGTATGACAGCATGTTAGGTGAAGGTTTATAATATAAAACGGACAAATGTACAATACCTACGCGTATTTAGAAAATTGGCTGTACAAGGAAGATAATCACAAATCATGAATGCAGTCTCTTTGTTTAACAATATTCTATGCCAAACCTAATGATAAAGCGCGTACCTACTTCATAGTTTTTGAAGGTAAAAATCACTGACTGAGAATTTTTGATAACCGATTGGGCATGGCTGATATGGAAGAGATAGAAACATTAAACAAATCTAGATTTTTTTCATCTATCCGCCGTTCTAAACAGGGTTACGCGGAAAGGGAACTGTACTAAGCCGAAGGATCATGCTTAGTATCAAGGAATATCTCTAGTAGGTATATATGGATCCTTGTGGTTAGTATTTAGTGTTTCTTTTTTTTTTTTTTTTTTAATAGTTACTAATACTTCAAATGTAGGTAAAATTGAATCATTCAATTAAGTATAATTTATTTACACTAGACTAGACATACATTTAATAAGATGACACGTCATGCTTAGTATTCAATGTTTCTTTGTTTGTGTTTTTTTTTAATAGATAGGTACTAATAGGTAAGTCAGATGTAGGTAAAACTGAATCATTTAATTATAATTCATATGTATACACTAGACATACATATGAACTAGACATACATCTTTTAAGTTATTAGTACCTCGGTATTTTTTTTATATCATTAGAGCCATTTCCGAGATACGCGAAATAAGTTTATATACGAGAATTACTCGTTTAAAATTATAAGATTTCATGAACATAAATTAATCAAAAATGAATATATCGTAAACTAAACTAATCTAAAAGCCCCTTGGTGGAAGGAATAGAGGCCAAAATGCTTTTCACACAAGATGCATTTTTAATAGTTGGCGGGTCAAAGTTAGGTGAAAGTTTTCACACTGAGTTGCCAACTATTATCAAATGCCTATTGACAAGTTACTTAGCTATTTTTCGTCTACAGAGAGAAAACAAGAAGGGCCAGTTAGAAGTGACCCTGCTGTACACAGCCAGCGAAGACGGTCTCAATGACATCGTCCAGCTCACAGTAAATCGGCTACGTTGCAGCGTACAAACTATGCAGGAGCAGGAACAGTTCAAAGGTAACTATAAATCAGGCTAATTAATGAGATCGGTCCTCCGTAAAACCTCTTCAGACTAGGCTTTAATTTAGTTTCTGTTTCCGCCATGTATAGCGCACTATCTATCACCTATATATATATCATCTATTGCACGTGATGAGAACCTATATCACACGGCGCTCACTATTATTAACCGACTTCCAAAAAGGAGGAGGTTCTATGTTCGTCTGTATGGTTTTTTTATATGCCAAACTCACTGAAGTGTGAATTTTTCTACCTTCTCTTTTCTGTGGTCAAACTACTGCAATAAGTTAACTGTCAGGGACCTTATTCACTAACTAAAACAAGCACATAACGCGGCGTGTTAAGTTAACGTCAAAAAATTTGGCCTCTATTCCCTAGGGAATAAAGGCCAGCTTTTAGAGGTTAACTTAAAGTGCCGCGTTACGTGCGTTTGCAGTTAGCGAATAACGGCCCAGACGCGATTACCGCCAACCTCGGTCCCTATCCTTCCAATCGGGTGCACCTACGTCACGCACTATTGTCATCAAAAACCGCTCTGCAACGACCGCACGCGTATTGACCGTTTACTTTTCGATCGCGTCCTCGCAGAAGAAGTAGTTCTGACCCTTGATCTCCACGGCCGTGAAGAAGAAGACAGACAGCAGGACTCCAACATCTGCTCCGCAGGTGCACGACAGACCTGGTGAAATCAGGAGTGCCCGTTTTTGCTCAGTTTTTGTCTTCCCCGTTTTTACTCCATCTTTCCGAATATCTCGCGTCTCTTTATAGCATAAAATCTCGCTATCCCGCAGGTCATTAAAATCGTATTACGTATTTCCCTAGGGTTAATTTTCAATTAGAGAAATCCCCATCTTCAATGGTGAATGCAGTGACAGTAAAAATTCACAAAGATAAGCTGCCGCCGTCCGAGTATTATATATACGTCCCACAGCTTTTCCTGCGCTTCTCTGCGATAGAGCACAACGTATGTTGTGTCGAGTTTTCTTATGTGACCAACGATTTAATGTGAAGCAAAACAGGATTTTCTGACAGGATAAGATAACTTCAAAGAAGTTTAAGATGTCAAAGAAGTTTGACAGCAATCTCTGATATAGAAAGCTATGATGCGGTCGAAGATGGAGGACGTTTGCCTAGTGATAACCTATAACATAATATTAATAAAATCTGAAATCGTGAATGATAATCATATTATGAGTTCCGTGATGACACTGTTTATTTTTATTTTAGAGTTGGTCTCATAATAATAAGTAAATACCATTAGTATATAATGAGCCTCTTTCGGCTTAATGCTTAGCCTACTAGCTTTTTAAAAATAAATTAGTAGCTATTGCTCGGATTTCAGTTTCGTAGGATAAGTAGTTTTCGAGATTTAGTTATGTCAGCGAGTGAGTAATCATCATCATCACTTCAGCCATAGAACGTCCACTTGACATAGGCCTCCCCCAGATCTCCAAAAGGGCCGGTTGGAAGCGGTCTGCATCTAGCCAGTAATATTTCGTATATGTTGTTATTTTTTTGTGTTTTTGAAGTGAAAACTTTAGGCGCTTGAGCACTTTTTGGGTGAACTCGCGTCATCGTCACGCTGTCATAGAATACATAATTACACAGTACCGTGTATTTTAAAACAGCGCCATCTCTTAAGTTTTCACTTCTGACGTGCAGTCCTATAATTGATGTGTTTTTTTTTTTGTAGTATTTCGCTTTATAGGTATGTAGAATACATAGCGAGGTCTGAAAGCTTCTCAAGACCATGTATCTAGTCCGAGGGTATCGTTAGACCCTATAAGACGCCGTAATGCCACTCGACACCGCCGCTCGCTGTGTGCTCTTGGGATTCTACGCTACTTATAGTCAAGAGTTGGCTGGCGCCGACGCAAAATTTATAGATTACTCGATACGGTGGGGGATAACTCGGTCTATTTTTTCAAATGTATTAATAGGTTTGCGTTTGACCGCCAACTCGCCTGATGTTAAGCGATGATGCGGTCTACGATGGAGCACGCATGCCTAGAAGTAACCGATTCACTCGTGATTTGAAGACTTGAGATTGTAACTATCGGGGATCACCCATTCAGGCAACGCATTCCACAGATTAGCAGTTCGCACAATAAAAGTGGAATTAAAGTGCTTCGTACGGGTTTTCGGAATATCAACCATAAAGCGGTGTCGATTTTTTGTGTCCACTCTGGCAGGAATAATGAATGGAGATTTCAGACTAGACATAATCACAGCCTTCAACCACACCGTCTCTCAAAATTAAGTATGTTATGGTCAAACACCAAGCTCTAATAAAGACAAGGAACGAAAATGGATAACGTTTCAATTTACACTAAAAATCTATCTCTATTATACAAAACATCAAATAGACTAAAACGAAAATACTGCACAAAATATTTACGATAAACCGGCCAAGTGCAAGTTAGGCTCGCGCACTGAGGGTTCCGTACCACCAATAAATACAACAATTATGAATAAAAAAAAACCGACTTCAAAATTAGTAAAATGTGGCATTTGGATTCGGAGAAAGAAATTAAAAGGTCATAATGAACAGAAATTTAAACACTGTTTTAAACTATCACGGTTGTTCACTAAAGTAAATTGAACAGAACAGAAACAACAGAACAGAAGAACAAAAATTTGATTTTCTGTTGAGTGAACAGAAATTTGTCATTGACTCACACTTGACAATTACTTATTATTTGTTGTTATACTTTAGAGTGAGTACTATAATCATGTCAAGTTTGACGCTTGTACGTATTATCGTTTTTACTTCAGAGCAAATAAAAAAATACGTTAAAAAATACGTTTGTTGTATTGGGACCCACATATTGTTTTTACTTTTTGACTTATTATTTCTTAGTTAATCCGCCGTAACTTACATAATTCTGTAAATCTGGCTATCTATTACGGTTCAAATTATACAGCCCTAGGACGGACAGACAGACAGCGTAGGCTCAGTAATAGGGTTCCGTTTTCACTTTTTGGGTACGGAACCCTAAAACTATCTTCTCTAAATATAAAAGCGAAATAATCACTTGTTCTTTGAAGATGATCATGAAATTTCGATAAACACTTGACCTACGGAGCTGAAATTTGGCATGTAGATTCCTTAGGAGAGTACATGCAAAAAAATAGTTGAGGTCCTTCAACAGTATAAATAAAATCAGTATAAATAAAACAATGTTACCGTGGACTTTCACTAGGTACCATGACTTGACACGATCGTGATTCAAATTTTAATAATGAATTCATGCCATCCCGCTCTCGCACAAAGTGCGAGTAATTCGGCGCGAGAAGAGTAGCATGCGATCATCATCACAATTAAAATCATGAACGGATATCCATAAGAATCCCGCCGGTTCCAAAATGATTGTGAAATGCCTGCGGTGTAAATCGTCCCGTAGGGTTTTCCATCATTATGAATAACTTTTATCATCATCTGCATCCACTGGATGCCCGCGACTCTCACAATGGCGTCGGTTCATCTAGTGGGAGGCCTACCTACGCTGCGTCTTCCGGTTCGTGGTCTCCACTCAAGAACCTTTCTTCCCCAGCGGTCATCAGTTCATCGAGCATTGTGGCCTGTCCATTGCCACAATATGGCAACAGCTGATATATTTTTTCTTGATTTCAGAGTTGCTTCCATAGTAAAAGCTGTTCATAATCATGAGGACTCCTTTTGTCTTAGTATATCTTTTCCGCGTAAACTTGTATAGGAAAAACCCTCTGAGGTGTTAGGTAAGGTAGGTTAGGCGCGTTTTGTGGGCGCTTTTTGTTTTGTTTTTGGAAGCGTTATATCTACTGTTTCCCCTCTTGTATTTACACCTCCCCTCGGTCGTCCATTTGATCACATCATTTGCAGTTGTGTGCACTCAATATTGAAGTGTGCGTTTATAGAACTAGTAAGAATATGTCAGTGTGTGCAATACGTGTTACCTCGCCCCCATCAGTTTTTGGCAGACTTTTTTCGGCACTAGCTCGAGTTTAAAGGCAGATCCAAACTATATATTATCAAAGGCTTAACCACAGAAAAGAGAAATAAACAAAAAAAATATCTTTTCTGTGGGCTTAACAGACTCACGGGGCACCGAAACCCAACATCGCCAAATAAAATTTGTTGGGCAGTTCAAGTCAATTACCTTGTTTATAATTTACGTGGAGTAGGTAAATAACTTCTGCGAGTTCATTCATAACAATTTTCCAACTCCTTGTTACGCGGCGCTTGCCTCTTGTTTACTAAGTAGGAGAGAGCTGTTGACGCAACCAAATTGCGATGCGAATTTATTTCTCCGAACAGAAGCCAGAGCCAGAGTTGTGATGAGCGTTCAGAGCGTAAATCTCTTCCTTTTAAATTAATTTGCCTAATATAGTCTCTACCACTTTGATTGATTGTGGAAAACTGGTATTATTTCAAAAGTTTGGTCAGAATTTCAGAAACAAATAAAATAGTTGGCTAATTGGGGCTGTTAATAGAGTCTTTAAATGAAGGCAACGTATCTGTGATATACGTAGTTGGTGTTATACGTAGAAAGGTGACGGTGATAGCTTTTCATCAGGCGGCCTGATTGCTTGTTCTGAATGTCCTCTCCATACTAAGGTTGCCTAGTAGAGATCGCTTATGCGATAAGTCCGCCAATCGTTTTACTAGTTTTAAGTTGTTTTTGTCATAATGTACCCATGTAATTTTTGGTGTGAACAATAAAGAGTTATCTATCTGTCTATCTTGTTTGCCACCTACGGCATATAAAAAATCGTTTTCTAAACACAAGTACAGAAACAACAAAATAATGTAAGTCAGAAACGGAAGCAACTATAAATTTTACATGTAACAACCGTTCAAAGTTTAGTGGTTAATATTTGGCTAGGATAATACAAACTGTGCTAATCAAAAACTAAAACATTAACTTAAATCTAAGTTAGTTGGTTATTAGATACCCTAGGCTCTAGGTTGCTTGGTTTTGCACAAGTACTTTGATTAACAGTGTTAATAACCAATGTTATCATTAAAGTAGAGACTTATGGCCGCGTAAATATTACTAAGAAAATACCAGCGGAGGGCTTAATGGTGACTATTAATCTTGTAAGTAGACTGCAAAAAGGGATGTTTATGTCGGAAAAAAGTCTTAATTTACTTAGCGATGTAAATGACACGTATAATGAGTTTTAGCTAAAAAGTTGGAGGTTTTTCCTTGTCCCTACAAGTTGTAGAAAGAATGTAGATTGTGTAGTGTAGTAGTAGAATGTAGATAAGCTACGAACAGAATAAACACCATTAAAAGTCTATAAGTCAGTCTAGGTCGGGCCCGCTCTTATCAGTTTTGGCGTAACAGCTGTTCAACTCGTTTGTTAGACATAGATAATAGATTTCCCAGTAGAAAAGACAGTTCAAACTTTTGTCTAATCACAAAATAATTTTCTCGTTCCAGCTCCTTTATACCTGAAGGCTACGATCTTGGAGGCAAACAAGGCGGAGTGCTATTGGAAAAGTGATAGATTCGTCCCCGCAATATCGGCCAGATGGGACCCTAAATCCTCCACCGTGAAGTTGACAGTTTTCAAAGCTAGCTTGGATAAAGTCAGCATTTACATCAGCCTCGGATGCAAAACGAAAATGGCTAAGAAAGAAATATTGGGAAAGGCTACGATTGACGAGAAATCTCCATACTCTGACACTTGGAAGGAGTGCTTTAGGAAACCCGGGGTACCGAAAACTTTTTGGGTCAATTTCGAATAAGGTTATAGGTTATTCCTTAGTTAACAAGGCAATTCGTTTGACAATAATTCTAGCCGCAGTAATTCTGCAAAGTAGCTTTGTAAGTCGTTTTTTGACTATTCTGCTTTTGAAATTTTGGTTTCGGTATAAACAAAACACTGCTTAACTATTACAAAATTATTAAAATAAAGAGACTATTGAAATGACAAAGATTTATAATATTATAGTACTTGATAATTGTTGTGTTAGTCACGTACCTACCAGTATTATGCAAAAAGACATCACTACATCATACAATTCAGTTTTCTACACCTCATTATGCTTGTTTTGCATTACAATCAATAGAAAGCTTTACCTTCTATCATTTTAATGTATTTTCACCAAAATTATTTTCATAAAACTAATAACATATATAGAATCACTTATGGATACCGAATAACTCCCTCGAGGGTCGAACATGACTTGCACAACAATCTGTAAGTGTTGGGAAACAAAGCAGTGATAGCCGATTCTGCGATGCTAGAAGCAATCTTAATATTCAGCGTTTCATGTTCCCACTGCTGGGACACAGACCTTTTCTCATAGAGAGAGTGAGAGAGACAAAGATAGAGAGAGAGAGGATACATGCTGGCCCAGTGCAAGTTGGTGAATGTCTTGAAACTTTGGAAGTTCTTGGATATACCTACCGGTGTTCTCGCGATGTTTTTCTTCGCCGGTTTTGAGCCATGGCATCGAAACTGCAGTAAAGAAAAAAATGTCGAGGATCTAACCGGGTGCCGATATATTGTAAAACCACCACCACTCATTTAATTTAGCACTTAGATAATATTTGCAATTATGAACACTTTATTGACTCACTCATTTTATAGAGTTGTGAATATTTAATAATGCTAATGTTTTATTAATAGTAGATTAGTAGCCAAGGGCTGTAAGGCATCAATTGCAGCCCGAGATATTTAGGCGCCCTCGCTGCGCTCGTGCGCCTATAGTTCGAGGGTGCAATTGATGCTTACACCCGAGCTAACTACTCTGCTTTACATCTCGATTGTGAGGTAAGTAGAAAAAAAACAAAAGTTATTAACCAGAGGTAATTATAAAAAAATCCCAAAAACAAACAATATTTAAAGTAAAAGTTTTCTATTCATGCCTTTTTTCATCTTTTTTTAAATTATTTTTTTTAAAAACGAAATTGAGCTTCGCCGTTCGATATTTAAAGTTGATGACTATTTTACTCACACGAAGAGAAGGCTGAATAGCGAAGCGACCTCTTTTGTCATTGGGCTGAATGCATGATGTCTATTGCCAGTATGATGGTTAGATGTACGCGAACTTTTTTAAAGGGTGAAGTTTTTTTTTAATTACTTACCGCCCTAGGGCTTTTCTAGCTACATTATTACCTTAGAGCGCTAATTGGTCACCTACAAGCCCCATTTGGGGGTAATAAGGACCTACTTACCGAATATGAGAGATGTAAAATAACCTTAAATGAATATAATTTCATTTCAGTTCTCATGTTATTTATTGATATTATATTTTATAAGCTGTAATGACAACAATTGGACAAGTTGTTTAATGTGACACTTTTATTGTATTGTTTACGTGTTTTTTTTTGCTTAGTTGAATAGAATAGTTTTGTGTATTATTTGTTAACATGATTAATAATTTTAAACGTGATTTTGATTAAAATATTTGATACCTACCTATTTTTGATGTCTACCTATTTTTTGTTACCTTATAAACTGTCCAGTTAATTAATAGGTAGGTACGTTGATAGCAGGGAACGCACGTACCGTAAACCCACAGACTAGGTATAGACTATCTAACGTCTACTAAAGTCGTTGTACGCTTGAGAACACCGCGATCATACACTACTAAATGTGGCGAAGACGGACTACATGGCATGCGTCGACACCGATGATAACTCCATCCAGATAAGGAATGCACTGAAAAGCTGATACATTCGAGTAACTAAGTAGCGTGTTGCACTCGTTCGGAGAAATCGACTGCGTCGTCAACGAAATATTCGGCGCCGCTTGGGCCAAATGGCGAGAGGTTCCGGTGTTTTTTGTGACACTAAGATCACCACCAAAGCTCAAGGGACTTATCTACAAAGTATTGTCTGATCTGTGCCTCTTTATTAACCGATTTCCAATTCTTTTGACGAGGTTCTCAATTCGACTGTTTAAAAAAAATATGTTTGTTACCTCAGATCTTTCGACTGGGTGAACCGATTTTGATGGTATTTTTTTATTTGAAAGCTGGTGCTTCCCGTGTGGTCCCATTTCAATTTGGTTCAGTTCTGACATTTTGATGAAGTCTGTTTTTTATACTCCTCCATTTTGGAAGTCGGTTAATAAGGTGTCCATGGGGTACCTAAGTAATGAATTCCCAGACGCGTGAATTAATTAGACATTGATGTATGATTCTCATACTTTATCTAAAAGACTACGATTGGTTGGGACGACTTTGGTGCTCTGGGGCCTTACGTACTCACATTTAGAAATCGATCAAGCCATTTAGGATACAGTAGATCCAGAGCCTGTGTGACAGAGTAACTCACAAACATAGGTACCTCTCTACTACAAACTTAAGTTTACCCGAAACTCGTTACCCTCCTTTTTGGGCAGTCAAGTAGAAAAAGCTATAGTAAACTATGCTAAACTTATAGGTACCTACTTATATTAACCTACTAAACTATACCTACTAAAATAGATGAAAAGGAAAGGAAAAGTTTAAGCTGTTCTCGTCAACCAATTTCCGCCATAGGTCAACGAGGCGGTCATTCCATTTTTACGTCGTTAACTTTGGTAAAGTCCGTACGCAGCGCTTCCAAAATTCCTTCTTTATAAGAACTGCACAGGAATGGAATGCGCTCCCTGCCTCGGTGTCCTATAAAGTACAACCTGGGTCTCTTCAAGACAAGAGTGAATAAGCAGCTCATGTGCAAGCGTGCCCCATCTTAGACCGCAGCGTCATCGCTTACCATCAGGTGAGTTGTGGTAATTTGATCATAAAAAAATGTGTTGAGAAGGCCAAGAGCCACAAAGATTGTAGCGCCGAAGGAAGTAGGTATACTAAACTCGTGCATCGCTTCTCATATCTGTTTTTAAATAAGTAGGTTAGTTACAATGTAAAAATATGAAAACTGCATAGTAGTCGCATCTGTCGAGCGACTTCTGCATTTCACGTCACCTCACGAGCCAGTGAGCTTACATGTCACGAGTCATTTCCTGCAGTCGAAACAGAATCTAAATGCACGTTTCTCTATTATGCAAGCACATGACACAGGTGTTAGAGCGACTCGAATCTCACCAGGGCACAAGTTACAGTCTATTATGTAAAGTGCCTGCACAAAACTAGCAAGCAAATGTTTCTAGCTATTGTATGGCGCTGAGATACAGTTATATATTTTAGAGCTGATGTAGGTATATTTTACACGAGTATTTACTTGTATCTACCTAATAAACAATTGAACATTGTTGCATTACTAATTTTGTCTAAAACACCCAGCAAATACCTATATATGCTTGGAAATTCGATCATTATTTAGACAATTATTTTTCCAAATAAAATGAAATTGCTGTAGGTACCTACATACTGTTCAATTATACACATAGATAGGTAAGTAGCGGCCGACAAAGTTAATCCGGAAAATCCATATCTTTTGTGTTTAGCAGGCCGAATAAATACCTATGAAAACTCAAGATTTTATATAAATTTTGAACTGGTATGCAATAAAAGCAGTTTAAAGTAAAAAATAAATTGCGCGTCTAAAATGATTGTTGTACACACTGAAGTGAGAATTTTTTTCGTTTAGATTAGAAGGGCTGTCAAGGCATTTTTGTAAGAATTCCGTTGTAGCCAGTTGAACACATGCAAACTATACGTCAAAATATAAATACGTAGGAAGGACTGCAGTAATTCGTCAAGATTAGTATTATTTCAAAAGGTTATGAACACCATTTTAATAAAGTTTAAAATTGACCTTCTCGTGGTGCAATACGGTTCAGTTCCCCTTGAATTTTGTGCAATTATTTTGGTAAATGTTGCTAGTGCAAAAAAACTGCACGATTATTGTGCGGTTTATAATACTAGTAGAGAAATATAGACCGTATCGTAAATTAACGTACCTCATTATTAAAACAGTTCTACCTTAAACTGCACGAAAAGTGGTTGGTAAAAAATTTGAGTTAAAGAGTTTTTCAACAATTTTGTTTATTTTAATTAACAAAAGTTGTGTATTAACGCATGTAATTGTGTTATACTAGTGAATTATTATCCTTTAAATACTATTAAGGTAAGTTCGTAGGTTTGCATGAGTGTGGGCAAACAATAGGAAGTAAAAAACAATATTTTCGGTTTTGCCCCAAAACTCCGCACAAACTTAGCTAGATAAGTTTCCATGACCTTAATAGGTCATGCTTTGACCATGATATCGATTTAGGCTATGTTTAGAGCTCGTTTTATGTGACTTTAAATAGGTAGAAAAATCAATATTATTTGATAAGGTTAAATGCAATATCCATGCGAAGCCATTGAAAATAAAATGATATTATAAAATTTAGAATGTGGTATCACAGCTAGTGATGGGACAGTTTTGTGTGCAGTTTTGATTTTATCGATAACCTGTTATTGTATACCTTATAAAATATTTTATGGTAAAACTTGCCCTAGTCGTTTAAAAAAAATTACAAACTCTTATTTAACTTGCATCGTTAGTATGTCTGTCAGCTTCCCGATTCAAAATTTGTAATCCATTTTTCTAAGCACGTTTCAGTTGCACTAAGTAAATTTGATGTTTGTAAAATAATATGGTGGTACTTAACTGGCCTGATGATGGAGCCAGAAAAGTAGGCCATAGTAACCTCTCTACTACATACTTTTACTTATTACTCCGTCGTGTTTGGACTCGTTGAATTCATTTTGATAAGGACTATTAGACCAAAAAGACAAAAACAATATTTCACATCACATCATCAGCCAATTAACGTCCACTGTTGGACAAGGCCTCCCTCATAGAGAGGGGTGTTGCCATAATCCCCACGCTTGGCAGGCGGCTTGGGGATCGCAGTACGTTCACCGTGTACTATTAGGACGCTGCTGCCCATCCTCCGGTGGTTCTGGTCGTAGTTTTAGGACATACCCGGGTCCAAAAAAATATTTATTGTCTGTCTAATAATTCATAGATTTACTGACGACTTGCAGCGCCCCGTGGTTTCACCCGCTATCCTATAGGAACTGCTATTTTTTCAGGGTAAAAACTATGAGTCAATCCAGAATATAACCTACCTCCATACCAAATTTTATTTTAATCCGTTCACTTAGTACAGAATTCAGTGAAAACAAACATATTAATACGCAGACTTTCTTATTTATAATAATAGTGTGATAATGGTGTTGTCTACATCTACATAATAAGACAAATGAATAATAACACAATAAAGTTTAATCTTCAAAAAAATACTCCTAAAGTAGGTATTGTAGGAAATGTTGTAAGAAATATAAAAAATTATCGATATCGATAAAATTATGGTAACCACTATTATTGTCAACGGCTTGTCAAGGGCTTATAATTTTAACACGGTGAAATCACAAAATTATCAACAATTTAGACTATACCGGAGATAGGAAATTCCTCCTTTTTTAAAAATTAAAATCCATTCTAGCTCTACCACACGTAATTACAGCGCAAGACGGCATTGTGAATAAATCCGATGGAGCAGCATACGAATTCGAATTCAGTTAGCAACTGCGATGCGGAGTTTGACGCGTTGACGTGCATACTCATGTTCACTCGTATGCCTCGTAACAAATGTTCCATCTCTCTTCCGTTCTATACCCTTCTCTTTTCTGTGGTTGTACAGCATTGATTCTAGAATTAAGTTTGAATTTCCGCGCTACCCTACAGAAACCAGTAACTAACTTTTACGGTACCTAAAAAAATAGCATAGGTGCGTGTTTTTTCTTTATCCAGTGTATATACAGCTACCAAGTTTAATTAAAATCCGTTAGCTGTTACGGAGTTGAGTGTGGTCATAATTAAATATACTAACACATACCTACACAAACTTTCGCATTTATAATATAGTGTGATTAATATTGATACAATTTCCTTAAAAAATTACATGAGGTGAGCATTATATCTATCAGACCTACTCGTGAATATTCTCGCAAAAAGATCGATGTACGTCGATGTTCAACTCTTTGTTCACTTCATTTTTAACCGACTTCAAGCGGGAGGTTCTCAATTCAGTCCGTTTTTTATTTAGTGATATTTTATATGCGAAAGTGTCTGAATGAACGATTTCTACCAAAAAAAAACCACGCGACGAAACTTTTGGAAAAGCCGAACGAGAAAAGTTGCTGATAAAGCCATCATGCCAAACCATATATCCCTTGTTTGTCTGATCTGAGGTGCCATTCCAAGACTTTTGCAAAATGGAATGGAAAATGTACACGAATTATGTGCGAAAAAAATGTTATACCCCTCAACCTAAGTAATAACATGTAAGTATGATAAAGCCTTCATTCGAGTGGGTAGATTTATCACATCCTTCATTTATTTACCTGTCTATGTAGCTAAGTTGCTATAACGAGACTTGAGCCGGCACAAGACAGCCTTATCGTAAGACAAGACCTGAATAGAATACCTACGTATTATTCAGCGGCTAAACGAGGATTTTATTTGACATTTTCTTTTGTATAAAATATCTTCTCAAAGGATAACAAGGTTGAAAACCAACGGCTATTTTTACTTGCTGAGTCGTATCGCGGCTTTATAGAGTAGTCAAGGCATACCTACAGCAAAATTTGGTTGAGATCAGGGGACTTGCGCCAAACTCTTAACGCGGGCCCGAATAGGTGCAGTTTACAAAATCACGCGAACGCGAACCTTCATATTTCATCCCGTAACAATTCCTAAAATATATCTACTGGGTTATGCGGAAAGAGTGTAGGTACTGAGCCGAAAGGAGTCCATACTACCCATAATTATGAACTAATTTTACTACAGGTATACCCTTTATGCTTAACCCCGTATTTATTCCTATCCATCCTAAAAATGTCTCTAATTTGTTTGTTCTACATTTAATATTGAGTGAAATACGATCATTTCATAACATCGCCAATTTAAAAACTAGGGTACGCAACAATCAATAATATATAATTATAAATTCTGGTTAGGTACGCAAACAATTTGTTGATACAATAGTATACAAGGTAAATATATTTTTTCTGTCGACAATTTCAATCTATTGGAAGTAAGTACTTACGACAGTTATTAAGTTACTAGTGACAGATTTAAATAGGGACTTTAATACAACAAAATAGCGCCAAAAAAAAATATGTCCTACAGAAATATTTTCTTCATACATTTTATCGCGTCTACCTGTGGCCATTGCGAAATGATCGAAACGCAAACATTTAAAATTAAACACTGTTTTAAACTATCACGGTTGTTCATTAAAGTTATATGATTATTTACGGGATATTTACCGTGGTATTTAAAATTAAGTAAAATACATGTGATAAAATCCCTTATAAATATAAAAAACCGATTTCATAAAAATGTCAGAACTGGACCAAATGGGACTGGGATAAAATGGGACCACACGGGAAGCACTAGCTTTCAAATAGAAAAAAAGAGAAGAAAGAAAATAGAAGAGGGAACAAACATAATAAAACAGTCGTATTAAGAACCTCCTCCTTTTTGGAAGTCGGTTCAAAATAGACTAGAATTGAGAACCTCCTCCTTTTGGAAGTCGGTTAAAAAGTCTTCAATCTACCTATAATTAGCTTACTTATTTTGGTTATACCTTATTATTGTTAAAGGCTCTCTTTAAGGCCAGTTTAAAAAATATGGTCATCCTAGTTTAAGTTTAAAAATATAAATAGCGAAACGCACGACTGTCTGTAAGCGCCATGGTTTTGCTCCACTAAATGCGACTTTAATACTAATAAATAATTAATACATTAAGCCTTATGGTCATCAGTAAAAATAAGCGTTGCTTAAAAGTGGGAAAACCTCGCCTTAAGTAGCTATTAGCGAAGGCAGTGTTTTTCAACCTGTAGGTCGCGACCCCCTAAGGAGTCGCCAAGCCTCTATAAGGGTGTCGCGAAATCTCGGTATGAGAATAAAAACAAAGTTAAAAAAATATTTTTACTAAGAAAATATTAAGTAAAGAGTAATTATAAAAAAAAATTAGGTTGTACGTATTTGATATTTGTAATATAATAAAATCATCATCATCGCCATCAGCCAGAAGACGTTCACTGCTGAACATAGGCCTCCCATCCTCTATAATAAACATAATAAAACACAGATTATAAACTGGGGAGGGTATTTTGGTCGCGATTTTTTTTTTCATACGCTTTGTGAAATAGGGTGAAAACACTGAGCTAAGGTATTTATACACTTTGTCGAGCACCAGCCACTTAATAAGGATAATACGAACGTGATGCTTCACACCCTTCAACAACATCGCTGTTTCAATAGACTACTTATGTATCTCCCTATTATAGAGGATTAAGTTTCTGTCGCTATAACTTAAGTGCCTTGAAGTAGGTTAGCATGATTATATTAGGTATAGAATAGATGAACATAATTATTATAACTACTATTACCTACTTGCAGATAATGTTACTGTTCAAAATTATTGACGTGCTCAAATGTTAGACTAAGTAAATAGGTACTCAAATAATTTCGTAAAGTTTTAAGTATCCAGCTCAAAAATGCAGCTGCTGAAAGAATGCGTCTGACAGTTGCCATAACATTGTAAAAAGCTATACGAAAACAGTAAATTTCGATCACTTATACTAGCTTTTATGAATGTAAGATTATAGCTGGTACCTAGCCAACTGTAGTAGTTAAATATTAAAGTTATGGGTTCGGGATGGTCAAAGTTGGGGCTCTGACCATCCACTTAAGCGTGCCCAAGGAGAGTACGTTGTGTGACCAACGTTGTCGAGAGTGAAGGGACTGAGACAACACGCAGTTGTCTCGGGAGGAGCCATAGCGCAGTGCTGAGCGCTCCGGTGCGTTCCTCTGGAGATCCCGGAGCCCTCTTGTCAAGCACTAAGGCTGGTCACCGGGGGGGTTTTAGTGGGTACACATAACCTGGCTGCACCCCAATGCAGCCGGGTATCTTTGGAAGATTTCCCCCTCGAAAACAAAAAAAAAAAAGAGTGTCCTCCTACATCACCGTTGACATTTGTATTCGGTTAATTAAAAAAAATAACTTCATTATTATTCTTTATCGTATATATATAAGTAGGGATATAAATTTATTTATATTTTATGTGCACCACCGACCTTTTTCAAATTCTTTACTCTTGTCCATCCAAAGGTTGCCTGGAAGAAATCTCTAGGCGATAAGGCCGCCCACTATACTGCCGTATACTTACTTTTGATGTAAGTTTAAGTTTCATTTGTATTTTTCGGTGTGTAATAAAGAGATATTGTATTGTACTGTATTATGGCTATTAAATACTTAACATTATGCTCTCATGACTCCATCGAATTACATCACTAGTTAATATTGTCATCAAGCCTTGGACTTGAAGGGAGTTGTAAGGTGAACTGGGCTACCTACACCGGGAAGCAAACAATCACGTGTCTAGCTCTAGGTATATACTTATACTTGGTGGTCCGAGAGGGGCGCAAATGTCAAGTTTTTGTCTTTGTTTGGGAAAATGATAGTTCCGGGGCTAATAATGCCAGGGTTACTTTTTATCCCCCATAACCACTAAGTAATATGTATATGTAGTGTACGTAACTCGATTATTCATAAGTTGACTGTTATTCGTTTAATGATTAATTCGTCACGCATACGCATAGTGATCTGCACCTTAAAACTTAACTTTTCTTATCGGCCTTCGCTTTCAAGAAACCTAGATTGGGCTTAATGAAACTAAAACTGGGCTCAATTAAAGTTACTGTACCAGAAAAGCTACGCAATAAGGGTGCCGTAGGCCAATAACGGAAGAATCATTTTACAGTGAAATTGGTAGCTCCATTCACCTTATCCTACTTATTCCTGCACACCTTTTCCAGGAAGCGTATCCTACTGCCTCCCATATTATTCGGTTGATCGGAGCAATTTTTTTACACACATGGAGTACCAACAATACCACTGTCTGTTAGCGTAGGTAGGTACCTATATATACACATTCTCAATAGGCCTTATTTTTTTACGTTGTTTGTTTATTCGAAACTTGAATGTATTTACAATTTTCACAGACTTTAACTGAAGATGCATTCAAGTAAAAGCGGATAAATAGTAATGTTCATGAAATAGCAAATGTTTTCAAGTTTCGCAGGTGGAAAAATAGTGAATTCGGTTTGTGTTAATTTAGGTGTTTGTGATTTTGATTCTATCGGAGGTTGGTTTCAACCGCCTCTATTTTTACGAAAAATATCTAATTATAATAAGTTTTTTTTTTGTTATAGTACCAAAGTACTACTAATATAAAAGCAACTCACTGACGAAGAAGGACCGTTGTCAAGGGCGAAGAAATGCATTCACAAACGACCTATACAAAGTGAACTGTCGTTTGTTTTGCCGTTGAAGAAAAAAAAATTGCAAATAGCTAGCTCATACAGAACCTCACTCTCACACACTGCAATGGTAATACTGTTACGGTAGGCTTAGTTACCTACTAGTTATTTGTACTACTGGTGAAAAACTGATACAACACTAATTGCGGTAAAACCTGTTTCCTCCTACACTGAACATGTGAACACAGTTCCCCAAAACATTTTTTGTCTGTTCTAACTAGAAAGGTTATGTTCTAACGGTCTCACTACAATAAATAGAGTCAAGGTATCGATATTGTTTTAGTTAGACAGCGTCTAATGGGCAATGCACTCTGCAAAGTCGATGCTAGGCGCTGCGAACAAGCGGCCATGGTAAATCTCTCCCGATTTACTGTGTAGGTTTCCATGATTCAATACACAACACTTACAGCCTACAAATTACGGTTACAAATTCAGAGATCGACTGTCCTGACGGCATTTTTTTATGAATTATTTTTTGGCTGTTGGCCTCAATGCGGTTGGCAAACGCAGAGAGCGTTGGGCTTAACATGCAGGTGGTTTGCAAAAAAGTTAGGTGCAGACAAAACGATCTACCCTCTTTCTTAGTTTTTTGGTACCGCTATCACTGGAACCATTACAAAACACATCGATGTATTGAAGTAAAATTTACATAATCGGTTATGTTTGTTTACTTGACAGATCGATGATATCATTCAATCGATCAGTTTCAGACCCTGAGCTATCAACCCGTGACTAAGAAGATTCAAGCACTGAAATTGGTGTCAGTAGAACACATCGATGTCATCTATTAGACTAAACATTGGGAGACAAAAATCGTTTGAATAATAATGTATAAACATCTGCGTCATGCACAAGATAAATTGAGAATAATATAATCGATCGTTGTAGTAACAGATTTCCTTAAGGCGCTAGCGTATAAGTAATACTTACTAACTTACTAACGCACTTAAAGTGGCAACACAGTGAGTGATTAATTGTCGCAAATTCAAATTAATTACATTTAAATAATTAAATTGATTTATTAAGCCGTATAATTATATGGAATTTTTAAACGTAAATATAAAACGCGTTGAAGCGTTGTCTTTAAAATTTGTCATTTGACATTTTGTAGTTTGTAGCGACTTTGTGACGTTCATAATATTGACACTTTGGTAGCGCCCCGTTATAGAGTCAAGAGAGTTTTTGGCGCCAACGTTAAAAAACATGTCTCACTGTATTATTTTATTAATTTTCCGTTCATCACACTATCAAACTAATATCATATATTTGAAAGTTTGGATGGTTAAATGGATGGATGTCACGCAGAAACGGCTGGATGGATTTGGATGAAATTTGGAATATACATTGCTTAACACATAGGCTACTTTTCATCATCATCATCACCGATTTTCATCACCACGCTGGTGAAACCGCTGGGCCCAGCTAGTGCGTAACATTGGTGGATTATTATTATGTGTTCGTGGGTGAACTCGTGTGTGAAAACAGATATAACGCAGTGTAACATTTATTTTAGTGTTATTTCCAAAGGTCCATAGATAACTAGGGCATTATTTTGACTTGATCCTGACTTCGCTTGACTCTGACTGTGACAGACTTGTTTGACAACATTTCATCAAACTTGATAATATTTTAATACTTGACACTGGTAAATGCAAAAGTGCGACGCCAAAATCCTCACAGAGGAAAGAATAGGGTTCAAAGTGGGTTAAAATTTAATTCTTTTATTTCGCCACCGCGTAATATCCGGCGATTGCGGTTGATAAAAAGCTGTATCTGGGTTACAGAATTTGACAACTTTAGCATAGCAAAATCATTTTTTTTTGTTTAATGTAAATACGATTAATTTGAATATTCTCTATAACACCTATACATATTTTTCGTTCGATTGATCGAATAAAAAGTCTCATTTATGTGTAACTTTTAGTAACATTTCAAGTTTAGTTGGTACCTACCTAGGTACAAGGTAGATAAGTGCTTAAGTGCGATTATACTAGCAGTAATAAATACTTCTGTTTTATTCGAATTTCATTTCGCAGTCGCAACACATTTCCTTTCTAGTGACAGTAAACGATTCAACAAGATATAACCGCCCTGCCCACTGATAAGTCAAGTAAAGTTGATTTACGCTTGTGGCATTTGAAATGCTATGATTAGAAAGTATTAAACTGTGGAAATAGTTATTAAACTCCCACAGATAGTGATCAATAGTAAGAGCTAACAGAAACTTATGTCACTCATTTAAAAGTGTTTAAAATCCTTATAGTGATGTAATAATACAGGGTTACGCATATACCCTGTACTAAACCGAAAGGAGATCATGTACTTCTTATATTATTTTTACTATGGGACCAAACCTGAACACGAAAAAAAAAGATCCATAAAAAACGGCCATTGACACTCGACAAAATGCATGGAACAGCTGATGTTTTTTCGCGATTTTAGGGTTGGTCCCATAGTAAAAGTTGTTTTCATTACTCATACTCGGAAAGTAGGTCTGGAGTTGCCTGAGGAGTGGAGTTGAAAGTAATATATTTCAGCCCTAGGGAGAATCAGTTTTAACTGACAGTGACAGGTGACAAGTGACAGACACTCAAATTATTAAAAAAGAAAAAACTTGTTCTATTTTCACATTTGTATTGAACCATGTTCCAACTTTATTTTTCTCTTCAGAGGATTATAGGTCCCGCACTTCTCGTGCATTTGCCAGTGTCAGTTCATATTTTTATTTTTAGTATTCGTAATGAAAAGCACAGTGTTTACCTCGGGGTTAAAGACTTATTTAGTTCCTCCAACTATTAGCACCCTCGCTACGCTCGGGCGCCAAACCCCGTCTCGGGTACAAATAAGTTACTTTCACCCCTAGGATAACAATGTACTATTATAATTATGAGTAAAATGACTTCCTTTTGGCTTAATACAGGGTATATGCATAACACAGGATTAAGTAATAGGTATTATATTGACTAAACGGGATCATCAAAGCAGTATTGAAAACTTGACTGGGTGATATCGATACTCTATCACGTTGTTCGAACTGGTTCTGAATTGGCTCTAACTTCTCTGCGAACTTGCAATATTGAATTTCTGACATGACCAAAGTGCAGCTAATAAAATAGATGGGATGTTTTGGTGGTGTGTGTGTATTGTGTAGGTACCGGAAATATGATCCGGCAAAAATAAAAAGAAACTCGTCCAGTTTAATTGACAGATTTTATACAGATAAACATATTTTCAGGATAGACAAAAAAATATAGGATGTAAATAGTAAATATTTACCATGCTGTTGTTATCGTGAATCATGATTACCTACATCTTGAATCCACATAAGAGCCGAGTCAATATTATAGATAAGAATAGGTCATTGTGCTCGTTTTTATCATTTCCCAATTAAAATTAGCTTGAAACCCGAACATTTGAACCGTCAGTATTTTGAATTTCGATAACGTAATAATGCCCGGCGGTCGGATATCGCTGGCTTAGAATTGGAATATGGATTCAAATGAAAACTTGTTAGGGACATGTAGACCCTGTTCACATTTACTGACTCAGCTGGACGCGCTCTACTAAGTTTATTTTATTCACGCCTTTGTTTCGATGAGTGTTTAAGATCATAATTGTTTAATCGGAAGCCATATTGTCGTATCGCACGTTGCGTATATTGACAGTACTGAGCTTTCTTAGGCAATTTTGTGTTTGCTTTTACAAAAACTTTAGTGCCGGAGACAGGTTGAAACTGAAACAAACTCAGAGCCATTTTCGCGTGGAACGCGTGCGAGTGCGATTGTAATGTGAATGATGCATTATTAAAGTGACTGAGGACTGTTAGGATGCAAGTATATTTTTTATCATACCTTTTGTCACTCCCTCCGGCCTTCCAACTATCTCTATACAAAAAATCAACTCGATCTGTTGCTCTGTTGCTGCCTGAAAGAGGAACGAATTCACTTTCGCGTATACAATATTTTTGCGTTTGATAGCCATTTTGCCCGATCTTGTGGCCTATGATTACTATCATATTTATACATCAGAATAGTTCATATTGTTATGGGCAAGGGTGAAGCTTACCATCAGACGAGAAACTTGCTTGTCTTGACAGCAATTGCATAAAAAAGAAACCGAACGTAATGTATTATTCCAAACTGTAAAACCTTACTCAATGAAATGCATGGTTACGAAGTTGCAGTTAAGATGGTGGCTGGTTTCGTACACAGGAAAATTACCCTTCGCTCGTAATCAGTATCGAACAAAACATAATTTCACTCCCATCGTAACTGGTTACGAAACTATGGTTATGTACGCGGCCGAAGCGAGCGTTTGCCAGAATGCAGGATAGCTTTCTGGCAAATAAAACTCATTTCGTTAAGTTCAACAGTTAACTTATTTAGGTCCTTGCTGTAAGGCCAAGGATTGAACCGGTGCCTTCAGATGGTGTGACGTTTGTTGTTTGTTGTTTAGCCAACCTAAACAGGCGTCACGCGACAATTTCTAGGTATTTAGAAATTAAGCCAGCCTATCAGTTCCTGCAGTTCCTAATGGGTGGTAAGAAAACAACAAAAGTAACAGATAGTAAAGTTTAATGGACCGGGTTTTTATAAAACAGACAGTATTTAAAAAAAAAGAAAACTAAAGGTCTAAGGACCTAAACGCTCCGCAAGTCTTCGCACGCCAGGTATCCGGTGAGGTAGTGGTAAGTTGATGCGAATTTTCCGAAGAGGGTACGGAGATCGTAGGTTCCCATGCGTCTGGTATCCGAAGGTCGATATGTGAAGAGTTAGGTAGGAGGACGGCAGTGGAGCAAATTCCAGGTCATTCTCCGCCTTTGAAGAGATTAGTAAGATACCAAGGGACTCACGGTTTCAGCATGCCTGTCCTCTTTTCCTCTAGGTTCAGACCAGCATCAATTTTCAAAACACTTATGCACTCATTTCACATATCACAATTTGATGTTCTTTCTTTCAAGATTTTTCACAGAATATCGCTCCGTTTGCCGTCACGGCTTTCGCTCTTCATTTTTAAAATTTTTGAATTTCCACTTGCGGATAATGTGCCCAAAAAGTTTTAACTAACCGATAAAAAGTTTACAAATTTTATATAAAAAATGGATATGAATGAGGATGAATATGAAGGAATACTACAATGGTAAAGCACACGCTACCGCTCATTAAACAGTTTAATCAACAGTTAATATGCGGGTTTAAATAGCAGAGAGCTAATAAAGCAATGATTTCCCGTTTTCATTTTGTTAATAGCCTCTTCCAAGTTGTGATCTTTTACCGCTTTGTTATTGAGGTGTCTGTGCGGATGATTAATTGAGGTCACCAGCAAACAAATTACATTAGTTTAATGTATACCTAATCAACAGCTTGGTTAACATCATTACGGTTGTTAAGACTTACGGTGCCTAATAATTATGAAGTTTACTAGGAATTTGGATCGTCCAAAATATGAGAATCACCTATAGTAGCATTCATTTAGAATGTTTCATATACGAGTACAATGTGGTGAATACTTTCGAGCATATTCCACGGAGAATCAGAATTTCACTTTAGATCGGAGATCTGTAGCTGGACTACAGGTTACTCGGGACAGGTGCTAGGTACCTACTAAATCTGAATCAAATTGTTTTTATTCTGAACAACATAATCCGTAAGTTATATCTTAAACTGAAACTATTAACTTATATTAGAAAAATACACATCAACCCAGATAACCAAGTAATATACTAAGCGGAAAGGAGGTTTTTTAACTCATCGTGATGAACAAGTTTTACTATGGGACCAAACCTAAAATCGCGAAAAAATATCAGTTGTTCTATCCAAAGAATTTTTTAACTATGGATATCGAGTCCACTCTTAACACTTACTAAACCAAAAGTAGACTAAAACCATAGTACCTAATTGTTCAGGTAATTTTTGCATTTACATTTACATCTATTATTGCATTTACATGTATATTTGTTGCAAGCTAAATTAGGCATGCAGGCAACTTCCAACCGGCCCTTATGGATCGACCAAAAAATAAAAAAAATATGCTATATGATGGGTTAACAACGTATCCGACATGTGACGGAGGAAGTATAGATGGAACCAAAAAATAACTATAGGTTGACTATGATGATGCAAAAATCTAGACTGTTCGAGCGAGAGAGCGCAAAAATCCTTCATATTTTTACCGCATTTCCAATGATGGTACCCATACTAGTGCCATAATATCGGAAAGTCATAACTTTTAATAGATAGCTATTTTATATCAGACAAGAGATAAAATAACTCCGTAAATATATAAATTTTTTAGCTCCAATAAACATCTGGAGCAGGAAAACATGAACAACAAATATTTTCCTCTGAAAATTTAAACGCTTAAATCTGTATTCTAAAATTTAGATGCATCTACGTACGTAAATTTTATCCGAAAACTAAGGTAAATGAGTCAGCATTTTTTTTACATCTTTGCCGTCTAAACAAACCGACGTCAGGGGCTTTACGCCTAATAATACTACGAATACGCGTAGTTGGCAAAATCATGCGAATGCGAACCTTAACACGCCGAGATATACGGTTTGCGGTCGCGCAACTTTTCGCAAACGTCTAAACTAAATCGTTTATAACAGGTAGGCCCCAGGATGTTCTCAGTTCAATCCGTATTTTTTACTATTTCGAAAAAAAACGGGGCTGGCCCAGACATTTGATAGGCATTGGTGGGGTCGAAGCCAACACCAAGAGGCCTTGCATTATAATGCATTTATTTTCATTCTCGGGTCTAAACGGACTTTTAAAAGGCTTTAGTGGTGGCCAAAGCCAACATAGGGCCTTGTTTAATATAAAATACAAGTAGGTACGGAAGTATGTGTGTGAATATGCGTGTAAAGTAAGAAATTATTGTACAGTATAGAATTAAAAAACTGGGTTATTGTGTTATTGTGATGAGTTCTTGATGCTGTTGAGCTGGTGTATAGTAGTATGGTGATTAGATAAAGATAATTTATTCGCACTAAACACGAGTTAATTATACACACATTTACAAACGCCTGCAGCACAAGCTCTAGCCTTTGATCGGGTAGAGTGAGATTGTCTTTCGGCGCGTTTCATTTCTAAAAACTATCGTACAAGAATCGATCATTTTTTCGGAAAAAAATAGCCCATGTGCTAATCCAGGATGTTGACTATTTCCAAATTAAAGTTTTATGCTGAACGATGTTTCCGCCAAAGATAAATTCATAGACAAAAAAAAGTGAAATAAAAAAAAAAAAAAAAAAAATTTTTTACATAAATGCGAAAGTTAGTTCATTTGGCCCTCATTATTTATAGTCACAGTAAAGGTTAGTTACGGTCAAATCAAACTCATGCCCTGATAAAGTGGTGGAGGCTTTATATTCATATTTATTCATAAATTTATTATTTTATTTTACATGTCGAATTATTAATCAAATAATAAATTAGATCAAACACAAACGTATGAAATAATAATAACATGTCTTTACTGTGGAGGAAAACTGTAACCAAAGTGTTTTTGACTTATTGTGAAAATTTTACTGACCAATGGGGCAGGGGCAAAAAGCCGATGACATTGATGACAATTTTATGACATACTAATTTTATAACAGTCATATGATTATTTACAGAATATTTACACACAAACTTTCGTTATTTATAATTTTAGTGTAATTAGTGTGATAGTGGAAGTTACTGAACTTGTTGAGTTTGAAGAACATGACCCTAAGTTGCAATGCTTAAAGTTGTCTAATACAACCGAACTGAAAAGTATCAGTATATATCTATAGGTATGTAGAGCATAAATTGAGATGAGATTACAGGCGTGTGCGCAGCTGCTCTTGCAATACCGTAGTCAGTAGAGTAGTATTGCGCGAGCTCGTACCGAGACCAACCGTTTTAGTTGTATAATTTATAATATTGTTATCGTACGCCGAAGATGTTGTCAAATAAACAGCCGACCGTTTGAGGTAAGTGTTATAATGTTTTCATTAATATATAGATAAGTAATGTTAGGTAGGTAAGTGTACTAACGCAAACGTGTAAGCTTCGATTATGATGAGTTTTCTGTCAGATTGCTCTAATTTGGAAGGTAATTTCAATGTAATAAAAATAAATATAAAATAATATATTTTTTGATCTTAAATCCAGGCATCGACGCATTTAATTGACCGTATAAAAAATAAGAACACTTAAATAAATTTACATTTTGTCATTTTAATTTAGTTTTTCGCAAAAAGCAAAAAGTTAAAGCTAATTGTTTTCTGGGGCAAAATTATCTAAAAGTTTTTGCAATGGCTTACCTTGGGTCTAAACTGGTAGGTACTTATTATTTTGACTAAAAAGCCCACTTAAGGGCCTACGTTATAGCTTACCTAGAGCCTATGCCTGACCAGAGCCATCAATTATGCACATTTTCAAGATTTTATAAGAAAAAAAATAACTGAAATGAACAAAAATCGGTTAGGTATTGTCTTTAGAAATACATTTAAAAAAAATTAAATCAATTCAATCGAAAAAAAGTTCCCGCCTTGTAAAATTGTCTCACTCAGTAATTTTATCTTCAAAAATATTTAAAATATTCGAGTGTAGAAACTCGGATGTAAAATAATCAAAGCCTGTAGGAGTACATCAAGTCTTTCTTTGCTACTTCGGAGAACCTAGAGCCAATATTTTACTTCTTAGAAGTTTTTGAAGAACTGTAGATTACTAGAAATAAAAAAAACAATTATGAACTAATTGTAATTGAACTAAAGAAATCTTACTACTAAGTGCAACTCTTCAGACATTTAACTGTACAGTGATTTGAAATAAGAGAATTTATTCTCATCTTCAACAAGTCTTTCTTTGCTACTTCGGAGAACCTAGAGCCAATATTTTACTTCTTAGAAGTTTTTGAAGAACTGTAGATTACTAGAAATAAGAAAAACAATTAGTTCAGCTGAGTGCCAGATTACCGTGCGCAGCGATCTCATCTCTTCGCGTATATCATGATTTTTTAAATACAAAATTAATGTCAACTTTTTTAAAATGTGTCATTTTCAAACTATTTAAAATGTAATTTTGCGAGGTTAATATTCCGAAACCTTTAGAATTTTTGTTTTAATATTTTTTATAATTACCAGAATAAATTGGATAAACTGTTTATCCCACTTTTTATGGACATCATAAAAGAAATGCTCTACATATTGCAGGTATGTGCGGCAAAAAAGATCGCGTAAAGCGCAGTTTGCAATTTACACCGATCATGACTTTTTAAATTTATTGAATAAAAGATTGTTCTTTTCTCGAAACTTTTTTTGCGAAAATTTTCTTCATCCTTGTATGAAACACGAGAATTGATGATCTTACCGAAGGAATCGAGTACATCACGTCTCAGTTTGATGAGCTAAAGAAGCGCAGTGAGGCGCAATCTCGTGAAATAGTGTCTCTTAAAGGAGAGAACTGTGATCTGAAGCTGCAAGTAAGAGATTTGAGCACTCGTTTCTCACAGATAGAGCAACAATCTAGATTGTGCAATTTAGAAATACAATGTGTACCGGAGAATAATACCGAGAATGTGGTCACTATCGTAAAGCAAATCAGTCAGGCGGTCTCTTTTGATCTTGGAGACAGCGACATCATGTCTGTTCATAGAGTTGCAAAGCTTCAAAGTGACTCTCCCAGGCCTCGTTCCATAATTGCCAGACTGGCTACTCCTCGTATCAGGGACGATTTCCTTGCCACTATCAAGATGTACAACAAATCTCACGGACAAGATAGGCTGAATTCTTCGCATCTTAAAATCGCTGGAGAGAAGCGCGCCATCTATGTCGCGGAGCATTTGTCTCCGGCCAATAAACAGCTCCATGCGGCCACAAGAGCTGCTGCCGCTGCGAAAAACTATCAATTTGTGTGGGTCCGCAACGGGCGCGTGTTCGTCCGCAAAGACATTAAATCCAAGGCTGTTTTGGTCAAAGATATAGAATTTGTACATTCTTTATGAGACTAACAGGGCACTAAGGTTAATCTATTGGTTTATTACCAAAATGTAAGAGGTCTACGAACTAAAACTTTCAAATTATATATGAGTGCTTTATCACAACACTACGATATTTTGGTGTTTACGGAGACATGGTTGAACGACTCAGTGTTTGATAGGGAATTACTAGACAGTCGTTACAATATATTCAGGCGTGATCGGGAAGCGTCCTCATCGGTCAAAAAGGACGGTGGTGGCGTTTTAGTTGCAGTTTTGGACAAATATAAGGTTCTTCGTAAGCCTCAATGGGAATCATCTAATGAAGATTTATGGCTCACTCTTAATCTAGGGAGGGGTTCATCGGGAGTTGTCGTTAACATATGTGTGGCTTATTTGCCACCACCTCTTAAACTTGATTATTTGGAAAATTTCTTGGACAATGTATCTAGCATTATAAATAATAAGGTTACACCCAACTCCCAAACATTTATTATAGGAGACTTCAATTTTCCAAATATTAACTGGATAAGGGACCCTCAAACTCACTTTTTTGCACCCCATGGCGGTACAAGTAGTGTGGAACTTCTGTTCATTGATACTTTGGCCTTTAATGGTCTTGTGCAACATAACGGAGTGTTAAATTGTAACAACCGCACCCTTGATCTGGTCCTCAGTACTATAGCCTGTAATACTATCGTAGTAAAGGAGAATCATACTCCTTTGATTGATCCTGACACTCACCACCCGGCTTTATTTGTAACAATAGGAGTAGGCAGTTTCCGATCTCTGAAAAGAAAAGAGGCTAACCTTTATAACTTTTATAAATCAAACTATGTCGCTATTAATGACCGGCTATCTGAGATTGATTGGTCTGAGAAACTCAACGACGACGATAGTGTTGATGATATGGTAGATACTTTTTATAAAACATTCATACCTGTTATTGAAGAAAATACCCCGTTGCGTCCTCCTAAAAATGAACGATTTCCTATTTGGTTTTCAGTGCCTTTAATTAAATCTTTAAGAGAGAAAGCTAAATACCATTCGAAATATAAAAGATATAAAAACCTTCAGGATAAGTTGGCTTTTAAATTAATCAGAAAAAGATGTGATGAATTGCTAGTGGAGTGTTTTACTAAATTTAAAAATAATACATACTTAACACTAAAGAAAAACCCTAAATACATTTGGCACTACGTTAATAATTTAAAAACAAATAGAAGTTCCTTACCTGATCAAATGTACTTAGGCAGTAAAGTAGCTGTGGGTGGTCAAGACATTTGTAATTTATTTTTGGAACAGTTTAATGCAGTGTACAAATTAACTTGTTCAAGTAATCCAGACGAGCCGAAGGTAGAGTGTACAGACCATTCGAGTAAATCACCACTTCATACAATTTTATTAGAAGAAAGAGAAGTATGTCAAGCGCTCGAGGCACTTGCTAACAAGGGAGCTGGACCAGATTCAGTTCCATCGATAGTTCTGAAAAGTTGTGCAGGAACGATTGCTGAGCCTTTAACTAAAATTTTCCAAAAGTCACTTGATACGGGTGTGTTTCCGACGAAATGGAAGGTAGCTTATATAACTCCAATACATAAAAACGGCGACCTATATTGCGTTGAGAATTATAGGCCGGTTTCGATTCTTTCAGGGCTTGGTAAATTGCTAGAGTCATTGGTTGTTAAAAAGATTTTTTGGCATGTTTCTCAACTTCTTAACCTAAATCAACATGGTTTCCTGCCTCGCAGATCTACTTCCACTAACCTGTTAGGTTATGTAACTGATATTTTAGAAGTTCTTGACAAAGGTGGGGAATCTCATGCAGTATATACTGATTTCAGCAAGGCGTTTGACCTTGTAGATCATGATTTGTTGCTGGCCAAATTACAGTGTCTGGGGATCCATGGTACTCTTTTACGTTGGTTAAAGTCCTATTTACAGAATCGATCGCAGTTGGTAGTTGCTAAAGGATTTCGATCCTTGGAAACGGAGGTTCCATCAGGGGTGCCACAAGGATCTCATTTGGGCCCTCTGCTATTTCTTATCTTCATCAATGATTTGCCTGGTTTATTAAAGTCCAACGTTAAATTATTCGCTGATGATCTTAAGGTCTATAGGACAATCTGCGATGAGAAAGATGTAGAGGAGTTACAGGCCGACATCAATGCTGTGAGTAAATGGTGCAAGCAAAATCGTATGATGTTAAATGCTTCTAAATGCTTTTATATCAAGTTTTCTCGTAAGCACGTTCCTTTTTCGGCTTGTTACAAAATTGACAACATTCCTTTGATTGAACTTTCTTCAATACGTGACCTGGGAGTAATCATTGACAATAAGCTTTGCTTTCGTGATCACATCAATTATACTGTTAAGAAGGCATTTAAGATAGGCGGTTTCGTAATCAGGCAGTCAAAAATTTTTGGAAACGCGAGTCTGTCCATCCACCTCTTCTACAGTCTGGTACGTAGTATATTAGATTATTGCAGTGTTGTTTGGAATCCAGTGTACCAGGTGCACTCAGACAGATTGGAGAGGGTCCAAAAGAGGTTTTTGTACCATGTTACCTATATGGACAATCGCTGTAAGACATTGCGATCCTATGAGTCTCGGCTTAAGTATTATAAAATATTGCCTCTTGAAAAACGCCGAAATGTAACGGATGTTAGTATGTTATACAAATTATTGCGTGGATTAGTTGATTGTCCGGAAATCACAGAAAGAATTGTGTTGAGGGTTCCTCGTCCAGGTAGTCGTTTGGTAAATAGAAACACTTTTGCCCTTCCCAGGTGCAGAACTAATATGTTAATGCACTCACCGATTTATCGTATGTGTGATAGGTATAACGCGATTAAAAATGATTTTGATATCTTTCACCATAGTTCTCTAGCCTCAGTTAAATGTCGTCTTAATGCGTTAGTAAATAATTAGGTTATATTAAAATATGTTATTAGGTTACAATAAAATTGTTTAGCAGATTTCTATGCAGCATCACTGCTATTAATATTAGGTTTATTCTAAGTTTTATTTCACTTTTTGAAGCTAGTGACAGCATTAATTAATTATTTAAACTCAACTGTATGTGAATGCTAGGTCCACATCTAGAAGGAATTACATTTAGTTAGATTTTAAGGTTTTTGTTGATTTTTAAGATAGTTTATAATGTATTTCCAGTTTTGTGGTCTTTCAATAAAAAAAAAAAAAAAAAAAAAAAAAAAAAAAAAAAAAAAAAATGAACAAAATAAAACAATAGAGGTATACTTCCCAAGTGTTGGCGGGTTACATTTGTGTGTAAATTAAGCGTTGTTGAGGAACCATAGAACTTTATATAAAAGTTAAAAAAAAAATAAGAAAATATGACGCTGTAAGTGATTGAAAAAGAATTGCGTTAAAATCATAATGACTTTTTTATACAGAATGGGCTTGCGCTTGACCACCGACTCGCCTGATGTTAAGCGATGATGCGGTCTACGATGGAGCACGCTTGCCCAGAAGAAAGCGATTCACTCGAAATTTGAAGACACCCAGATTGACACCTTAGATTTGTTCTACTTACTAAGTTAGGAACATGCAAATTTTGACCCATCTACGATGGAATAGCTGCAACGGTGCTTATGCTTGCATTTAGGTAGGTTTGCATTTAGGTAGATATACGTTGTTGGACTTGTTGGGGATAGCGGTGGTTTTATCTTAGTAAACTAGGAGACTTTCATTGAACTTTTATTAAGCATCTAGTCATATGGACTTACTTACTCATTGCATTTTTTATTCGTTTCGCCATGTCAATAAATTACACGAAAAAACTGACACGTCTAATCTGTTTGTTTAATTAAGCTAAGTTAATTATTAAAATTTAGGTAATATTATTCGGTGCTATTTAAACAAAATATAATAAGATAACATAAGCTGCATATTGTGGTAACTTAACAAAATAAAAAATAACAACAATTCAACCTAAAGTTATATGATTATTTACGGGATATTTACCGTGGTCAGGTTGTGAAAGGAGCTTCCGATATTTCGCAAACATCTTCCCGTGAACATGGTGCATGTAACTGCGTCGAAATATCGGGAGCTTCTTCCACAACCTTACCACGGTAAATATCCCGTAAATAATCATATAACTTTAGTGAACAACCGTGATAGTTTAAAACAATTCAACCTGCTAATAAACAAAACATAAAACTTAAAAACTAAACCAACATATCAAAATAGAATGTAAAATGATTCAAAAAGTAGTATTCTACAAATAGCTGAAATATAATAAGTTAAGTTATTTTATTCTAAATTAGCTAAATAAACCGGGACGTCTAAGATAAATTGGCGAAGGTCAAGAATTAATATTTAATAGATTAATTAGAGCGTTAGCTAAGATTAATATGTCTGCTACACTATAATTAAATGTTTGTAAGTAAATTGAAGTATTTTTAATTAATTAACAAAATGTCTGGAGGGCTAAAATTCTGACATCAAGGCAGGCATCTCAATCTATAGGTTCGTTCTATAGATTGAGATAACTTACCTAATAAATATGTTGTAGGTACTTATAAACTAGTAGGAATTTAAGATCCATAAAATAAATTATAATTTGATAGAGCATGACATAGACAATACATATATTGAAATCTATCTATGTTGACAATATATTTAAATTATTTTAAATCTATCAAGATATTAATAAATAAATAAATATCTGGGACATTTTTGCACACACGGTCATCTGACCCCAAACTAAGCAAAGCTTGTAATATGGCTGCCAGAGACTGATATACGTACATATATATTTTTAAATACATACTTAAATAGATATTAACACCCAGACATCGGGCCAGTGCTAAAAAAACCCACATTTAAAATGGACTAATGCAGTAAGAATAGTCCGAAGCTCTCTCACTCGCACATTTTCTATTATTATTGAAAATATAAACTCATAATTTTATCAATTTAAAATAACTTCCCAAAATTAGTAAAATATGCAATTTTGGTTCCTATATGACATAATACTGTAACAAAATTTTCCAGTTTTTTTTATGTAACAACTACTGAACCGATTTTGGTGAAATTTCTATGGGACTAATATAAAAATAATATGTTTAGAAAAATGGTTCATAAATGATGGAGTTCTGAGGTAACAAACATAAAAAAAACGAATTAAGAACCCCACTCCTTTTGAAGTTCGTTAACAAGCGTACATTTCCATCTTTCTATCTTTAAAAATAATGAACACCACGAAATATGGTAAAAAGGCACGTGCCGATTACAAGTGCCGATAGAACGCTCAGTAGCTTTTTTCTGTTATGTTTCTTGATCAGGGTGATATAACTGAAAGAGATCTCAAATTGTGTATACGCACAGTTGCCAAAATATTAGTGTGAAAATTACGTAAACATAGAAGTTTATACAATATCGTCTGATGGTGTGTTCAGTCAGACGCTCAGAGTCAAGGACGTGCGTATCTATGCGCGTAATCGACGGTAGGCTATCAACTAGATACAGTAGGTAGGTTATATTGTTTCTTTGGAACGTGCAAAGAAATTGCTGTGGATTTTGATGTCCAATATTGACCTAAGAGCAATAATGAAGCCGCTTTCCCCAAAAGCTTACGCTCACACTTTTTTTTATTATATTATCAAAGACAAAACAAAAAATTACACAGTAGAAAAACAAAATACTGGCCAAGAGCGTGTCGAGACACGCATATGGTAGGGTTCCGATTTCGTAGGCAAAGTCATATAATTCTGTTCACAATCATAGTTCAGAAATTGGTGGTTACAGAAAAATTCTAAAGAACGAAGCTCTGTGAACTTAACCAAATTTCAGAGATGCACCATACCAACATAAAATATAAGTACTTTTTATGGTTAAGTCAAAAAGGAAATACCTGTACCCTTAGTACAAGATTTGATAGTTTTCGAAAACTTTTTTCGTTTTCGTTTTGATGCATACATTGCTGGGCTGAAAGCTATTCGAAACTATTTTTCGTATTTGAGTGAAGCAACCTATACTGCCGATTACTACCGATTTTAGTTCATCCGCGTTTCCGCTAGAGGCGCTTTACTAAAATGTATGGGACAATACGGAAACGAAAAAAGTTTTCGAAAACTGTCAAATCTTGTACTAAGGGTACTGAGAAACATTCTTTGTTAAGACAATTTTATGAAAAGTTCAATGTCCTTTGACCTTGATCGTCTTGAATTTATTACAGTTTTATCGCTATAGGTGACTCAAAAAGTTATAATCAGAAAATGTTCGAAATAATATTGTATGAAGGTTCCAAATAAAATATGATCTATCAGAATGGAAGGTTACAAGTTTCTATGTCTAATTGGATAGTTCTAAAAAAATTGGACGGACGGATAGATGGACAGACGTACAGACCGACGGACGGACGGATATAACGAAATTATAAGGGTTCCTTGTAGGACTACGGAACCCTTAAAAACGATATAGGTATCTGAAAGCCTGGGTCTGCATTAAGAGACAAGCTTTCTCTTTCACAAATTATTGAAAAAAATGGCGTAAAAATCACTGAGTAGAAATTTAAAAACCGTCGTTAGAATAACATTGCTGATGTTGTAAAGCAATTTTCATGTTCAAAATGTGCGAAAGAAATATCTGTGGCTTTTGATGGATACCGGGTTTTCGATTTTACGACGGACATATTTCAGGATATCATTATGATCAACTTTTACTACGGGCACAAAATAACTACGGGACCAACCATTAAATCGCGTAAAAAAAAACAGCTGTTCCACGAAAAAATTACGTTCACATAAAAAATATATCGGGAATTCAGGGTAAGTATGTTCCATAGTAAATATTGTTTACAATAATGAGTGCAATGATACCTTCTAGCCGAATATCCCGTATATGCAATAGTGATTCTGTCTTTGTTCTTCTGGGTGTCTGTCTGCCTGTGTTGTCTTTCGCAACTTCAATAAAATTTTGCGAAAAAAGTTGTGTTACATTAGAATATAATAGTCCTTTTTTCCAAGAGAACGCGAACGACTGGGATATCGCCGGTAACAGTTATAATATAAGATTTCACCACATTTTACAAACGGATTATAATTAAATTAGATGCCATCACCCATGATAGATTGTATCTATTCAATTCACAAAGAAACATAAAAAAGTTTATCTGTGCTAAAAAAACTTGATTCAGGTCGAAACACCTGTGGGTAGAAAGGCATCAGGTTGAAGTTGACATACCAATTTATAGCACAGATTTGTTGAGCCTCGCGGTTTCACCCGCGAGAATATTCTCAAAGAAACCATACATTTTTTGGGATAAAATGTATCCTATGCCACACTCAGGCCCTCCAACTATCTTTTTCCAAAAAAAAACAGGTCGATCCATTGCTCTGTTGCTGCGTGAACATTACAAACAAACACACTGTCGCATTTATAATATTATTATTTATATTATATATTACCTTATCGAACTTTTATGCATAAGAGGATAGTAAGCCTCTAAATTAGGTCTATTAAGACTATTTATGTCCCCAGAAAATAAAAAAGGCAGGCAAACCGCGGTATATCACAATAGCCATGAAGAATAGGCCTATTGCATCAGTAGTGCCTATCTACAAAATTAACAGTAAAATTACGACTTCAGATGACGGTAGGCAATTATTTTATGGGGCATAAATTAATTTTCGGCTGTTATATAGCGTTTGGTAGCAATTCATTAATGTAATGTATGCAAACCATTGATCAGGATCCAAGGCCCGTGTTGGGTGTCAAAGGATGGCCCGTTACGTAATATTTTATATGTACCTTAATAGGTTCAAATGTCATATTTTTGATGTGTCATGGAAATTAAAAACCGGGAAGCAGCGTTTCTTTTCATCATAATTATAGGTGCCAACCGATAGCTGGACCCGGGTATGTCCTAAAACTGCGACCAGAACCACCGGAGGATGGGCAGTAGCGTCCTAATAGTACACGGTGAACGTACTGCGATCCCCAAGCCGCCTGCCAATCGTGGGGATCATGGCAACACCCCTCTCTATGAGGGAGGCCTTGTCCAATAGTGGACGTTAATTGGCTGATGATGTGATAGCTGCCAACTAGATGCAGTCACGGTTTTACCCGTGGTTTTTACGTTCTGTTTTTTTCCCCCTGATTTTTCTAGAATACAAGAGGATCACATTAAAATCGACTCCAAAAATTTATGAAAAACGTATTAAGTGCCTATAAAATTTTATATATTTGTCTTCAATTTCCCTGGGATCCCATCATCAGATCCTGACCTGGTGGCAATGGAACTAACTTGTAAGTATACCTTACCGAAAAAAAGAAAAAATTGAAATTTGATCAACAGTTGGCGGAAAAATCTTGTATATACATTAAAATAAAATATACAGTGAAACATATAACCGTAGCAATGTTCAACTTCATGTTTTTGTGTATACTTTTTCAATTTTTATCACGATCAACTTAGCCGGTTTAATCGTGAAAAGGCCGTCAAACAGACGGAGGGACAGAGCTGGATATACTTTTATAAATGCTAAACTTACTTTGTGAATTTCTACAACAATGGGATTTCAGTCCCATGCTTTAATTAAACTATAAGTATTCACATTGAAATCAATTAGATGCAGTCGACGAGCAACGCTGACGTGATGGTAGTACTTATCCATTCCACTCTGCAACATGAAGTGTGATGAGTGATGCCGTGTGCGATAACCACTATTTCCATTCGTTCATTTGTAAAAAGGTAAATAAAAACATTATCTATTAATGTTTCACTGAAGTATATTGGGTACCTGTTACAGTATTACGTTCAAAAACCTAGCGGAAGTTATCAGAATTCATGATTTTCATTCGGCTTTTTACAATTTTATTGCAGATATCAGAGCATATGAATGCTTGGACCGTGCATAGTTTATATTAGTCATCAATAAATTAAGGACGATGACTACGAAAATCAAGCGATATTAGAATGTAGATACATATACGGACCATGTAGTTTGGTGTTCGATGATCCACGACGCCGAAGGGCACCACGTACAGACAGACATACGTACAAATATTTCCGGCAAGTGTATGTTATTTATTGATATTTGCTGCTGTAACGGTCTGTTGCATCCACAAACTATGCGCCATGCTGCGGTAATGGAGCACATAAGAGGATAGATGCTCGCGATATGTGCTGTGGTGACGAATGCTGAAGATATCGTGAACTGAATTCAGAACGAAACAGTATATTCTAAAAGAACTCTGCCTTACACAGCGTTTAACCTCCATCGCACAAGCTCTCATCCTTAGATGCGAGTCTGTTCAAAAAGACTTGGCCAAAAGGATTTTTTTTAAACGAATTTTATATGGCAATCTGCCTCTGTCATCGGAAAAATATCAAACTCAGATATAGCTAGCTTAGTAGATATCTGTGATCATGAGCTGTCATATCCTTGTGTTGTTTTGTTGAGTTAACTTCCATGTTATTTATTGAGATACTAGCTGTGCCCCGCGGTTTCACCCAAGTGGTGGTCAAAAATTGTTATGATGAAGATGGTGAAAAATACTTTCCGACCTATTCTCATACCTACCAAATTAAATATACATAAATAAATTCGTAAAAATCGGTCGAGCCGTTTCGGAGGAGTGCGACCACAAACACCGTGACACGAGACTTTATATATATATAGATTATTTTGTTTGAAAAGTCAAATCCCAAGTCCACTCTCTTTCTGAACACTCTATCTTCTTTGACTTTTAAATAACTGGAAATTTTGGTCATTTAAATGACAATAATGGTCATCCAAGTAACCGAATTTGCCCATTATATTATACTAATTTTGAGTAGTCGGTTTTTTTTAAAATAATTATTTACTAGTGTGCTATGTACTCTACATACAAACGGGTCTCTTTTCAGTTAAATATCGCGCGATGCGTTTAAAACTGGATTTTGATTTGAGTTGCGCACCCAATTGAAGTTGGCGAGCTTACAATCGAAGTTAATTTTATCCTATCTGTTTGCTCCAATACTTAGGTTTAGTGGAATATGATTTTTGAGAAGGATAATGCTCAACAGATATCGACTGTGAAGGAAGATGGAACTACATCATGAGCGAAGAGGATCTAGACAACAACCAATCTCAAATTCGGATTACTAAAACTTTCCGGTTATTTTAAGCTGCTGACCATATATACTGAAAAGATAAAAGCATTATCGATATTATGGCTACTACTAAACAAATAGGTATTTACAAAGTTATTCACAAAACAAACCCAAACAACTTCATAAAACGATTGAAAATTTGAAAAATGAGCTTAATCCTACAGAAGGGAGATAAACTCCCGAGATATATCTCGTAAATAAAGATTTACAGCCATAAAATATTGTTCAGACTAAAAAACTTACTGAAAACAGCAGTTAGCACTGTTATTAGCACCAGTCGAAGGAAGTTGCCTTGTTCTTGGAAGGTTCGTGACGTTATTTGACTTTGTTTCAGTGTTTAAGTTTTATTCCGTGAAACCACGGTATATACCAAACAAAGAAAATGGCTTCAATGGTACCTAATTAACACACAGCTAATGGTTGGAAGTAAAGTAACGGAGGTGGAAAGTTTGTCCTTTCAGCTCACTTTTGTAGACCGTTAAAAGGATACTAGTTAATGCTGTGTTGTGGGCAAAAACTAACAATTCAATGAATCTTTACAAGCTGTTTAAAAAAAAAAACTCGTACGTATATCAGTATCTGGTGGTCATATTAGAAGTTTTGCTTAGTTTGGGGTTACATGACCGTGTGTGCAATAAATGTCCCAGATATTTATTTATTTTATTTAACTTGCCTTGTATATGGGTCAAATCTTGCGAGTGAATTTTAAAACGGTTATTCCCAACCGATTGAGCTGAAAATTTGTAACATACGTTTAGATTGGATGACAATGCTTGGTGTCGTCATTCTAAATGCAATATGGTGGACTCCCGAAGATGGCGGACCAGTTATTTTATATACACCCCCATTATAATGTGATCAAAGCTGAAAAGAGTCTGAAAGATAGACAGACAGACGGACGCACGGACAGCGGATTCTTAGTACAGAACCAGCGCTGGTATTCTATTGGGCCTGGCAAGTGAAGTTTGGAATACTGTTTGTTATGACGCCAAAGCCGACAATATATCCTTTCGCCTCTCTGGCTTTCTAAACTATTCATTACATGAACTCAATGAAATTAGAATAAATTGTTGTCAAGGTTTTATTTTTTCTTTATATATAATTATAGAAAGTATAGCAACTTATTTACTGCATTTTACTAACGAGTTTAGTAATTAATCTAAAATAATAAAATATTTAGTATTTCCTGGCTTTTCAAGTGCATTTTTAATTGGCTTGTGTTTGACCACCACCTGACCTCAAATTAAGCGATGATCCATTTAATTGTAGGTTGCAGTTTTCTGTTAAAATTTTATTTTTTATTTTTTAACCGTCTTCAAAAAAGGAGGGATGTTCTATGTTCCACTGTATTTTTTTTGTATGTTCACCATCTTCTCCCCTAACTGTTGACCGATAAAAAAAATCTTGATCGAATTGGGTCCCATTTTCACCAAGTCAGAATCTGATGATGGGATCCCAGGGAAATCGAGGGCAACCCTCAAATTTTATAAAAATATATGACAAACGTGATAAATATCACGTTTGTCATATATGTTTGAAGCCGGTTTTTAATGTGATTCACTTGATGTTTATTATCTGTGGTATATGAATAAATAGTCTGCTTTAGCTAAATCCCTAAAAATAGTAGTAGGTATAAACTCATTTTTATTTATTGCATAGTAAGAATAAATAAAGGAAAAGTGTATGTTAGTGTTTGTGACATATTTTGCATTTATACGTGTATTTATCGGCAGGCTTACTGTATAGCCTCCTATTTTTATTATACCCTCTTGTTTATATGCGAAGAGCACCCTAGAACGAGTATCCTTTTCACTATTTCAAGACGTGGTGTATGAAAAAGTAGGAAATCGGGACATTTCGATGTGATATTATTCAGAGAAGAAAGGATAGTCGTAAAAATTGTGAATTTATGGCGCAGATTTCCAATTTGTTTCCTACATAATAACCTGTGCTGGAGACGAGAATTGTGCTATTTTTCTTAAGCCTTTTCCACTGTAAACCTTATGGACGGATACTTAACCGATACCTTATGGATAACGTCTAAAAATACTTAGTTTATTTAAACGTTTTCGTTTGTTTAATAATTCTTGTTGATATTTAACGCAAGGACTATTGATCGTACAAAAAACGGGAATTACTCAGGTATTTCCACTATAATTTTAACCGTATCTGGCGGTCTTTTAACGTATTATTATTCTTTTTATTTTATTTTAATATATAGTTTCTTTTTTTACATCATTCATACTTTCAATTATTGCCATCTGTTTAAATTTAATTCAGTACGTACATGCCAAAATAGCCATACGTATTGTGTAATGTGTATAGAAATGTTGTTTTTCCAAATAAATATCAACATAAATAAGTAAAATACAACGTATAGGCCACCTGAGTGGCATTTTATTAAATCCGATGGGGCAATAATTTTTGAATAAATTTATTAAAACAAATAGTTTAATTTTTGTTTTTTGGGTTGTTGGAGGAGATAGTTACGTAAAAAAAAAACTAAATTATTCCTATCTCTTCCGCCATCCTTAAAATATCAACACGAAAAAAGCATTTTACATCTTATTCTAAAATAAGATAATTTCTAGGTTTTTAAAAACTCTTACTAGATACATTTATATGATTATTTACGGGATATTTACCGTGGTAAGGTTGTGGAAGGAGTTCCCGAGATTGCGGCGCAGTTACATGCACCATGTGCACGGGAAGAATCTTACTAGGTGATTAGTTTTCTTAAAAAATGTTGAAAACGTGCGCAAGTCATAGATAGATAGATAAACTCTTTATTATTCACACCACAAAATACGTAATACACGATAAACTAGCGTAACAATCGGTGGCCTTATCGCTAAGAGATCGCGATCTCTTCCAGGCAATCTTAGGATGGAGAGGATTCATACAGGAGGTAGAAGGCGGGGCGTGCAATAGTGAAAAATGTGATACTTACTTATTCTAATAATAACACATACTAATACTTAAATAACTTAAAATTACTATAATATACTAATACATAAAAGTATAAAATATATAAATATGAATACTTAAATAAATAATATCAACGTCAACAAGGTGGCAACTGCGACAGATAAAATTAATAACAGTGAGCGATGGCGCGTGTCTGATAGACACGGGCAAAGGGTTCCACAATTGAACCGCCTGAAATGCAAACGATTTATTATTTGATAGCTGTGGCTGATGACCGCAAGTTTAATGAAAGGGTGACATCGGAACTCGGAAGTACCTATTGGATGACAAAATCAGCACTGTGGTCGCGTACCCCTCTTAATGCCAGCACCAAATCAAACGGAGGCGTACAAATGAGCTTCCTAAAATGAAGGGATCGAAATTGAATAGCCAGCCATTTCGAGTAGACGAATTGCTTTGGAGATCGATGGGCTGATAAAATTGACATGCTGCCAGGCTTGGTGGAAAATTTAATTGAAATCTTTTCTTTTATTTTACTTCTCAAACTTTGATTAATATGTTTTTAGCAGCATTTTTCTGCTACTGAATTTCCAAATGAAAAAAAGTCAAATGTCATTACATAACATACCTATTGATAATTATTACGAGTAGCTAATAATGCCTTGCAGGCATGTTCCCGATATCATACATAACAAATTTTGTACCGTGATTTTTAATAAGTTATTTGTATTTTTGTTTCTAATTTGGGTCAAATTATGTGGTTACAAATGAGAAGGAACGCTAGTCTGGGTAAAGTATTAGAACCGACTTATGCACCTACAAATAAAAATAAACAAACAAACTTGAAATGTATTTTTAGTGAACTTAATACATAAGTTAAAAATTTCATGTAGCAAAAGTTGTTAAGTATGTTATAATACAGACTAAAGCTACCTGCGAGAATTTGTTAGCTAATAATAATCAATAACCATGTATAGGCTATTAGATTGAATCATAATTTATTTAAGGCGTAGTGCGTTTAAAAATTAGCAGTTCGATACGTGTTGACAGAAACCTCAATCGTAACGTCGTAAACTTAAAGACTATTTTCAGTCCGTACTTCAGAACGGTGGTTACGGTAAAGACAAGGTGCCTGGAATATGACTTTTGAGATGGATAAAAAATTATGTAAAATTGTAATTTGACCTTACACACAATTTTTCGAAAAACATAAATAACGTATAAATAGGAATATTTTAGTACAAAATTAATTTAAAAAATCTAATATGTAAAAATAAATACAAATAGTTTTTTAAAACAATTTTTTTTCTATGGAGTGAAGTAATTCAAATTGTGATTTGAATGAATATATTAAATAGTTACGATGTACAAGAATAACATTATATAATTTATTTCTTTAAAAACTATACCTAAGAACTAAAAACATTAGATTCATATCAGAGTTTTGCGTGATGGTCGTGTAATAACTTTTTTTTTAATTGTAAGATAGGCTTGCTCTTGGCCGCCAACTCGCCTGATATTAAGCGATGATGCGGCCTACGATGGATCACGCTTGCCTAGAAGTAACCGATTCACTTTTGACTTGAAATCACCCAGATTGTAACTATCGGGGAACACTCATTCAGGCAGCGCATTCTACATACTAGCAGTTCGCACAATAAAAGTGGAATCATAGCGCTTCGTACGGGTTTTCGGAATGTCAACCATAAAGCGGTGTTGATTTTTCGTGCCCGCTCTGGCAGTCCGATAGAAAAAAGGGCAGGAGGGAATTAAATCATGCAGATCTGATGCACACTCTCCAAAATGTATCCGATAAAAAACCGATAGACTAGCAACTTTGCGCAGATGCTCAAGACTAAGAAGCTTAGTCTGAACTAACTTTCATTTGATAAATGCACTTTTTCCCAGTTATTTATTTAGTTATGGAGCTTTATGTATTATCTCATATAATGTTTTAGATGGCCTCCATTAGATTAGATTACCAACACTTTCAAACTGCTCCTAATAATCTTGACCTATAACTGTTTTGGTAAAGACAATTTGACTATGACAATGTCGACATCAAAATGCAAGCATCTGTATATGGTCTGTGTGGATAGAAGGTATTACATATCTGGTGCCAGTTGTCACACATGACTGCTAAATGCATTGTTCTTGAGCCATTACTTGCCGACTTACCATTTATGAGTTTTTTTTTAAATATAGATAGGTATGCAATAAGTTAGCATCGGTTGCTCAACACGAATGACACCTTTCACCATTTTAATTTGGTGTTTACAAACGTAAATTCATGTTTCTAGATAACTTTTTACACTTACTTATCCCTTCCTAAGTTAAATGTCCTATTTTCTAACCACGGTAAATTTATTGTGGGATACGGTTGTTGTGTATAAAAGGTGTTTGCGACCCCTGGACCGTTCGCAATGTCAATTTGCCATAAAATGTTTCGCTTATTCTAATTTAACGGTTTTTTTTTCATTTCCGTTTTGCCTTGTCTGCAAAGTCATCTCGAGTTAATCGATTTATTAAGCTTTTGCATAAAACTTTCCCCATGAATAATTTAAGCGGCAGTAGAATTTTTATATTCACATCGATTTTTTAATGACTTTTAGGGCTTTTTCTACAGCCTTCTTCTGCTTGCATATAAATAGAGTAAATAATTATTTAATTACTAAACCTAACACGTTATAAGCATAGGTAAGGTGTAATTTATACTTAGACTTAGTTATTTTAACTGTTTTTATTTGTTAGAAATATCTTATTTTGTTTCAGATGACTAATTCTAATGGAAGCTCCAAAGCCGAGGTCCGAAGAATATGAATTGGCTGTATCCTGTATTCTTTTTTAGTATTATAGTCGAAACTAGTCTATTTAATCAAGTAAGCATTGTATAAGTACCTATTTACTGATTAGCGATACTATTCAAGTTCTATTTAGTCCCAATTGCTGTTATAAAACTTTTACGACCAATAAATTTCCCCTTAACAAACGACTTTAGCAAATGCGATCAGGTTCAAATGTAGTGCATCGAAGTATTTTGATTGTTATGTTCTTTCAAAGTTTTTCATCGTCCATTGGCGCTATCGGAGTTGCATCCAACAATGCATCTATCACAAAAAACGTCTGGCGGCCGGCCAAATTGAAAAATGTCTTGCTTTATCAAATGATTGCTACCATTGTGCGCAGCGATACGTTTTCAAAGGTTGACCTAGTTATCCCGATGGGAAATGCATCTATTGTTGAAACGCGCTATTCTATTATCCTTTGTCACAATAAAGTAGCCTTTGTTATGAAAATTCCAGATTGATTCTGAGCCGTCATCGATGCCGCATGCCGACACTAGTCTAAATAACATGACTGTTATTGAAGATAGCGAAACTAATGACCTGCTTCTTTTTGGAAAAGGTTAGTATATAAACTGTTCTATAGGCTCATTTATTTATAGGTATGGGAACGTAAATAGGGTAAACAAACGGTACATAGAAAACTAATTCCCATCATCAATCAACCACTGTAATACTGAATTTGCTGATCATCACTACTAATGAGCTAATTTTTTTGGCGAATTTCCAAGTTCAGGAGATAAAAAGCTTATATAACCAAATTTGGTATTGTGTTGATGAGTTTTTCCATATAAATCATTACTAAGTTTTTTAATGAAAATTGTATCTCTTTTTTATTGTAGATGTAAACCGATCGTCATTTTCTCGATGGAGCCGTTGGAGTAGATGCGAAGGAGGCACTAGGACGCGCCGGCGGCGATGCTTGCGTCGACACATTTGTGGAGATTCCCTCCGCGTGGAAGTAGCGAGGTAGGTGCCTATTTTAGCTTCTTGAATATTAACAACGCTTACTGCACGTCTGGGGAAACTTACTCTGGTTTATACATAACTTTTTAGTTAAAGCGTGTACTTTGAGATAGCGTGTTCTTTGAGCCGTATGTTGAGCTTTGCGAGATTTAAGTTCGTGGCAATTTTCTACGAAAATGTTGGGTATATTGTACACTTATTTAGATAAAAAGTTTGAAAATTGTGTTTTAAGTAAAACGTTTTTGTAAAAAAGAATATAATACCTACCATTTATATTTGCAGAGAGGGTAACTTGAAAGTTCGTAGTTTTATCTAGACAACGATTTTTGGATGGATTTTCCCAGAGTTGGATTTTCCAACTGACAAAATATATTGTTAAGTAGTGTTATATATTGTTGAGTTTATTCTTGCTCATCATGTCAGTAAAAAAGTGTTTCTTATATCACATTAAATTGTCAGTGAAATAAACTATTCTAGGTACTTTTCAATAAATTTGTAACGAATCTAATGAGCCGCGGTGACGTATGAAATTTTACGCTAGATGAACACGCATAAATAATATTTTATCTTATTTTACAGTTGCGAAAACACCGAACGATTGAAGATGCTAAATGAAAGCAAAAGCAACAAACTATTAATTATAGTAAGTATAAAGAATCTACTGACACGAACAAGCCCCGAATTAAATCTAATTACAATAGAATATACAAATACAAATATCTTTATTTACCTAAAAATGCATTATAAATGTACAGTTTTCTAGTAGTCCCCGCACTAGGGCTAGCCTGTATCGCGGGAGACTGTGGTTGATTACAAAATACTATGATTACCTTCCTACTTTGGTATTTACAAGATAAACTCACTATTGTTCACAACAAAAATGGCAAGTGACATTAATTACTGAATGAGCGCTACCATCTCTTGGACGATACGTTTAATTGTAAGTTCCGGTTGATTGTCTTAGAAAAACAATCGTTAAGTCATGTCGTCTTCGGTGGTCTAAAAACTCTGACACACAAAGGACAGCCTACCCATCTAAAAAGATCTTACTTACTTACATATAACACTGGCTGCTCCCTTTGGTTTTACCCGCGTGTATAGGTATTCCCTCAGAATCCATATCTTTCCTAGGATAAAAGTATTTTATGTAACGCCTCGGCCTTCCGACTATCTATTACATATAGATAGTCGGAAGGCCGAGGCTGAATAATTACGACGAACCGTTGCTTTATTGCTACGTGAAAGAGGAGCTGTCTCCCGCGACATCGTACGCGTAGAAAAAGCCCATTGTTTTCTCGCGCGTGTCTTTAACTTATAATATTTAGGGAATGACGAAACTCATACAAATCTTTAGATGCATTTCGAAAACGCTTATACCTACAGCTAATACCAACTAGCACGTTTTTAACTTAAAAACAAAATTAAAATTAAAAACTTGCAAACTGAGCCCCTATTTACCCCTTTATCGGGTGAATTTTCAAAAATCCTTCCCTAGTCTATGTGATATCAGTAACACTTGTGCAAAATTCCATGCTTCTAAACCCAGCGGTTTAGACTGCGTTGTCCGTTAGTCATTGAATTAATGAATATAAGATTTTTATTAAGTAGATTAGTGTGCCAAGTTTTTTCTGTCCAAAAAGGAAAAAAAATACTCAGTTTCATTCGTTGCAAAAATAACATCCTAATATTTATTCTGACGAAGCCGGAATCTGACCTAAGTGAACAAAATCGTGATGATTACAATAATCTAATTAAATTAATTTATATTATTACGATCATTACTAAGTATCTCAGTACTTTTAAACAATTAAAAGCATATTATTATTAAATTAAAAATAATGTAATAAAAATATTATTGGTAATTGTACCATAATTAGGTATCTATAATTATATCTTCATTTACTAATTATAGACACCTAATTATTCGGTACTTCAACATTTACATGTGTAAATGTTGAAGTACCGAATAATTCCTGCCATTAAGAGGGTTTACCACAAATGTTTAAACTTTACCTTAAATCCAATTTATAAAGATTTACACCTGTATCCGCGTTGTTAATGGCCTATTAAGGTAAAATATTAACATAACCATAGACAAAATAAACAGATCCTACATCCGACGTTTAACAAATGATTGGGCGATGAGTAAGTAAGTGCTTTGCGTATTATACCGGAACCCTATCCGCGTAGTAGAACGAATACGGAATTTATGGATGGTTATTGAAGGAAATATCGTGTTGTAGAATTTGGGATAAGCGGTATTCGTTACTAAAAATACGTAGGATATTTGATTTCTTTGACCCAAATACCTGATACAAATATTTTATCTATTTTAATACTTCCGTTAGCAGTGAAACCTATGAGTTTGCGAATCGGTATGTTGAGTTTGCCAGCCCAGCACACTGTTAGGAGGAAACAGGGTAGCTATACCAGTGAATATTTAAATATACGCCCAATCTCAATTCATAGTGTCTGACTATATACCTACGCACCTTTACGTACAAGTAAGTTTTACCCAAAGTATCTTTTAAAGATAAATTTAACGAGAGCAAAATATCTTTAACTATTTACCTGTTGCATAAATATGTTTTAAAATCATTGCCTGTTAAGATTTTGCTTGTTTAAAAATAAACGGCAGTACTTTTAACAGGCAATGAAATTTAAATTAGCTGTCGTTAATAACGATAGCTAATTAAAATTTTATTTAACTCTGAGCACATTTTGAAGCAGACAACAAAACCATAATTATTGAGTCAGTGAACTTATAGACCCTGCAAATGACATTAATTAAATTGAATATTTCAACGAAATTCTTCTTTGTAGAATGGAGTTTTACTAAATATTATTGAAGCTTTCCTCTGTACGTTTTAATTTTATGCTCATTAGTATACCCATAGCTCTTTCTAAGTTAAAATAAAAAACGCCCCAGTTAAAATATCTGACTCCGATTGTACATAATTTTTCGAAATTATAAATTTATATCGATGTATATAAAAATATAAAATAAATAAATATCTGAGACATTATTGCACACATGGTCATCTGACCCCAAGCTAAGCAAAGCGTGATATGGCTGCCAGAGACTGATATACATGAATCCCTATTTACCTTGGTCACGTCATATCTTAATAACGACTCAAACGATTTCATTCATCTTTTTTTTAAAGTTTTTTAACACTTTGTCGAAGGTTCTTACGTTAAGAAAACTGGAAAATTTCGGAAAACTTAACGACGATGTAAGACTGGACAACGTCTGTCAGGTCAGCTAGTATTGCATAAAATAGATATGTGTATGTATGTATGTACGTATGTATGTATTTATGTATGTATGTATGTAATAGTAGGTATGTAGGGAATATAAATTGTATGTATTTGTGTTTCCTATGGATTCCAAAAGGGCCGGACCTATTTTGATGGGACTTTCACTGGCAGATATAGCTGATAATATAAGAATTAATCCACGTGGGTGAAACAGCGGGGCGCAGCTTATATCTTATATTAACAGAATTTTTCCTCATTCCAGCCGCAAAAACGACAATTGGACGCTGAAGAAGTACAAAAAAGATATCGTGGTTTTTCTCCATGGAGTGAGTGGAGCAGCTGTTCCAAACGATGTGTTACTGTCAGAAAAAAGTAAGTTTGTTAAATAAAACTGTTATTAATGATTACTTATGGCTTCCATAGGCCAAAAATCGCTCGAAGAACTTATAACCGATGGGGAAGAAATGTTCTTGAGTGGAGACCGCGAACCAGAAGACGCAGCGTAGGTAGGCCTCCCACTAGATGGACCGACGACATTGTGAGAGTCGCGGGCATCCAGTGGATGCAGGTGGCAGGATGTCGTTCAGTGTGGAGGTTAAAGGGGGAGGCCTATGTTCAGCAGTAGATGTCTTCTGGCTGATGATGATGATGATGAGACCAAAAATAGCAGCAGAGGTAGCGCACCTTGAACACGAGCCTGCGTGTTTTGTAATACAAGGAACCGCTGTTACACACCAAATATTTATGCCAAAAGCACGTTAACAGCATAGCGAAGTAGTTCTGGATGTGGAGTGGTTCATACAGTACACAAGTATGCATAGTTTTTTAACCCCTATAAATAACTGATGATCTTCAAACACCTGAACAAATTTTCTTGAATAGTTAAGAACACTCTCGATCAAGTCACCATTGACTTGCACTATTCAAACAAATCAAACTAAATCAAGATCGGTTCGACCGTTTCGGAGGTACGATACCACAGACAGACACACAAATACGCAAGTTAAATTTATAACACCCCTCTGTTTGCGTCGGAGGATAAAAACGCGCAAGCATTTGTTCATGTTGTGCTGCTGCTGTGGTCGGCGGAAGGCTTATCACTATCAGACACTTACATACTTCCTTATCAGAGGCTTTCGAGCGGTATAGAAACTCTACTAGAAACTGAGAGGGTTCAAGCAGAGCTTACTCAGCCTATTTGACTAACAAAGGTTTTTTTTTTTATTGAATAAACTAAAAACAAGTGGCTTGCGCTTGACTACCACTTCATGATGCGGTGTCTACGATGGAGGACGCTGACCTAGAAGAAACCAATCCACTCCCGAATGGAAACGCGCAGGTGGGAATTAGGTCATGCAGATGCAATGCACACTCTCCAAAATGTTCACCGAACATAAACTTTACATTTATTACTCCAGTATAGTAAAATGGGACAGTAAATTTTTATTGCGGTGAATGTTCGGACCAATAAAGGGATACCATAACACTACATTGACAATTTTCAATTACATTTGCTCTACAAATGCCTAAACACGTGCATCCCAAATAAAGGTTTCTTTTTCCAATATGTGCCAGTTACGGCTTTTCATAACCAATATAGGTACAATAAATGGCTTTTCACAGACAAACCTTCTGTTTATTTCTATAACCGAGATATAATTTTGTGGAAAGTTGCTGCGATCATACCCTTTTTAGGATTGTATCTTGCTCGATGGTGCAAAAAATTATGCCATAAATAAACATGAAGAAATAAATCAGCAAGGCTATCAGTGCAGAATCTTTTTATTTTATAGGTTATCTTCGTTAGGTGTCTTGTAGTACATCGCTCTACTGGCATTGTCTTTTGGTTTTATTATGAAGTCTTGCATACTTGCGCCGAAAAAATAAAGTTACTCAATCAAGTTTTTATTTCTGCCTTTTTACCCGACGACGCAAAGCCAAAAAGAGAGATGTGTTTAACACGTAAGTATGCTTGTATTTTACCCATCTACATACTAAAGGATTTTTGATAAATTATGTAGGGCACTGGGTTGGAGACGTCATCATACATACAAGATCGCTTAATGGAGAAGCAAGAAATTACTAGAGTGCAGCCATGTGACATGTCATTGAAAAGGTCTTTTAAAATAAAAATTAGGTTAAAGTATGTAATTTTTTTTGTGTACCGTTTGCGAAATACGATTCGCCAACTAATATCTCAGGACGTTAAAAGAAATGTTGTCTGGGTTTTAATTAAAAATAATTGAAACCCTGACAATGTTTGTCAGGGTTTTACTTATTTTTAAAGACACAAACTTGTTTCGATCTTTTTAAATGATTTGATTTTGTGAAAATTGTTTTGTAGTTTTCTCTTATTTCGTGTTTCTACAATTACTTATTTTTACAAAGGGTGTAAGCGTGACCCTAATAGGTACAAAGCCTATATGTCTATCTGTCTGTCCGTCCGTCCGTTCGTCTGTCCGTCCTACCTTTTTACGGCTGTATCGTTCGAACCGTAATAGTTATCCAGTTGAAATTTTCGCAGAATATGTAATGTTACGGTAGATACAAAAATAATAATAATTAAGACAAAATGCCCGCTCTTGCTTATAAATACCGCGAAAGTCAGGGAAACTGGGTTTGGTAATGAATCTGTATCGATTATCGAAGCAATACAGTGGGCGAAGTACGAATTTTCGCTACGTAAAATACTTATTAAATTTATCTATACATATAAAAGAAAGTCATATTAGTTACGCTTTTTATAACTCATGAACGGCTGAACCGTTTTGGCTGAAAATTGGTGAGGAGGTATCTTATAACCAGGAGACGGACATAGAATACTATTTTGTACCGAGGCCGAAGGCCAAGCTTACACCCATGCGAAACCGGGGCGAGCGGCTAGTTCCATATAAATTTGAATTTCGATATTTAAAATTTGTATGAAAATCGATACGTACTTTACGTTTTTTTTATAGAATAAGTGGCAAACAAGCTATCAGGTGGCACGCCACCTGATGGTAAGTGGTCATCGCTGCCTATTGACACCTAAAATACTCGGGGCATTGTCAGTGCGTTGCCTCTATACCTTTGAGGACTTTATTCACCCTTCGTTTGAAGCAGTCCAAATTATACTTTGCGAATTTGTTTGATTACGTAGCGAATAATAATAATAACAGTTCGCCCACAGATATGCTAAAAATACAATATTGCACTGACTAATAGGGAAATGGCTTATGTTCACAGAGAGTGCTTAAGACGCAATATCTGCGGCCACCGCGTAGTCCGCCAGTCTGCGTATTGCTACACGGAGGGGACCTACTGTCATATGTGGATACGTACCAGAATGCAACGTCGCAAGGACCCAGGTGAACTTGTTCATAGGTACTTCACTAACAACATGTTTCTGAAATGATTACGGTGGATGATTAAACAATTCAACGATCGTTATATAGGTTTACTCGGAAACGGTAAGCTAAACTGAAAGGGGTCCGTTATACTTATCAATATGATCAACATTTACTATGGGACCTTCAATAAAACATTATAATTTTTGTAGTGGTAGGACTCTTTTGCAGGGGTCCGCCTGGGGAATTACCACACCTTTGCCAGTTATTCAACTGCCAAGCAGTAGTGTGCAAACACTACTGATTGAAGGGCAATGTTTCCAGCGAAATTACAGGGCACACAGAGATTAGACATCTTATATCTTGGGGTGACGAGCGCAGTGCATTGTCATCCAGGGTTTTGAACTGTTGAAGTTCAAAATTCTGAGTGGCGTTGAGCTGTTATGGGCAAGCGTGAAGAGCCATCAGGCTAGCGACTTCGCTCGTTTCGTCACCCAGTATCATAAACAAAAAAATATCAGCTACTCCATACATTTTGTCGAATGTGAATGACCGTTTTCTATGGTACAGCTGATAATTATTTCGCGATTTCAGATTTGGTCCCATAGTATAGTTGTTCATAATGATGGCTACGATGGTTCTCCTTCGGTTTAGTACACTCTTTCTGAGTAACCCAATATAGGCCTGGCAGGATTTCTAACACACTTGAAATTACTTTACTTGAGAGTAATTGAAAGAAACTTGTAATCTTAGAAGTCGATTTTACGACCAACTTTAATTTAATTTTGGTAACGATTTAAAACTTCGTGAGTATATGTAATCCAGACGACAATATAATAATTTGGTACAGTTGTGCTGATCTGATGATGGAACTAGGAGATGGATAGTGGAACTCTTCAATTACTGCTAGTAAATCTTCAAGTTTTAGTTCATTTTCTTTGTTTCAACGTGTCCGATACATAACAATTGCGATGAGGGTCTGATGATGGAATCGGGAAATGGATAGTGGAACTGTTCAATAACTAAGCGAGTATTTTCGTTTTCTAAACTATATTTTTTATTATATTACTAGCTGTGCCCCGCTGTTTCACCCGCGTGGTGATGAAAATTGGTGATAATGATGATGATGAAAAGTAGCCTATGTGTTAATACAGGACATAAGCAATGAATATTTCAAATTTAATTTAAATCCATCGAGCCGTTTCTGCGTGATTGAGTAACAAACATCTATCCATCCATCCATACATCCATCTTCCATCCATCCATCCAAACTTTTACATATATGATATTAGTGTGATTATTTATTGTTTGTTTATTCATTACTACAAATAGTGCTACGGCGCTTGGTCGAAAGCAATTTTCAAGAGTTTCAGAGGCCTGCTAGAGAAGGCTGACGCTTAGTAAGTAAAGCAAGAGACTTGTATGGGATCGTATCAGATTCAAATCCTATCGTTTGGTGATTTTTTAATTTTATTGAACGCCATTTTTTTTCTTCAATTTATTTAAGGATCAAAAAACAGTATACAACAAAATATAAAACTAGAGAGTAAGAAAAAAAAATAGCTAGTTGTGATACCAGTATCGTTGACCACGGATTAGTATATAGCAGATATGAATGAGTATATAACAGATATGAATTTTAAAACATATCAGTAAATTTGGGGCTGCGCTACATTTTCACCACTCTTTATCTTGTGTCTACGCAGTATTTAACAAAATGCGAACATTTTTGTCATGTTGCAACTTCTTACAACATGACAAAAATGAAATCGTCTGATAAAAAAGATAAGTACCTAACTTTCCTAAAAGACATAAGTCATGTTCCGAACGAAAGCATGCAAAAAAAAAACGTTACTCCACATAATGTAACTGCGATCTATAATACCAAAAGTCTGTTGATGATTTATTAGTCCTATCACTTCGTCTTATAATATATCTGTAAAAATTTAGGACCAGCCAGTGAAAGATGACCCCTGCTGTTATCCTGTTATTTACTACGAACATAAAATCTGTCAAGATTCAATATTACGCAACTTGATTGTCAGATCCAGAGACATTTTCTTATTTACGAACAGATAAGGTATTAAGAGATGGACAGTAATGGACACACATCTGTTTACTTTCCTGTTTTATTTTCCGTTAATACTAAGTTATGAGTTACGATTTGACCACAAGTTTTAGGGCCTTACTTAAAAACGTTACTCAAGTTGACATACGCTTAGACATGCTCCGTCTTGTTTTCGCGTGTGACGATCGCCGTCAGCGAGAAGTTAAGAGAGCATTTTAAAACATAGATCAACTTGAGTAACGTTTTTAATTAAGGCCCTTAGTTATTTGGGATTCCATAATTAAAAGGGACACTTACTGAAGTGAGAAATTTTTCATTTAGAATAGGTAATGCCACTTTTCGCAATCGAAACTGTTTTTGGATTTCGAACAATATCAAAAATAGGTCTAGTAACGTCAGCACCTACGTAAATTAAAGAATGTTCCTGTCTAATTTATTAAAAATGATTTTAAAATGTCTTAAAGAAAAGAAACATCATCATCATCATCATCATTATCCTGAATGACCCAATGATGAGTATAGGTATTGGTTTGGTTGTGAGGTTCCCAGACTTTTTTTCTCATTGACCACTTTCAAAATTTAGCTGGTTCCGGTGGACCTACTGCATAATGTAGACCTCCGTCGAGTCTCCCGTGGACCCCTGGGGGTCCACCTGGACACTTTGGGAACCTCTGGTTCATGCCGTTCTCCCCGGCTTATAGCTAGTCCCATACATTCCAACAGGTCTTCAGAAAAAGAAAAACTTACTTCTTCAAAAAGCACAACTTAGCTTAAAATCAGATAATTATCTATTAAATCGTATTATATGAACTTTTTTGTTGAACAATTTTGTTGTTAATTCACCCAGAAACGCAAACGGCGGCCTTTTTTGTTCACCAACGGTACGATTCGGAAAAACGTAGGCATCTGAACTGTGAAACTTTTTAATTGTTATTGCGAATGAGTATGGCGATAGTTCATTTTATTTTTCGCATTCTAATTACATTTTTTTTTGTAATTTATTGTAAAATAATAGTTGCTTACGAATATTATTTTTCAATCAAAAAAAATTTTCTTTGCCTTATTCAATAAACGAAATTAACCATACTGCAGAGCAAAATCTCAGTACAGACATCGAGATTTTGCAAAAGCTTTTGAAACGTACATCATGAAATTGTGACGATGCTAGTAGTATATAATTGGGGTTTCTGGATCAAAAGTACTTCAAATAGGTCCAGTTATAAACAACTAAATCTATTCACGCCATCTATTCAAATAGATGAATAAAGTAGTTATTGAATAGAGAAATAATTTATAAAAAACGATAGTTTTCGATAAGAAGTCATACCTGGCGCAGAGAAGCGCCGGTCTTCTTATCAAAACTGTCGTTTTTTATAAATTATTTCTCTATTCAATAACTACTTTATTCATCTATTTGAATAGATGGCTGAATAGATTTAGTTGTTTATAACTGGACCTATTTGAAGTACTTTTGCTCCAGAAACCCCAATTGCTAATTACTCTACATAGTCTGTGTCATATCTCATTGGTACATATAAGTCGAAATATTTTTATTTTCTCATCACTGTTAGTTACTTCTAACATACCAGTGGTTTCTACTTCTGCTAAGATTGTAAATCATGGAACACAATATCAAAAAACAGCTAATTAAATCGGTTAATTCAATAAAACACAAGATGAAACAAATGCGAGATGAAGAACAAAATACAAATTTAAAAATGAATAAAATGTTTAAGCCTATAACAGCACCTTTGCAAGTTCTGGTGGATAACAACCATCAAATGTATAAACGACGAAATGAAAGTAAAAGCGTTGATAACACATCTTTTCCATCATCTGAATTTGAAGATGCTGTGGATTCGGATGAAAGTAGTTCATCGTTAAAGAGCTATGACAAAGAAGATGTTGATGAAGCGTTTAAGTATAATAACAAGGAGTTTATGGAAACATCACTAAGTAAAAATGATTTAGCCGATTTATATGAAAATATGAATATACCTTTCGGTGTAAGAAAAAAGGGTCAAGAAATTTTTATCGGAAATTCAATAGCAAAATTTACTGTTAAAGATGACGATTATGAAAAGACATGTATAACAATTGATGGTGTGCCATATGAATTAACTCCTGGCTTAAAAGAGGTTTTATTACATAAAACACCAGATATAAAATTAATTACTGAGGAAGATAAACTTATTTACAAAGATATTTTGGTAAATACGAGTGTTCATAAAAGAAATTATAACCCTAACGAACAAATTAGGGGTGATAAAGGTGTAAAATATCGTGAAATTATAAAACCAATGTTTTATGAAATTACAACGAAATCTGGAGGTAGTTTACCAAGTCTGAAAATGTATAAAAAGAATACTGATTTAATTTATTGGGATGATCCCAACGAATTAATTGAAAGACTTAAACTTTTGGTTGCTTCAAGAGACGCTGGCAATTGTAATCATGACAATGAAATTATTTCAATAATAGAAGAACTGAAAGAAGCTGGTATAATAAAACCATAAAAGTAGTTTCAAACGATTGACGTACTTAGTAGTGATCTGTTTATCGAACATGGATGTTGATAAATTCGGGCTAAATATATTTAAACGAAAAAAAACTAATGAAGTACCAATTACATTCCCATGGTGTCACTTTAAGTTGTCAGAGAGTGATAAGTGTTTAGATGTACAGCATAAAAATATAAGAAATCTATTGACACCCATTGAATCATTTGATGCTTGTACAAAAGAGTATGTAGACAGACAACTTGCAGATTATACAAGAAGCTATTCGTCTCTAAATGAACGAGTTATAGCAATGAATGACAGATTAACAAAGCTAGAAAAAATATGTGAATTATTAAAGACTAAACATGAGCAAAAAGGACGTAGTAAATGAAATCCATAGAAATGCAAGGATACATTTTCCCAGAAGACATGTTATTTTAAAAGATATCGATGATTTGTGGCAAGCTGATTTAATAGATATGCAATCTTTTTCGGAAGAAAACGCAGACTATAGATATGTTTTAATTGTGATTGATTCATTCTCTAAATTTGCTTGGGCTGTTCCTTTAAAAAATAAAACCAAAGAAATAGTCTCTAATGCATTTAACTCTATATTAAAAAGGGGGCGTAATCCGAAGAACTTGCAAACGGATTTAGGAAAAGAGTTTTATAATAATGAATTTAAAAAAATAACACAACATTTCAATATAAATCATTACTCTACATATTCTACAAAAAAGGCTTCAATTGTAGAAAGACTAATAAGAACATTGAAGAGCAAACTTTATAAACAGTTTAGTCTTCAAGGGAGTTATCGATGGATTGGTGGTATATTAGAGTCTATCGTAAATAAATATAATCACACAGTTCATAGAACTATAGGAAAACAACCTGCAAAGATAAGCGAAAAGAATAAAAATAAAATTTTAAGAAGGTACATAGCTCTCGCTCAATCAAAACCAAAATATAAAAATAAATTTAGTTTAGGAGATTTTGTTCGAATTAGTAAATACAAAGGCTGTTTCGAAAAAGGGTACACACCTAATTGGTCAACAGAAATATTTAAAATAATTCTCTTACAGAATACTAATCCTGTAACTTATTTATTAGAAGATAGAAAACATCAACCTATTTTAGGCGCATTTTATAAGCAAGAACTTCAAAAAACTAAACACCACGATGTTTATCTCGTAGAGAAAGTTATAAAAAGACGAAAAAATCAAGTTTTTGTAAAATGGCTTGGATTACCAATTACGGAAAATAGTTGGATAGATAGCACTAATATACTTTAACTCGAGAAATGTATAAATTATATGAAAATGTTTTGACTCAATCATTCTATGTGTGGTTATGGTAAACGATAGACTGTTCAATAATTTAATAAACAGGTTACCAATTGAACTTCACTTGCCTGGTTATAATTTCTGTGGTCCAGGAACAAAATTGAAAGAGCGATTGTTAAGAGGGGATAAAGGTATTAATTTATTAGACGAGTATTGCAAGAGACACGATATTGCATACAGCAAATCAAGAAACTTAGAAGAAAGACATAAAGCTGATATAATTTTAATGAAAATGGCTAGAAAACGACAAAATGCAGCTGATGCAAATAAAGGAGAAAAATTTGCTGCTAATTTAGTGAACAAAACTATGATAGCAAAGGTTTCTACAGGAGCTGGATTAAAGAAGACTTTTCGAAAAATTGTGACTCATACAAAGAAACAAATCAGAAAAATAAAACCTAAGTGCAAAAAGATGGCTATAAAATTAGCTATAGCAGCTGCTAAAGAAATTGCGTCAGATTCAACAGTCACAGTTCCTAGAGTTATTCCAGTACCGAAAACTGGCGGCTTTCTTCCATTAATACCGCTATTTGCCGGCCTGTCTGCTGTTGGTAGCTTAGCAGGAGGAGCTGCAGGAATAGCAAAGGCCGTCAATGAATACAAAATTGCACAGCAACGATTAGCAGAACTAGAAAGACATAATAAACAAATAGAAGCTATGTGCATAGGAAAAGGATTACAATTGAAGCCTTACAAAAAGGGCTTTGGAATTTTTGTATCCCAAAAGAAAAAAAACTAATATATCAGCTACCCAATAGAGCACTAACCAACATAGATATCTTAAAGTATACAAAACATGTTCCATATTTTCGAGGAGTATTCATGAGGGATAAGTTACCAAAAAACACATTTAAAAAAGAATGTGGTATTATAAACCTAGATTCTTCGAAAAACCCTGGAACCCATTGGGTAGCATATGCAAAAATTTACAACTATGTTGAATACTTTGACAGTTATGGAAATTTAAAACCTCCTGAAGAGTTGATAAAATACTTAGGACCATCTATATTTTATAATTATGAGAACTTACAGCGTGATAATGCCTATAACTGCGGTCATTTGTGTATTCGTTTTCTTGAACGATTCTGGATGAGTAGATAAAATAATATGAATATATTAAGGAGTGCTGTAAACAACACTGTTTAGTCTGTCAAAATGTCTGTTACTGTAACCATCAGTGGTAATAAATCTGTAATGCATACCTATTTTCTACCACCCCTGAATATTGACAAAGATTATGAATGTGGTTTATTATACATATCCGTTTTTAATTCTATACCTAATATCAGTGAAAATAATAACATATTTTCATATGGAGACGATGGAGAGCAAATAAAAGTTCCTACCGGTACCTATGATATTAAAGATTTATGTGAATATATCAACAATAATATTAAAAACTGTGAATTAAATCTCAAAGCTAATAACAATACATTAACATGTTCTTTGTTCAGTACAAAAACAGTTAATTTTCAGAATAGTCTTAGTTTTAGCTCACTTTTAGGATTTCCAAAAATACGTCTTGAAGCCAATAAATGGCATGATTCAGCAAATGCTATAAGCATTCTACCACTGTCAGTGATACGAGTTGAATGTGACTTAGTTAAGGACTCTTTTACTAACGGATCAGCGTCACATATAATATATGAATTCATTCCAAACGTTCCACCAGGACATCGTTTTATAGAAAATCCAGGAAATATTATATACTTCCCTGTTAATAAGGAGAGCATTTCTTGTATAGCCATTAAACTGGTTGACTTACATGGAAACATCATTGATTTTAGAGAAGAAAATATAACACTGTGTCTTCATTTACGTAAAAGAAAATGATTGTTTTCAATAAAAGTGTATGTGAAAAAGATAAACATGTTACTTCCACTCGAACAGCGATACTGCACAGTCGTAAAGTAACGAAACATATTACTAAAATAAATAAAGAATTTCTAAGAGCTCTGGGTTTTAAAATATGAGTATATTGAATATAACAGACTCTGCACAATACGATAATTCAATTGAAAGTTATGAAATCCATACATACAATCCGTATGGAAACAGTTTTAAAGAAAACGACGAAATTCGAATACCAATCCACCAGCAAGATTTATATGTTTTGCCATCCGCTAGTTCAATTTTGATTGAAGGATATGGTAAAATCACTGGAAAAGATGGAAAACGTATACATAAAAGTGTTCATTTCACAAATAATCCAATAGCATTTCTCTTCGAAAGTATTAGATATGAAATAAATGGCGTCGAAATTGACCGTTGCAAAAATGTTGGCATAACAACAACTATGAAATCATACGTTTCGATGAATGATGGTGAAGATAGAGCAGCTGAAATGTGGGGGTGGAATGGAATAAAAAATGCTGATGGTAATTTTTGTGTGGTAGTACCGTTAAATAAGATATTAGGCTTTGCGGAGGATTATAATAAAATCATGATTAATTGCAAACATGAACTCGTACTAAATAGAAGTTCCAGTAGTTTAGATAGTGTTTTATATGAAACTGATTATAATTCGTTTGACATAATTATTCAAAAAGTTCAATGGCGGGTACCTCATGTCAAAGTGTCAGACAGGGAAAAACTTTCTTTGCTAAAACGCTTGGAGAAAGATCGAGCAATACAATTTGCATTTCGGAATTGGGATTTATATGAATATCCATTGTTACCAAAAACTTCGAAACATTCCTGGTCAGTTAAAACAGCGTCACAGCTCGAAAAACCCCGTTACGTTATTTTTGGTTTGCAAACAAGTAGAAAACATAGTGAAAGTAAAGATAGTACTATATTTGATCACTGCAAGTTAAAAAATGTTACACTCTTTTTGAACTCACAATATTATCCTTATGAGTCATTAAACCTAAATTTTGTTGATGAGAAATATAGTATATTATACGAAATGTATACTCGATTCCGTCAGTCTTATTACAACAAGCCTTCTGAGCCACTGCTTGATTTGAAAAAATATAAAGAAAAAGCTCCACTTTTTGTCATTGATTGTTCAAGACAGAGTGAAACATTAAAAACTGGACCGGTCGATGTGCGATTGGAAATTGAATGTTCGGAAAATATACCAGATAACACAACTGCTTACTGTCTAATTATTAACGATCGCTTATTTGAGTATAGGCCGTTAAGCAATATTGTGAGGAAACTATCATGAATACTTTTGTAGATATTCAAGGATTTAAAGATGAAACAAATAATATGCTAGTTAAAGAAATAGCTCTAATGGATGAACAACGGTTACATGTATTTTTAATGAAACCGCCATATCCATTCTATAACTTGACAAAAAAAGAAAGACGCGAAGTATGCTGGATAGAAAGAAATAGGAATATATTTTGGAATGAAGGGAATATACCGTATTTTAATTATCAGATGTCTACTAGAATAGCTGAGTTTTTAAAAAATAAAATTATTTATGTAAAAGGAGTTGAAAAAACGTTATGGATAAAAAATATTGTTTGTCATGATAACGTATTAAATTTAGAAGATTATGGATGTCCAAGTATATATTCATTGTATGAGAAATATGGTAACACGCCCGGTATTTTTAGTTGTATGTACCATACAAATATATGTGCAATGAAAAATGTAACCATGTTAAATAAGTGGTATATGGAAAATATAAAGTTAAGTACATAATAAATTGATTATTTTAATTATACCTACCCGCGCCTGTAAGCTATAATTAATTACGAAAATTTATACATACATAAATAATTTCATTAATTTGAAAAGAACTATGTATAAATAATGGAGGCTACTTAAAATAAATACCTATATGAAAAGACACAGTTAGCAAGTTGGTGATTGATTGAATACAATATCTTTATTGTTCAGAACATAAAAATGCATACAGAGTATAAATAACTCTAGATGAATATGATGAACTGATGTAGACAACCATGGTAAACTGCTATGTTGAACTGGTGCTGAAACACACCAGTTCCCTACCCGTTGATGAAAATGCATCAGTTTCCGATTTGTTTGCTGTTGGCGAAGTAGTATTTTCTCATCACATGGATATAATTGGGGTTTCTGGAGCAAAAGTACTTCAAATAGGTCCAGTTATAAACAACTAAATCTATTCAGCCATCTATTCAAATAGATGAATAAAGTAGTTATTGAATAGAGAAATAATTTATAAAAAACGACAGTTTTGATAAGAAGACCGGCGCTTCTCTGCGCCAGGTATGACTTCTTATCGAAAACTATCGTTTTTTATAAATTATTTCTCTATTCAATAACTACTTTATTCATCTATTTGAATAGATGGCGTGAATAGATTTAGTTGTTTATAACTGGACCTATTTGAAGTACTTTTGATCCAGAAACCCCAATTATATACTACTGATGCTGACGTCATCGGGTAAAAAGTTATCATAATCTCTCTTTTTAATAAGTAACGCAATAAAAACAAACTTGTCTAGATATTTTTATTTAAAATACTAATCTAAAATTCTCAATATTTGTTGAAAATAACATAAAAACTAGATTAAAAAATATGAACTATATAATGTTAAATAGCGTTAAATAGGGATTTTAACGCAGGTAAAATAGATGAGGAGACAGTATTAAACCGAAACGTTCACAAAATATAAAGGAAGTGAACGCTCTTGAAAAAAATATAGACCTCTTACCCTATTTTATGAAACAGCTGTTTTTAAAGATTTTAGTCCCGTAGCAAAAATTATGTACTGACTCTCATTTGCCCTTGCATACCTTTTCTGTATGACCCTGTAATAAAGCTACCGTTTATTAAAACGGCATTTCCTGAGCGTTTATTTCAATTATCTCTTTTTAACGATACTTTTTTGGGTATAATGGGCGTACATAAATATTATCCTAGTACATTACACTGGAGGCAATGGAGTGAATGTGTTGAATGGGAGTGTTATGACACTACTTTGTTTGGAGCACTACTTGGCAGGTGCTTCGGCGGATCATAATGCGCGATAACTTGCAGCACTGCGAGAGAAGTGTGCTTTTCTTTAATTGTATTTTTTGGTTAATGCCATAGGTGGCAAACAAGCAGACGAGTCGCCTGATGGTAAGCGATCTCCGTCACCTATGGATACCTAGAACACCAGGGGCATCACAGATACGTTGCCGACCCTATTCACAGCCCGAAACACGTTAAACTTATAAAACTGCTGTTTGTGTTAGAGTTAAAAAGAAATCAGTTAAAATTATGCATAGGCTAATAATAGTAATTATACTTTTCATCATTATAATGAGGTCTAACTTCAGGATAACGAGGTTCAATTACTTAGACTCGCTACTGTTTAGAGCTTCAATTGTTGATGCCACTCTTTTCGGTCCTGTTCAAAATTTCTAATCACATCTAGTCTCTTTTTTTATTAATCAGTAATGAAACGAATTATAAACCTCATCATCATTATCATCACCACTGCTGAACATAGGCCTCCCTCTTTAACCTCCACACTGAACGACAACCAACCTACAAACCTGAATTATAAACCTATGGGTGGCTAACGCAGTTCTAAAACATAAAGATAAACGTTTTCATTAAAACTTTCCCCATTTACTTGTGGACTGTATTTTCGCTTTTTATTTTTCTTTCGTTTCCGCTCGCGTGATATTCTTAAATTGCTACTCGGTTTTGTCAGGTGTTGAGGATCAATCTTGTTTTTGTACAGATCTTCTCTTTCTGTATTCATATTGCCGTGAAATATTGCAAGGCCTCCAAGTATGAATGAACAACATGCGTAATTTTTGAATATTATTTTTTTCATCTCCGTAATGCGAGTCTTTAGAAAAAAAAAATAAGCACGCTTCTGTGTTGGTACTTGTTATGCCTAATTTACTTTTATATTATTTATTATTCAACCTTCTTCATAGATAATACGAATTTGCAGTGGAAATAATTCTTTATAACTGTAAATGCAAAGAAGTGGTTTTATTTATTTATAAGTGGTTAAGAGTTTTTTTTTTTTTTTTTTTTCCCAACAAAGAGATGTTACAAGCGGTATTTTTCAGAGAAATGCAATTTGCCTCAGTTGAGCCCAAACAAAATGTAAAAGAATTTGAATGAATATGATTATGTTTTCCATATTGAAAAATCTTCCGTTTTCCTTGCTTACAATGCCATTCTTTGTTACCGACATCGAGTTAATTTCGGCTCTTGTTATTTTTAGGGTCTGGATATGCTATAAGAGAAACGATGCCTACGCCATCTCCTGCGATCCACCCTGAAGACTCGAGGTCGGGGTCAGGTCGGGTTTCTGCAGCAATGATGGCGTCATGCGGCAAACTTGGAAGGCATCGAGGATCTGTGGCTGCTCGGAGGCGTAACCGTATGAGGGAGATGATCAGGATTATAGGAGGGCGACCTGCGCCCCCGGGGAAGTGGCCTTGGCAAGTGGCTGTGCTTAATCGATACAAGGTTTGTGTAACGAACGGGCTTAACTTGATTGAATGCATGGGCCCCTTGTGTTAGTGGTTAAATCAGTTATGTTGTAGTCAGGTAGTGAATTCTGAAATATCGAGTCTGGATAAATTACTCGAGTATTCAATGCATTCACAGATTGGTTTACGTATTTTTTGATAATAATTGTGAACGTGTGTATCTGAGTTTATTATATGCGATTTAGAACCAATCACAGTTTCATCATCATCATCATTTCAGCCATAAGAGGTCGCTCCGGTGAGAGGTAAGAGTCGCCGGTTGGACATAGGCCTCCCCTATCGATTTCCAAAAGGGCCGGTTGGAAGCGGCCTGCAACCAGCGTTTTTTCTGCGGTCTCTTTTAGATCGTCTCTTCATCTTGTGGGCGGACGTCCTACGCTGCGCTTACCAGTCCGTGGTCTCCATTCGAGAACCTTCCGACCCTATCGGCCATCTGCTCTACGTGCTATGTGCCCTGTCCACTGCCACTTCAACTCGATTAATTTCAACGGCACTGAAACGTGGTCTCTCACTATGGGCCTAATTAGCAAACTCAAAGTCGCCCAACGAGCTATGGAGAGGTTGCTTGAGGTTTCTCTACGAGATCGAATCAGAAATGAGGAGATCCGTAGACGAACGAAAGTTACTGACATAGCCCATCGAATTAGCAATCTCACGTTTATTTGCTAATAAATCCAATTATTTTATTCCAAGAACATACTCAAACGAAACTGCCTATTAATTAATAAACTGGAAATTCAATATTAAATTAGTTTTTCAGATGGCATTTTCAATTTAGAGAATATCACTTTACTTATTTGTAAGTCACTTACTCCGCGAAAATCTCAAATGCACCCATAACGTGCAAAAGTTCAATGTCTGCAGTCACGTAGATGAAATGGGCAAGATAAGCAAAAAGACGTCACTGAACTCTACATTTTCATTCAGATTAAGTGATTACAGTATGATACTACAACATAGCAAGTATTACGTAGATAATATTACCCGAAACGTTAAAAATCGATTCTCAGTCGAAACACAAAATAACCGCTAACATACGCAGTCTGATATGCGGAAAATTCAGTGTTTTTTGTAACTTTGATAATATATTTGCAAAGTTATGAGAAGTTTAGTACAAAGAATTGAACTGAAACAGATAAAGCCTATAAATTCTCCAACCCTAACTAAAGTACGCGTTTGGACAGTTTTTGGTTTCCGTAGTATTACTATAAGGAACCCTTTAAGGTTCATTCTCTCCGCCCTGCATGAAACTTTGCACATTAATATATTTGGTTTAGTTTTCAATTTCTAAGTAATAAAAAAATCGCGGTGGCTCTGGTATATGTGAAATGGGGATGAAGTTTTGTTTCTGAAAGAATGGTTTTATTGATAACTTTTCTATCAATTGTATTTTTTTCTTACTTTGACAGGCAATTTTTGCGAAATAATGTCCACCAACAAAGCAAAATGTTGCCACCTCCCCTGAATTTCTAAACTATTAGACACAGAATATGGTAAACTGGTCATGCTGATATGCTAATTTAAAAACCTTTATTCGATATTATTTAGAAAATTTTCTGATCACATTTTTATGATTTATACCTCGACAAAAATGTTATAAATTCAAGACGTTCTGGGTTCAAACGGCTTTTCTGCCGAGACCTTTTTGTATCTGCCAATCGTTAGATTCGATATTTATAACTCTTGACCCGCCGCGCTTGAATGGGATTCAAGCGCGGCAAGACAAGACTACGGTACTGTGTCCTGTGTTGAAGGTAAGAGGCGCAATGCACCGAGTAGTTCCCAGGTATCTTGCTTTAGGCAACATGGTTGCCTTGAAGAGATCGCTTTAAGCGATAAGGCCGCCTGTTAAAAGCCTAGATAATTACTTTAGTTTATAATGTTATCCTTGTTTTTGTGGTTTTTAATAAAGAGTTATTGTATTGTTGGATACCGATACATACCTATCAAAAATCCAGCGCCATCTATGCCAGGTTTTTAGGTACTTTGAATAATATTTTTTAATTGTAGTTGTTTTTAATATTATTAATAGTTTCCTTTTCGAAAGATTTTCGAGTGGACTGGTAAGTGCAGTGTAGGACGTCCACCCACAAGATGGACAGACGACCTAAAAGAGACCACAGGAAAACGCTGGATGCAGGCCGCTTCCAACCGGTCATTTTGGAAATCAATGGGGGAGGCCTATGTTCAGCAGTGGACGTCCTATGGCTGAAATGATGATGATGATGATGATTCGTTTCTTTTTGTACCTTGAAATAATGTACACAACTACGTCGGTCCAGGAAGCATTTTGCGGAGGCACTCTGGTGTCGCTCCGGTGGGTGGTGAGTGCGGCACACTGCGTGCGGCGGCGGCTGTACGTGCGGCTCGGGGAGCATGACCTTCTGCTGCGGCACAGCGGCGAGCTCGAGATGCGGGTCACTGAGGCTGTCGTGTACCCTGGATATGATCCTGATACGGTCGTTAACGACGTCGCTATGCTGAGGTACGAATTGAAGTCATGACCACATTTTAATAGTTGACTGTTAATGCATTTGATTTGGCCACACCGTCACTAAAATGTCGTTACTTTCTGCCAGCGAGCATCTTTATCCATATTTTCACAACTGGGTCCAAGGCGTCCTACGCTGGTCACTGGTCTTCATTCTAGAACTGGTCACTCTCACGTAGTATTTACATTACCTTTGCTGATCACTAACAATGGATTGCAGAGGTGCTAACCTGTCTGCTTACTGTACGACGGTGGATGGTGCTTTCAACTCCAATTTTGTGCAGTATGACTATTATTATTATCATCAACACTTAGTTATCGATATAATTGGCTGATCACTGTCAAATGAAAGCTAAAGCAATAAAGTTTTTATTTCGCCTTATAAATTTCTCGATTTTACAGCTTATTATTGACAAAATGTTTTGTACAAGGTTTAAAATTATATCTAGATATTTTCCTGGCTAAACAAAGTACCGTCTAGTTTGTTTTATCTCCTACCTTTTATGATCTTTCTCGAGGCTTGACTATTGTTTTTATAGCTTTTGAAATGAGTTACTATAAAACAGTCTACGATGTTTTAACCCAATTTTTATTTACCTACCCACGTGAAGCAAGAAGGTGCTTCAAGGGATGGGAGGGCTTCCCAAGCGTTTTCTTTTCGACTGAAATCTGTATAAGGTGGCTGACCAAAAAAAAAACTGAACAGGCTCACCTTGATATTCCTCGCACATGGCTCCAGGACGTCCTGGTACTGATATGAAACAATACACGGCACACTCGATTGGGGTTTTGAAGCTAATTAATACAAATTGTTATTTTCAGAGCACTTGTGGTTTTCGTCTCGCTGTCAGAAGTTGAATGTCGTTCAGTTAGTGATGAGGTAGTGCTTTGCACGGCGCGTAGATATGTTTTTTAGTTGATTGATTGCATTGACAAGCCTGTTAGCGCAGCTCTTTACTGCGCTTGTAATTAGTCATTGCCTCTCGGTGATACAGTCTACTTAAACGCTTGAGCGGGAGGATTTGAAATGCGATATGATGGTACAACACACTTACCATCAGGTGAGAAAACGTCTCGTTACTCAGTATAAAGACATTATATACAAAATGCGTTTTTTTTTATCTGGCTGTCGTTTAATAATTAATTTGACTGATTTTTACCCTTGCGACTATCATAAAAACAAATGACTTCTAATACCAAAGCGATATTAAATTCCATGATACACATATATCTACTGAAGACCTTTTTCGGTCCTACCCGTTACCCTCATTTCCATCTAAGATGTATTGAATTTTATTGGCGTTTTGTAGTTCGGTATACATATGAAACTGGCAGTAAGCCGCCGACGGGTGCAAAAGTGAGTGAAAGGCCTTTTAAGACTCACAAAATTGCGTTTATTGCAAAATAGTCAAAAAAAATCCTAAGAATTTAAGATTTTGATGACGCGCCGTGTCAGTCGTGCTCTCCAGCCTCTTGCTCGCCCATTAAGGCAATAGACATTTTCCCACTTTGAAGCATCACTTATAACCACCGAAGTGAGAATTTTTTATAACTATAGATGACCATAGGCTTAATATGTTAAAGTCGCATTTAGAGCAAAAAAATGGCGCTTACACACAGTCGTACGTTTCGCTGCTTCTATTTTTGAGGTATTACTCATATTTTCTAAAAGTATAGCTGTTATGTAAAATTTACCTTTGCGTGTAACTGTCGTGTGTTACTTTCATGTATATTTTTCTATCGCGCGAAATGTCCTTAATCGCGTTTCGGTCTTTGGGGTTTCCTAGAAAAACATTCAATTTTGATATGACACCATTTTTATAATTTTAAGTTAACCATGGAAGTAGAAAAACTTATAAGAATAACCAAAATTGCTACAAGTTTTAAAAGAGGGCCTTAAGGCTGCACTCTACCGAGGGGCGTAGAACTGTGGGGCCAACAGTTCGAAATGTACAGTGATAATAATAAGAAGCATAGAATCCGTCACGTGATTTACAAAGCGTATAAGGCCGTCTGTTGAATAGTATGTAGCCTTTGGAATCTTTTACAGTTCCCTAGTACATTAAAATAGTGTACAACCATGCAATTTGCCGTCCTGTCAAAAATATATCTGTTTCGTTCTGGTAACAAAAAATTGGCATATGAGTAAAGAGTGTGAAATGTTTAATTATTAGCACTACTTCTATGGTTTAGTCCTTTTTCTGAGATACAGGTACAATACAACCACACTTTATTGACACCACAGATAGGATATAACAAGCAAAAAAAAAATAAAAAAAATAGTGACTACTATAATAGTGTGAACTGTCTTTTGACTTTTAACCAAAGACTTAGTAGCTATACCTAGTCTGTGCCTTCAACGGTCTATGGGTAGTCTAGCTGTTTTTGTAGTGTTAGCTTGTATTTTGCTTAGTTAATAAAGGCACTTGCCATAAAAAAGGCAACTATCAATTTAAACGAAAGATATGTTATCTAGATCTAAAGTCATCTTCTAATATACTAAAATTGATGTGTATATGTTTTTATGTATGTTTCCTATTGACTCCAGAATGGCCGGACCGATTTTGACGGGACTCATTGGCAGATAACTGATGTCATAAGGAGTAATCCAAGCGGGTGAAACAGCGGGGCGCAGCTAGTGCACTATAAATAAATTAAAATAGTTTATTTATTGGATGAAAATGGTGTCTTCAGGTTACCGTTCCCTGCCCGGCCGGACTTAGGGCATGGTGTGGCGTGTCTACCCGCGCCGAGGCAAGTCCTCGCGCCTCACACTTCGTGCGTCATCCTAGGGTGGGGCAAACGACGCGCTACAGACGTACATGGGACCAGGGTGCTGCATGAAGCACAGGTAAATACACTAATATTTTGACGATTGGTTTAGGTAAATTAACGATCGGTAAGAAATTCTAAAATTTCATAGTAGCATTTTTATGCTAATAAAGTTTTAACTTTATTTTTAAACATTCTAATACATAATATGGCTTGCTGTGCGCGTTGGCTTCGCTGTAAGCGCAGCAAGCATTAGATGGCAAATAAATAAATAAGTCTCTGAATTTCAGTTTTATATTACAAGAGCCATACAAAATACACTTTTTTATACATAAGCTAATTTTTAATCCAAAAATGTACGGTTCCTGTGGAATCGTGGGTAAATCCCCGGGGCACAACTAACAAATTAAATATTCAAGTATTTTCCTTAACAACGCGTCGTAGGATCTCTTTTGTAGTAATAAGCACTTACTTAATGGATGAATTTCACTATGAATGGGCGGATAATTTGAGAAGGCTGGTTAGTAGGTAGTAGTATCTACTGGTAGGGTTGATTCAACCCAAACTGAACGAGCTAATGGATATTATTTTCTTGTTACTAGGTAGAGACTACTAAGGTGGCATTCTGATCATGAAGCTCTTAAACGCGTATTTTGAATTCTAAAGGGAATGGTTATCCAATTTAATGATTACTTATGGTGTAGAACCATACATTTTAGGCTGTAATGATTTTATAATTCTAGACTTTTATCGGATTTTATCGCGTGTTTACATTATTTAAATTCCTGACGATTTAAACACTTTGCGGTGTTCGTGTTCACAGCTCGACTATATCTTGGATTTCCATAGAAATGTTTTGAAATTATTAACATATAGCGTCAAAGACTTTTAGTTAAAATGTTCCTTATGTACGCAGTAGTCGCTTACAGTGTAAGTATATAAGTCTTATAGTTCTGCGCCGGACTTGAGATTTTATTTAATGACTGGATCCTAAGCAGGTGGTACTTGCCAATCATCCTCTTTATTAGAATTTGGAATTTTTTGAATTTCAACTGCCTCGAGAAGCATATTTTTAAATGAAAAGCTTCGTATAATTATACATAGAACGCACAACGCGTAGGAAATTATAGTCAACTAGCCGTCCGCCCCGGCTTCGCACGAGTGTAAGCTCGGCCTTCGGCCTCGCTACAAAATATAATATAGCCTATGTCACCCGGGGATAGTGTAGCTTCCCAACAGTGAAAGAATTTTTCAAATCGGTTCAGTAGTTTCGGAGCCTATTCATTACAAACATACAAACATACAAAAATAGGTACAAATCTTTCCTCTTTATAATATTAGTGTAGATAAACGTCCGTAGTTTCATAATTTATGTTAATATAGCTATACATAATTTACGTTGAAACAAAACAATTTTATCAAAACAAACCGTATATTTATACATTTACGGCTCAGTTCTATATTGTTGGTTCAATTCGTACCACATCGTCAAAACTCGTGAACCGCCGTTGATCAAGCGTAACGGCAATAATGTCTAAATTCGCAAGTTGGAAAGAAATGGACCATGGTTTTATATTTGAGGTGAAATAGACATATAGTCTTGGTACGTGTGTGAAAAGGTATCCTGCGTTATCAAATTACTATAATTATGATGATAAAAATAAGTAACTAATGGATTTTTGTGGCTATTTGGATGATAAACAGTAATATAAGTATGTATGGAGTATTTACTTACCGACGATATCTTCCGCCATCTTTTTTACATTTGTTTTGTTATTCTTGCCATATTTCACGGAGCACTTATCATTGTTACGGATTGCACAACTATCACGTGACAGATGTGGATCCAACTTGTCCCAATATTGAGTCGGGACAAGTTGAGTATTGCCGCGATTAACGCGTCATTGTGGTATCTTTGTATTTTTTGATCGAAGATGAAAAGGGAAAAGTATTAAAGGAAATCATCCTAGAAATCTTTAAGAGTTAGGTTGGTGCCCTTATGGTAATAGGTAGTAAGTAGAAACATGTGGCATTTCCAAACCTACATGCCCCATCAAATACTATTAGGTAAATGAACCACGACATTTATTTGTTAGATTTCCAGCTTGTTTCTAGATAAAGGTCGCCCCGAGATGCTCGCTGAGGCATGTTCCGTCACTCTAATCACATCAAGCCATCGCCTTGGACATGTTTCGGTCGAAAAGGATGGAAGTTTAGGTCCGAAACTATGTGGTGAAGCGGGTGAGATCTGGGAATCTTGACTGACTGATCTTCTGTTGAATAGAGTGCTTTGGCGAAAATACAACAATGATAATCAATATATCTGAAAAGTATGGCCTCAATTCAGAAAAACAAGGGAGATATGGTAAGGTGGCATGATAGGTGAGAAAAGCATATGGCCTGAATCAGGCTTGGTGCATATAGTCGAATGCACCCAGCAGACCTAAATAAGGCACAGACAGAAGGAGAAAGAGGAGAAGGAGTCAAAAGCTAAATTAGCTGGCAAAAAGCTGGCGTCCTGAGTAAGGTTAGGCAGTATTTCGCACCGGGCAGTTGCTTACTCTATATCAAGTCCGATCGTGTGTGGAATACTGCTGTCATCTTTAGGACGGTTCAGCCCACAGAAAAGAGAAGGGAAAAAATTCTCACTTCAGTCATCATCTTCATCATCAGGCAGAAGACGTCCACTGCTGAACATAGGCCTCCCCCTTTAACCTCCACACTGAACGACATCCTGCCATCTGCATCCACTGGATGCCCGCGACTCTCACAATGTCGCCGGTTCATCTAGTGGGAGGCTTTCCTACGCTGCGTCTTCCGGTTCGCGGTCTCCACTCGAGAACCTTTCTTCCCCATCGGTTAACAGTTCTTCGAGCGATGTGGCCTGCCCATTGCCACTTCAACTTGCAGATTTTAATAGCTATGTCGGTGACTCTGGTTCTTTGGCGAATATCTACGTTTCGGATGTTATCGCGCAAAGAAACTCCGAGCATAGCTCTCTCCATTGCTCGTTGTGTGACTCTGAGTTTTTCCAAAAGGCCAACAGGTAAAGACCACGTCACAGTACCATATGTCATCACTGGCAGCACACACTGGTCAAATACCTTTGTCTTCAGGCACTGTCGTATCTTGGACGAGAAGATGTCAAGCAATTTCCCGAACGCTGCCCATCCGAGTTGGATTCGTCGGGCAACCTCTTTGCCTAAGTTGGACTTACCTAACTGAACAATCTGTCCAAGATAGGTGTAATGGTCAACAACTTCGAGAGTATCGTTCCCAACAATTACCGGTACGGGTACAACATGGACGTTGGACATGACTTTTGTCTTGTCCATGTTCATTTTAAGACCCACCAGTTGAGAAAGGCTACTCAAAAAAGGCTCACTTCAGTGGTTCAGCCAAATACCAGTTCAAAGCTCTTGAATCGGTAGACCGGCGTGCTGCTTGAGTCATAGACGATGAGAAGTTAGTGGCTAAAAAACTTCTCAGTCTAGAACACCGCAGTAAATTTGCGAGTCTGTATATTTTCTCTTTTTAAGATAAATTAGGATTATTTAGGATATTGTTTATCTGTTTATTGTTAGCACATTTGCAATATTTTCGATGATTAAAAAATGTGTGTTCTAGCCATTTGAAGACCATCAGCTATTTTGTAGGGAGTTTTTAAAATTTTGTATTTTTAATACTTGTTAGGGTTATGAAAGAGCATATAAGTATCTCACCAAGTTAAATCAGTTATATCAAACATTATACTAAATTTCTTAGATCTCAGGACGGAGACTCAATGAACAGTAATAATAAAAAGAAAATGAAAGGGAGAAACGTGTAATTTGTTAGAATGAAGACCGAAAACTACGCCATTCATTCATAGTCACACTCAAAGTAAAGACACCTACTTATTTTGCTTCATTTTCTTGCAAACTACTTATTCTGAAACAGGAAAAAAAAATACGTAGTAGGTAATTCAAAAAGCAGTAGCCAGTATACTACAGTGAAATGTTATAAGAAAATGTTTTCATTACGCTTTTTACAATTGTGCTGCAATTGTAAAAAGCGTAATGAAAACATTCAGAGCAAAAATCATGACAGGGTAAAGTTACTAATTACAAAATTTACCCACGTGTAATTAAACTTACCGTAAAACGCAGTTTGAATATTTAAAATATTTTTGTAATTTTGTGTGAAATACAAGCGAAAACGTGAATATTTAAATAAGCATTTTCCACATACCTTTATTTATGATAGACTCCGCACTGCAAGTTCATCTACTCTTTTAGCACGAACACGATCTTCAGTTCGATCTTCAATGTCTTGGCAGTAGCATCTCAGACGTCAACACAAAAATGACAGTGTAAAAACTACAAATTAATGATATATATATAGAGTGTAAAAACTCTTAGAAAGCAGTTGCACAATATTGGAAACGATAGAAAATTAGTGGTTAGGTAGTTATACTAAACTAACACTAAATTGCTCTCGTGACGTCATAAAAGGTACAAAAAATGCGACACATTGGGTTTTCATACGATGCAAAAAAAGTTTTCGTTCGAAAATAATATAGATAGATAGAAACTCTTTATTGTGTACACCAGAAATAAAAATTACATACAGATAGAAAACACTTACGAGCTAGTGCCACAAGTGGCGGCCTTATCGCTAAAAGTGATCTCTTCCAGGCAACCATTAATATAGTACAAGAACATTATTTTTTATCGCAAAAACCATGTTCAAGGACGAAAAACTCTTCGATTGCGACGATCCGATTTTGTACACGGACGAAGGGAATTTGACATACTTGCGGGATCTATAAAAATAAAGATTTGTGGTATATCTATATACGTTATGTTGTAGCAGGTACTTTACCTGGTACTGCTAGGTTAGAGATTTAAATTTCAATCTCGCTCGAGTCACTAGACGTTTTACGTTATGTTCAAATATTTGTTTAAAGACCAAGTGAGTAGACATAAATACACTCGTTTGGTACATGTTTTATTCAAGAAATTGTTGTTTCACAAAGCAGAAAGTTTAAGATATGCAATAAGCTTTGTAGTCAAAAGTTAGAGTCTGTGCCACAGATCAGACAAAAAAGAGAAAAATGTGCCTTAGTACAATTATTGTTCGTGTTCAAAATAAATGTCAAAAAAAAAACACTATTTCACTTAACTGTGAGTTAGGCTCACTTACTTATTATTACCATCGACAACTAAGTACGTTACATCCATGTTATTACGCACACTAAGAAACTTGTAGTGACACCAATGAACTACAGTGCAGTGCAGTGTTTTGTAGTGGTAGGACTCTTTTTCAGTGGTCCGCCTGTCGAAGTACCACACCTTTGTCAATTATTTAACAGCCAAGCAGTAGTGTGCAAACACTAGATACTGTGTAGGTAAGTGTCTGTGTCTGTAGAAGCTCGACGGGGAGAAATTCGGGAGGACATTCCACACTACAAGTCCGCGAAAGAAAGCAGCGGAACAACAGGACGGTGTGGAATATCCTTTAAAGTTGGTCAATTATACTCATCATTGTGAACAACTTTTACTGTGAGACCAACCACGAAATCGCAAAATAATATCAGCTGTTCCATACATTTAGTCGAGTGTCAATGACCGTTTTCTTTGAAACAAGTGATATTTTTTTCACAATTTCAGAGTTGCTCCTATTGTAAAAAAAAATCATAATGATGGGTACTATGAACTTCTTTCGGCTTAGTACACCATTTCCGTATAACCAAGTATATTCAGGCAAAAAATCACGTCGATCCATTGCTTTGTTGCTCCGTCAAAGGAAAAACAACAAACAAGCACACTTTCGCATTCATAATATTAATATGGAGATGTGTTTTAAAATGTATGTCGACTTATTAGGTATCAACAATTCAGCAAGGCGTGTGTCGCCGTTCGTACTGGCAGTACGCAATCACAGACGACATGGTGTGCGCGGGCCGCGGCCGCAGAGACTCCTGCGCAGGTGACTCGGGAGGGCCGCTGCTCTGCAAGGATCGCACCATGCGATATTATTTACAGGTAAGATCGTGGAAAACCCACACATATAAATATCTGGGACATTTTTGCACACACGATCATCTGACCACAAACTAAGCAAAGCTTGTAATATGGTTGCCAGAGACTGATTGATATACGTACATAATATATTCTTAAACACATACTTAAATAGATATTAACACCCAGACATATAACAAACAAATGTTCATCACATAAATGTTTGCCATAGGTGGTAATTGAACCCACACCCCCAAGTGCAGAAGGTAAGTTCACAACCAACCAAGCCACCGAGGCAGTCACATAAATTATCAGCATGCCTAGCACGTTTCTCATTCCTGTAGGAGAAAAAACTTTTTTAAAACAAGCTTTTACACTGAAAAGAAAAATCTGACTTTCCTGCTGAGTCTTGCAAGAAGGAATCGGTTTTAGAAGGCAAGATGACATTTTCTTCCTAAATTTAGGAAAGAAAGCCTAAATTTATGAAGAAAAAGGTCTCTCAGCAGGAATGTGAAGGTTTTTTTTTTTAGTTTAGGTAGGTTTAGGTGTGCGTCCTTCAGTAAGGTAACGGCATTTTATTTTATTTGTATTCTTATCAGCAAACCACCAACAACGAATACCATGGAGATACATAAAAATAACTGGTCTGCCATATTGGGTTTAGAATGACGTCGCTTAGCTAACCATGCATTGTCATCCAAACTCATAGATTTACGTAGCAATTTTTTTAGGTCTGTGTCCAAACTAAACGTGTATGCAAAATTTCAGCTCGCGCTTGACCTGAAATGTTGCAACATAACTGGGGATAACTGTTTTAAAATTCAGTTGCAAGGTTTGACTTTAAGTAGGGCAAGTCGAATAAAAGATTGTAAAAATAGTGACGACAAAAATTTATGATGGTTCACGTGCTAAGCCTAAGCTAAGAAGGCCTAACATAACCTCTTATTCCTTTCTCTCGCTCTTAAGTAGAGAGAAGAAGGGAAAGTTTGTTGTAAGATTACAATAAAATGCTTCATCTATAATAGAATCTGAATATTTTACATAAAACCTTGGTATTACTTGAGTCTCCCTGCACAAACACAAGGATTGATCGATGTACAGCTGGAGATGAAATTCAAACCATTTTATTTAATTTGCGTGATAAATCGTGGTGACGAGACAAGAATTCAGATAGACCGTTTAGAGATTTTACGATTTAAAAGCATTTTATGCGAAGCCGAAATAAGGGTACATTATGTATGTGTCCATCTAAAGCCTAAGCGCCTCAATCGATTTTGATAAATGTGGAGTCGATAGATTAGTGTAAATTCAGGGAAGGTCACGGGTATATGACGTCATCGTAAATACAAGACATACAGGGTTACACGGAAAGTGTATACTATGCCGAAAGGGGTCCATCATTATGACTAACTTTTACTATGATAACAACTAAGAAATCGCGAAAAAATATCAGCTGTTCCATAGAAAACGTTCATTCACTCTCGACAAAATGTATGGAACAGCAAAATATGTTTTGGCGATCGCAGAGTTGCTCTCTTATTCATTCATTCTTAATTTTCATTCAATTCGGCTTAGTAAAAAAAAAACGTATTGCACTTCATCCGTCGTTAAAACGGAAATACACAAACAATTTTGAAGATGAACTTGTGCAAAGTAACGCCTGATTCAATCAATTATATTGAAGAGCATCGATATTTTCTAATCTATCTGTATATATATATATATATATGTATAATAATACATACAGAGGAACATAGTACCTCCTCCTTTTTGGAAGTCGGTAAAAAACCTGAACCCCTATTTGTCCTGGTCACACTATAACTTGAGAACGCCTTTACCGATTTCATTAATCTATTTTTAAAATGTTTTCTAATACTTCGTAGAAGGTTCTTACATTAAAAACAACGGCTGGACTGATTTGGATGAAATTTTGTATTCCTGGTGCGGGTCATAGTAGCGAAAGGCCGAGCTTACACCCGTGCGAAGCCGGGGCGGGTCGCTAGTAATTAATAAATATGAGTGTTCCGGTACATGATTCAGTTCACATTAAATTATCTAAGCAAGTAAATTACGTAAATTCCCATGAGACTTATTCTCGTTTACATTTTCGATTACCTTTTATTGAGTACAAATAGCTCATTAATTTCGAATACGTGTTTATTAAATAAATATACACGTTTCTAAAAACGTGAGGGGTTCGAGGACTTTACAAGTGAGTTTGGGTCAATAAATAAATCTAATAGAGCCTAGGGGTCAACATCTTACGAGAAGTAGTAGGCACGAGTTACTGCCAGGTTAGTTTTGCTTTACGTTGAATTTGACGCAATTGATGAAAATCCGTCCGGGATATCTACCAAATTTCCTGAAAATAAGATTAGCATAATAAAGCCACCTCGTTCGCGCTATGAACAATGATCATTCATTATAAAGTAAATAATAGCTAATATACTAGCTTCTCGACATCGTGACTATCTTTAGTTCCATGACTTTTAATAATTCGTCTTTTATCCATACGAAACCATTATTTTATTTAAATTTGGGTTTATGCGACAATATCTTTACGCGGTTTTAATTGAGAATCAGCCCCTGTAACAGCTTATAGGAGAACTTTTGCACTTATGAAATATAAACTTTATAAAAATTGTATATGTTTCATTGTGTACACCAGAAATAGATCAAAAGATATATAAAAACTTACGAACTAGTGCCAAAACTAGCAGCCTTATCTCTAAAAGCGATCTCTTCCACGCAAACATTGTATGGAAAGAATATAGAATTGTATACAGAGTTACGCGGAAAATGTGTAGTAATCCAAAAGTACCCACTATTAGACCTCTACTATGAACAATTTTTTTACTATGGGACCAACTATGAAATCGCGCAAAAAATATCAGCTCTTCCATAGAAAAAAGTCATTCTTGCTCGACAAAGTGTATGGTATAGCTCATTTATTTTTCGCGATTTCAGGGTGCGATTGATCCCATAGTAAAAGTTGTTCATAATGAAAAGTATAACCAAGGATTCAATATCGTCCTAGGTATAACGGACCCCTTTCGGCGTAGTACAGCCTCTCCGCGTAAACCTGTAGAGTTTTGTGATAAGCCTAACATAATTTTGTATTTTTTGTGGTTATAGGTTTTACCTTTTACAACACTTAGAAGCAATTTTAATCCATAAATTTAACCCATTAGAATGCTCGCGTAGTCGACAAAACGGTTCTAGCTAAGTACTTATCTCAATTTTAAAATTCTGGATAAGTTTTTAATGCCATCAAATGGAATTTACATACGACGCTTTTTTATAATACCCAAAGGGTTGCTTAGCATAATTTTTTGCGCTCTAAACGCAAAAAGTATCTGCGTGGGGGTGGAAATTTTTTATAGAAGAGTATTTTGTTTTTAGTAATCTACTAAATTCCATCTACAATATTTTGATGGTCGTAATATTTATTTATGGTTGACAAGGTATGACGTTAGCGTTTGACAACAGCTGACCATCACCTGATGCTAAGTGAAGGTATGCTCGAAGAGAGTAGAATAAAAAAAATAAAATTGTTAGAACATGGTAGGTAAGAATACATACAAGTAGCATAGCATACAGGGTCATACAAATGGAAACGTATCTCATGTCGTTGCCAGGAGAGAAATACAAATGTGAGGTTTAAAAAAATACTTAGTATTGTTCAAGTTAAAAAAATTAAGAACCCAGGTATGCCCTAAAGAGGTGACTAGTACCACCGGAGAATGGGCAGCAGTGTCCTTTTAGTGCACGGTGAACATACTGCGAACCCCAAGCCGCCTGCCAAGCGGCATGGCAAGCCTGGGATTATGACAAAACCCCACGCCAAAACCATCTCTCTAAGAGGGAGACCTTTGTTCAGCAGTGGACGTTTACTGGCTGATGATGAGATGTGTGTTAAAAAATATTTCTATGTCAAAATCGCTTATTTTAACTAAATTAAAAAAAAAAATAAGAAGAATAAACATGTCAATTTCTACTAAATATATTAATTGTAAAAAAAATCTAGCTCCTAGTCTCGAACTTATGTCAATTATTTACATTACATCAAAACATCAAAACATTTTTATCACTAAGAAATTCTGAAATTTCATAGCAGCATTTCTGTGCGTTTTACGCGTTCCTTTTTACCTCACACCTGCAATTTGTGGAATAATAATTTCCTGCAGTAGTTAGCCTAGAGATCCTGTGAAGTTTGGTAGCAATAGGATCAACAGATTTTTTGGTGTTTTATTATTTTCCCAAAAAAAAAAACAAGAGCAAAAATTTATAATACATTGACAATGACATTATTACATCATAGAAAAAAAATTACATTTATGTCAAAGACGTCAGCTGTTGCTACCAAGGAGGTTGCTTCATGGAGGTATATAACGCGGGTGAAACCACGGGACACAGCTAGTTCTAAATAATTCTGAACTAATAATAAATGAAGGCATGTTTAAGCTAATGTGAATAGTTTTTTATCTATATCAACGTGCTCCACCCTCGACCACTACGTTGCTTATCATCCATTCAAACGAGTTGTTGGCCAAAAGCAAACCAATAATCAGTTGAAAAAAATGCGGTGCTTCCAGTGAGATGTAATTAAATATCTTAAGGTGCTTCGGTTTATTTTCACGTCAGAACGTTCGCAAAAATACTTTCTTATATTTTTTTGACGTAGCTTCAGGGACATACAGTACAAGATTTTACCTGTTTTCCTTGTACCGGTCACGTAAGATCCCCGATTCACGTTGATTTAGGCAATGATTTTCTGAAGACGTGTTGGGTTGTGAAATTCAACTTGATTATTTTGAAATAGATACCAAAGTGTTCGGGACATTTTTACAAATTACACCTGTGTCGTGGATACGGCCGTGTGTTTTTCGTGAATACGTGAAGTTTTACTTTGTGCTACGCGTACCAAGTCGCGGGCATCAACTAGTATGTCTCACTCAACGTTACTAATTCTTTAATCATTTAGCTATCGAGTGGTGTAATAAGATTTTGGATGTAGATGATACATATGCAGCTGCGGCATCAAACTATAATAATAGGTTTAAAAAAAACTGTGGTATCCCCCGATTTTTTTATAATCAAGTTTTTTTTTTAATTGCCTCACACTATGGAAGCAAATTTAAAGACGTATTCACGTCAAAAGTTTATCCAATAAAAAGTATTTAAACCAGCCAGGCGGTCCAAAACTCACTGACATTATGGGTTGACACTGTATGAACTTACTTTTACTTTATAATTGGTTTCAGGGTATAACGAGTTTTGGAGACGGGTGTGGGAAGCGCGGCAAGTACGGCATTTACACTAGGACTTCCGGATACGTGGCCTGGATGAAGAGCGTTATGAACAATATGTATTTTGATTAGAATTATCACATATAGGTATCTCAGAGATAATAAGAAACAGGAGTATTTTTATACCTATGAAGTATTACTATAACGTAAAGTTTACAAAACTTTAATTAGATTGGCGGACGCTAAATAAGGCTAGGCTTACAAAGATACTTCAAAATAAAATGTTCTCTGTTGTCACACGAGATTCTTGAAACAAAACTACAAGACAATTTCAATGCACGAATTTCTTGAATTATATTAACAAAAAAAAAAAAAAAAACTTGTAGCGCACAGTGAAAACACTAAAAGCGGTTATATAGTTTAGGCTCCTTTCACATTAAAGATTCTAGCACTAAAATAAGGAATGCGTTCCATTTACGGAATTTATTTTATTCTAGCCTTTGTTTGATCGTTTTGTTAAGAACCGTTTTCTCACAATTTTTTTTTGTGGAACTTTTGTAAAATTAACAATGCGTTTGCTCCACGTTTCATGTCATCAGTGAAGCATAGCAGATACGATGTAATGGCGACAGGCATACAGACGCCAAACGTATTTTTTTTTATCACAGCTGCAATAACATTATACAAAAGTTAATAAAACATTTACTTTTAATATTGCACTGAAGTACTACAGTCTTACGTTCAAAAACCTGTCGAAAGTGATCAGAATTCGAGGTTTTCATTCAGCTTTTTACAATGTTATTTCTGCTGTCAGAGTAAATAAACGAATGGAAATAGTGTACAATCGCGATGCTACCACGTGTTTCAATTAAATATGCTATGCGCATGTTTCTGCTAAAAATGCCACGAAAGAAAGAAACATAAAATTCGCAATCACGCTACTAAATCAAAATATCACTTGACGTTACTCTACGTCTTGTCATTTTAAAGTAGCCGTATATATGTACCTAGACTATAACATAATTCTCCTCGGAAACCAAACTTTGAGCAAAGGCTTACCTACTCTTAAATTCGTGAACAATACCGCAGATAAAACGGATTACATCCCTTTGTAGAACTCAACATCAGGCGAGGTGGCGGACAAAGGCAAGCCGATTAATAAATAAAATAAAAAATAAACTTAGGTTACACTTAGTAGAAAACACTCTGCTCTATGGTAGAAAAGGTAACTTGTGAAGCACTATTTTATAGATGTAATTATATTTATTGGCAGATATATTTTCCTCTAGTGTGAAGTTGTAAATAACAAAATACCTGAAAATGCCACCAATGAGGTTTGTTATAAAGTTTTGCCTAGTTGTGTCATCGGGAGGAAAAACATCCCTTTGGCACAACAGGTAGTGCCTAAGGAAATATCAGTTCGCCTTGGCACTACAGGCATCGTTTGGTGTTATTGAGATAATATTTTCCCCATTGGCACAACAGGTAGTGTTTAAGGGATAAGCAGTTTCCCATTGCACTACTGGTAGTGTCACGCAGTTGTGCCACTAGTAAGTCACGTAGGCAAGACCGTGTGAAAACATCAGAGACGAGCCCCTCAGCAAATTTCCCATTTCCATGACAGGCAGCGTTATCAATTAGTTAAGTTGCTGCCGTTATCTCGCACGGAAGGTTGACGAAGCAGTGGAATACATTATAAACTTCACGCTGAAATATACATTTAACTTGTGTTTCTCATCCCAAGTTTGCGTACTCAAATATTAAATCCATGTAGAAGGGGAAACATGTAATCTGTCATGTCATTCAAAGCCAAATCTTCATAATTACATACACTTAATTTAAATGCTATTACTGCAAAGAGATATGATAAAATATCGTGTATACTCTACAGACATAGAGCTCATTGTAAACATCACAAAGGCGAAGATAAACTCCGCATTCACGCAAACCAAACAATCGGAACATTGAGCATTAACAGTTTATTAATTTTGCCGAACAGAACAAAGGGAACAGCCAAACATCGGAAATTATTTGTTGATCACTCTAAAACTCACTCTCACTCAACCATTCAAAGGCTCGTAAATTGTCAATTTATAAGAATGCTCGCTTGTGTTTTAGAGTGGTGACCACGAATCAGGAAACGTAGCGGAGGACGCCCCAAGACTCGTTGTAGGTTTACGATACGATTACGATATACGTGAGATGGATGGCGGTGGCTGGAAAAGAAAAGCTAAAAATCGGGCTGTGTGGTGTGCCTTAGCAAAGGCCCATGTCCAGCAGTGGGCTAGAAATAAAAGCTGATAATGATGATGAGGAATGCTCGTTTAAACCTGAAAAAGAACTAGTCGTATCAGCATCACATTTATAATAATAATTAACTAAATTTGTGCGTGTATACTCGTAGGTTTGTGTTTGTCCGCACTCAACTCTGTAACAACTGAATGGATTTAAATGAATTTTGGTATGGAGGTAGTTTATAATATTATTGATATTAATTCAATTCATACAAACTATTTTCGGCTAAAATCACCGTTCCTGTGGAATAACGGGAGAAACTAGTTTGTTACTAAACTAGATAGTTTCTCCATGAATGCTGATTATTACTTGTGAACATTTGACTATCTGCGCCAATACAATTCAAACTAACAAAAAAATGAAGATTAACATAGATTTCAACTTAAGTATCTATTTATAATTTTAATTAACAACCGTGATAGTTTAAGACAGTGTTTTATTTATAAATATGTTGATCAAATTAATTAACACGTAGTTACACTAATTTTGATATTAAATGTGGAAGTAAAGTCTCTCTACGTTTACATTTACAGTTGTTTTTTATTCAACCATTATTATTATTATGCTTTCTTAGCCTCATCCACCGAAACAATAGGTATTAAGAAAATTAGAACATGATTGAAAAATTCACTTACAAACGTAATAATTTGCATTAAGTATCTAATTAAAGAAAAATATTAATTAACAGCAGTACGATTTTAATGACGAGTTAAATCAAATCAAAAAATATATATAATAAAACCCACATCACCAATAAATAAATAAAAAAAACATTAATATAATAAAATGATTAACAAAAGAGCGTTTTATTTACTTAATACGAGAATTACTTACGTAAGATTAAGCCGGTTGCTCCTACTGTATTACCACCGAGTATACAGGGTTACGCATATATCCTGAACTAAGTTGAAAGGAGGTCATTGTACTCATCGTTATGAACAACTTTTACCTGAAATCGTGAAAAAAACAGCTGTTCCATTTACTCTGTCGAGAGTTAATGACCGTTTTTTAACCGATTTTAAAAAGGTGGTGGTTCTCAATTCGGTTTTTTATTTTATGTTACCTCAGAACTCAGTCATATGCTTTATCCTGTATGTACATGAAAAGCAAGACAATGCCGCACGTCCACACTCAAATGAGTACGACCGTCGCGTTGATAGCCGTTGATATTACATAGTCGGAGTTACCGGCTTATCCACTCTTTCGTGAGTAATTCCCGTATTATACAAACAAAATTGTGTAAAAACCTCGTCGTTTTCTATAATAACAATAGAAAGAACCTTCACATTAAATGTGAAGCGGTAAATAATTATATGTCAAAAAGGATTGTTTCAATATCTTCGGGTTCCCTGGCAGTGTCCATGAGCCAAGGGACGAGACGCCAGACGCCGGTGTACTGCGCAGACTGAGCGCCCCACGGACGACGCTCCTCCTTTACAACATAAATAAATCACATGTTAAATAAGTATATATATATAGTAAAAATATTTTGGAGAAAATTAAACAAAAAAAAACAGACCTTTACCGGGATAGACACCGCTATTTCCCCTTCTTTACATATCTATTGCCTGTCTTAAGTTAGATCAATGCTCCAACTAGCACAACAGAATTCAGTGCGATCAACTTTGTCGTGGCAGTAGCACGTCAGACGTCGATATAAAAATGCCCAATTGCGCCATAGTAAACTGTACAAACAGCTCGAAAGCAGTAAGCAACACGAATAGAGTTAAACTACCTCTAAATGATCTCGTGATGCCATGGTAGGCACAAAAATGCAGCACGTAGGCTCATGTATATATTATAATCAAATCACGTAGGATTTTCAGTATTACGGTAAACAATTCGCGTCAAGTGTAACCATTAATTGAAATAGTAAACGAAATTGGTACATGATAGTCAATAATCGATTTATTATTCACAAAAAACAATAAGTTCATACAAATACGCAAGATAAGTAGAGATTTTTCGTTCTAAAAGTGCAGGCCTCTCCACCGTATTTTTGTAATATTTTATATGCGTAATGTGGCGAAGGGGCGTACACATTTAGAATGAAAGATCTCTACTTCTTTATCGCTTCCTGTTTGTTATTAGGAAATTTCCAAGGTTTTAAAATAAATAAAAGAAGATTAAAGTTTTAAAAGAAACGAAATGAAATTCTTAGCTTGGGTCAAGATTTGCGAGGACTCGATTAATGGAAGATTGATTACGATTTTGTTTTACGCAACTCACAGTAGACGTTGATTAATTAAAATCTTCTGTTGAAAAATAAGAATAGAATTTCAAATAGCGTTAACTATTCGTGAGAATTATTTACTCCTAATAAACAAGTTACTAAGGAGTCGATAAACTTTTATTTTATTATTTAACTGAGTTTTTTATTTATAGTTTAATTTAGATTTAATTTAGTTAGGTATTTATAACTACTTTAGTATATTTCGTGTATGTTAATTTTCTGTTTTTTAGTTATGCATAATTAAAAAAAAATTACAAAAAAAACTGAGAAGGTGGAAATTGGCGGCGTCATGGAATCCCATAATAAGAAAGTGTACATACCGCGGTGTAGATAATATCTATCGATACAGTTGGTCTTGAGTATAATAGTGACTACCGTGCGTTTTTTGCATGATCAAGTTAAGTAAGGGTGAAAAAAAAAAGACCCACACTTCTCGCCAGATTCGTCTGCAGTCTTCAGCATCTTCCCGGTATATATATTCCACTATGGTCTTCAGTCAGCTCGTGACCACGGCCATAATTATATTATAGTAGGTACTCTTTGATGGTCATTGTAAGATGGTAGCAACGTCGAGCGAGAGGTACCTATTTTAAATAATAAATAATAATAATAATAATGCGCGATCCCGAGAAACTATTTAAACATTTAAGTATTTTCTTTAAATTCCGAAAGTTTAAAATTTACATTACCTACTGATAGTTTAACAAGGAATAAGGATACGACCCACACAAGCGTAAAGCATCAATAAATGTATGCATTCAAATATACAATGGCCTCATATATCTCTCCCTCTTCAAGTTAATGTATTCTCGAAACATAATTGGAAATATGTAAATAAGGTAAAAAATAATGAAACCTTTGTTAAATTTCAATACAAGCCTATATAAATATCATCTATAAATCGACATTCTACTTGTAACAGATTTATTTCATTCATTTGAGACAAAAAAAATGTGACTAGTGATTTTTTTGTGCGAACAAGCCAAAAACCTATCGGAAAAGAGAGTATTCGGGCTTGATTTATTCGCACCTTTTACAATCTTAAATATATTGCTGATTTTGTCTAAAATTATTCCTTTCCAATCTTCAGTTGTAAGACATTTCTACTAGACTTTTAATTTTAGATCTGCCACGTATCTTATTGAGTACCGTGAAAATTCATTTAGGGTGTTTAAAGTACTTTCTACGGTAAATAAATATAAGTACCTACGGGGTAATGTAACGGCCTATCTCTGTTCCCAACTATAAATCTCACATGGTGATGGTATCAGAATTTCTCACTTTTATTCTCCTTTGATCTGTTCTCGACATCGTCTTATAGACGATCCTATAAGTCTGATCTATCTAAATTATTATCAACTACAAATATTTTGTCTGGAATTGAATATAAGTACATTTATGCTAATCACATTAATATACCTGTAAGTTAGCTATCAAAGTAGTAAATTAAAGGGCTAAAATAATTAAAACGTAATCTTTTGTATCTACTGCTATTTGTTAACTAAGTATTACAATATCTGACACATCATTATATCGCAAATGTAAATCTAAAAAAATAATAATAAATTTGCAGATCATCGGACCTAATTAATCATACAAATCTAGACGTTAATTACTTAGATCAGATCTAATTATTAATTAGAAGCTCAATTCTGCAATCTGTTTTCTAATAGTAGTCGAATATAAGTAGATTTGCTTCGGCGGAGTTATCAGCAGATGTAATTCATGCTGCGCATTAAAAGCACTCTCCTCGCGCATTATAACATTTTTGAAAATAAAAAATACTTAATGAATTCCAAAAACATCGATTGAGCATTAACATTTAAGGTACCATTGATTTTTTTAAAGCAAAGCAAGCATGTTAATGTATTTAATTATGGCGGAAAAGTTCAATATCATTTGTTTTCCGTCTCCTCTGTCATCATATAAAGTTTCCTACGTGTTTTCTTCCTAATTTTTTCGTTTGTGTGTGGAAAACATCGTGAGGAAACCGGTATGTCCAAGAACCTTAAAAATACAAAGATATATGACATTCACCAATATGCACTGGGCCAGAAATATGGATAAGGGCCCACCTTTGAGAGGAGGCCTATTACCCAGCAGTGAGACTATGATAGGCTGATATGATGAAATTGAATTTCAATGTTATTATGTAGATAATTCCCAATTGGCTTACATTCGTACTCAGTGATTTTATCTTCCAATTGTTTAAAATGTGAGATAAAGATAGCTTTGAGTGGAGTCCAGGCTCTTATCTAAGTTAGAAAACGAACGAAGAAGGAAGTTTAGAAAGTAAGAACTTGGACCTATCGAAGTTCCTTTCATAGTAATTATGTTTATAAATAAACAAAGTTATAAAGTAAAGTAAGTAAGTTATGGAGGAAGTTGTCGCAGACCGAATTTCACAAGGAGATCAGAGCCTTGTGATAATTACGAGTAGGTGCAATACGAGATTACGCGTAGCCCCGGAAGACCAGTCCAACAGTGGCGTGATGGCTTATACAAATTTTGTGCAGATACATGCGGACGAGATTAGCGCTAAACAGGGGGAATTGGCGATGGAGGCTTATCTATACCTATACTTTGCAATCTATAGGCTGAACGAGCTACCAAAGACGATTATGATAACAAACATAGTGGATTTCTGCCAACTAATTATTTCGCAGTTTGGCAGAGCTATGTAACTCTAACATGTATATTCTTTCACAAACATTTTTTTGTTGGGTTTTCGCAATTATTAGACATTGAAATTCAACACTTTTAACGGATTCATAACGTGTATTTTCCATTATTTAAATTACTGACGTTTCGAATACTGCAGTGTCCGTGGTCACAGGTGACATAGACTCTCCCTGTCACATAGTCCTGTGACCACAGACCTCAGAAAATTTTATTCAGTGCCATAGACACTGCAAATCGTTCGAAACATCAGGAATTATAATAATGTTAAATACACGCGATAAAATCCGTTAAAAGTGTTTAATTATAATATCAAACAGCATGTCATCAACAACAAACACAAACATCTCCAACGAAAAAGAAGTAAGATCCACTGTATAATGCACACGTCAGACGTACAAAAAGTCTCACGGAGTCTCGCTTATCAGGTACAAAGCTTTACAACACAGGAAAAGTAATAAGGTCGTCTAACCTGCAAATACAAGGCAATCAATTTCCCGTCTGCTAAGAGCAAGCCTCCGTGAACGGGGTCTGCGTCTTCTCCGTAGTAAGGCGGCAGCGACAAGCAGTGAACATTCCGCACCCCACCCCCCTCGTCGAGCCGCTTCGCTTTACTGAAAAGAACACGATAAATTAGGCGAAGGCCGGTAGGCTTGAATAGCGAATGTTTTGTATCAAGGCTGCCGCCTTTCAAATTGAAGCTCCTAAAATATGTCCAACGTTTGGCGCTTCCAATTGATATATACAGCTCCACTGAATGGGGGAAATTTGTAAAGATTTATGTAGAGGTTTTTTCAACTTTAGACTCTATTGTTATTACGTTATTACTGTGTGGTTAATGTGCTAATATAGCTACTTCGTCCTCATCATTAGCATTTGATGACGATGATGATGTTCCTACTGCTGGCTTTCACTGAGAGAGAGAGAGAGAGAGAGAGAGAGCACGGACCATAATCCAACATGCTGGTCCAGTGCATATTGGTAAATGTCATATTAACCTATGTTTTTGAACTTTTTTTAAGTTCTCGGACATCCTGATTCTCGCACATGTAACTAGTTAGCTGAATGTTATATAATCATCACACAAATAGCATAGCATAAATCCAAAAGTTGTGTGTGACAGGGATTTAAAATAAGTATGTGTGTGTTTATTTCTAAGCGGAAGGAAATTCGGCTTAAGTGGAAGCAGCTTATTACGCTATGTTAGCACGTAGCTTGTTGCGATTCCGTTAAGATAAATGGGTAACCCAATATAATTTGTTAGATACTTTAACTGGGCTTTGAGTACGTTAATTTTCATACAATTTTGATTAGCCAAAACAACTCAAAATATACCTTTTTTATTATTTCTTTAGGTATATCAAGGACACTGCCATCAGAAAATCAACATTTTATTTTTGAAAAAATATTATTTTGAAAGTTGAAATTATTCATTTTAAGCTGACAAGAAGTCCTTGATTATGTGAAATTAGTAGGAAGACAAAATATAGTAAAAAAGTATACGGGTATTTTTCAGTTTGGCTGATCAAGTTGTGTAAAACTAGGAATTATGAATTACCACCGGCTGCTTTTTCACCAGAGATGTGCTACGCTGCGTAGCTACGGATATGTTTAACACCCACCAATAAGGATCCTTTGTTTTCATAGCTTAACTTAACACTAGTGGAAACGGAAACAACGAAGCTATGTTTTTTTAGGGATGCGTGCTAAGGACGCAAGCTACGGATGGGAGCAGCGGATGGGAGCAGTGGATGGGAACCGCGGATGTGAGCTCCCTGATGCGCGAGTGTAGATAATATGTACAGAGCAGAGTACACGGGACGCACATCTTAATAGCACAGCAAATTTAAGTAGCACATCTTTATGGCACATCTCACCCAGTCCGCTATACCTCTTAGCATTAGTGAAAACGGTTCCATGGTTTCTTAGCTTAGTTTTACCACGTTCATAGCTTAGTTGCATACCATATATCTTGTGAAAAATCAGCCTGTGTTTATACCACGACAGCTTAAAATTTACAAACAGGTAAAATCGCGAGGCATCGCTTATTACTGAATAATTTATATTATGTTCATTCATGACAAGGATGTTATTACTTTACCTTTGTCATCAGAGATTAATGTACAGCTCTTAGGATAATAACCAAATCTACCTATATGACGTCTGATCAATTATGTTGTCCGCGACATCGTACGCGTAAATTTTGCTTTAAAATTTCAATCGCTATTAAAATTAAAAATGCTCAATAAAAATTCGGCCCCTTTGCAAAATCTTTTCTTGGAAGAGCTCTACATCTCAATAAATCTACCTACCAAATTTTAGCTTCGTGAGTTAGTCAGTCAATTAGTTAATGAGTAAGTGGTATATAAATGTTATAGACAAAAAAAATATACAAAAAATTATGACTGGCAGGAATTTGCGCTTTCCGAGTTTCCGATCATGAATTAGTCCTGATTTGCATATAATATTAACATGGTGCGTGGCGAATTTTTTAATTGTCTATAAAAAGTAAATTCTGAAGTGTGGAACAATACTTCAAGATAAAAATTACTTTTTAGCCCAGGCAATTGAGCCAAAAAAGGTTCAACCTCGGAAGGAAATAATAAGCTGTTAACTTGTAAAAACCCTTATTTTGGCATTCTAATTACGGTTGTCTTTGCAGTATGCCTAAGCGCTGCGCGCTTTCCGTGCTCTATCTCAAAAGAGGGTTAAAAGTATAAAAACATGTTAAAGACAAAATACGTAGAACATTACATGCTGTATTTTTTTTAATATAGATGCAAATGTCATTAAAATCATAGAAAGCGAGGTTTTTTTGTTGTTGCGAAAAACAATTTTGGGACCTTTGAATTTGCATACCTTAAGATGTGGACACTAGATATTATGAGATAGATAGAGACAACTTTTAGAATGGTAAAATGAAGGTTTATACAAGTTTACAGCTTATTATCAATTATTCCAAGAAATCCCCCAATTTGCATGGCTATTTGAGTTAGTGGTATTTCGCTTTCATCATCATAATTTCAGCCAAAGGACGTCCACTGCTGGCCATGCGCCTTCCCATCGATCTCCAAAAGGAAGCGCGCTGGAAGTTTTCCGACCGTTTTTCTACGATCTCTTTTAGGTCATCTGTTCATCTTGTGGATGGACGTCCTACGCAGCGCTTACCGGTCCGAAATATTATTTGTAACATACCTGTATCCAGCATTCCCAGGGCAAGAATCGAAATACACGATGCTCTTGTATGCCATCAGCGGTGTTTTCGGTAAATCTGTGGCCCCATATCTTGTATCAAATCTGTAGGAATTAAACGTATTGTTGTCACTAGTGAACATATACAATGAACCTAAACAATAACTGATCTCAAACCTCGTCTAGAAGGTCTTTGTTTGAAGTCTGCGGGTAAACCTTTATGATTTTCTTTTTGTGTAGATAATAAGACGCCTAAAAGCAAACATTTAAAGTTAGGTCAGTTTTATTTGATAGAATAACTCATACTACAATGAATTAATGTTCAAATTTAACTGGATTAGACAAAACACTTAAAAAACTTAAGCTAACCTATTCAAATAGCTTGGTTTTTTTGAAAACGATTGTTACGAGTTAAGATAAATTATTTAAGCGTCTGCACGCGTCGTGCGTTCACGATTGTGCATTTTAACGATTTTGAACATTGATGTAGAGAAATAGTGGGAAGATACGGTACGAACTCCTTGACGTGGGCCGCACTAATCGACTTCAGTCACAATCGAACTGGCGTTTGTGATACCACGTGAAGTACTTGTCAAAATTTTGTTTGAACCGAGCACAGACCTACTACCTATAGATTTTCAATGAGCGTGGCTAGCTCAGTGACTCTCGCTTCAACAAGGTGTGTTGCCACATTAAAATTATTTGCTTTAAGTTAGGGTAATTTACATACTAGACGGGTAGTGAATCTCTTCAATGAGTAATTTTGGAAACTTTGGAAAATCTTGTGAGATGGAAGGATATCTGAAAAATACTTATGGACAAAAGAAATTAATATTAAGATCCAAATCCATCCGTTTAAAGGTAAGACAGCTTTAAACGGCTGTATCTTTCGCGCCGTAATATCGTCAGTTGAAACTTACACAGAATATGTAATTACGACGGATTAACTAAGAAATATAATTAAGTCAAAACTAAAGAGGGTACACATCCACACATACAACAAACGTTTTTGTTAAGGTATTTTTGTATTTGCTCTGGTGTAAAAACCAAACGGTACGTAACGGTAATCGGTACAAGCGTCAAACTTGGCGGATTATAGTGCACACCCTAAAGTAAAACAACAAATAATAAATACTGGCCGCGTGCGAGTCGGTCACACATTTCTGTTTCCCACAAGTTAAGCAACGTCGGGCGCGGTTGATACTTGGATGGATGACAGCCTGGGTGTGATGTTGTGTATTTGCACTACTTTTTGTATTTTGTGACGGTACAGAACCCTCAGTGCACGAGTCCGACTCGCACTTGGCCAGTTTATTTATTTTCATGGATGGAATTATGGGTAACATCCCAATTAATGAGATACTTAGATAAAACTCTTTATTATTTACAGTACTCATATCACACACGATAAATCAGACTTCAAAAAAATATTATTTTGTTTTATTTGAACAAAATCACGCTGATGATGATTTATGATGATATATTTTCTTTGATTTAAGTACATTTAAGTGTGTTTATTAGACCCTGAGCAGCTGCAGTTGCTCAAAAATAAAATTTTTCCCTTTCTGATATTGGATTCGGCATTGAAATCTGGGACATCTGGGACATTATTGCACACATGGTCATCTGACCCCAAACTAAGCAAAGCTTGTAATATGACTGGAACAAATTCTACTATGTTTTCCTGGCACCCAATTTTCACAACCAGTAGCACTGATCCATTTTATTCGTAAGCCAGGATCAGTTGGAAACCTGCAGAACGAATAATTTATGTTAATTGTGGTGGGTAATTTCATTTATAAACTGGCAACATTGATTGTTATTCTTCTCAGTTAATATTTTGATAAAACTCATAGGAAATACCACAAATCGACCAAAAAACGGACTAATTATGAATAAAATATTTACGCATTGATATCCTGAATTTATTTAGGTGATCATTACAAGTTATATATGTTTACTTACGTGTGAAATGATATTTCATCGTTTTTTCTCTCACTGCGGTACTTGCAGCCCAAAATGATACAACCAACCATTGTAAATGTTTGTTTTACAATTATTTCTCAGACGAAACACGCATTTATCACATAAAATCACCAAAAAAATGCAATAAACAATATTCAGACCCGTTTTGTTTGGCACAGAACCGTCAGATTTTGACATTTCTGATCCAAAAAACAGGCCACGCCGATAAGGACAAAAAAGTCTAGTTATGTCCTTTTTGTACTTGTGCTGAGCCATATCAATGTCTCTTTCACTTGCTTTCACTGAAATATATTGCCGATCTGTTGTGTATATCTGTGGAACCGAGCCATATTTAATGGGTACAATGTTTGGATGTCACGCATCTTCCTCTTTTTTGAAACAGTCACTGAATTTGAAGATAAATAATTATGTAAAATCTAAGTATACTAACTACTTTAAAACTAATATACTTTATTCTTGATGTTATATTAACATCAAGAATAAAGTATATAATGGGTAAACTTTTTATCAGAATTTGGTCAGGTGTAACATGGAAAATAAAAATTGTCTCGTGCTACCTACTGGTTGTAATACTGGTAGAGTAGCACGTGTAACAAAGGATCTAGCTAGTTGATTCAAAATTTTGTTTTCATTGGTATTTTTCATTAAGATTATGGCAATCTTAAGTTTAATATTTAGTCATATAAATATTAATAGACTTTTCACGAGTAAAACGTCTTCCGAGAACGTTATTAAAATACTTTTTAACAAAACTCGATAATAAAAACCAAGTTTTCCGAATACCTTCATGAGTTACGTACGCTTCGACTTTGCTTTCAGTGAAACTTCTGATATTCTGAAATAAGCTTTTATTAAAGTGCCTCGAGATGAAGTTATTAATGAAGTTAAGAAGTTTGCTCCTAACCTGTCTAAGCCCCATCCGACAGCCGTCGCCCAGGTGATCTCAGCTGTAGCATCGAACTGGTGGGACATTAATGTCACCGGTGCCCAGCTGGCACAAGCTGACACCAACGAGTTGACTACTTGTATAGCACCTGCAGATACGCCACTGATAAGCTGGGTTTTCATATTGGATCAGACCTTGGAGCACACTTTCTACTTTTTTGTATTAGAACTAGATCTACTTTCGGGCACCATTTCGCCTGAATGACACAATATAAATAGGTACAGAAGGCCGGCTTCAACTGACCTTGATTTTAATAATCTATGCGCACCCTTAGGGCTGGCAAAGCAACTATAATGTTTTGTGAAATGTTTAAATTTGGTAGTTTCAATTAAATAATAGTTATATAGTAAAAAGTAACTCTTATACTTTTGCTATTTGTACACATAAAAGTATTTAATGTTAATCGGGACTCGCCCGCAGTTTCCAGTTAGCTGGTGACCATGGTCATTGTTACAATAACGTCGAACGAAAGGTACCTATTTTCAACTAAATAAAATAATGCGCGATAAGTCCTGATAAACATTTAAAACAAACATGTATAATAATTATGTTACTCTAAAACACATTTATTTCTAATAGAAATAAAAGTATAAATTACCGAAAAGTAGTTTTATCGATTACGGCACGTATGAAATGCACAATTGTTATATTTTAAAATTAAATAAAGCCTCATTCTTAAATACATTTTTTTGCCGTATGACAGTAGAAAAATCATTGTAAATTATCACAATTGTCGTACGAAACGATAATTACGTGTATTGCCATAGCGCGGGCATGCACTAGCGTTTCACAGTCTTGATCCGAGATCATTGTGCGTGCGCATCATTGTGTGCGTGCGCCTGTTAACGCTCGTTGTTTGGAGCCAGCCTTCTGTATATATATATATTTTGTGGCAATGGTGTAGCCGAGGATGAAGCATGTCGATCGTATTATTATTTTTACTTTAACATGTATTGTGTATAATAGCGAAATTAACTCTTGTTTCTGTCTTCTTGTCTTTTAGGCACCTTTTCACGAATAAACACCTTAAAAACCGACAAAATAATAATTCCTATTCTGGAAAAGCTGATTAAGTAAGTATGAGTATGGATTGCCGCGGAATGCCGCTAAAGGAAGGGCTGAAACTGCATAACATGAAAAAGGCGTTTTCGACATTGAATACCTTACCGATATTATAGAGGTGTTGCCTAGTCTTGTCCCGGGGGTGGTACCACGGATGTACGATAGTATACTTGACGTAGGCCACTCGCTCGGGCTCCCACCACTTATCACCGCAGTACGCCACAAAAGCCGACTGCCCCTCGCCGTACGGTCCGAATGGAGCATTCACGTTCCTATTGACACGAGACAGACACGAACCGGATGCGATTAACCAATGGCTATTAATTGCTGCAGCGTCACAATGAACCTAGAAACATTCGAGAACCGATAGTTCCATCCATCACACAACACATTTGACTTGTAAAAAAACGCTGACCATCAACAAAGCTAATCACCAAAAACAAAATGCAAATTTGCTGAAGATATAAGCATTATAATGTTTAGATAGAGAGTATACGCACTATAGAAGAGAATATACAGATGACGTCACAGTACGCAAAAAAACTCCATACTGACACTTTGCGGAAAAGGGACAGAGCATCACTTGTGCGTCCAAAAATTTTAAACGCTTATATCTCAGAACTTAATTTTCCGGTTTAAATAATTTTTCCATACGTATACATATACGTATACGTATACGTACCTATACATATAATTACATTTTTCACTAAGCCTGTTGATTTTTTGTTCATGATGATGAATAAAATAAATACCTCCTTTTGGAGAAGTATACCCTAACTTTATAACCCTGTATAGTTTATATAATTTGTACGTAATTCTTGAAATTATCTAGTTACGTTATCGGGCGAGCCAAATTTATTTTTACATTATTATAAGTCTAAAGCGAAGTATAAAAGGAATATATTATGTGGCAATGTTTCATTCTAAATAAGTACAAGATTTTTGTAATTCAACTAATCCGTACCTGCGAGGGTTCATAAATATAAACAGCTGCGAAAGGATAATCAGACCAACGTGTGGTTTCATTCAAGTAGAAGAAATCTGTGTTATTTGGTTTAGATTTAGTGTTTTCATTCACGTAATACGGCGTCCTATTAGGTTGTATTTTGTGTGTATCGTTCGGCGTAAAAACATTTGATGTAGAAACTACGCCGTTTAGAAAATGTAATTCGAAATCAGACTCTGTGACATGTTTCTTTTTGTGTTTGGCTTGCACATGATCGTGACTACCTTGTTCTATATGCTCTAGTAGTATCTTTTCATTGTCATCAAAAACGTTTCTCGCTGTATGGTTAACTTTAACAGCAAATTTTTTTGTATATTGTGTGCGTGTAAATTTGTCATTGATTTCGAAAAATTTTATCTTATCGTAAACAGTGGTGGACTCAGTGATATATGCATTACGATGACTACCAGAGGCAGTAGCATAATATAGGTTGTATAAAGTTGGTGGTGCTTGTATAGCGCGCTTCATTACTCCGTTGCTGTCCAAAAAAAATTCTTTACGAGTTTTAGATTTGAATGGACGATTAGATGAGTATATTTTACCGAATGGACGGACAGTTTTGTCATGTACCGCATCTTTTACTTCCTTTCCATACAAAATTGGTGCATTTGTGATTTTTTGTGACAGTTTTTGCACATCTTTTAGTCTTATGGCAGAAATTCTCATTTGGTCATTTTGAAATCGTGAATGGTTGAACCGTTTTGTAAACGATTGAGGAATAGGATCAACATAAGGCCCTTTCAGGTGAAATATTAAAAATGGTTGGCTTGAAGTCTTTTCTAAATTTTTATCTGAATTACAGTTAGATTCTGTGCAGTTTTTCTTGGTTCTTGAATGCATATCATCTAGGTAATAAAATTCTATGTTACTAGTTTTAGTAGTTTGTAAGGGTAGTGACGGAGTAGAAAATGTTAACGGACTGTATTCCCGTTTATGCAGCAGCATTTTGGTAGCATTTATTGTATACATATTGGACTCGTCAACAAATATCTTAGTTCTCTTCCAAAGCATATTGATTATTTCATGCTGCTTCTGAGTAACTTTTATCACTTCTGATCTTTTGCGCGGTTTCTCCGACGCGGTAGAGATGTTTAAAATGCGGATATGCTGTTTAACAATGCTTCGTTTACTAATGTTTTTTCGTTGGAGCATATTGTCTTTACGGAAAGTATTGTAAGCAGCTTTTAGGGCCAAATTCTGACCCAGAGTAGTATTAGAAGAGTAGTTGCCAACAATCATATCTTCAAATAATAAAAAAGCTAAATATAAGCCCAACGCGCACATGGCTTAATTTTTATGGTCAACTGGTGTTTCTTTTGACCAAAAAATATTTTGCGCAACAAGAAGCACTTATTTATATTCAATTTGCTAATACTTTCATAGCTTGATCCGAAAACTTATATATTTGACAAGATACTGGCCTAATACAAATACATAAATAGTTAGAATAAAAAATCACACTACATGATCCAAACCAGTTCTAAATGATTTTCTTTGAGAAAATTATGATTTTTGCTTTGCTCTTTCGTGATTTCTTCATTTTCCTTTTTCAGAATGACAGTGACATGTTCTCTTTGTTGTTTTTTTTCTTACAATTTTGGTGACACACGTCTTGTGCATTTTTTTAAATATTGTCAATAAAGTCACAGTTAGAGTCAAGCCAAGTAAATCACAGTGAAGTCCAAGCAAGGAATATACTACTCTCTAACGAGAGAAGAAGGGTATCATTCTATAAAAAAAGTTTGAAATTCACCGATACCATAGCTAGCGCTGCTTATTCCGCACGGAATATTGAGGTAAAATTAGTAGCGCGAAATTTCAAAATCTATTGTTAGTTCAAAGAACCAGTTTGACTAAGTAGTTTGGCTAACGAAAGTTGAGACTGATTTTATGAGTTCAATTCAGTCTCAACTATCGTTAGCCAAACTTTACTAATTATTATTTCAATTATGTATTACTTATTTTTATTAATATTATCACTTAGCGATGGGATATGAAAGCGAATATTTTATTTGGAACGAAAAACATGTTTTTTAAGGAAATTCTTAATTCATAAATGTTATATAAAAATAAACCCGGGTTAAGACCATCGCCTCGTGAAGGGATCTTGAAATAACGAAGATTTCTTAAATTCTAGAAATGAAAATATAAATATTAGATAAGATTATTTATTTTTTAATATGCTCATTTTCCTTTGCAAAGATTTCGTTCTTTCATCTTCACCAAACTCTCTATTTTTCACTACCACGTACCTTTTAACGCAAATATAAAACGTTGACATAATAATGTGATTTTTGTTTGCATTATAATGTTGTTGACAATTTGTCCAATATCCAGAAATAAACACAGCTCAGGTCGTTGTCGCGAGTAATCTCCAGCGAACAACTATGGTCCAATATCCAAATCACAATCGCTTTAACATATTATTATATTCAAGAAGAATATTGAAGAATATCACGATTCCGAAATATCGAAATTTGAAACGAAAGAAAAATAACAGACGAAATTTTTCGAATGACGTTTTTTGTTTTTTTTGTTTTGTTAAAATTTTCATGACCGTGGATTCAATGTCCTTTAGTCGTAATATTAAACATGTTTACATAATATTAAAAGCGTCAAACAAGTCATAGTCACGGTTAGAGTCAAGCTAAGTAAGTCACAGTCAAGTCAAACTCATGCCCCTGTAAAGTGGCGGAGACTTTACAAGAGGCTCCTATGGAGTTTTGGAAACAACACGAAAAGACGTTTCACGTTGTTATATCACTTGTCCACTCTCGAGCACGTTTACGAGCACTTAATGAATAATAATTAATCATTTAAAACACATTAACACTCGAAAATACACAAGTTTAGGAAAATAATTCAACGAGCCGACATAATATTTACCACGTTGGCGCCCCAACTCCTTTTCGAATGTCATAAATACAAAATTGCCAGCACAATGAAAAAAATTTGGTATACAGTAAAATTATTTTACAGACTTAATAAATGAATGCAGCTATTAACTATAAAACATTATGATGATAAAATACAGATAAGGTGAAGCTATAAATAGAGAATGTTTTTTCTTTTATTTGGTAAATATAGACATTAATACCCTACATTTTATCTTCCCTATGTATTGGGTTTTAATTTTAATTTGGTTGCACATAAAGATCCGCAACTCACACTATTCCAATATGTATGTGTGTGTACTGGCAAAAGTTTGTCTATTGAAGATACAACCCCTTGAGTCCAAGTCATTGTCTAGTAAAGTGGTGGAAGCTTTACTAAAGATTTTTATGGAGTTTCATTTCGTTATATTTACCCACACTCGAGAACGTTCACGAACACTTAGTAAATAACAATCCACCATCACTACATATTAACACTCTAGAATACCCAAATTTAAGAAAGCGATACAATGACCCCTCATTTTGAGGGTTCCGTACCCAAAGGGTAAGGGTCAAATAATCATGCCAAGTTTGACGCCTGTTACACTTACTGTTTTTACACTTGAATAAGTAGAAAAATACGCCTAAAAACGTTTGTTGTTTGGGGTTTAGTTTTAACTTTTAGGCTTTGTTATTATTTCTTAGTTATTCCATCGTAACATTACATATTCTGTGACAATTTCAACTGGCTGTCTATTACGGTTCGAAAGATACAGCCGTTAAAAGGTAAAACAGACAGCGTAGGTTTAGTAATAGCCAGTCACACCCACCACGCTACCTTACCATGTTTCCCTTGTTTGTCTGATCTGAGGGAGGGGCATCTAGACATAAAACTGGAAAAAAATGTGGGCTCAGCACAGACGAAGGAGATCAAACGTCCTTGGGGCTCAGTTTGTATGCAATTCACAGTAGATAAATAAAATAATAAATAAATATGTGGGACATTATTGCACACATGGTCATCTGACCCCAAACTAAGCAAAGCTTGTAATATGGCTGCCAGAGACTGATATACATACATATATATTTTTAAATACATACTTAAATAGATATTAACACCCAGACATAGAACAAACACAAATGTTCATCACACAAATGTTTGTCCTAGATGGGAATCGAACCCACGCCCCCAAGCGCAGAAAGTAGGTTCACTACCAACTGAGCCACCGAGGCAGTCAAGGCAGATATCAGCACCTCTTTCCCTTTTTTTCGATGCATCTCTTTCCAGATGGCGGTACATATTGCAACTTCATGGTAAACACATAAGTTTTGTAAAAGGAAATATTGTTTGACATAAAACATTGATTAAATATTTATATTGTATTCTCTTTGATATTTATCTCAGAAGTATGATAAATTTATGTCGATTTTTAGATTTTTTTGTGTAATTTTCCGTTACAGAGCAGAAATCGTGTTATGACTGGGTTAGTTTTACTTTGGTAATTTTAGTTTTAATTTTATGTGAACGAAACGTTTAGTTTTTCATAAAATTATTCACAATTTTTTTCAGGCCGCTAAATTATTATGTGTGCAGTTACGACGTATAAACCAGAAGGTATTGTCACAGAATTATCCCTATTATAGGTCTTTGTTATAACCAATATTTACCTATTCCACATAATTATACCACAATTCATGCCCAAAGTAGATTTACATGAAGCATATCCTCAATAACGGTGTGAAAACACAATAAATAAAATAAAAAATATGAAAAAACAAATTCAGAATTGTTTATTAACAGCAATAGTTATTTTGGCCTCTTCTAGCTAGTATAGATTATTCTACTTCTATGCCTATTACATAATGAATCGATTTAGCTCCAAGTACGATCCTTAAATAATGACCGATTTTTGTATTATGTTTGAGTAAAATCTCCATATCTAGGTCTCCCAATGAATTCCACACCGATCGCGTTAAACAAGGCGTCTATGCGCAAATATGAGGACCTGGAGATACCATGCGATAGGATTCTCGCCAGCTACGTGTGGGTCGACGGCACCGGGATCAACCTGCGGTCCAAGGACAGAACATTTGACTTTATACCCAAGAATGTGAAAGGTAAAATATAACTTAATTTGAATACACATTTTTACGGGTTTGTAAGAGTTAGGGCCGATTTTTCTATCCGCAGTTAAACAGTCAGATAGTCAACAAATGTATCTCTCCAATAAATTTACAGGGTTTACTTCGCAGATAACCTCAAACTGACTATTGAAACATTCTAAATCATGCTATTAATGGATAAATCCTATCTAATTCTTTAACTGAGGATTGAAAAATTTGAAACAAAAATAGAAGAAATAGAAAGAAACAAAGAAGAAATTGAATTTGATTCCTATTTTATTTATCTACTTCGACATTTCGACCATGTTATAATGGGCATAATAATTGCTACTGCAAGTTTCCGTAGAGCTGAAACGACAGAAGATTGCAGGCAGTCCCATTGAGAAGTGCAGGTGTTGTCGTCTCCTATCCTGGCTTTGCAGGACTCCTGTATGAATCTTTTGGATGCGCAAATGAGACTTAAATAGTATTATTACTTGTTTTATTTATTTGTAAGGTAATGAGATGGAACAATGCCAATGCTTAATACTAAAATTTGTCTTAAACCTGATCAATCATAATAACACTATTGGGATGTTACATTGTTAAATTATTCAAATGATCACAGTTAAATATTCACGTATCTACCTCATGAAAACTGTACTTACTTTTAGAATTCCGTTAAAATCGTTTCTTCAAAGACGAATCAGAAAATACAGTCAGTTTAACGTCAATTTCAGATCTTCCGATCTGGTACTTTGATGGCAGCAACACTGCGCAGGCGAGTCCCGACAACTCTGACACGTTTATATTCCCCGAAGTGATTTATCACGACCCGTTTAGGCGAGGCAGCCACATAATGGTACTAGCAGACACCTACCAATATAACTATCAGCCTACACGTGAGTATACAGTACTTAGTCTGACCTACAGTACACCGGGTCGCGAAAGTGCCCGGACGGTCCAGACATTTTAAAATTTGGGCCATATATCGTTTTCAGTACAGCCAAATTTCCTTATTCTCATTCTCGCGTGACCGAGTGAAACAAATGAAAGAAGCTAGAAGAGCATTTCAAGTGTGTCATACAAAATTTCGGTGGTAAATAATTTTAGTAGGTTTCTTCTGGACAAGCATGTTCCATATTCAGATTCATAGCATCAAGCGAAGTGGAGCTACTCACCTAATCTTCTAAGTCTGGGTGCTTCATCTTCGACCACATCGTTGCTTACCAACAGGCGAGTTGGTGGTCAAACGCGGCCTAATATGCGATCAAAAAAAGTTGGCTGTCACGGGACGCCCGACTGATGTGAAACATGACGGTATAAGAGAGCGCAATAGCGTTTGCCGTCACGGCATACGAGTCCGTTTTACTGCCAAGGCGCGCCTAATAGATGTTTCACATCAAAAATATAGTAATCACATCTTAGGAGCAGCCGGGCTCGGACGGGACCCCGTATAATGCGGGTCAAGTTTAATTGGTGGCAATTTCAAAGCGTAATAGAGAATTATAGTTATTATGTTTGCTGTATTGTCTTTCGTTTTGGCATAATGACTTACGAGAGATTTATTTACTCACACCACGAATATTGATTCGTTGTCTATGTTACAAAGGCAATTTGAGAGTACTAGTATATGTGGTTATGAGTAGAAAATTTGTATTTTCGAAGTAGGTCAGTAGGAGGTTTATTTCAGATAACGCTAAAGAGCTTTATAGACAAGGTTATCATGTAATCTTGTTTTGTGACAGCTATGCACCTGGGAGATTTACCAAAAGATTTTGCAAAGTCAGCTCCATCTATCGATGGCAATTGCATAACTATTCCTAGAGCTGTCCAAAAATCTCCCATTTTTGTGAACCTGTCTGTATCATAGAGGCTATAGTTGTTTGTGTTTTTAATTTTTAAACAACGAATGCCGGGCACATTTTCAGTGGACGCGACTGCGCTGCGTCTCGTTTAATTTCAACGGTTCAAGTTTATACACGGCATAAGGCACAAAGTAAACAAAACCCCCAATCTAATAAGATTCTGGACCAAAGAGGACGGAGCTTGTAGTATTTCATGCTAAACACCCTAATCCGTGTTAACAGGCGTCCGTTGGGTAAATAATCTGTTCTTTGCATTTTTTCCTCGTTAGATTTCATCATTGGCAGAGATTTGTTTGAAAGTGCTTTAGTAAACAAATGAATTTTATTAGTAGGATCAAGTAACACGTGTGGCCATTATCTATCTAAATTAACAATCGCATTATCTTGGACAAACGTTCACCAGCCAAATAGGTCGATGACATCAGAGAACAAACGTGGATAAATTGACCCGATGCAAAGATAAATACCAAAACGGAAGGGAGGCATTTGGGTCAAAACAGGCTGACAATGACGATGCTTATAAATGTATATATATAAAAGAAAGACGTGTTAATTACACTATTTATAACTCAAGAACAGCTGAACCGATTTGGCTGAAAATTGGTGGGGAGGTTAGAAAAGAGCTTAGAACCAGAAGACGGACATAGGATACTATTTTGTAGCGAGGCCGAAGGCTGAGCTTACACCCGTGCGAAGCCGGAGCGAGCGGGTAGTATTTTTTATAAAAGATAGATGACATATAATAGTATCTACCTTAAAATAGATTGTCTAAATAAACTAATGAAGAAACACATTTCAAGTTGAAACCCTTATTATTTGTAAATTGTTTACTTACGCCATTTTTAGGGTTCCGTACCCAAAGGGTAAAACGGGACCCTATTACTAAGGCTCCGCTGTCCGTCTGTCCGTTTGTCTGTCTGTCCGTCTGGCACCAGGCTGTATCTCATGAACCGTGATAGTTAGATAGTTGAAATTTTCACAAATGATGTATTTCTGTTGCCGCTATAACAACAAATACTAAAACAGAATAAAATAAACATTTAAGGGTACATTTGTTCTATGGGGGCTCCCATACAACAAACGTGTTTTTTTGCCATTTTTTTATAGATAATGGTACGAAACCCTTCGTGCGCGAGTCGCGACTGGCACTTGGCCAGCTATTTAAATCGTGGTAGCGCCTAAGTTATTTTTACCTCTCACATAGCTCTAAATTGAACGATCTTTAGTCGAGTAGAAAATGAAATTTTACAAAACTTTTACTTCCAGTCACATTTGAATACGCCCAAGAGGATTATAAAATTGTATTAGCGTCTTAAGTTGCAAGAATTAGGTTTCATAAATTGGAAATCCCGAGCGATTTTATAGAGTCACTTAAAAATACGTTTGATAAAATGTTATTCAGTGTTTATTCTTAAAGTTGGTAGCAAGCGACGCATATGTTTAAGACAGGAAAATTATATAAATATATTTAAATACATTCTGGGTAAACTATTTGAAATGTAGATAGGTTACATGGCTCAGTCACCAATTTTGTATGGTGTAGGACTCTTTTGCAGAGTCTGGGAAAGTCAAACACTTTTTCGAGTTATTCAACCATCAAGCATTTTTGTGTCCGGATTGAAGGGTTAATGTTTCCAATGAAATTAACTAGCATAGAATTAACACCTAATATTTTAGGCCCAAATTTCATATAAGTTACGTGACACGTGATCTGACAATTCTCCATATAACGTGCGGCATGTGTCAGCTCACGCACCAGGTAAATTAGTTAAATTTCTGTCATGTCACTTATATGAATTTTTGGCCTAAAGGCTTCGTCAAGTAGAACGCGTACCTAGGCGTCAAGGCGTTATTATCGTTGCGTACTAATGCCGCGCTGTAGAGCTGCTTTGTCTTGTACTATTCATGTTGTCTCTCAAAAAGAACGTACGCGCTAGTAGGGCTCTCTTGCACCGTCAGGACGCGTCGTATTACATAATATTTTCAGCGACCGACGTCTTTGTGTACTCGATCTAGTTCGCTCTGGTATGTAAACGTTATAGAGCATCGCGTTAAACACAGTGCGAAGCGACAGAGTGACGTCAAAATATACGACGTTAAAACGCCTTGAAATCGAAATGGCGCAGCCACGCCCGACCTGATCTCCCCCCCGCTTTCGAAGACGAGGAAAAGGCCGAATGTCTGGCCGAAAGCCTCGAGCAGCAATGCTGCCCCTCTTTAGCTCAGGTCGACCCTGCCCACCGCGAAGCGGTGGACAGCGAAGTCGAACACAAATCCTCCACCCCGCCCGTTGATACCCTCGAGCCAGTCACGGCTTCTGAGGTCGAGTCGATCATCAAGGGCCTCCAAGTCAGGAAAGCCCCTGGTGCCGATGGTATCTCAAATAAAGTGCTCAAGCACTTCTCAGTCTCGCTTGTGTACCTTCTAGTCAGCATCTTCAATGCGGCCATCAACAATTCTATCTTTCCCGATGCCTGGAAGTCTGCCGACGTAATCGGCATTCACAAACCAGGTAAAAAGGCCTCTGAGCCCTCCAGCTACCGTCCCATTAGTCTCCTCAGTACTCTGGGGAAGATTTATGAGCGCATCCTTCTGAAGCGCATCTGGTCCCACATCAGGGACAACAACCTCCTCCCCGACGAGCAGTTTGGCTTTAGAGCCAAACACTCCTGCGTCCAACAAGTGCACCGCATCACGGAGTACATCCTTGAAGGTTTCAATAAGAAACCATCCCACGGCTTCACCCACAAGCCCATCTATCAGGGCACAGTTGCGGTCTTCCTCGACGTCGCAAAAGCGTTCGACAAAGTCTGGCATAACGGGTTGATATACAAGCTATATCAATTCGGAATGCCAGACCGTCTTGTACTCATCATACAAGACTACCTCACGGCTCGAAGCTTTCGCTATCGCGTCGAGGGAGTTCGCTCCTCACCTCACTCCATTGGTGGCGGTGTCCCTCAAGGCTCCGTCATGGCACCTGTTCTCTTCACGATTTTCACAAGCGATATTCCCCGATCTCCCAACGTGAACATAGCTCTCTTCGCTGACGACACCGCCCTCTACACCAGAGGGTGGAACAAGATCATCCAGCGGGCCCACCTTCAACGAGCCCTCACTCACCTAGGTGACTGGTTCAAGAAGTGGGCCATCACGGTCAATCCTGACAAAAGTGCAGCAATGTACTTCCACCCATCCAAAAATCCCCCCGCTAAACCCATCACGCTTCACGGGAAGCCCATCCCTTGGACACACTCCACCAAATATCTCGGCGTGACCCTCGATCGTCGCCTCACTTTCTCAAAACATATCCAGATAGTCCGCAACCGAGCGGCTTTCTTCCTAAGCCGTCTCAGCCCCATCCTTGGCGAGCGTAGTAAATTGTCACTTAGGAATAAGCTGACAAATTACAAAACTTGCATTCGTCCCGTCATGACTTATGCCTCCGTGGCGTTCGCCCACGCATCCTGCATTGACCTGGACAAGCTTCAGGTCATCCAAAACCGTTTCATACGCAGAGCGGTCGGCGCTAGCTGGTACATGCGAAACGCCGATTTGCACTGCGATCTCGAACTCCCGTCCATTCTTCAATATATGAAGCACACTTCCCGCCGCTACTTTGACGCGGCGCCCCACCATCCCAACGCTCTCGTAGTCCAGGCCTCGAACTACTCGAAAGACACGACAAACACTCCACCCCTCCGTAGACGCCCCAGAAATATCTTAGGCGACCCGGACGACCCCATCGCCGTCGTCACCTCGGCGGCGTTGGGCTCGTCCGATCCGACTGCTCCTGGCAACAGGAAATATTCAGTTTTTGGCATAGGCGCCGGTTACCACAGGCACACACACACACAACGATCCCGCCGGCGGGATCGGAGACCCCCAGGATCTGTTAGAAGATCGGTTAGATTCTCTCCAAATAATCATTCAGTTCAACAACCTACTAGGGCCCCAGGGCACACCCCTTCTGGGGTGCCAGGGCAAGTCTAATCCCCCACTCCCGGCGACGGTCCAAGCCGAGGCTCGTACCTCCGAGGTGCCCTTGCGCTTGTCGCCCAAAATCTAAACCATGTTGGCCCAACGCCCTCTGCGTTCACCAACTAGTCCGGTCAAGCTGTAGAGGCCGCAAGGCCAACAGCAATAAGTCACATTAGAAAAAAAAAAATGGCGCAGCCAGGTACAGCTCGCGCGATAAGAGTTTGGCTTTGACCTTCGGGTGGAGGGGATTACTACGCATGGAACGACTGGAGCGCCAATCAGAGCACCGCGTACACACCCGCCCCGCACCCCGCTAATTGCCCGTTGATACCCAATTTCTGATTTCTGCGCAATAACGGTCAAAGCCAAACTCTTATCGCGCGAGCTGTATATGCATTCAATTTGACGAAGTCAGGGTGACGAGCGTAGTCGCCTAGGAGTTAGCAGTTGGTGTTAGTATTTTGAAGTATGTGAATGTGAAAGGGAATACGAAACTATTTTAGGGTACTTCTACGAAATTTCATTCTTCGACTGATTCATCTGGCCAAAATTTTGTTTCACTTTCAGCTCTATCACACATGTTCATATGTAAAAAAAGTTAACTAGAGAACATATATTTCAATGAGGGACTTGTTTTTATAAAGTAGTTTTCAAGATATCTACGTTTAAATATGTTGTGCTCGGATGAATCAGAATGTATTATAGATGAATCAGAATCTGAACTAAAAATGAAAAACTTTATTTCATTTGGCTCTGTATTGAGGAAAGAAACTCACACACATAAAATAATTTGTATTTGACAACAATTATCAGTGATGTTTGTTCTATGTCTGGATGTTAATATCTATTTAAGTATGTAAAATAAGAGGTGTTATTTTGAATAGCCCGCTATTTCGGTAGATGTCACTTTTGAAGCTGTCATTTCTTGGCATTTGACAAGTAGAAACTACGCCATTAATAAAAATGGTACGATACACGCTTCAACAACGCATTGAAATTATTAAAATTCACTATAAAAATGGTGAAAATTTGGCAGAGACGGTTCGTAAAACTCGAACATTTTTGGGTCGTCGTGAAGCACCTTGTCGGACCGCAATACAGAAATTGGTGGAAAAATTCGAGCTGTTGGGACAAGTTAGTGATGAGAAGAATAAAACCCGTGCACGTCGCTCAAGAACAGCCGAGAATATTGCTGCTGTAGCCGAAAGTGTTGAAGAAAACCCAGGTTTGTCCATTCCTCGTCGTTCTTTGGAATTAGGTATTCCACAAACGTCATTACACCGTATTTTGCATAAAGATTTGGGTCTTAAGGCTTATAAAGTCCAGTTAACACAAGAACTCAAGCCGGCCGATCATCAACAACGTCGTGACTTTGCTGATTGGGTCGTTGAAATGCATGAAAATGATCCGGAATTCCATCGAAAAATCATCTTCAGTGATGAGGCCCATTTCCACCTCGGTGGCTTCGTCAACAAGCAAAATTGTCGCATCTGGGGCTCAGAAAACCCAAGAGTTATTGTTGAAAAGCCTCTCTATCCTCAACGTGTGACTGTTTGGTGCGGTTTATGGTCCGGCGGAGTCATTGGACCTTACTTTTTCGAAAATGAGGCTGGCGCAACAGTTACGGTGAATGGATTGCGCTATCAAGAGATGATTAACGATTTTTTATGGCCGGAATTGGATGGTATTGATCTGGACAACGTTCACTTTCAACAAGACGGCGCTACGTGCCACACAAGCAACGAAACCATTGATCTTTTAAGGGAAAAGTTTCCGGACCGTGTTATCTCTCGAAGAGGTGATCACAATTGGCCACCGAGATCTTGTGATTTAACACCTTGCGACTTCTTTCTTTGGGGCCACGTGAAGGAGAAGGTCTACGCCAACAGCCCAGTATCGATTCAAGACCTCAAAGATGGAATTCGTGAGGCTATCGAGGACATAGAGCAGCCACTTTGCGATTTAGTTATGGAAAATTTCATGAAAAGGATTTTGTCCTGTAAGCGTGGCCGTGGTGGTCATTTGCCTGATGTTATTTTCCACTATTAACGGCATACCTTCCTCTTTGTAATGAAATAAACATCTGATGATTTATAATAAAAAATGGCATTTTTCTTTGAATATCAAAATAACACCTCTTATTGGAAAACCCTTTATTTAAAAATATATATGTACGTATATCAGTCTCTGGCAACCATATTACAAGCTTTGCTTAGTTTGGGGTCAGATGACCGTGTGTGCAAAAAATGTCCCAGATATTTATTTATTTATCTTAGCACGGGAAAAAATCTGATAATCAACAATAATTACTGGCTTCCCCCCGCGCGGGAAGTCAGACTCTCATTGTTATTACCCGACCAAGCACGGTCAAGCGCAGCTTACGCCACATTAATCAGTATTATTTGCCGGACACTTCTTTTTTTTACAAACACATTTATAAACGAACTAAGGTAGGTATAACTAATTGTGTTTTTTTTTAAAAGAGGCAATTCATTTCCTTTTGATATAATTATAACTCGTAATGATTTATCAAAGGGAAAATGCGATATCGACCATTTTCTTCCGCAAAATGGCAAGTAGACGCGTTATACGAGTATGAATCAGAAGAACAAACTTCAAAGATTTTTAATTTATACTTAGACTGCAATTATTTGAAAAATATCACTTGTCACAGTTAGAGTTAAAGCTAAACTGTATTAAAAAAAATACACGTCGTTTTGTTAGTTAGTTTCAGAAATAAACCTATATAAGTCCAAAATTTTGTCTTTGAAGAAGTACCCTTTACAGTATAGGATAATAAAACTATTGTAATGGTTTCTTGATGGTATTGTCGTTAATATAAATTTATAGTCAATCTACACTAATATTATAAAGAGGAAAGATTTGTACCTATTTTTGTATGTTTGTATGTTTGTAACGAAATAACTCAAAAACTACTGAACCGATTATAAAAATTCTTTCACTGTTGGGAAGCTACACTATCCCCAGGTGACATAGGCTATAATATATTTTGTAGCGAGGCCGAAGGCCGAGCTTACACCCGTGCAAAGCCGGGGCGGGCGGCTAGTATTTTATAAAATTATGAAAAAAAAATCATTTCGTTATTATCTATGTCGCGTCGTTCGTACCGTGGATTCATCGCTCTTCTCCTGCATATGGTCTACTCCGATTCCGAACCCATCTACTCTCATCCTGCTTTCGCTCCAATCCCAAATTCCCGATTCTGTCAATTATTCATTTGGTTGACTTCATTTCCTTTACTTTACTTCTGTCGTGTAAAATCATACATCTAGTTCAGTGTAGATAATGTCACCTCTTTGGTGTAGCCCTCCTCCAGTTTTGACCACGAAAAAAATTCTCACTTCATTGGTTTTGACCATATTTTTCTTGCCATCCTTATCCACTCTTTGCATGTAGTAGCGAAATAAAAATCCAGAAACAGGACCACTAAATTCAATCTCTTAATCTTCATTTCTAAGCTGTATATTAATAATGCACGGGAGTTTATCTAACCTTATTTGGTACAATTTAAGTAACATTTAACCATCGTAGCATTTACGGCCTGTCACGCTTCTCGACGGTGAGAACTTGGGGTTTAATTACCATAAGTTTGTATGCCTGAGTACTATACGTAGGCATCTATGTTTTGACGCTTCATTAAACTCACTGCGTCGTTTGAGTCCTAAATTTTGCTCTAAATTGAGAGTTTTCGCTGGAACAACTATGACATGTGAATATTAAACTATAGGTTGTGAAGTTCCTAATTTCCGTTTTGATAATGGAAATAAAAGATCAAAATATTCAGCGTCTACATGAGCTCCAATAGTTAATGCTCTCCGTTCATCTTATTAACATATTAAATCACAAAAAATATGTTAGATGCTGATTTTATACCACATCGTTCAAACCGATAACCCATCTTCCACGCCGGGAAGAAAGTTTTTTGAGTGGAGACCATAAACCGGAAGACGCAGCGTAGGTAGGCCTTCCATTAGATGGACTGACGACATCGTTAGATCCACGGGTATCCAGTGGATGCGAACGGCGAACCGTCGTTCAGTGTGGAGGTTTAAGGGATAGGCATGTTCAGCAGTGGACGTCTTTTGGCTGATGGTGATGTGGGCTTGTATTTATCTAAATCACAATGCATAAATGACATCTTTTGTTGCAGCTACAAATTACCGCAAGGGGTGCGTCATGCAATGTGAGAAGGCAGAGGTGGAAGAGCCATGGTTCGGTTTCAACCAAGAGTTCTTCTTGACGACTACCGACAGCCGCCCGCTAGGCTGGCCCGCCGGCGGCTTTCCTGCTCCACCGGGCCCCTACTACTGCGCTACTGGAGCGAATAAAATCGTCGCTAGGGACTTGATGGAGGCTCTCTATAGGTAACTTATATCAAACTAGCAGCACCACGTAGTTTTACGAGAGATATTTTAGTTTCCGACAATTTTGCGGAATAAAAAGTATACCGCGTCTGTTTTTGTTTCCTTATTATTTTCTGCAGGCCTAGGACGGGCCGTAGACAAATTGTCTTTTCACCGTTTTTATCCGGTGATAAAAAGACAAAAGTATCCATATTATTATAACTTTGTTGCATCTACGCGCGTGTAAAAACTGTGGAAAGACAATTTGTTCACGGCCCGTGCTAATCCTGCTGGTTAAATTTCATCCAGATTTTTTTTGACAATGTAGCAAACAGTCAGACCCACATTAGCATTAAAAATATTTGTGTTTTATGTGAAGCGGGATGCTACTTAAAACAATTAATTGGGCTACTGATTTTTGTAGATGCTGTTTATTTGCCGGAGTCCAAATAAATGGGATAAATCCGGGTACTACGCCATCACAATGGTGCTTTCAGGTACATTCACTTTAAATAATACCTAATACGCTCTGAAAATATTTTGTGGACTTTCTTTGGGTTTTGTGCTACTAATGCGTCTTTTAAGCTAGTACTTCCACTTACTTTTTTTTGTGTGAAGGCAGCTATTGTACTTTGAGGGTTAGTATAACAAGAATAAATATATTTTTGTAAACCACTGATTAAAAGCGCGAAAAATCTTCAAACTGCTGAATTTATTTTCTTGATTCATAGCTAATAATGACATTCGATCAAGTCACTGATCAAACGAAAATTAAAACTAAATCAAAATCGGTTCAACCGTTTGGGAGCTACGATGCCACATACACGATAAACTTATAACGTATCTTTTGAGTCCGGGGTTAAAAAGATTAAAAATTTAACACCTGACTTAAATTTCACATACCTACTAAGAATATGTAATTTCCTTGCAACTAATTAACTGCAATAATTTACATTGTAATAAATTAAAAGTTGAAGAAATGCATAGTGCATTTCTTAGATAATATTAGTTCATGATTTGTTCTAGGTTGGGCCGTGCCCCGGCCTAAGGGCGGCAGATGATCTGTGGATGGCGCGCTACATTCTGGCCCGTTTAGCCGAAGAGTACGGCACGGTGGCCACGTTTGAGCCCCAGCCTGTGGCCGACTGGCCAGGGAACGGGACGTTTTGTTACTTCTCCACAAAGGATATGAGAGAAGACGACGGAATCTTGTTAGTACTTAAGCTCATCTACATCAGTGGAAAACGAGCACTGAGCAATTCTCACGATCTTTTTTGCTCAGCATGTCTATTCTGCAAGCTAAGTGAACGCGCAAGTGAAGTGATAAGCTAAGTGAATGTATTTTTTTCTTGCCTATTTCTGTATATAAATGTCAAAACATTGAATTATAAGGGTAAGGGACTACAGTCAAGGGTGATCACTTGACATTTTAACATTTCTCTATAGTAATCGACAAGAAAATTACACGTTCACTTAGCTTATCACCTCACTTACGCGTTCACTTAGCTTGCAGAATCGACCGGCTGATCTCTTTGTTAGCTACTTTCCGCGGTGTTTCCGAAAAGCTACAACATGGGTTGTTCAAAACTTAAGTTAATAGAGTCTTAAAGGGTCGGCAACGTCCTATGGTGTTACAAGTATCCATAAGGGACGGTGATTGCTTACCAACCGGCAGCCTGTGTGCCTGTTTGCCATGAAAAAAAACTTTAGTTTTCATGTTTCATTAAGTTTGATTGTTGTTTTATTTTTGAAACTATGAAGATTAAAAATTATTTGTTCTATTAAAAGAATTTAGAGTGAATCTACCAAAAAAAAAAACAGCAAGGTGGCTATTCTTAAGCATGCAGTATTGTTTCTGTCCCTGTTGCACTTATGTCAAACCAAATGAGAGTAACAGGGTAACAAAGCTTATATAGCGGGATCTGGAATAACCACAGACCTAAAAAAATCAATGGGAATAACTCGTCAAACCTAATTTTACAACATTTTATTTTATGCAATACTCGTTTTTTTTTACAACTGGCTATTTTATTTACAACTGGCTGTTTGACCACGATCATAGAATAGAATAGAATAGAATTTATTGATAAGTCGATGTTCAACATCTTAGTTTAAATACTAAGAGCTGGCCATCACACCAATCTCGTCATTTCACAAAAAATAGTTATAAACGAATTCACATACCTGATGGACGCGAAGAAGTGGTCTAAGATGTAGCACGCTTGCCTAGGAAATATACCTGTATTCACTATTTTCTTGAACAAGGATGCAGATTGTACCTGTTTGAAAAGAGACGCAGATAAAGAGTTTCGCAGCTCTGCAGCTGTTCTGTCATAATATTTCACCGCTTTGCTTTGGTGATAATTATGTCAGTATACTACTAAAACTATAAGAAAACCTAGGATCTTTTCCTAAAATTTCATTTAAAACTACTGAGAATAAGACAGAGTAAAATCTTCAGACAAATATTAAATCAATATAATCTACCAACCACGACTGAGTTTCATAAGAATGCGAAGTCACGAGAGCACCACAAATTATATTTACATTCAGAAGTGGTATCACTAAAAGTATTTCATTTGCATCCGGTTCCCATTTTGGGCAGTAGAAAAGGGATCAAATATTTCACATTCTGTTTGCGTATTCATCGTAAAGATAGATAAAAACGAATAACTAGAATTATTCAAATGCATGATGTCTTCATTTGGCTGACACCCCGCATGTTTATGGTCTACTGTATCGTAAAATACTTGTGCATAGAGGATTGCTCGTTTGTTACCCCTATATATTGTATTCCCTGATGGGAACTTCCCGTCTCCCTTACTTAAACCCTATTGTCTTGTGTAATTTTGCTCGAAATAAGGATTTAACAGCTTCGCATCAAGATTTATAGCAGACAAAGTTTTGATACTACGACCCATTTTAAAGCACACAATTGTATGCGTAACACCTGTTTGTAGTACGTAGGTGTAATTTCTGTATTCTAGATACGTTAATACGTATCTACGTACGTGAATGCTCCAGCTGGCAGCGATATTGACGTAATCATCAATATCGCTGCCAGCTGGAGCATTCACGTAATACCAACGGTGACTTCCGTGACTTTAATATTTTGGGTCTTTAGACAAGCGTTTCATTAATCTTTCAATTTTTAGCTGGTGTTTGGTAAAAATTCCGTCATTTTATGCAATGATGACTATGGCTGTCCACAGGGTGATTGAGCGAGCCATAGATAAGCTTTCACGCCGCCACGGCACCCACATTAACGACTACGATGCTAGTAACGGTGCCGACAATGCCAGACGTCTTACCGGGAAGAATGGGATGCCCCACATACGAGATTTCACTGCAGGTAACAATATACCCTACACTATATTATGTACATACACTATACGTTACAAATAATTTCTTGTTGCTGCGAAAATTTCCGGAGCTTATCCTGTAGACTCTACAGGATTATCCTGCTGATAACACTTTACAGTGTAGAGTGTTATCAGTACCAGTGGTAGAGTGATAACACTCTACACTGTAGAGTTCTACTCTACACTCTATAGTATAGAGTGTTATGAGTACTTATTTTTAAAATAATAATAGGCGTTTGACCACCTCCTTGGCTGATGTTAAGCGATCATACTGTCTACAATGGACGCACGCTTGCCTAGAAGATACCAAGTCCCTCGCAACTTGAAGACACCCAGATTGTAACAATAGGGGAACACTCGCTCGACTTATTACTCAACCGTCGTTTAACCACTAAGCGGAAAAATCCGAAGCACTTAGCGTTTTCAGTCATTCTCTAGAGTACATGACCGTAACTCTCTTAGCCGTTGTCGTATATTGTAATTTCGGAACGGATCCTTCTGGAAATAATACCTCTTAAGGCTTTTTGCTATAAAAACGATACGCTCGGGATACGTTCAGTTCAGAGTTAGACTCGGCCAGAAAAAATACTTTAATAAGCTTAATGTGGCGAACGGAGGCTTTTTTGGTAATGTGATATCCTTTTAAGTGTTTTTAATGTAATAAAAGTGTGGAAACTCACAGGCAAAAGCGCTTTCCTTCACGATTCATGTTGTGAGTTCACCTAATGCGGCCAAAGCTAACCGCATTATAGCCGAAATAAATCGAATTATTTATCAGCTTCAGCACTTCACGTATTAAACGATTCCTGGTGCTGGGTTTGATCCTTTACGCAAACGTTTGTACAGAACGCATTAGTGTGATCGATGGCATATTTAAATATCAGCGATGAGTAATCTTGTGTTCAATTTGGCGCGTAATAAATGTGTGCAGTAAAGCTCTGTGGTTTATTATACGACAGAAATTATAACTTACGTTAAGCCTGATGTATATTGATGTAGTGATAACCTTGTATGGTTTCTATTCAGAGCTTTGATCCCTAAAACGTTTGCATTCTAGCTAGGTTATGACATATTTATGATGTAGCTTTACAGTTGCGTTTGGTGTTTCGATTAGGTTTATTTCTCGTGTGAAAATATAAACTTTTTCATATGTTTTTGTAGTGGTAGGACTCTTTTGCAGGGGTCCGCCTGGGGAAGTACCACACCTTTGCCAGTTATTCAACCGCCAAACAGTAGTGTGCAAACACTACTGTGTTCCGGATTGAAGGACTGTGTCTCGTCACCCAGTATCATTAAAAAAAATGTGAGACAAGGATTTTTAATATTGTGAAGTTTTATTCCAGTCCATCTGATGAATGCTACTAATGATTTTATTTCAAAGTTTGTTTAGCACTCAACCCAAATACCAAATAAAATGTAATGATATCTCACTCTCCACTCCAAGATAACACAAAACAACTAGTAATGTGGTCGTTTTTATAGCAGTAAAGCTTCACAAAGCTCCTCTTGATACACAATACTTGCTATAACTTTGGTGTTATTAACTCGGCGCGATCGTAAAAACCTACTGAGACTTAACGGTACAACTCTATGAGAAATAGGACCACGAAACTAAATATAAAACTTATTTCGTAATTAGGGTGAAAAGTTCAGTTGTTTTTGTTTGTTTTGTAACACAAATAATGCACCTTTTTGGCATGAATAAACAGACTTCTGAATGCTGTAGAACAAAATTACGCGAGCATTCGTAGCACGTAGAGGTCTCGTAGTACATCGTAGTCATGCTACCGATTTTGTAAATCTAAGTAAATAGATACGTAGATAAAACTGTTTTATATTCACACCAGGCAAACCAAACTAAGGTTCAAGGCTTTAAAACTAGTGCAGCCTCTAGTAAATCAAGATAGTAGATTTGGCTTTAAATCAGTTTATAATTCTGCTTTATTGAATTGTAGTCATATTACTGGAAATAGGAAATGAGTAAGCAAACTATAAGAATAGTCATGTTATATTTTAACGAATTGACTGAAATACCTTTTATCGTAACAGCTTAAACACGAACCGCAGGACAAATGGAAAACACTCATTTGTTCTCAGTAATGAGATTCCCGTGCAAAGCGCTGAAGATAAGGTGTGCGAGTAGAATTGCAATTCGTTTCCAATCTTCTGCCAGCAAGTGTTGCTCGTAATCAGAACGTAAAAGCTGTTACCGTTAAGGAATTCTTAAGCACAAGTCGCGTTTAGAAACGTTCTGAAAGCTGCGGTACATCGTAAAAAGCTGAATGAAAACATTTTTCCTAAAATTTACGGCATTTAGCTAACTCATGTTAAAAAACGGCCATGTGCGAGTCGGGATTGCATACTGAGGGTTCCGTACTAATGGGCTGCCTGATGGTAAGCGATCACCATCGCCTATAGATAACTGTAACACCAGGGGCATTACAGATACCTTGCGTTGTTGATATAAATATGTATACCCGAAAAACATTACCCTCCAGCAATCTATCTTCAAAAAGACAAACTCTCTACAACTATAGAGACACAACCTAAACTACTAAAGATAGAAAAATGAATGTTTTCTTTTATTTTGTGAACCTCGGATAAGAAGGGAATTTGCAATATTCAACCTCTAAGGGGGTATAATGGGGTGATAATATTATTAATGTGGAAAGAAAAAATATGATGCTATGGTTATCATACTTTGAATTTAATTAAACTAAACAAAAGAAAATTATAACACTTGTTACAACATTATTAGAAAATCATCCCCTAAAGTTAAATAGGCTAATAATGTTTTTATGGAAAAGTAAATGTTTTTGATGCTATGATAATCAAATGCACAACGCGTTCATATAGCACAGAATATTGTGCAATATTTTCTTGAAGGTTTAACGAGATCAGTTTTGAGATTATGACCTACTAGTTGCGCCCCGCGTCTTTACCCGTGCGGATTACTCCTTATAACATCAGCTATCTGCCAGGGAAGTTCCGTCAAAATCAGTTCAGCCGCTTTGGAGTCCATGGGGAATATACACACATACATATATGTATGAGACGCAAACGGGCTGGGTAAGGAACGTGAAATGGACGTTGCTGAAATGAAACGGAAACAATGAGATTGAGTTTAGTGAATTACAGGACGGATGAGGAACTGGAGCGGAAAGAGTGAGATCGGAGTAAACTGGACTACGGGATAAATGCGAAACGAGTGGAAAGGGCAGGACGGGAGTAGAGTGGATTAAAGGATGGGTAAAATTCAAGGTAGTCAAGTAAAAAGGTTGAAACATTAAAAAAAAAAATTCACTAGTGCCAAAAATGTTTTCTCTTAGGTACATCAATGCTGGTTTTCCAACTACAAAACTAAGTAGAAGAAAAAAAATTTGATTCTTTCATCCACAACCTAATCATGGTAAATATCCCGTTAATATTTATAACTAGCTGCGCCCCGCGGTTTCACCCGCGTGGTGATGACCATCCTCGTGATACATACTATTACCTCGCAAAATTTTATCGAGATCGGTTACGCCATTTAGCCAACAGACAGAGTTACTTTCGCATTTATAATATTAGTATGTATAGTTGTTGTCTTTTTATGTGTTTAAACTATAATAACTTATTTTAATAAGATCGGTTTTTTTTTTTTTTTTTGATATCTATTTTTCTTTTTTTTCGTGCAGCAGTCAAAATGTTTCATATAGCGCGGCTCGAGTTCAGATTAAAATGTAAACATTTATTTGTTGATTTTAAACTAGAAATGTTACAATAAACCTTTTAATCCAGGGGTGTATATACTCGTACTAATGCGAGCACAGAAAAGAGAAGTAAATAAAAATGCTATGGGTTTATATGAGTGCAAGTGGCTACAACAAATTTCTTACAAAAATGCCTTGACAGCCGTTCTAAATTAAACAACAAAAAAAAACTGGGACATTATTGCACACATGGTCATCTGACCCCAAACTAAGCAAAGCTTGTAATATGACAGCCAGAGATATTATATATATTATGTGAATATATATAATATATATATATATATATAATAATATTTACTGTGAATAGGAACTTGGAATAGAGTTGACGTCATAAAAACACGCAGCCCTTCTTGTTTACTCTACTGTTCTCTGAAAACTAATTGATGTTTCATCAGCGTTGGAGACTGGAACTATACACAATTAATGGTGTTTTCCTGTCAATCTAAACAATCAGTGAAAACTATTAATTTTGTTCTTTTGTTTGAAACAAAATAAATTTTACTTTCCTGGCTCTTTGAGGGGTACAATATACAAGGTGATTATTAATGAGCTAAAACAACCCTCTCGCAGGCAACTTCCTCACGTCATACTTAACAACTTTTTAATATTTAAATATAAATGTACTTAACAACTTTTGTATGAAGCGAAATTTCTTCAAAAGGGCTGTTGATGGAGTCTTTAAAGGTCGATAACATATCTATGATGCTGCTGGTGTTACAGATATCCATAGGCGAAAGTGATCGCCGACCACCAGGCTGCCCGTCATTTTTTGTATGAACAATTATGTGACTACAAAACTTTTTTTATGCCGTATGTGGCACGTAAGTTAACGGGCCGCCTGATGGTAAGCGATCACCGTCGCCGATAGATATCTGTAACACTAGGGTACATCACAGATACTTACGTTGTCTACCTTTAAAGACTCAAAGACTCCATTGACAGTCCTTTTGAAGAACGCCATATTATCCTACTAATATTATAAATGCAAAAGTTTGTTTCCACCTATCTCCGTAACTATAAACCGATTTAGATGAAATTTTAAATGTAGATAGTTTAGGTTCTGGAATAACACTCTATTTATATATTTTTTACGACATATTATCAAAAGTTAAACCACTAAAATAGTCGGCTAATTTTGAAAATTTAAACGACAAATTATCAAAAGCTATGGACCTAAAGTCCTCAGGGGTCCGCCTGGGGAAGTACAACACCTTTGCCAGTTATTCAACCGCCAAGCAGTAGTGTTCAAACACTACTGTGTTCCGGATTGAAGGGCAATGTTTCCAGCGAAATTACAGGGCACACAGAGATTTGACATCTTATATCTCGGGATGACGAGCGCAGTGCATTGCCATCCAGGGTTTTGAACTGTTGAAGTTCAAAATTCTGAGTGTCGTTGAGCTGTTATGGGCAAGCGTGAAGAGCCATCAGGCGAGCGACTTCGCTCGTCTCGTCACCCAGTATCATAAAAAAAAAGTGGTCAGGTTATTTATCAATAACGCTGTATTCTGTATTCATCTTTAATCTAAGTTTGATTCCAATAAAAAATCTGCATTCATCATCATCAGCCAGAAGACGTCACTGCTGAACATAGGTCCCCCTTTAGCCTCCACACCGAACGACATCCTGCCATCTGCATCCACTGGATACCCGCGACTCTCACAATGTCGTCGGTCCGCCTAGTAGGAAGCCAACCTATGCTGCGTCTTACGGTTCACCAAAAAAAAAAACTCCATGCTACACGGTTAATTAAGAAGATATATTTTAGAGCTAGAGACGATGGGAGACAAGTCTGGTACACTAATTAATCAAGTTAATATCTACTCCGTCCAAAAACTCGCCACGTAAGGAAAAAAGTTGTCGTATTGCGTAAGTAAACCTTTTTGCCTAAATTTCTCCAGTGACCTAAAATACCGGTGTGAAGTTGGCAGCTAACTTTGGCTGCCATATAATCCGACTAAATTGAGGTGACTTTTTTGTGAAGTTAGCAACCAATACGATAAACACCTTTTATTCTTTAAAAGCCACTACAAAATCATTTCCAATGGCTTTCAAAAAGCAATAAGCATAAAATAAAAACAAAAAAGAAATTGCAAAGCCCCATCAAAACATGTATCTCAACTAAACGCCATAACAACAATTACAACATTTCATCCCCTTAAATATGCAACAAAACCAACTGAATTGGTCAGCAAAATGTCAAGAGTTTCGAACTAACCCTATTCCAGCCCGGCTAAATGATTTCTTATTGCCAAAAAAAAACAAACGAAAAAAGGAAAACAAAAATTTTTCGACTCTCAAATGACACGGAGAATTTTGACCTGTAAACCCCGAAAATGGATTAAAACTGCTATGTCATCAAATTTTCATGTGTTTAAGCTGTCTGAAAAATATACTGAAAAAGTGGCTAAACCATTATTTAACCCTGTAACGTTTCGACGTAAACTGTCTTTTTTTTTGGCATTTTTGTACTTGAAATTCTTTCAAAAAACACCACTCATCCCCTAATATTTGAACTTCTATGTACGTAATGTTAAAGCTTATATACTTAACTACAAAACAAGAGCAAACAGAGCTCGGCTAAATGACAGCATGACATCAAAATTTTCATCTGAAAACACATAGGAAGCTTTCATTTTCACGAGCAAGGTTGGCTGCTGGTGAATTGCGACCTTTCATCCCCATAATTATGCAACAAATCGTACCAAAATCGACAGAATAATATATAGGCTTTCGAATGAACCCTATTTCAGCCCGGCTAAACGATTGCTTATTGCCAAAATTATCCGAACAAAAAAAAAATAAAAAAAATTTACGACTCTCAAATGTCATGGTGAATTTCGACCTGTAAACCCCGGAAATCGTCTAAAACTGCTATTTCATCAAATTTTCATGTATTTAAGCTGCCTGAAAAATATACTGAAAAAGTGGCTAAACTATTATTTAACCCTGTAACGTTTCGACGTAAACTGTCTTTTTTTTTGGCATTTTTGTACTTGAAAATCTTTCAAAAAACACCAGTCATCCCCTAATATTTGAACTTCTATGTACGTAATGTTAAAGCTTATATACTTATCTACAAAACAAGAGCAAACAGAGCCCGGCTAAATGACAGCATGACACTAAAATTTTCATCTGAAAACACATAGGAAGCTTTCATTTTCACGAGCACAGTTGGCTGCTGGTGAATGGCGACCTTTCATCCCCATAATTATGCAACAAATCGTACCAAAATAGACAGAATAATATATAAGCTTTCAAATGAACCCTATTTCAGCCCGGCTAAACGATTGCTTATTGCCAAAATTATCCGAAGAAAAAAGAAAATCAAAAATTTTACGACTCTCACATGTCATGGTGAATTTCGACCTGTAAACCCCGGAAATCGTCTAAAACTGCTATGTCATCAAATTTTCATGTGTTTAAGCTGCCTGAAAAATATACTGAAAAAGTGGCTAAACTATTATTTAACCCTGTAATGTTTCGACGTAAACTGTCTTTTTTTTTGGCATTTTTGTACTTGAAAATCTTTCAAAATACACCAGTCATCCCCTAATATTTGAACTTCTATGTACGTTATGTTAAAGCTTATATACTTATCTACAAAACAAGAGCAAACAGAGCCCGGCTAAATGACAGCATGACACCAAAATTTTCATCTGAAAACACATAGGAAGCTTTCATTTTCACGAGCAAGGTTGGCTGCTGGTGAATTGCGACCTTTCATCCCCATAATTATGCAACAAATCGTACCAAAATCGACAGAATAATATATAGGCTTTCGAATGAACCCTATTTCAGCCCGGCTAAACGATTGCTTATTGCCAAAATTATCCAAAGAAAAAAGAAAATCAAAAATTTTTCGACTCTCAAATGACACGGGGAATTTTGACCTGTAAACCCCGAAAATGGATTAAAACTGCTATGTCATCAAATTTTCATGTGTTTAAGCTGTCTGAAAAATACACTGAAAAAGTGGCTAAACCATTATTTAACCCTGTAACGTTTCGACGTAAACTGTCTTTTTTTTTGGCATTTTTGTACTTGAAAATCTTTCAAAAAACACCAGTCATCCCCTAATATTTGAACTTCTATGTACGTAATGTTAAAGCTTATATACTTAGCTACAAAACAAGAGCAAACAGAGCCCGGCTAAATGACAGCATGACACCAAAATTTTCATCTGAAAACACATAGGAAGCTTTCATTTTCACGAGCACAGTTGGCTGCTGGTGAATGGCGACCTTTCATCCCCATAATTATGCAACAAATCGTACCAAAATAGACAGAATAATATATAAGCTTTCAAATGAACCCTATTTCAGCCCGGCTAAACGATTGCTTATTGCCAAAATTATCCGAAGAAAAAAGAAAATCAAAAATTTTACGACTCTCACATGTCATGGTGAATTTCGACCTGTAAACCCCGGAAATCGTCTAAAACTGCTATGTCATCAAATTTTCATGTGTTTAAGCTGCCTGAAAAATATACTGAAAAAGTGGCTAAACTATTATTTAACCCTGTAACGTTTCGACGTAAACTGTCTTTTTTTTTGGCATTTTTGTACTTGAAAATCTTTCAAAAAACACCAGTCATCCCCTAATATTTGAACTTCTATGTACGTAATGTTAAAGCTTATATACTTATCTACAAAACAAGAGTAAACAGAGCCCGGCTAAATGACAGCATGACACCAAAATTTTCATCAGAAAACACATAGGAAGCTTTCATTTTCACGAGCACAGTTGGCTGCTGGTGAATGGCGACCTTTCATCCCCATAATTATGCAACAAATCGTACCAAAATAGACAGAATAATATATAAGCTTTCAAATGAACCCTATTTCAGCCCGGCTAAACGATTGCTTATTGCCAAAATTATCCGAAGAAAAAAGAAAATCAAAAATTTTACGACTCTCACATGTCATGGTGAATTTCGACCTGTAAACCCCGGAAATCGTCTAAAACTGCTATGTCATCAAATTTTCATGTGTTTAAGCTGCCTGAAAAATATACTGAAAAAGTGGCTAAACTATTATTTAACCCTGTAATGTTTCGACGTAAACTGTCTTTTTTTTTGGCATTTTTGTACTTGAAAATCTTTCAAAATACACCAGTCATCCCCTAATATTTGAACTTCTATGTACGTAATGTTAAAGCTTATATACTTATCTACAAAACAAGAGCAAACAGAGCCCGGCTAAATGACAGCATGACACCAAAATTTTCATCAGAAAACACATAGGAAGCTTTCATTTTCACGAGCACAGTTGGCTGCTGGTGAATCGCGACCTTTCATCCCCATAATTATGCAACAAATCGTACCAAAATCGACAGAATAATATATAGGCTTTCGAATGAACCCTATTTCAGCCCGGCTAAACGATTGCTTATTGCCAAAATTATCCGAAGAAAAAAGAAAAACAAAAATTTTACGACTCTCACATGTCATGGTGAATTTCGACCTGTAAACCCCGGAAATCGTCTAAAACTGCTATGTCATCAAATTTTCTTGTGGTTAAGCTGTCTGAAAAATATACTGAACAAGTGGCTAAATCATTATTTAACCCTGTAACGTTTCGACGTAAACTGTCTTTTTTTTTGGCATTTTTGTAATTGAAAATCTTTCAAAAAACACCAGTCATCCCCTAATATTTGAACTTCTATGTACGTAATGTTAAAGCTTATATACTTAGCTACAAAACAAGAGCAAACAGAGCCCGGCTAAATGACAGCATGACACCAAAATTTTCATCTGAAAACACATAGGAAGCTTTCATTTTCACGAGCACAGTTTGCTGCTGGTGAATTGCGACCTTTCATCCCCATAATTATGCAACAAATCGTACCAAAATCGACAGAATAATATATAGGCTTTCGAATGAATCCTATTTCAGCCCGGCTAAACGATTGCTTATTGCCAAAATTATCCGAAGAAAAAAGAAAAACAAAAATTTTACGACTCTCACATGTCATGGTGAATTTCGACCTGTAAACCCCGGAAATCGTCTAAAACTGCTATGTCATCAAATTTTCTTGTGGTTAAGCTGTCTGAAAAATATACTGAACAAGTGGCTAAATCATTATTTAACCCTGTAACGTTTCGACGTAAACTGTCTTTTTTTTTGGCATTTTTGTACTTGAAAATCTTTCAAAAAACACCAGTCATCCCCTAATATTTGAACTTCTATGTACGTAATGTTAAAGCTTATATACTTAGCTACAAAACAAAAGCAAACAGAGCCCGGCTAAATGACAGCATGACACCAAAATTTTCATCAGAAAACACATAGGAAGCTTTCATTTTCACGAGCACAGTTGGCTGCTGGTGAATCGCGACCTTTCATCCCCATAATTATGCAACAAATCGTACCAAAATCGACAGAATAATATATAGGCTTTCGAATGAACCCTATTTCAGCCCGGCTAAACGATTGCTTATTGCCAAAATTATCCGAAGAAAAAAGAAAATCAAAAATTTTACGACTCTCAAATGTCATGGTGAATTTCGACCTGTAAATCCCGGAAATCGTCTAAAACTGCTATGTCATCAAATTTTCATGTGTTTAAGCTGTCTGAAAAATATACTGAAAAAGTGGCTAAACCATTATTTAACCCTGTAACGTTTCGGCGTAAACTGTCTTTTTTTTTGGCATTTTTGTACTTGAAAATCTTTCAAAAAACACCAGTCATCCCCTAATATTTGAACTTCTATGTACGTAATGTTAAAGCTTATATACTTAGCTACAAAACAAGAGCAAACAGAGCCCGGCTAAATGACAGCATGACACCAAAATTTTCATCTGAAAACACATAGGAAGCTTTCATTTTCACGAGCACAGTTGGCTGCTGGTGAATGGCGACCATTCATCCCCATAATTATGCAACAAATCGTACCAAAATCGACAGAATAATATATAGGCTTTCGAATGAACCCTATTTCAGCCCGGCTAAACGATTGCTTATTGCCAAAATTATCCGAAGAAAAAAGAAAATCAAAAATTTTACGACTCTCAAATGTCATGGTGAATTTCGACCTGTAAACCCCGGAAATCGTCTAAAACTGCTATGTCATCAAATTTTCTTGTGGTTAAGCTGTCTGAAAAATATACTGAAAAAGTGGCTAAACCATTATTTAACCCTGTAACGTTTCGACGTAAACTGTCTTTTTTTTTGGCATTTTTGTACTTGAAAATCTTTCAAAAAACACCAGTCATCCCCTAATATTTGAACTTCTATGTACGTAATGTTAAAGCTTATATACTTATCTACAAAACAAATGAAAAAAAAAAAACAGGGATGAATGGTCGCAATTCACCAGCAGCCAACTGTGCTCGTGAAAATGAAAGCTTCCTATGTGTTTTCTGATGAAAATTTTGGTGTCATGCTGTCATTTAGCCGGGCTCTGTTTGCTCTTGTTTTGTAGCTAAGTATATAAGCTTTAACATTACGTACATAGAAGTTCAAATATTAGGGGATGACTGGTGTTTTTTGAAAGATTTTCAAGTACAAAAATGCCAAAAAAAAGACAGTTTACGTCGAAACGTTACAGGGTTAAATAATGGTTTAGCCACTTTTTCAGTATATTTTTCAGACAGCTTAAACACATGAAAATTTGATGACACAGCAGTTTTAGACGATTTCCGGGGTTTACAGGTCGAAATTCACCATGACATGTGAGAGTCGTAAAATTTTTGATTTTCTTTTTTCTTCGGATAATTTTGGCAATAAGCAATCGTTTAGCCGGGCAGAAATAGGGTTCATTCGAAAGCCTATATATTATTCTGTCGATTTTGGTACGATTTGTTGCATAATTATGGGGATGAAAGGTCGCAATTCACCAGCAGCCAACTGTGCTCGTGAAAATGAAAGCTACCTATGTGTTTTCTGATGAAAATTTTGGTGTCATGCTGTCATTTAGCCGGGCTCTGTTTGCTTTTGTTTTGTAGCTAAGTATATAAGCTTTAACATTACGTACATAGAAGTTCAAATATTAGGGGATGAGTGGTGTTTTTTGAAAGAATTTCAAGTACAAAAATGCCAAAAAAAAAGACAGTTTACGTCGAAACGTTACAGGGTTAAATAATGGTTTAGCCACTTTTTCAGTATATTTTTCAGACAGCTTAAACACATGAAAATTTGATGACATAGCAGTTTTAATCCATTTTCGGGGTTTACAGGTCAAAATTCCCCGTGTCATTTGAGAGTCGAAAAATTTTTGATTTTCTTTTTTCTTTGGATAATTTTGGCAATAAGCAATCGTTTAGCCGGGCTGAAATAGGGTTCATTCGAAAGCCTATATATTATTCTATCGATTTTGGTACGATTTGTTGCATAATTATGGGGATGAATGGTCGCAATTCACCAGCAGCCAACTGTGCTCGTGAAAATGAAAGCTTCCTATGTGTTTTCTGATGAAAATTTTGGTGTCATGCTGTCATTTAGCCGGGCTCTGTTTGCTCTTGTTTTGTAGCTAAGTATATAAGCTTTAACATTACGTACATAGAAGTTCAAATATTAGGGGATGACTGGTGTTTTTTGAAAGATTTTCAAGTACAAAAATGCCAAAAAAAAGACAGTTTACGTCGAAACGTTACAGGGTTAAATAATGGTTTAGCCACTTTTTCAGTATATTTTTCAGACAGCTTAAACACATGAAAATTTGATGACACAGCAGTTTTAGACGATTTCCGGGGTTTACAGGTCGAAATTCACCATGACATGTGAGAGTCGTAAAATTTTTGATTTTCTTTTTTCTTCGGATAATTTTGGCAATAAGCAATCGTTTAGCCGGGCAGAAATAGGGTTCATTCGAAAGCCTATATATTATTCTGTCGATTTTGGTACGATTTGTTGCATAATTATGGGGATGAAAGGTCGCAATTCACCAGCAGCCAACTGTGCTCGTGAAAATGAAAGCTACCTATGTGTTTTCTGATGAAAATTTTGGTGTCATGCTGTCATTTAGCCGGGCTCTGTTTGCTCTTGTTTTGTAGATAAGTATATAAGCTTTAACATAACGTACATAGAAGTTCAAATATTAGGGGATGACTGGTGTTTTTTGAAAGATTTTCAAGTACAAAAATGCCAAAAAAAAAGACAGTTTACGTCGAAACGTTACAGGGTTAAATAATAGTTTAGCCACTTTTTCAGTATATTTTTCAGGCAGCTTAAATACATGAAAATTTGATGACATAGCAGTTTTAGACGATTTCCGGGGTTTACAGGTTGAAATTCACCATGACATTTGAGAGTCGTAAAATTTTTGTTTTTTTTTTTTGTTCGGCTAATTTTGGCAATAAGCAATCGTTTAGCCGGGCTGAAATAGGGTTCATTCGAAAGCCTATATATTATTCTGTCGATTTTGGTACGATTTGTTGCATAATTATGGGGATGAAAGGTCGCAATTCACCAGCAGCCAACCTTGCTCGTGAAAATGAAAGCTTCCTATGTGTTTTCAGATGAAAATTTTGATGTCATGCTGTCATTTAGCCGAGCTCTGTTTGCTCTTGTTTTGTAGTTAAGTATATAAGCTTTATTATTACGTACATAGAAGTTCAAATATTAGGGGATGAGTGGTGTTTTTTGAAAGAATTTCAAGTACAAAAATGCCAAAAAAAAAAGACAGTTTACGTCGAAACGTTACAGGGTTAAATAATGGTTTAGCCACTTTTTCAGTATATTTTTCAGACAGCTTAAACACATGAAAATTTGATGACATAGCAGTTTTAATCCATTTTCGGGGTTTACAGGTCAAAATTCCCCGTGTCATTTGAGAGTCGAAAAATTTTTGTTTTCCTTTTTTCGTTTGTTTTTTTTTGGCAATAAGAAATCATTTAGCCGGGCTGGAATAGGGTTAGTTCGAAACTCTTGACATTTTGCTGACCAATTCAGTTGGTTTTGTTGCATATTTAAGGGGATGAAATGTTGTAATTGTTGTTATGGCGTTTAGTTGAGATACATGTTTTGATGGGGCTTTGCAATTTCTTTTTTGTTTTTATTTTATGCTTATTGCTTTTTGAAAGCCATTGGAAATGATTTTGTAGTGGCTTTTAAAGAATAAAAGGTGTTTATGGTATTGGTTGCTAACTTCACAAAAAAGTCACCTCAATTTAGTCGGATTATATGGCAGCCAAAGTTGGCTGCCAACTTCACACCGGTACCTAAAATATGATCTTACTTGATACCTAAACGAATGTTCAGTCTGATTGTGACTAGCCAGAAATTGCTTTAAGAGTCTACGTTTCATGCGTCCTCTATCTCAGATTTCAACATATTGAAGATATAAAATGATTAAATGTAATAGGTAAAACAGGTGCAATTTGCAAAATCACGCGAACGCAAACCGTATCTCCGTTTGTGTGATTTTGCAAACTGCATCTATTCAGGCCCGCGTTTAGAGTTAGGCGTAAGGCCCCTGGTACATATCATACAATTAAATGATTTGTTCCCCAGAGATACACTTTCCCCGTAGAGACACTTTTCGAAAAGTCTCGCTACTGTTCCTTAGAGATCCACTTTCGGCTAATACACTTAAATAGAAAAGTTTTTGAATCCCTATATATATATTTTTTATATTTTTCCCTAGAGAAAAAAAAACTAGACTCCACCAAACTAAAACAAATTTTCTTTGGTCTATTCCACTTTGATCACCTGGGTGATAATAGGCGACTCCATTTAAATTATTATTTGAGTATCCTTTGATCACCTGCACCTAGGTGACCATAGTTGTTTTGGTATCTTTTGATCACCCATGAATATAAATAAAAAATGGTTCAAATTAGAAATTTCATCATCATCATCATTTCATCCTATCATGTTCCCACTGCTGGGACACAGGGCTTCTCTAAGAGAGAGGATAGGCCCTAACCCACCATCATCATCATTCGCAAAGTATCCCAAATTTAAAATAGAAACTTCATAATTTCAACCTATCTTTCCCACTGCTGGGACACAGGCCTTCTCTCAGGGAGAAGATGCGCTCTAATCCACCATCATCATCATTAGCTTACAGCTGTCAGTGTGACAGCTGTCAATCTTTGTTCGACGATATGTCGGAAACTGACGATCCTGTAGTGGCAGTTCCTTTGCAAAAGTGATAGACCTCATCGAGATCTACATTTCGGATGACAGCTGTCAAACTTTGTTGGACGATATCTCGGAAACTATCGATCTTGGACTAGCAGTTCCTTTACAGAAGTGATAGACCTCGTCAAGATCTTCATTAGTATGACAACTGTCAAACTTTGTTGGACGATATCTCGGAAACTATCTATCTTGGACTAGCAGTTCCTTTACAGAAGTGATAGACCTCGTCAAGATCTTCATTAGTATGACAGCTGTCAAACTTTGTTGGACGATATCTCGGAAACTATCGATCTTGGACTAGCAGTTCCTTTACAGAAGTGATAGACCTCGTCAAGATCTTCATTAGTATGACAGCTGTCAAACTTTGTTGGACGATATCTCGGAAACTATCGATCTTGGACTAGCAGTTCCTTTACGGAAGTGATAGATCTCGTCGAGTTCTTGTGATATCATCCAACTACATTTGACAGCTGTCATCTGAAACGAAGATCTCTACCCCGAGAGAGTGGCCCAAGTCCGTCTGATAAGAGTAGGGTAATAATGATGATGATGGTTTACGTTGGTAGGGACAAGTGGAACAGCTCAATTTGCCGATACCAGGTACCAAGATAACAGAAACGATGCAGAGGTATTTCACTCTAGATTCACAAAAAGTGTTATTATGGATCGCGAAGGGGAAAGCTCTTCATGGTTTATGCATTCCTGGTACTTGGATTTGGTGAAAAAAAATTAGATTTTCATAAATGTCGATTATTTAATATTATATAATTATATTTCGTGCACAATAGTACCGAAAAGTGTACCTATGAGGAACAATTAGTAGGATTAAAAAAAAGTGGATCTCTAAGGAACAGAAGCGAGACTTTTCGAAAAGTGTCTCTACGGGGAAAGTGTATCTCTGGGGAACAAATCAATTAAACACATTTCTTATCAAGTAGAAGAAAAACATATCAATGTAAAATAGATTATTGCAAATTCAAATAATTTATTCGTCAGCGGTGTAATCACAGATGCAGAGACTTGCTCCTACGTAGCAAGTCTTTGGGTGTAATTAATTAATACATTCACTATTATTATTTGTAAGACAAGCGTTTTATTTAGCTTCTAAATTAGATAGAGATGTTGGAGAAGGTGCAGACAGTTTATATCCACTAAACCGTAGTGGTCCCACCTGATGGATTACGGTCAAAACGATCCTCTTATCGTTAGTTATTTCGTTTCCTGCCGGGAATGCCAAGCAAGAAACAATTTAATTATAAATAGGAAAGGTTGTGGTCGATGCTCCTAATCTGTATATCATCAGGGCTTATCTATATTGCCTACCCACTCGGTTAGGTCACAATTTACTTGGGTCAACCTTGTTGGCAATATTGCTAAAATTGTTTCTTGTACGCCTACTGACTTTGTACAGAGTGTATCGAAAACTTTCGCCGATCCGTGAGGGTATTATTTGGTATCAAAACGTGATTGTAGTGTGTTACACGGAAAAGGTTTACTAAGCCGAAATGAGCTCCTTGTTCTCATCGTTATGAACAACTTGTCTTATGCGATCAGTCCAGTTACAAAAAAAAAGATTCATCAACGAAATCATAATGTTCCTATCATCTATATAAATAAATATCTGGAACATTATTGCACACACGGTCATCTGACCCCAAACTAAGCATAGCTTGTAATATGGCTGCCAGAGACTGATATACATACATATATATTTTTAAATACATACTTAAATAGATATTAAAAACCCAGACATAGAACAAACACAAATGTTCATCAGACAAATGTTTGTCCTAGATGGGAATCGAACCCACGCCCCCAAGCACAGAAAGTAGGTTCACTACCAACTGAGCCACTGGGGCGGTCAAATATATCGCCGAATTGTATATAACTTCCGAACGACTGCACCAAATTGGATATTTTTTTGTTTGTTATTGTCAGGACAAGGTTTGTAGGAAAGAAAGTTTAAAAAAAATCTAAGATTATTTTTTGGACTATACTACGCGAGCAAAGCCGCGGGCAACAGCTAGTGACGAATAAATTGAGCTGATTAAGTTCAGTATACCTTTTCATGTATAAGCCTGTAAACTTTATCCTTTACATTAAATAATAATAAAATAAACCGGCCAAGTGCGAGTCGAGCTCGCGCTCTGAAGGTTCCGTACCACCACAAAATACAATAATTATCAATTAAAAACACCGACTTCAAAATTAGTAAAAAATTCAATTTCCATTCCGTGAAAGATATAAAAAGGTCATCCAAGTAACCATAACTTGGTAATGAACAGAATTTTGTCACGGACTCGCAGTTATTAATTATTTGTTGTTATACTATAAAGTGGCAAGTGGTGTGTTGTTACTTAGTGGCAAGTGCCTTTATTAAATAAACAAAATACTAGCTAAAACTAACACTAAATAAACAGTTAGACTGTCCATAGACCGTTGAAGATCTAAAGACAATCCAAATGCTTACTATAAAGTATATATATGTACTATAATAATGCCAAGTTTGACGCTTATACATATTACCTTTTTTAAACTAGGGCAAATACAAAAATAAGTTAAAAAATCGTTTTTTGTATGGGGACACCCCCCTTTAGTGTTTACTTATTGACTTTATATACTTAATTTCTTAGTTAAGGCTCAATTTGGGCAGCGTTTAGTCCATACAAACTTATTCTCCTGTTTCCTTCCTGGATAATACCGCTAGAGCAATTTTTTTTTTTTATAAAATTTATCTCCTTTATGGCCAGGCTTGTGTCATTTATTTTTTCTCGTAAGTTAAGTACTATAAGAAATATGAGCCTTTAAAAATCCCAAAAAATATCAAGTTTTTACCTCCGTGTTCAGACGTCTCTCAAACAAAATTTATGAGTTTGTAAAACAAAAATAAATGACAGAAGCCGAGAGCAAACCTTTTTAAACAATTAATTGAAAAAAATAATGAAATCGGCCTATTTTTGAATGAGGAAACAGAAGAATCCGAGACGATAATTTTGTCTACTTTTCGTAGGTATAAATCGATCCGAGCTGCAGTTGTCCTTATTGCGCTCTGCGGGCAGAGGCTCGAGGTCAGGGGAGGGTCGGTCTAATACGTATACAGTTAGAGAAGAGACATGTAGTCGATAATTGTATCGACACATTAGTGCTGTCCATCGATATCGATATGTAACGGTTCTCGTCTTTAGTTAGTGTTTTGTGCGTGAAGTGAATTTAGCACATTACTGCAACGGTCGGCAAGTTAGGATTTGGACAAAATTGTTGACGCACAACATGATTTATTTTTACTATGGAAACTGACGTGGTTTTCGCACATAACACATTTAAGTACGAAAAGAAAGAATTTAAAAAAATATTGTAACTTGTGTATCAGGAATATCAGGATCGTAACAAGTGGAAAAATTTATAAATAAATAATTCTCTTAATATTAGTTAATTTTGTTGAACTATTTTTTCAAAATTTTATTCAGATACATTAGGTTATTACGTTGCTAAGTGATTAGATTATAGCTTATCATCATCAGCCAGAAGACGTCCACTGCTGAACATGGGCCTCCCCCTTTAACCTCTATACTGATAGTGATCGACATCCTGTCATCTGCATCCACTGGATGCCCGCGACTCTCACAATGTCGTCGGTCCATCTAGTGGGAGGCCTACCTACGCTGCGTCTTCCGGTTCGTGGTCTCCACTCAAGGACCTTTCTTCCCCATCGGTTATCGGTACTTCGAGCGATGTGGCCTGCCCAATTGCCACTTCAACTTGCAAATTTGAATATCTATGTCGATGACTCTGGCTCTTTGGCGGATATTCACGTTTCGGATTTTATCGCGCAAAGAAACTCCGAGCATAGCTCTCTCCATTGCCCATTGTGTGACTCTGAGTATTTCCAAAAGGCCAACAGTTAAGGACCACGTCTCAGTACCATATGTTATCACTGGCAAAACACACTGGTCAAAGACCCTTGTCTTTAAGCACTGTAGTATCTTGGACGAGATGTCACGCAATTTCCCAAACGCTGCCCATCCGAGTTGGATTCTTCGGGCGACCTCTTTGCCCAAGTTGGACCAAGAATGATGGTACTGATCGTTTTTGGTTGGACTGACCTAAATGAACAATCTGTCCAAGAGAGGTGTAATGGTCAACAACTTCAAGAGTATCGTTCCCAACGATTACCGGCACGGGTACAACATGGACATTGCTTGAAAGCTTGAAAACGTCCTTCACTGCGTTCGTGAACAGTTTCGGAGAAATAACATCTCTCTGTCTCACGGCTTTCTGCAATAGGATTGGTTCCGTGCTCTCGTCCTGTAATCGGATCGACATGTTGGCGTTTCTATACAAACACTTCAGCACTTCGATATACTTATAGTCGATATGACAACGCTGGAGGGACTGCAATACTGCCCAGGTCTCGATTGAATCCAAGGCTTTTTCATAGTCTACAAACGCTAGACATAATGGCCGATTATACTCCGCAGTCTTCTGTATAATCTGGTGGAGCGTGTGTATGTGGTCTGTGGTGCTCCTGCCTTTACAGAAACCGGCTTGTTCGGGAGACTGGAAGTAATCAAACCTGCTTTCGAGACGGTTCGTAATGACTCTGGAGAACAACTTGTACACATGGCTCAGGAGTGAGATGGGTTTATAATTATTCAATAAGGTGTTATCACCTTTTTTGAAGGAGAGCACTACCACCCTACTAGTCCATGCTTCATGCGTAAGTATTTTTTTAACTTGTTTGTATGTCACCTTATTTTGACACTCGAATTCGTGGGCCGCTTTCGGCCCAGCAAATCACGCGATATCGAAAGTTTTTTTTTTACTTGTTTGTACCTCACCTTTTCTTGACACTTGAATTCGCGGGCCGCTTGCAGCCCAGCGAACCGCGCGGCATCGTTTTTTTTTTTACTTGTTTGTACGTCACCTTTTCTTGATACTCGAACCGTGCGGTATCGAAAGTTTTTTTTACTTGTTTGTACGTCACGCTTTCTTTACACTCGAACTCGCAGGCCGCTTGCCGCCCAGAAAACTACATCGAAAGTTTTTTTTTTTTTACTTTTTTTCTATGTTTTTCCACGGGAACCGGGAACCATAATTTGTTACGGGGTCAAAAGTATTGTGTATTTTAATATGGACCATTGCTTATCTTTAGATCATCATTTCATTTATCATTCATCATCATTCAGATCATTTAGTAGTTCCCGTGGAAAAACATAGAAGAAAAGTAAAAAAAAAAAAATGGTTAGTATAAAGTTATACTAAATTTTACCCAGCTGTCATTGGTTACGGTATCCTACCGGAATAGTCTTTTTTCTTTGGGATACAAAGTAGTCTATATCTACTATATAGTCCTTGAACAATCTCAATAAAAAGTAGTTAGTAGTATTAAATAGCCTATGTGTTAATCCAGAACATAAAAAGCCTCCGTACAAAATTTCATCGAAATCCGTTAAACAGTAACGGAGTTTTGATTGAAATTATCCTACAGGAATCTTTTATTTTTTCGGGATATAAAGTACCTGTGCTATGTGATAATGCTAGGATAAACTACTTTCATATCAAATTTCATCGAAATCCGTCTAAAACTTACGAAGTTGATTAATTGAAGTTATCCTACAGGAACGAAATATTTTTTCGGGATAAAAAGTAGCCTATGTATTATTCCAAGATATAAGCTACCTCCATACCAAATTTCATTCAAATCCGTTCAGCCGTTTCAGCGTGAAGGAGCAACAAACATACATACACACAAACTCACACACAAACTTTCGCTTTTATAATATTAGTAGGATAGTTAAAGTTATCACAGGAATTGTACATGGTAATCCTTTCCGTAACTATCATCACATTATAGACCAGCACCCTCACAGGAAGTTTTCAAGCGTCGTGTGAAACTGTACTATTTCTTGGAGTAGCTACTGTATCGTTATTATCTCGCTTTAAGTTTATAAGTATGTATGAATTTAATATTTTTATTTATGTAAAAACTAGGTTATTTGAATTTTTCACATAAATTTTGAGGTTATGTGAAAAAATTATTGGGACCAAAGTTGTAGATATTTTTATTACCTACAACTTTGCCATTAAACTTTTCAAAAACTATATTGCAAAACTATAAATCCATAGGATTTATAGTTTTGCTGGAAATCGAGTTGAACCATTTTTTACCCTTAAACCCACCAACTTCCCGAACTCAGATCGCCCGTAATTTATTTTTCCTTTCATTTTTATCATAATAATGGGTTTCATACTACTGTGATTTTTTTTAGTTTCAAAAATTATCGACCCTGGTCTATTTGGCGTAGTCGGTTAGTAAAATATGAGCAGATCGCAAAATAACAAAAATCACTCGACATTCGGCAAACGCCGATATCAACTAGCCGAGTAGACTGCGAGGCGAAATGAATTTGTAGGCAACTAGGCATTCAGTGCGGGAGCACGGGCGGGCACGCACACACGCACAGTCTGTTCGTCACGCACACGTATATAGCTCGCTCGTCAGGGCGCAGCGAGACAGCAATAGAGTTGCTAAATACCTATTCATCAAATTTCTTGGCCATGGTATATCGGCTTAATCCGTCGTAACATTACATATTAAGTGAGACTTTCAAATAGCTAACTATTTCGGTAAGACATAGCCGTTAAAAAAGAAGGATGGACAGACAGACAGTGTAGGCTCAGTAATAGGGTCCCGTTTTTATCCTTTGGGAACGGATCCCTAAGAAGGTCGATTACGGAAACTTATATGAAAGAATTTATTTCAAACAATATTTTTTGTTCATGATAGGCTTGCGTTTGTCCACATCATACCTGATTTTAAGCAAATATTATATTAATTGGTAGTTGCAAGAACAGCGATAATATATGAAATAATAGTGATTTCTTATGCTAATTTGTAATTCGGCTAAGTCGTAAATTTTAACTCTCATAATTGTTTTTTTTATTACCAGGAAAAATCAGACAAGAACACCTGCTTAAGCCTATGCAACGTGCGTTCGTTCTCTAGTTCTCGCATTTCAACATTTCTAAAAATATATTATGATGTTAATTATTTACGAAAAATCTAAGATACTTTCTGAATTATCTTAGATTTTTAGAAATAACAAAATATAATATAATTAGAAAAGTTCAACAAAAATTTCGTATCGGACCAAACAAGTTTTAAACATTTCTAATGTTATTCTCAAAGTCTCATGTTCGTCATAAGTTACATTGACATTTTACATCTTCGGAAATATTGCAATGCGCTAGCGAGATAGTGAACGCATGTTCATTATTAGAGAAGAGTTTTCATCACACCTTTGAAAGTAGGCTTTAAAGTATGCAAGCAATAAGTTAGTGGATTTATTTTGTAAACAGGTGTGGCTAACCGATGCTGCAGCGTCCGGATTCCTCGTCAGGTGTCAGAAGATAAGAAGGGTTACTTAGAAGATCGTCGTCCCGCCGCCAACGCCGACCCGTACCGTGTCATTTCTATATTGTTGAGGACCTGTATCTTTGACGAATAATCATCTGATAGAATCAAGGTAAATGAAAGTAGAAAAAAGTGCTCTGATTTGTATTTTTATCAAGGCTTTTCTTCCAAATTGAAATATTTCGCCGACTTCTTATTCCAAAAGCAATGTGTAATACTCAAAATTGTTGCAATGTAACTTTCAAATAATTGTAAAACTGTCTATCTACGTTTATATTTGTGTGTTTGGGTTTGTACCTAAAGACATTACACGTGTTAATATTTACGCAAATTAAAAGCTTTGTTTCAGTTGTAAACAGTTGTTTAAAATAACTTAGCAATACAAACCAACGGAAGTTTATTATTTGATTGAACGATATGCTTTACTTTTGAACTTCGGTAAGTTGAGTACGATGGAAGAGTGTTTGAGTTTATTTGAAATTTCGCTCATTGTGTGAAATTAATACAGTCTTGTTTTATTACATAAACATTAAAGTAACAAAATTAGTAACTTGTTTCTTAATTAGAGAATGTAAATTGGGTGCGTCGACCAAATTGGTTTAAATTACGGCCCATCGCCAACTTTAGAGACAAGACGCGCCATCACGGTGTACGCGTGACCGTTTACCTTAGGCTCACAAGATATACCTAGGTAGGAAAACGAAAACCAGACTACTTCCTTAAGAGACGAAAAAACTAGAGAAAATTGTTTTTTTTTTTTTATATCCTTCACCAAACAAAAAAAAATTAACACGAATACTGCTTTAAAACGTTCGCAATGTCATTCCGAAATAATATTGAGCCAAAAATCGGAAAATTTAATATAAATTCGGTTTTTGAATTATTATTATTATGAAAGAAATTTGTACTAACGGTATTTACTTTTGTTACATGTTAAATGTAGCCTATGTCACCTGAACCATAAAGTAACAAATCGATTGATTGATTCATCGAAATCGAATGAATAGTTAAGGTGCTACGGCGGAAATACAAACCTTCATACATAGACTACCTCTTCCTGTTGGCTTTGGTGTAGTCGTAAATTGCCACCGCTCATCTGCGCCGTATCATGCTTCCGCCGTGCCTCGACTATTAAAAACTATCATATTTTTTTGTAATAGTTATTTGCGATTGAAGAGATTAAAAAGATTCGTATAACTTCTTCAAAGTAACGCCAGATGATTCAATCGATTATATAATTTGTGCTTATCTGATATGTCACTACATTGAGTCTAGTTTGGCTTGACGCCAATACCGCTTCATACGATGTTTATCGTCATAAGGATGCTTGAGATAAAATACTTTCGGTGTAGAAACCAATGTCATCCCAGTATTTTATTCACATTCTAATCTAACCTATTACGATTGTTATCTGCTTCTGCTTCTATATTTATATCAGGATTATCCTGTATTATTCTTATGAAAGAGGTTGACTATTGGGTGATACTGTGGGCGTAAGCGGAAACAGCTCTGCCGTCATAAGCCCAAGAGCGGTATCTGAACCTAGGTGTATTTCGAGAAAATCAAGTTTTTGTGAATATTGATTTTTCGTTACCTTAATGACATATAATTTAATTTATTTTCTCGTATGTGCCTATTGTGAGGACCAATATATTTCTTAAATATATGTTAAAAATCTAATATTATTGTTTTTGGTGTTTTTATGAGATACCATAATTTCGTTTAGAATTAATGGATTTTTAATAATGAGTTTTAAAAGAAAAAAAAAATTTAGTGTTTTATTTCAATGTTCCAATGTAGATACGGTTATTTTGCTTAATCCATCTGGTGCGAAATTTTTTAAGCTATCAGATGTGCGACTTATTTTTTTTTGAGTTACCACTCTTGGGCTTATGGGGGGCAGAGCTGCGGAATGCTTCCATAATCTGATTAACTGACAAACATGAGCGAAATTACTCTAGTTCCTGAGTAAAAGTTACAAAACGTTATTTATAAAACAATAAAGTTTGGCGATAATAATAATAAACGTTGAGCGATAGTTGTCGAGCGGTGGCATAAGCCCTTTTAATCTAACGGCACCCGGTTCGATCCTCAGCCCTGTACCAATAACTTATTTAGTTCTTAAATTATGTGTAGTTTCGATGCCATTGCTGTGTATTATGTATTCTGTGCCATCGCTCAAAAACGGCGAAAGAAAACATCGTGAGGAAACTGGTATGTCCAAGAATCTTTAAAAAGTTCAAAGACATATAGGCAAACACCAACATGCACTGGGCCAGCATGGTGGATTAGGGTCTATCCTCTCTTTCTGATGAGAAAAGGCCAGTATCCCACCAGTGGCAACATAATAGGCTGAATTTAATTTGTATATAGGTAGGTACATAATATTTTAAGTTGTTTTCATATAATTGGTTGCAGAAATAAAATACTTTTTATTAGAATAGATAAAGAATATTGGCTGCTGATGATGATTATTATTGAATAGTTAATGTTTATTTTGCTAGCGTTTTACTATTTAACCTTCCTTTGAAACAAAAACTAAAACGGCATATCTGTTCATAAATTATTTAATAGTGTTTCAACTACTTATTAAATACAATCATCTATCACATTGTAATTAATTTATTCCTAAATATTTATGGTCTTACTTAAAAACGTCAATTATGCTAAAATATAATACAATAAAACTAAAATTAGCTTTGTCTCGATTTCACTCGTGACATTTCCGCCAGCGATTTGACACAGCAGTTTTAAGCATAGATTAACTTAGCTAACGTTTCCAAGTAAGGTCATTGAAGTAACACTTAGCTAATGATTTCACACCTTATCATCGTAGGATATGTCTGTAAATTCGACTATATTACTGTTCGGGAATATGTACAATTCAGTGACTCTTTCATCCCCTATCGGCAGTTCGTCTTCCGAGTATCGCGGCATGGATTTCCTTTTACTTCGTCCTTTATTGTCGATCCTTACGTTGAGGTACCTTTGGTTGTTACGTGTGTCAATTTCGTCGGGTTTTACGTAATTGAAGCCATTCTCTCGGTTTTGTGCGGTCATGCAGTGGCAGGAATTGCGGTTGCCTATCTTCATGCCGTCAACAGGTGTGATGTTGATAGACTTCCTGGTCGAATATGCACTTCGGTCGTTCGTGGAGCGAAACGACAATATTCTCGTTCGGTACGACTGCCCGTCCTGAAATGGTGAGTTTGACTCTTATACTAATTGGTATATAAATATCAATGTGTAATAATAAATAAACTATAAAAAAATCTTTAAATATTTACCTCATAGCTATCGTTAGCGTATTTGCTAGGCTTTTTCCCGAAAGTAAAGCGTTGCTTGAACTCCTTCTTGAATTTTTCCTGGAACATCATAAATTGAGGTAAGACGAATATATCCCAAAATTTGTGGCGGTAAAGACGCCTTATAATTTTTACTCCATGCTATAAAAACCGTATCTATAAATTTTACTGCCAAATCCCTCTAGAATTTTGAAAATATATTTTTCTACGAATCAGGGTTCAGTACATATTTTCATTATTCTTCTGTCTCCATCTAAAGGGCTCTTTTAAAGCCTATAAGTATGAATTAATAAGGTTAGCTATTTAGCTGAAGTCTGTTTTTAGCCTCTCTAGAATTTTAATCTAGACTAAGGTAAGGTAAGTCAAGTATAACAAAAGGGTTTTGGGGCCGGTCAAAAATCATGTCTGTGTATTATTTCGAGTGTTTGGGCCTTACTTAAAAACGTTACTCAACTTGATCTATGCTCAAAATTGCTCTCTCAACTTCTCGCTTACGGCAATCGTCACACGCGAAAACGAGACAACATATTTAAGAGTATGTCAACTTGAGTAACGTTTTTAAGTAAGGCCCTTTATGTGTAATAATAGTGCATTATTAACCGTTAAGAGATTGATAATGTGCACGAGTGTAGACATACGTGACATATATAATACAGTGAAACGTGTCTTTTCGTTGTATCCAAATGTCAACAGAAGTCTCTAGTAATAAAGTTTGCATCAGTCTACTGGGGCGTGACTTGCACTTGACCTTGACTTACTGTGCTTGACTTTGACTGTAACTATGTAAATAAAAATTTGTCACGTGTGTTGAAAAAAAAGTATGCAAAAACGGCTAAAACTGACAGGAATAAAAGTCGTCTTCGTTCAATTTTATTTTCTGAAGCTATTCTTGTTAAATAATAATCCGTATTTCACACATGACTTCAATTGAATACTAAATCAAGCTTGATGTACTTAATGCGATATCTACTTCTACAAGTACGACGTTTGTAAATCATCTCAAATCATGTACGTATATCAATATGTAATATTGAATTTGCCTTAGAACCAAACGAAGCGTGAAATGTTCTAGATCTTTTCACGATATCGTCTAGTCTAGTACACCGAGCAGGAGACTTAAATAAACTGGTTAAGTGCGAGTCGAGCTCAGGTACTCAGGGTTACGTACCACCACAAAATACAAAAAGTAGTGCAAAAAGACAAAATTACGCACAGGCGGTCACCCATCCAAATACCGACCGTGCCCAACGTTGCTTAACTTGGTGGTGAACAGAAATAGGTCACCGACTCGCACTTAGCCAATATAAATTATTTGTTGTTTTATTTTATAGTGTGTACTGGAGGGGCGTGTAAATAGCCCTTCCTGATGTGATTGCTCACGAAGCTGGAGTGACTACAATTCCTGAGTGTCAATAAGAAATCACTAGAACCTGCACTGACCTGCAAATGACCGCTTCCATCCCTGTCATCCTGAGAGCAGCTGGCAGTTCTCCTCTGCAGCAGGATCTTTATTTCACGTACAACCAGGTTAGCCGGCCGGCACCTTCACTAGTTTTTATAATTTTTAGCGAGAGCGATGAAAAAATAACTTTTTCACAAGTGCAAGATTCCACCATCAAAATATATATTGCGTTGCGAGACCTGAGTACGGGTGGTGTATGTGTCTGCAGGTGTATGTGTCTATCCGCCGATCACGTCATATTCGACCAATGGAAGTCCTGGATAGTCGTCGTTTTATAACACGGCTAAGAACAGCTAACGCCATCTCTCGTAATTCGATGCGGAACTTCGACGGATTCATTGACAAGGCAGACAGGTCTGTGTTAAAACTTATCAACAACTCAGAAAAGCGCGGTTTGTTTAAATCAAATCTAATTAAACACTTTCTACATTAGGAAATTGCATGTATATGCATTGGCGCTTCACCATGCACCCCGCCTTGGAAGGTCGTCAGATCTTTCAAAACGAACTAACTTCATGACTGGTCAGAATACATAGCGAAATTAAAAAAGAATACATAGCGAAATAAAAAATAATACATAATATTATGAATAACACTTAATTAAAGATAGTTATTATATTTATGCTAAGCTATTATTGCGTGGGAATGGGATACAACTTCGTGACAGCGCGTTTGTAAATGCAAATTTGGTCTTGACAATTGCCACACGGATGGTGTCATTCGAACCTTTGAAGAATTGGATAATTACTCCTAATGGCCAGATCAATGGAGCGGTATTCTCTTGCTCTACTAGAACTACAGTTCCTAATTCTATCGGTTTGTCTGGAGTAGCCCATTTTTGTCTAACTTGCAACGTATGCAAATACTCTAGACGCCATTTCTTCCAAAAAGACTGAACCATACTATCTAGCAACTGTTTTCGCTCTAGCAAGTTCACGCGTTGATTGGACATATCGGCTGCGGGTAAGTATTGCAACGGCGTAGACATCAAAAAATGCGCCGGAGTTAATACCTCTGGGTGCGGATCTGAGGATAACACACACAAAGGGCGAGAGTTAAGAATGCACTCTATTTGCGTCAGAACGGTTTGAAGTTCTTCATAAGTGAGAAGTTGACTTCCAATCACTCTATATAAGTGTGTCTTCATGCTTTTTATGTTACCTTCCCAAAGACCACCGAAAGACGGGGCGCGAGGTGGGATCATTTTCCACTCAATGCGTCGGGATAACAGTTCGTTCGAGAGCGAAGATTTGAAATCAGAGCTCTGTAGAAATCTGTAGAGCTCATCTAAATGCGCCTTCGCACCAACGTATGTTGTAGCGTTGTCTGAATAAAGACATGAGACTGGACCACGGCGGGCGATAAAGCGTTTGAACGCTGCCAAGAAGGTTTGAGAAGTCAGATCTGATACAAGTTCTGTGTGTAGAGCACGCGTGTGCATACATACAAATAAAGCCACCCATGCCTTCTGTGCATGCTGGCCTCTGCGTCGTGAAAGCGTTATGCGAATCGGTCCTGCATAATCAACGCCCGTATGGGCAAATGTTGAAGTTTCAGAGACACGACACGCGGGAAGATCTGCCATCATTGGCGTTGGGTGCGTCGGATTAACCTTGAAACAAGTGTTGCATTTCCGCAACTTCGATCTAATGACCGTTCTGGCATCTAATATCCAGTAGCGTTGTCGTATTATGGACATAAGAAGTCCAGGTCCAGTATGACAATTCATAACGTGTTGATGTTGTATTATTAAATCGACGATATGGTCGCGTTTTGGGAGAAGAACTGGATGTTTGACTTCAAAAGGAAGGTCTGCATTTGAAAGTCTTCCTCCAATCCGTAAAATGCCTTCTTCATCCAAGAATACTGCAAGGCTTTGTAATTTCTTAGATAGTATCTTCCCAGCCTTTATCAGTTTGATGTCCTCAGAAAAGTGGACAGTTTGAACAGCACGCAGTAAAGTCTTCTCTGCTGCTGCCAATCCCAATACAGACCGGGGTTCAATTATTGATTTAGGTCGCGCGAACTTCAACACATATGCAATTATGCGGAGCAATTTTTCCCAAGAGGAAATCCGTTGCGCTAATGCATATACGAGCAACGGTGGCTCTGTATGCGTAGTAACAGCCATCACAGTCGCTTTGTGCTCAGGTAGTTCATTGCAGTCAGCGGGAGAGAATGGCTTTATTGGCCATTCCTCAAGAGCGCAGCGAATCCACGGGGGCCCATTCCACCACAGATCGTGGGATAAAAGTTGCGATGGGAGCATTCCTCGTGAAAGGCAGTCGCTAGGATTTATGGCACCAGCCACGTGGTAGAAATGCTTTGCAGCCAAATTTTCTTGACACTGTGCGACGCGGTTGCTCACAAAAATCGACCAGCGGTGCGGCGAGGAATGTATCCACGATAGAGCTATCGTAGAATCAGAGAACGCATATATTCCAGCAATAGGAATGCGTGGTGCGTAAGTATTGCGCACAGTTTTTACTAACTTTGCCATAAGCAAAGCGGCGCATAACTCAAGACGAGCAAGAGTTGTAATTTTAGTTGGCGAAACCTTTGACTTGGCACAGAGTAAACGAGTTTGAATGCCAGACGGGTAAGTGCAATGAGCGTATACGACACAACCCATACCGTTCATGCTCGCGTCACAGAACGCCACAAGGCGTAGTTCACAATCTATTTCGACACCTATATGTCGTGGGATCCGTAACATGTCTAGCAGAGGGAATTCTTGCGTTAATGCGGCAAACCGGGTGCGTATATGTTCTGGTGCGAGAGCGTCCCATTCAAAACTGCCCAACCACAATTCTTTAATAAGCAGTTTGGCATAGAGAATCACTGGCGCAACCAATCCAAGCACATCAAACAACCGTGCAACTACCGAGAGTATATTTCTCTTCGTGCATTTTTCAGTTATCGCGGCGGATGTGAAGAAGAAATTGTCTTCACATGGTTCCCAAGAAAGTCCTAAAACCTTTGAAGCATCGTTGCTAACATCAAACTCGAGTGACTTTCGATGTGAGTCGGGTAGACTATCCAAGAGAGCTGGAGAGTTACTCGACCACTTGACTAAGTCGAAGTCACCTGCCTTGAAAAGTTTAATTAAGTCTTGAGCAAGCTGCATCGCAGTTTCCTCATTTTGAACTGAATGAACTAAGTCATCCATATAAAGGCTGCTTTCAGCCACCTTAGCGGCGTCAGGATAATTCGGGCTCATGTCTAAAGCCAGCTGTCGCACAGTGCGCATAGCTATGTATGGGCTTGACTTGAGACCGAATGGTTGCCTATTGAAGGCAAAAGTGCGAACTTCTTCGGATTCATTGAAACGAAATAAAATGCGTAGGTATTTACGCTGGTCAACTGGTACACCAATACGTAAATAGTGTTGTTTTATATCAGCGTTCATAGCGATAGGAAATAATCTGAAGTCTAAAAGCAGTAGAAACAGATCAGCTTGTAGATTTGGGCCAATGTGTAATACATCATTGAGCGAAAGCCCAGTGTGCGTTTTCGCACTTGCGTCTAGCACGATTCGCGGCATCGGTTTGTCGGGCCTAACCACAGCGTGATGTGGTATATAATATCCATCGGGAGTCAGCTCAGATCCGTCAACAGGACTGAGGTAACCGTTATCCAGGTAATCTTGAATCACCTTATTGTAGTTTTCGCGCAATATTGGTGATAGGCGAAACTTTCGTTCAAGCGACAAAAAGCGGCGATAAGCGGCAGCATGCGAGTTGCCTAGCTCTGAGGGATCTTTGGAAAATGGCAAAGATACTGTGTAGCGACCCACATCATCACGAGTCACGCTGGAGGTAAATATATTCTCGCATTCTGTCTCTTCCGGTGAAAGAAATCTCTTCGTTGGCACTTCTTCGAGTTCCCAAAATTTCTGAACTAAATCATTCAACGCCAACGCGGAGAAGGAAGAGGCAGTCGTTATATCGATACGAGGGTAGTCACCCATCAAAATCCATCCAAATGTCGTTGATAATGCGTGTGGGGCATGCGAGTCACACTCAACCCTATTCCCTAAATATATGTATGGGAAGAGTTGAGCTCCCAGTATGACATCAATATCACCCGGTATATTCCAACTCAAATCAGCGAGCGGAAGTTCAGAAAAAATGCTACTATCGCACTCAATAAATTGAGTCGGTAACTGCTCCGCGATACACTCAACCACAAGTGCGTAAATTGTATACTGCTGCTCCAGGTAAACGCGCGATTGGATGTCAAAGTAAACATATCCAATAATCGGACGTGAAGTTGCACCAACACCTTTTACAAACGAGTTATGTAGTGGCGTTATTGGTAAATTTAACTTCCGGCAGCAGTCAGTCGTAATCAAATTATTTTGAGACCCGTTATCAATTAAGCACCTCACTACTGATGACGTCGTACAACCCTTAGGTCGTGCATATACTTGCGCCGTAGACAACAGAACAGTCGACTTCAATTTCGATCCAGCCATGAGTAGCACTGCGGTATTATGACCTGATGGTGGCGACAGCGAAAGCGGTAAATCGTTATTATCAGCATCTGATGCTATTGGCATGCTAACATGGCCTTTATAATTGAGCGCGTAAGGTTGCTATTGGGTAGCGGTTTCCAGAATTAGCGAAGCGGTCGGAACGCACGGCGGCGGCGAGCTCACGTCGGCATCCACACAAGACGCGGGCGTGAAAGACGGTGACATAATATGTACGTCACTATGTGTCGTAGCGGTATGCGAATAACTATTATTCTTTTCACCATTATCTTTAGTAAAACAAAGTAAACTATGGTGGCGCTTTCGGCAGTGTTCGCAGACGGAAGTAGAATTGCACTTCAGAAGGTTATGTACTGTACTAAGACAGTTCAACCAACCATGTTTCGATTTAATGAATTGATACCTACTATGTGAATCACGTTTTTTAAATTGTAGGCAATTATAAAGTTGCACATGATCAGTACTACCACAGAAAGCGCATCCACTTCGTTTAGTAGAGGGCGCTGCAGCAGGCTGTGCACCAACAGGTGATTGAGCGCTTGGTTCCGTCGCGACGAAAGACTTGTAGGTATGTTGACTACGTGAATCACGAGTCGATGTATTGGCGGGCGGTTTATTAAAAGTACTAGGTCGCGAACGCTCCAATATTTTCGCTTGATCTTGTACAAAGCTTATCAGCTGTTTAGTAGTAGGTATTTCAGTGTCCCTAACTGTCAGTTCAAAAGACTGGAAGGTATGCGTGTCCAACTTCCTAAGCGCGCATTGGACAAAAATAAAATCAGTCAAATCTTCGATTTGTAACTGTTTGAGCGCTGCAATTGACGCCGAATATTTGCTTATCAATGCCTCGAGGCTGTTTGCATTGTGCGAGCTTGCTTTCAAGTCAAGAATATTATTAAGGTAAAAACTTCCTAATGCGCGTTTGTCTTGGAATTTTTTAACTAAACTGTCCCAGAGAATGCTATAAGTCTCACCAGACGGAACAATACCCGCGGTGAGTTTAAGCGCCTCATGCGTAAGTTTTGAGATTAGGTACTGCACTCGCTGCGCGTCAGACAATTGTTCGTTTAAGTGAATATTCGCCTTAAACGACTGATAAAACAGATTCCAGTTTTCAGGGCGTCCGTCAAAACTAGGAATCACTAAAGGTTGCAATTTCAATACAGGCATAGTCGAGTTACTCGCCCCATGTGAACAGACCTTAGAATTACCAGCTACGGCAGTGGCGGCAGTAAGTTTGTTCCGAACGCGTTTCACTCTTATGTACAAATCTTCAAATGACTCGAGACACGCGTAATCAGGAACTGTGTCCGGTTTTAATTGTATTCTTATTTTATTGTAATTATCTACCAAAGACTCGAATTTATCTCGTAAATCATCAATAGTTTCTGACTCAGCCAGGAAGCTTTCATTCGAACGCGTAGATGAATCAAAAGAAATAACACTTTTTGACGAATTATACAATCGATTCATACGTTGAAACAATAATTCTTTCTTTTGATTCACTAAAACTAACATTACTTCCTGATCGGCTTGTTTTTCCGTCATGTTTACGCAAATAAATCAACAATAACACGAAAAAACAAACTGTCAGCGATAAGTAGGTATTGAAACACAAGTTCAAACACACGAAGTTAAATTCAAACGACTTAAAAATGACACTAAATGGCGGAATTATGGCGAAGCGGCGAAATGTTTTTATACCTAATGAAGGTTAAGCGGAATGTGAATAAATATAAGGTAGAACGAAATTAAAGCGTAGAATATTTCTACCAATTAATACGTAGAATTCTAAGAATTAAATCAATTGTACCTAGTATAATTGAGCGGGTGTCAACCTACCAAACTAATTACGTAGGTTAACTTTGAGCGTAAATATTACAGATTTTACCAAAAAAGTTACGTAAAATCTAGGGCGTAAATTATCAGAATTTACCAAAATTACGTAAATCCGAATGTTATAAGGGCGCTGCGTAAGATATTCACCAAAATTACGTGAATATATATATGAATTATGTTGCGAGAATTCACCAAAAAATTACGTGAATCTGCAGTTCACTGGACAATCCGTGACTCGAAAAGGACCAAAGTATGGAGGGGCGTGTAAATAGCCCTTCCTGATGTGATTGCTCACGAAGCTGGAGTGACTACAATTCCTGAGTGTCAATAAGAAATCACTAGAACCTGCACTGACCTGCAAATGACCGCTTCCATCCCTGTCATCCTGAGAGCAGCTGGCAGTTCTCCTCTGCAGCAGGATCTTTATTTCACGTACAACCAGGTTAGCCGGCCGGCACCTTCACTAGTTTTTATAATTTTTAGCGAGAGCGATGAAAAAATAACTTTTTCACAAGTGCAAGATTCCACCATCAAAATATATATTGCGTTGCGAGACCTGAGTACGGGTGGTGTATGTGTCTGCAGGTGTATGTGTCTATCCGCCGATCACGTCATATTCGACCAATGGAAGTCCTGGATAGTCGTCGTTTTATAACACGGCTAAGAACAGCTAACGCCATCTCTCGTAATTCGATGCGGAACTTCGACGGATTCATTGACAAGGCAGACAGGTCTGTGTTAAAACTTATCAACAACTCAGAAAAGCGCGGTTTGTTTAAATCAAATCTAATTAAACACTTTCTACATTAGGAAATTGCATGTATATGCATTGGCGCTTCACCAGTGTACTTATACAAGTTTGACGCATGTACGTTTTTCCATTTTTACATTAGTAAACAAAAAAGTTTGTTGTATGACCTATTTATAAACCTATAAATTTTTGATTTTTTTTGCCGCCATAACATTACATATTTTGTAAAACTGGCTATCTATTATGGTTCGAATGATACAGGCGTTAAAGGTAGGACGGACGGACAGACAGACAGCGTAGGCTTAGTAATAGAGCCCCGTTTACACTCTTTGGGTAAGGAACCCTAAAAACAAGTGGAGTTGTTGACTTACGTTGTATATAGCGTAGATGAAAGGATTGTAGCAGGAGTTACTCATAGCGAGCCAGTCGAAGCAGAAAAATATAACGTTGATGTATTTGTACCTGAAAATATTGCTCAAATTAAACATTATACTTAGGTTAACTTAGGTATAAAGTAATTTATATATTTGAAGTGTTGTTCCACACTTTAGGATATACTATTTAAATATTATAGAAAATTCAAAAATTTGACGACCAAAGAAAGCGTAAGAATTTTGGAGGTCGACAGGGAAGCGACCGTAGTTTAGTGAAAAGAGCGCTTGGGGCATATACCCGATAGCGCAGGTTCGAATCTTTCGTATTTTTTTTGAATTGTGTTCATTTAAATATTATAGGTATAACTTTTTTTTTGTAGTTAAATTCGTGAATTTAATGATAGCATTTTTAATTACCAAAACTCCCTTCATTTATACATGTCATCATTGAAGGAACTGTCATTTATTGAACTCTCGATTAGTTTGCATCGAGCTTTATTACTACGTATAGAGAAGCTACCATAAACAAAGATCATGCTCAATTTTGTTAAGAATATAACCTAAAGTTTGCTTCACCGCCGAAACAATAATTAGTCGTCTAACCAGCCAATATAAACATTCAGCGCTAGAACGCTTATAAGGTATAGTTTTCTCGCGACGAAAAAGTCGTAAGCACCGCGATTTTTCAAAGCGCTTACGCGTTTCGTTCAACGTTCTGCATCAACCTGTCGTTGCTATAGACTAAACTGCTGACTGACTACAGAAGTGACGTAGTTTTATATTACCTAACAAGCTTCAATTGAATTCGCACTTTGTTTCATAATTTATTATTAGTTGAATTAATTGAACAATAGAAAGTATTATATTATAATATGAATATTTCAGTTAAATTAATTCATTCGTTTAAGTATTTAATATATACCATTGTTTGCTTAATCACACTAATATTATATTTGCGAAAAAGTTTGTGCGTGTGTAAGGTATGTAAGTGTGTTTGTTCCCAGACAACTCGGTAACGGCTGAACAGATTTTGATGAAATTTAGTATGGGGGTAGCTTATACCCTGGATTACCACATAGGCTTTTCAGGGAAAATATACTATTCCTATGGTATAGCAGGGGAAACCTCAGGACACTACTGGTTTTTTATATAGATTACGTCTTGAATTGTAGGTAGCACAATTATACTAGTAATAACCTTTCCAGATAAGCTAATTATTCAATACAAAATATTTCTTCTTGATTAATGGTATGTCCCTATATTAACTGGTTCAGAGCCATGGAGAGTCTCATTCCTTAAAAAAATGCCTTGTGATTTGATCTAAGATAAAATAAAAGCCGTAAGTATTTTTTGTAATAATATGTTTATTTAGTTACCTTTGAACAGTATAAGTTTAGTTAACTTTTGCCGCTTAGATAAAACATTATTAGTCTGATCAGTTTTAGCTTCATGTTTCAAGCGAATTGTTGTGTACTTGTTTATGATGGCTCGTATCAAATGTGTTCTGTGATTTAAGGTGCTTGGTTGATTAAAAGAATGTTGAAGTAAAGATGTAAATACTTCCTTCTGAACAAAATATTCCAAAGTATTAACTGTAATATAACTAAAATAATATTTAGTAGAGAGAGATGATAGAGAGTTTTAAACCTTTAAAATTAAAATTATATTTTACAAAAGACAATAATTATTTTTCATCATATTTTTTATCTTTTTTTATTAAATCACTAGGCAGTACTTTTCTAAATATGTGTTAGATTATTATATTCCACTATAAAAAAAAAACTTCAACTAATTCTACCTACACTTGTTACAAACACAATGTCACATCTTAATTTTTAGTCTATGACAAATGACGCAACACGGCATCCACGCTACGTCCGAGAATATTTTGTTCGACTTAAATTGTAAAATTTGTAAATGATTATCTAATTACTCACCGATGGAAAGTTATTCCTTTGCACTTCGACGTATTCTTTGAATTATTCGTGCAATATCTTAACACACACGATACCATATTTAATACTTTTGAACTTTTTTCGTTTTAAAACAAACATGACTTAATTGCTCAAGAGCTAGCAAGCAACTAAGTGATGTGCTGCCATATGACTGCAATTGGACGGAACATAGTAGGGATGTGCGCCGTCTCCTCTATACGTAGTAATAAAGCTCGATGTTAGTTTGTCAATTTTCAAATCAATATTAATTTGTAGGCAAATCAATCCCAGTGGATGGATGAAAAAAATAGGTATAACTAATTCTAATTAGCCAGTTCCACTGGAGAGTCGACGCATCTTCACGGCATACATCCGTCCATGGAAATGTCAACTCTTTTAGATTATTGCTAAGTTCCAAATATTACCTCATTTACTTGAGATTAAGACAGTTAGAAGCCTGATGGAGGGAGACGCGGTGTGAAAGCGCATCAAGACAACTTTCAGCCAACAGTAAACTGTACCCTTGGTACAAGTGTTGATAGTTTTCAAAATCTTTTTTCGGTTATCGTATACATACATACATTGCTGTACTTCATGCTGTTTGTGGACTTTTTCGGTATTTGATTGAAGCAACTTATACTGCCGATTACTATCGATTTTAGTTCCTCCACGTTTTCGCTGGAGATATTATGGAAAAATACGAAAACGAAAAGAGTTTTCGATAGCTATCCAATCTTGTACTGATGGCTCAGGTTTCTACATATATCTAAAAAGCTATACGATAATAGTATGATAATCAATCATTTAACTCATTCTCTGTCCATATCTGAGTATGAACCTCCTTTATTTAAAATATCTATCATTATTTTATTTAGACAAAAATAGGTGATAGGTAGATCTCAGCTCGTGACCACGGCCATTGGTTTTTTTGTGACGAACGGGTTTTTTTTTTCAAAAGGCAATGAAATAGCTAGCTAGTTATTTCATCGCTATCCCTTGTTATTACCTACATATAGTTATTTTGCTTAATTTTTCAAACGCATTGGAAGAGAGAAGAAAAAGTACAGCATGAAACGAGATAAAGAAATACACTAGATGCACAGAGACATAAATTTGTGACTAAACAGAATTTTGTGACAGTTTTGACGATCTTTGACATTAGTTTATGAATTTTGATAAATTAACTGTTTGACATTTGTTGTATTAATTATTTGACAATTATTTATTTGTATGTATTTGTTCTTGTTTAAATTAGATATGTGACATTAGATGGATTTAATTTAATTTAATTTTAATATGTGAGATAAATGTAACTGTATAATTCGTTTTTGTCTCAATAAATAAAAATAAAAATATTATATAAATATAAGTTTGAATGTGACCTATAAGGGATAGCGACGAAATAGGCAGTGTGCAATATATATGGTCGAAACATCGCGCGTTTTTATACCTATTTTTTCCTGATTAAAGAAAAATGCGGGGTTAGTCCCGATATAAATTTAAAACAAGTGTTCAAATCGCGAAAGTCTTGCTTGTTGTCTTAGCCAATCTTTGCTAAGGCTTTCACTACAGTTTCTAATGTCATCGACTCGTATATTATCACACTTCTTAAATAACACTACCTTTCTAAAAAGTTATCAAAGTTTTAATTAGGTTGGTTGGCATAATCAAAGTATACACTTAATCGCTGAAGGCTTTAAATATAATACCTTGATGGTAAATTTACTTACTAACCCAACAATTAAGGCTTAAAATTGTACGTACTGAGCTTTGAAAGTCGTTATTTTTTATGAAAGAAAATTGGTGTAATTTCAGGTTGGATTAGTCTATGTAAGTTTATGGAAATTGTGAAAATATTGTTTTTGAAGGCAATTAAGAATCGTGCGCGGCTGTAGGCTGCGTGTGGTTGAATCTTTAGGAGCTTGTAGAGATGGTAAAATATACTTTACTATACTTTTATTATGGCTTCATAAGTTTCCCTGCATTATCAGCTTGCCACGCATTGTATAGGTGCATAGAAATGACTTGCACCGTTATCTTATCAGTGGCACACAACTATTGACATGATAGCAGTAACAAAGAATCACTGAAGTTATGATTTTTAAATATTAACATAATATGTTGCATAGCAATGTACTAATAACTTTATTTTATTTATTTCAGAAGCAAGATTGATATATATTTTGATAACATAAAATCCGCCTAGAAAACTGGAACGCCAACCAAAGCGAATGACGTCATGGTTATGAAAACAAAATACCATTTCGTTTAGAAACTCGCCGATAGTTCACTGCTGTTGTGAAGACGTATAGTGTTTAAGATTATGATGGCATAAGCACGGTGCGTTTATAGCACGAATTCAAAATTGAGCTAAAAAAGATGTTGGCTAATCCACACCCAAATTTATGTAAAAATACGTGTATTAGTAATTGCTCATTAATTTAAAACGTTTAGTACTTATGAACACATCCACACGTTGTGCTACATTATGTACAAGCGGGTTAAGACAGTGTGGAAAAACCTAATGAAGGCATGAATTACAGCGCAGTCTAAAGTTGTCCTAGATCAACTGCTAGATCTCTAAGTCATAAAAACATAGAGTCAGTTATTGGTTAAAACAAAAGCAACGTACATTTCATATGAAACACCTACCCGCTATCCTACCGGAGTCCTATTTCCTATTAAGGAAAATTATCTTATAATGAACTTTTACAAAAAAACCGCTCAAAACAACAAAGCTATTTTTCTATGACGATTGGCTTCACAAACTTTTACTTTTTTTAAATAAAGTAAATTATGTTTATGAACGAGGAAAAACTGTGAATATAAATTATACCAAATTAAAAAGTTTCAAGCAATAATTTATCAGAATGAACTCGAATAATTTATGCATAACCAGACAAGATTTTACCCGTGGCTGCGGCCTCATGACCAAAGCGATTTGATTTATTATTTTGGCATATTTTGTCACGATGAAAATATACATTATACACGCCACCACGAAATTTAGTTGCAACTCCCTTAGAACTCCCTCACTTTGAAATTAATAGGTCGGGGAAAAAGTCTTTTCGTATTTTGTATGTATAAAGTTGTAGTAAAAATCTTATCCGTTGTACTGTTTGTATCTGGCTGGTTTTGATACCATTAAAAATATGACATTTTAAAAAAGGAATACAAAAAGTAAAAAGCAATTTCCCGCCATTATTCAATTGTTTTTTTGTTCGATAAAATGAGTGAATCTAACGAAGAAATTCGATATATTGTGACATTTTATCACAAAAAAGGGAAAAATGCGACACAAGCCGCGAATAAAATTTGCGACGTTTATGGACCTAATGCAGTGTCGTCAAGAGTAGCACAATGTTGGTTCAAGCGTTTTCAGTCCGGGAATTTTGATGTCAAAGATGCAGCTCGCTCTGGTCGCCCTGTTACGGATAAAGTCGATGCCATTTCTGAAAAAGTGGACCAAGATCGGCATATTAGTAGTTACGACGTAGCTGAAGAACTGGGGATTGACCACAAAACAGTTTTGACCCATTTGAAAAAAACTGGGTATACAAAAAACTCGATATTTGGGTGCCACACGAGCTCACTGAAAGAAACCAAATGAATCGTGTACTCATTTGCGATTCTCTATTGAAACGTAACGAAACCGAACCGTTTTTGAAAAGATTGATCACTGGTGATGAAAAATGGATCACCTACGATAAGAATGTGCGCAAAAGATCATGGTCAAAGGGCAGTGAAGCACCACAGACTGTAGCGAAACCCGGATTAACACGTAATAAGGTGATGCTGTGTGTATGGTGGGATTGGCAGGGCATCGTTCATTATGAGCTTTTACCGCCGGGCAAAACCATCGATTCGGATCTCTACTGCCAACAGCAGATGAGACTCAAACAAGAAATTGAGAAAAAACGGCCGGAATTGATCAACAGAAAGGGTGTGGTCTTTCATCATGATAACGCCAGACCGCACACATCTTTGGCCACTCAGCAAAAATTTAGAGAGCTTGGTTGGGAAGTGTTAATGCATCCACCATATAGCCCAGACCTTGCACCCTCAGATTTCCACCTGTTTCGATCTCTTCAGAATTCTTTGGGTAGTGTTAGATTAACATCAAGAGAGGACTGTCAAAACTACTTGTTGCATTTTTTTGATCAGAAGTCCCAAAAATTCTACAGCAACGGGATCATGTCACTACCTACAAGATGGCAACAAGTTATCGAACAAAATGGCACATATATATTATAATTAAATGTAATTAAACTTGAAAAAAATATGTCTTGAATTTGTTTAAAAAATACGAAGAAACTTTTTCCCCGACCTTATACATCACTTCCAATTCACCACACTGTGAAATCCCTCCACTCTGAAATCACCTCTCTTTGTAATCACTTCATTTTGTAATTGCCTCATTAACCTATTACAGAATAATAAAGTAGTTACGATGGGATAACTATCCTAAAGGAACCGTCGGTTATTAAAATAGAACGGGAGCCTTTACGGTCGCTTCGTTGAAAAGCAATTGTAAATTATTTCAGAACATTTTAGATATTATTTTAATTGGCTCGCAATGGGTGGGTGATTTTTATAATTAGATTCATTGGTAAGATTTCTTTGTTAATGAGTTCTCACTAACTTTAAGGTTGATAAATAATAGGCTTATTAAGCTTTATGCGTCTATGTACTTACTCATTTATAACTGGGAAGAAGGATTGCAGAAGTAAATAACTTTGTAACGGGAGCCAGCAAAGCGCAAACAGCGCAACGACCAGCACGAGCATTTTTATTACCTGAAAATATTTGAATGGTTAAATTTTTAATATCATCTACATCATCATCAGCCAGAAGATGTCCACTGCTGAACATAGGGCTTTCCCTCCACACTGCACGACAGCCTGCCATCTGCATCCACTGGATGCCTCCGACTCTCACAATGTCATTGGCCCATCTAGTGGGAGGCCTACCTACGCTGCGTATTCCGGTTCGTGTTCTCAACTCAATAACGCTTTCTTCCCCATCGGTTATGGTTATCATTATTACCATATATCGGTTCTTCGAGCGATGTGACCTGCCCATTGCCACTTCAACTTTTTTTATTTTAATAGCTATGTCGAACTCTGATTCTTTGGCAAATATCCATGTTCCGGATTTTAACGCGCAAAGAAACTCAGAGCATAAATAATAATAATATTTTAACAACAATATTATACTTTTTTAAATAAATAAAATAAAGATAAATAAAATCTGGGTTTTTTTTTGCACACACGGTCATCTGACTCCAAACTAAGCAAAGCTTGTAATATGGCTGCCAGAGACTGATATACGTACATATATATTTTTAAATGCATACTTAAATAGATATTAACACCAAATGAATTTTAAATATAATTTGTATTAAAATTCAATTGATTGAAAAGGTGTGATGTTCGATTCAAATGAAGAAAAAACACACGACGTGATAAAGGTTCTGCCTTCTGTGATAAAATGAATGAATCAAATGTTTCCAATCTCAATCCCATGGCGTTTACTAAATGGAGTTTAAAAGGATGGAAAATCTGAAGGAATTCAATAAAACGTTCATAAAAACAAATTGCTGGTCTCTCAACAATCAATTAAATAACTCAATGATCTGAATAGATTTTTGATAATTCAGTTTTATTCTACTAGCAGGTTTTGAATTTTTCTGTAAAGTATATTGCGTTTAATTTGAATTAAAATATAACATTTAGTTAAAATGGCGGTGAATGCGGTACAGTTATCCGATAAACTTTAATTGAGAGTTAACGTTTTTCATTCTCTGATGAAGACTGGCATTCCCATTTTCCTGAATCGGACTCTTGGCTGACAGGCTAGGCGTTCGACCATAGCTCCTCTGATGTGTGGTCGATGCCTAGCCTAGAATGAGAACTGGTTCTCAAGTGAGTCAACTTGAGAAGTGGAAGCTAGCCAACCTATCCATGGGATTGTTTAAAAAATTCCAAAGAAAGTAAGATTAATAGTATAATAGGTCGGGGAAAAAGTCTTTTCGTATTTTGTATGTATAAAGTTGTAGTAAAAATCTCATCCGTTGTACTGTTTGTATCTGGCTGGTTTTGATACCATTAAAAATATGACATTTTAAAAAAGGAATATAAAAAGTAAAAAGCAATTTCCCGCCATTTTTCAATTGTTTTTTTGTTCGATAAAATGAGTGAATCTAACGAAGAAATTCGATATATTGTGAAATTTTATTACAAAAAACTGAAAAATGCGACACAAGCCGCGAATAAAATTTGTGACGTTTATGGACCTAATGCAGTGTCATCAAGAGTAGCACAATGTTGGTTCAAGCGTTTTCAGTCCGGGAATTTTGATGTCAAAGATGCAGCTCGCTCTGGTCGCCCTGTTACGGATAAAGTCGATGCCATTTCTGAAAAAGTGGACCAAGATCGGCATATTAGTAGTTACGACGTAGCTGAAGACCTGGGGATTGACCACAAAACAGTTTTGACCCATTTGAAAATAACTGGGTATACAAAAAAACTCGATATTTGGGTGCCACACCAGCTCACTGAAAGAAACCAAATGAATCGTGTACTCATTTGCGATTCTCTATTGAAACGTAAAGAAACCGAACCGTTTTTGAAAAGATTGATCACTGGTGATGCAAAATGGATCACCTACGACAAGAATGTGCGCAAACGATCATGGTCAAAGGGCAGTGAAGCACCACAGACTGTAGCGAAACCCAGATTAACACGTAATAAGGTGATGCTGTGTGTATGATGGGATTGGAAGGGCATCGTTCATTATGAGCATTTACCGCCGGGCAAAACCATCGATTCGGATCTCTACTGCCAACAGCAGATGAGACTCAAACAAGAAATTGAGAAAAAACGGCCGGAATTGATCAACATAAAGAGTGTGGTCTTTCATCATGATAACGCCAGACCGCACACATCTTTGGCCACTCAGCAAAAATTTAGAGAGCTTGGTTAGGAAGTGTTAATGCATCCACCACATAGCCCTGACCTTGCACCCTCAGATTTCCACCTGTTTCGATCTCTTCAGAATTCTTTGGGTAGTGTTAGATTAACATCAAGAGAGGACTGTCAAAACTACTTGTTGCATTTTATTGATCAGAATTCCCAAAATTTCTACAGCAACGGGGTCATGTCACTACCTAAAAGATGGCAACAAGTTATCGAACAAAATGGTACATATATATTATAATTAAATGTAATTAAACTTGAAAAAAATATGTCTTGAATTTGTTTATAAAATACGAAGAAACTTTTTCCCCGACCTTATATTTTACAGTAAAAATGAACTATGTATGTACTACCTGTTTATTTTATATGTATTTCAAATATTTTAGCTAAGTTGCCTGTCTGCAACGGAACGAACTTCTCACTCAAAAAGTGTCATTAGCGCCTTTGCTCCGTCAAACAAATGCCACTTTTTGAGTGGCAGTAATGGGACCGCATAAAACATCCACAATAATGCTAGGCGGGCGTTGCGTAATGCGTTGATCAGTCAAAGTGAAATGGTATTATTGCTATTTACGATTATAGTTGATTAGATGACAACATATGACAACATAACAATATTGACTGCACCATAATAACATGTGACTCTACTTAGGTTTGGGATCAAGAAGTTGATAGTACGAGTATTTCTAGCTTTTTTTAGCTTCACAAATGCGAGTAACAGTACATTATTTTTACAGCCAAACAATAAAAAAATTAAATTCATTTAGATTTGTCTTTCTTGAAATAGTTAAATAACGAACCTCTTAATAACGAATGTGTAGCACATATTTTTTATTAGAAAAGTGCGGCAAACAGGCGGACCGTCCACCTGATGGTAAGTGTTAATTGCCGTCTATGGAGTTATGGACACCTGCAACACTAGCGGCGTTATCAATTCTTTGCCAGCTCGGAGAAATGTATGTGGATACCCTTTTTAAAACGCTCTATGTTAAAGCTCGGCGAGACACACCTTTGGGGGCGGGAACAGTTATTTTTAAACGGAGTAAACAAAATTTGAAAACAGAAAAAGACGAAACACAGCTTAGCTATTAAGGCTGCGCTCAGCAGCGCTATACCTTTCTCATTTTTTTTACATTTTTGATCATAAAAAATCACTGAGTGAGAAAAAAAAAACATTATCTTTAGCATCATACTTACGCAATTGGTATGTATACCTAAAGGAATTTTCGTGTTGATCTTATTTTTATTGTATTTATTATTTCGTAGTGTCCTCCGTCATCCTATAAAATATCAATATCTATTTGCAATGTTATGCTAAAGATTAGAATGACCAATCGGCTCTTTTAATAAAAAATAAAAATCGAATAAAGTAAACACCAATGTATAATATATTTTGAATTAATGACAATTGACATGTTTATTTATGGTACAGCATTTTTGTGTTGTATTTATGTATAATATACAATTTATATCGAATAATTTGAATTGACTTGTAAATTATATTTATTAATAAATGACTTTGACTTTAAATTCTCACTCGGTGAATATTTTATCTTATCTTCTTTTTTTTTCATTTTAGCGTGGGGATTATGGCAACACCCCTCTTTATGAGAGAGGCCTTGACCAACAGTGGACGGTTGATTGAATCAGGCGTTACTTTGCGAAAGTCCATTTTCAAAACTGTTTTTCTGATGAATTTCTAATTCCGCTTAAGTGTAATTCCGCTTCTACGTCGCTTCAAGTACAATAAGGTATTTGTGATAAAGTAAATTTAATTGAGTTAATTTTGCCTAACCTGATATAAAATATTAAATACATAAATTGAAAATTAACGTAACCTGAAACAAAAATTAATTAATTCTGATTTTCTTTATTTTAAAATTATTAAATTAATCTGAAACAAAAATTAATTAATTCTGACAAATGAAATATGATAATACTAAACCTGAAAACAAAAATGTATTAATTCTGAAACATAAAATATATATTAATTGAATTTAAAAAATAATAAATTATACCCGTTTCCTTAGTGCACTCTGTCGACACGTGTTTCGCCTCTTCACGAGGCATCCTCAGGACGTGTTGACTCTTCGAGCGCTTGGCCGAGAATGAGTAAGCCGTTTTTTTTTTTTTATATATTGACTTGTAATGTTGGCCTTTTGGCCTCTAGAGATGGACCGGACTAGTTAGCGAACGCAGAGTGCGTTCGGCATAACTTGATGGTTTAAGTTTTTGGGCGACTAGCACAAGGGCACCTCGAAGGTACGAACCTCGGCTTGGGCCGTCGCCGGGGGTGGGAATCAGACTTGCCCAGGCACCCCAGAAGGGGTGTGCCCTGGAGCCCTAGTGGTTTGTTGAACTGAATGATTATTTGGAGAGAATCTAACCGATCTTCTAACAGATCCCGAAGGTCTACGATCCCGCCGGCGGGATCGCTGTGTGTGTGTGTGCCTCTGGTAACCGACGCCTGTACCAAAAACTGAATATTTCCTATTGCTAGGAGCAGTCGGATCGGGAGTAAGCCGTTACTGCAACGGTCCTTTATATACCGGTGCTCACGTGGTGCTGGCAGGTGACGAAACACCTCAGCAAAGGTGACGTAACGCTAGTTTGTTCATTCAGCAGTGATCATCCTTTCCTTGATGTTTAAAAATTTCCAATTTTTCGAGAACGCTCATACGAAACCCTTTTTCACACATATGTAGTACACTGAATGTATTATTGTTGTTCAAAACGTGACCAGTTTCTAACAGATGTTTTGCAAAATGTGACTTCTCTGGGTGGCCATTTCTGTATGCGGAAATGTGTTCCTTGTAACGTGTTTGAAAATTTCTCCCTGTTTGTCCCACATAAACGCTATTACACTCATCGCAAATCAATTTGTAAACTCCTGTTTTTTTTTTTTTTTTATTTATTGAGGTACACAAAACAGAATATAGTCATAATAAATCTAAATTAAGTGTGTTGACAATTGTGAACCAAACCATATCCCAAAACATGCGTACTCATCATGGTTATTATAAAAGCAGTATGATATTACAAATTATAATAATTAAAATTAGGTTATTAACTATAGATTTTACTTTTAGTTAGCTACATTCACATGAGCCGTGAATGCAATCTTCTTTATATTCCTCTTGAATCTGGGCAGACATTGATCAAAAATGTCTATAGAGCTATAATTTTTTCTCTTTGTTTATGGTATCTTTACTGTTACATAGCCTTCGTATGTTATGGCTGGTCCGGAAAGCAACGTGTACGTTGTTTTTTCTCAGCATTTTCACGATCTTTTCTGATGTCGGCCCCAATTATGTCAAACTACCTACATATTTCTTTTTTACGTAGAAGCGGAATTACACTAGAAATTCATGAGAAAAACAGTTTTCAACAGTGGACGTTAATTGGCTGATGATCTGATGTGTGATGTAATATTTTATCTTTAAAAACGTGGAAATGCGCGAGTGATATAGCCTTTAGTTGCCCCTGAAGTACAATTTTATTAACTAGATAAAACTTACCTTCTTCTTGTTCCTCATATGGTTGGCATCTCTTGCCTCCAAGGCGTTTCCGGGTGCTCTTGCTCCCCATAGTTTCATCGCCATGTGCACGTACGCAAACGATATCACGAACAGAGGTATTACATACTGCAACGGACAAACAACATCAAACACCAAATATAATATCAATATAATGAGTTTAAACGATGAGGAATCAATGATTTCAACACCAGAGTTTCTAAAATTTGAGGCAAAATCTGTAGTTGAAAATCTTTTACCGGCAATATCTAAAGAAAGATAGGATATAAATCTAAAAGCATAATATGAAGAATTTATCAAGTGACGGAGTGAAAAATAGTAAAATCCGTATCGGAAAGCGTATTTCAATGTTTTTTTTCGGCTGAAGCAGTCGCCTTTGCGCCTTGGTCCATTTATTCTATGCCAAAATTTACAACAAAAATAAAGCATAATATCGACTAATACATTCAGTTATCATCGTTTTCTAAAAGATTGTCCACCGGCTACAAAAGTAAAAAATCAAGAGTTAAAAGAGACTCCATATGATCTTTTAATTTTTATTTATTTGGCAGGAAATATACGTTTTATATGATATAAGTATACTTGAATGATATGTATGTAATTAATGCGCCGAATAATTTGGTAAGATTTCCACTCAAGTTTTTTTGTCTCTAATCACATTTCAATTTTTCACTTTTCTTTCAACCAAATGGCTACCAAATGAAAAAAGTATACTAAATACTTTTTTATTTATTTATATAAATGTTAAGTCGTTTTAGGTTTAAATTTTTATAATTCATTATTCTAAATATGGATGTAAATATTATAAATTTATATTGCCAATACACTTATAAATTTTTATCGAAATCGGGGGAGTAGTTTTCGAGTTATGTAACCAGTGTTTTTGTATAAAAAGTATGATATTATCCGTCTGGGCGCCGTTAGCAGAAGGCTTGAAGGTTTATATGAATAAATTGACCAAAAATATTTTTTGAATACTGTTATAAAAATAAAACATTCCTGTGAAATACCTCCATAGCAAGGACAAGCTCACCCGTAATTCCAACAAGCTTACGAGTAGGTAGAGTCGGATCAAGATAGAAAAGCTTTAACGACTTGTTTGCGTTTTTTACTGTACTAAATCAAGGTTTAAAGCTTAATGCCTTTAATATCAATAATGTACGTATAACATCAAAGGCCTGAGGTATAGGCCTAAGGTATATTCCAAGTAAAATACACTAATGAATCAAGCAGAAAGGTTTTTTCATACTGTATGCGTTGTTTCAGAATTAGCAGCGACACAATTTTTTATATGCGGGATAAAAAGTAGTGTGTTCATATAAGTTATACGCCCGTAATAAATGTTATCCAAATCAGTTGAGCTTTTATGGAGTTGAGTGGGAACAAATATACATGCATATTTTACACACTCACTAACTTAGCATTGATAATAGTAGCATAACTAGGTGTTAATCCAAGCTATAAGCTTTCAATATCAAATTTCATATAATATTGAGTCGTTCAGTCATTACGAAGTAATGTGGGCACAAATATACAATTAGGTATACATATATACGTGTGTGTTGCCAGTGATGACATATGGTACTTAGACGTGGTTCTTAACTGTTGGCCTTTTGGAAACACTCAGAGTCACACAATGGGCATTGGAGAGAGCTATGCTTGGAATTTCTTTGCGCGATAGATTCTGGAACATGCATATTCGCCAAAGAACCAGAGTCACCGATATAGCTATTAAAATTTGCAAGTTGAAGTGGTAATGGGCAGGCCACATCGCTCGAAGAACTGATGACCGATGAGGAAGAAAGGTTTTTGAGTGGATACCACGAACCGGAAGAGGCAGCGTAGGTACTGCTGCCACTGGATGAACCGACGAAATTGTGAGAGTCCTGGGCATCCAGTGGATACAGATGCCAGGATGTCGTTCAGTGTGGAAATTAAAGGGGGAGGCCTATGTTCATCAGTGGACGTCTGCTGGCTGATGATGATGATTACATACACACACAAACTTGCGCATTAATAAAAATAGCATAGGTGTAAATTCAGTGTATAAGCTATATTAAATTTCATTTAAATTCGTTCAGTCGTTACCAAGTGGAGTGGTAATTCATATATATAGGTATATAATATTTTACATTTTTTTTTCACAAATTTTTACATTTATAATATTAATGTATCGCATTTATTTTAAATCGTGAGATCGTTAAACTGTAAGCCATTATTTGAGGAACAACTGATTTTGTTTAAATAAGTTCTGATTTGCTTCTTATTTAAAGTTCGATTAACACAAATCAGTTTTGTTCACTCGATACCAAAGCTCTTGAAAAATAATCACAGGGCAAAACCGATTCAATCTGATCGTTTCTTCCAAAGACATTTAAAACTATGGATATCAGGATCTTTTCGAATTAAAAGTAAACTACTTAATAACATAACTATTAGGGCAATTTGTACATTTACGGCATAACTTGGAAACATTTGTTAAGATAATCTATGCTTAAATTACTGTCTCATTTGCGCGAGATCCGTTAAGCATAGATTAACTTAATTACTGTTTCTAAGTAAGGCAGTTTTTCTTGATTTGTTGCTAGCTAAATTAGACGGGCGGCAATTCTGTTGTACCATTTTCGAAACTAACATGAATCTAACATTATCTGCTTTTCTTTTTATTTCAACACGTCAGAAAGAATGGTAACAAGTTTTAGAGCTGTCAAATTTAGTTTAGAGAATGGTACATCAGAACGTCATTGCTTAAATAAGTTTTTCGTTATTTTTCAAATGTGTCTAAATCGTAAACATAGCAAACATTAAAAAAAAAACTTTTTTGTATTTTGTACTTAACGCAACATCCATGTTTGTTAATCAATGGTTTCTTGTTGCTAGGGTACAGTCACAAAAGGTCTGACTAGAAGTGTTTAGATTGTACCCAATCACTTCTCAATCCCCAAATAATGGCTTCCTATTCGAAAATAGTTCGTAAAATTTATTTCATTGGAAAAGTTACTGCGATGGAAAAGAATCAGCGTTCGCGATTACAAGGTCAGACAAGCGTGCTACGGAAGCATTAGGTAAAGAAGGAAAGTCGTGAAAATGTACACTCGGGTCTTCGGAGGCCACAGATGTTTATGTGTACGGGACAGGGTAGCAAGGTAATGGGGAAAAATCACTTATAGGGTTCGGAATTTACGAGCGTAGTATATAACGAAAAATCATGCCCATCTCACGGCAGCAGTTACCTACATAGCCGGGTACGAATAGCTATTTTGATGTTTTCAAATAATCAATTTCGTCCGTGTGATATATAATAAAGCTTGAGCTTGACCACCATCTTAAGACAAATTTTTATTCAGGTTTTCGTGCTTCTGATTTTACAAACTATCTGAATTTTAGAAAATCTTCAACATGTTCCTCGAATTATCCCAAACGCGTTGAGTCGCGTTGGATCACATTTTACAACACTAAAGGAAATTCAAGTGTTTGTACAGCTGTAGATTTGTATAGAACTTATATTATACATCCCGGTTGAGTACGTGCGCACTCTGGAAGAAGCCGGGCGGGTCAGCCCGCTTTTTGTAATTCATCTGTGCTTTTTTACTACACTACGCCTCGACGTGTGGCGGATAGTGTAAATCGTCCATTATGGGATATGCACATTATGCATTACACGAGTCTATACGGAAGCATTCATAATATTTTAGGTTCGAATACAACTTAATTATTTCTTAGATTTTCGCGTATATTACAAAAGAAAAAACAGTTAAAGTTGATTAATTTGAATGCGAATATTTTTTTGTATTACTTATTTGAGAGCGATGATGGCCGAGTGGTAGCATGTGCGCTTTACAATCTGACGGTCGATCCTCGGCCCTGTACCAATGTCTTTTTTATATATATAATAGATCTACGTTTGGCCATCAACTCGCCTGATGGTAAGCGACAGTGTGGCCAAGGATGGAACACGTTGATTCTTGAAGAAATCTATTATTACTTTTTTGGTACTTAGATAAATTATGTGCAGTTTCTATGCCATTGCTCAAAAACGGGTAAAGGAAACATCGTAATCCGGAACGAGTAAGTCCAAGAACCTCAAAGTTCAAAAACAAAATGATTTTCACCAAAATGCACTGGGCTAGCATAGTGGATTGGAGCACAACCTCTCTCTCTCTCTGAGAAAAGGACTGTGTCCCAGCAGTAGGAACATGATAGTCTGAAACGATGATAGCTTTTTTTATCATCATCATCATCAGCCAGAAGACGTCCACTGCTAACCATTCATGTGCCATTCATATTTCATATGCCCCTTTAACCTCCACACTGAACGACATCCTGCCATCTGCATCCATTGGATGCCCGCGACTCTCACAATGTTGTCGGTCTATCTAGTGGGAGGCCTACCTACGCTGCGTTCCGGTTCGTGGTCTCCACTCAGGAACCCTTCTTCCCCATAGGTCATCAGTTCTTCGAACGATGTGGCCTGCCCATTGTCACTTCAACTTGCAAATTTTAAGCTTTTAAGCTTGTTGATAATAATACTTAGTTAAACGAACTTGTAAAGTGAAGTTCAATCAACATATTATAAGGGTATGCTACGTGCAAAGATGTAAACAACAGATAGTACTTTTATCTTATATTCTAATGTAATTATACACGATAAGTATATAATAAACTTACCTGAAATATGTACAAAATAATTCTGTATATGGCCAGTGAGTGCAATCCGAATTCGCTGGGATTACAAAACGGTTTCTTGAACGCGAGTTTGGTAACTGCAAAGAATAAAAATCTATTTTTATTTGCATCAAATGGAAAATTCACAACGATAACAATTATGATATTTCTCTTTGCCTATCACAGAGGTTATTTTATTAGACTACTGTTGTATTAAGGTACGTAATCTTCAGTTATCGTCTAACAAACTTTGATGGCGTGGGCAGGAAAAATCTGAAAATACTTGTATTGTAATAACAACCCACGCTTATTCGAAAAGTACCTATCAATAATTGTGAATTTCGAACTAAGGAAATAACTGAATTTAGATTTCGTAAATAACGTCTGTGGTATTTTCCGATAGTGCTTCTTCTTTTTGTTTTAATTTGTGTTTGTCTGTGTAATTTTGTTTTGCTTATCTATGGATTCTAATATAAGTGTCTTATGTCTTATTATATGGTGTAAGATTTATTTATTTACCTAAATATTTTATTTCTGGCTCAAAGTATAAGCATTGCCATTTAGTGTTGTGATGCTGCCAGCATGGTGGGTACGCTGCCAACTGGTAATCAATTTGAGCGTTCGAATGGCCAATCAAACAGTTTTTAGGGTTCCGTACCCAAAGGGTAAAACGGGACCCTATTACTAAGGCTCCGCTGTCCGTCCGTCTGTCCGACAGTCCGTCCGTCCGTCTGTCACCAGGCTGTATCTCATGAACCGTGACAGTTAGACAATTGAAATTTTCACAGATACTTAATGTATTTCCGCTATAACAACAAATACAAAAAAATATAATAAAGTAAATATTTAAGGGGGCTACCATCAAAAAAAAACGTGATTTTTGTGCCGTTTTTATAGAAAATGGTACGCAACCTTTCGTGTGCGAGTCCGACTCGCACTTGGCCAGTTTTTTTGAATAGTATGCTAAATATTTTAGGTTTTTATTGATAGCTGGTATTTCGTTTCGTTATTATAGGCAAACACCCATTAAAACAGTATTTTTGTAATCACGTATATCTGGTAAGTTATGTTTGTCTGTCTAAATATTTTAGTGTAGGTACATAATTATAGTAATATAGGTTCATATCCCGGTATGGTTTTTAGTAGGTAGTTTTACTAGTTAGTAGGTAGTTTAGTAGGTAGGTTTAGTTAGTAGGTAGGTAGTAGTTAGGTACAAAAAATCTAAATACAGGGTTAACAAGAAAGAGTGTACTAAGCCAAAAGGGTTCAGTTATTCTCATCATTATGAAAAACTACTATGACACTAACCCTGAAATCACGAAAAAAAGTCAGCTGTTCCATACATTTTATCGAGTTGCAATGACCGTTTCCTATGGAACAGGTGATAGTTACCCCCCCATAGTAAAAGTTGTTTGTAATACTATGGACCGCTTTCGGGTTAGTACACACTTTCCGCGTAAACCAGTATGGGATGGGATATATATTGTGGAATAGACTCACCTGGATCATGTTCCTCGGCCATAATAACTTCCCATGACATCGCCATAGGGCTTGCTATTGAAAAGGCCAGCAGCCAAATAAATACTATTATCACTTTTGCTACTCGCTTTGACGTGTGAGCACTGAAACAAAAATGTATATTAAGACCCAACGCCCACTGGAGAGTCGAAGCAGCGTCGCGACAAGCGACCGAAAAATCTACTCTTTTCGGTTAACGCTAGGTTTAAAATTGTAACCATGAGGTTGAGGTATTATAATAAAAAAAAATTACAAAAAAAAACTAATTATAAATTATTATATAACGAAAATTATCACTGGTTGTCACAGTGTTGGGACAATTTTGAACCTAAAGTAAACCCCGAAGGGTTGCCATTTCCATGTCCGCTTAGAGGCCGCGTCGACGCCGCTTTGACTTTCCAGTCAGCAGTGTACCAGATATTTGGCTTATGAACATCGGTAAGACAAACGGTTAAGCTTGATTCACGCCGCATCACCACAACATTGTAAAGAATAATATCAAGTCACTTGACTCTTTCACTATCTCTTTTTGATTTCATTTGTTTCACAGAACAATAAAGAGCATAGGATCCGTCACGTGATTTACAAAGCATATAAGGCCGGCTGCCAAATAGTATGTAGCCTTTGGAGGCTTTTACAGGTTCCTAGTACATTAAAATAGTGTACAACTCTGCAATTCGCTATCCTGTCAAAAATACTCATATACTCGTATTTGTTTCGTTCTAGTAAAAAAATTGATACATGAGTAAAGAATGTAACATGTTTAATTCATTTATGTTAAATTAGCTCACTAATCCTTTTTCTGAGGTATTTTATCATTGGAAAATCTGCTCTACGTGCCTGACATAATATAAAGCTTACATTATGTCAAGTTCCATCAAGTCCAGTCGATGCCCATTATATGAATCATCGTTTAACTTTAAGTGTTCAAATTTGGGTCTCCAAGTTGACCTTGCAACAATAACTTCTCTGTACTGATTTTTATGGTGTTTAAAGATTTGTCATTGCTTTACGATACCGTTAAGTAACCGGCCAAGTCCATTTATGCCACAAACATAATTATACCCACGTGACGGTATGTGACTTTAGATTATGGCCCATATTATTCATATCTCTTTATTTGGATTTCTCCATAAATACCTACGTTGTTAAAGCAAACGATAGCGATTTTTTACTTGCGTATAAGCGAAATAGTAAACAAATTATATATCAATAAATGTGATTGAGATTAAAATCTCAATCAATCAACAAAAGTAAAAATGGAATATGAATGTATCTTCTACGAAATGTAATATTAAAATATAATACATTTCGTAGAAGATACATTCATAAACCATTTTCACTTTTATATAAAAAAATGTAGCAACTCAGCAAAAACAAAGATACTAATGATATTGCCTAAAATAAAAAGATATGAGACTTTTATCGCATTTTCTAACAGTTACGTGTCATAATTATTCTTTTAGCTTACAACAGAAAATATTTAAAGCTGCCATAAAAGTAAAGTCATTTTCACAATGTCATGATATTGTTATCAGATTGTCTCTTCAATTATGTGTAATGAAACGTGTGGGTACTCGTATGTGATGTTACCAATTAGTTTACTGTTCACATAAAACTCACATACGTAAACTAGAAATCCAACTATTCTGAGTGACCGACTGTTTGTAGGTACAAGTTAACTAACATTAGTACTTTTTTAAACTAAATATTCATACACTTTTAGATTTATTGTTATACTTTTTCTGGCGTTATTTAAAATTGCAGCGTAACTATTTAATTTTCAAGCCGGCGAAATAAATATTTTTGGCTGACCATATTTGTTAAGTAAAATTATTTATCATTTTATTATTGACCAGTTCCTGTCTAGATTTTTGGCGGACCATTTCATTAATTCCCTTATAAATTTACATAAATCACGGTAAAAATGAAGCAATAAGGAAGCGATACTCTGAAAAGGTGAGTGGAAAAGGTACAGAGAAATTCACTTACACAGATAATGGTGCTGTCGATTTAAAAGAAAAATGGCCCAAACGTGCGATACCAAACACGGAGTACAGTACAACTCATTCAAAGAATATTCGCAAGCTATAACAATATCGTCGACGATAACTGTTTTTCTACTTTTGTTACTTATTTTATTCTGAAGAGTACTACAGTACTCTTCAGAGATTCAAGAGATTCCGATAGGTAGTTTTGATCGGTAAAATTTTCAGACGCAATTAAAGAAGTACGTAAAATATTAAAACCGACTTTAAAATTAGTAAGCGCCCGAACAAAATTATTGATATTGCCAAATCAACATGGGCTAAAATAAAATTATTCGTAATATAGCTGGTTAAAAACGACTGAGCCAAAGTAATTACATTTTTGTGGGATTATTTTGAGTGTTTCCTCTATACGTAATTATAATAAAAAATAAACACATAAATGATTCACAAATGTCGGAGTAATCGATGTATTACTCGTACATATAAGTAGGTAGTTATTGGGCACGCTGTACCACTTGTTCGCTGTTACAACTTCAGGTCGTATGCTCGAGGGATATCGACTGCGTTGCTCCACCTTCAGCTATCGCTTCAGGTGGAGTTCAACGCGGTCGATATCCCTCGAGCATACAACCTGAAGTTGTAACAGCGGGCCAAGTGGTACAGCGTGCCCAATCACAATGTAAAATTGAGTCAAGATAGACATTTAGATAATTATATCACTCACCTAGTCGATGGTGTAATTTATAACTTCACATTTGAATACAAAGTCACTTTCACACCACTTACTACTCTTTATAGCGATGGTGAGATATAATAACGTAACATAATGTGTATGAAAAATTGTAAATAAGAAAGAAAACTAGATAAAGTTATAATTTTATAGGTACTGTTCAGATCAGAATAGATTTATTGTACCTAAGTGGTTTGCTATTACTTCTCAAAGTCTCTGCGTACTGATTTTCATCGGCAGAGATAACACAGGAGTATCAGGAAATGTGCACCAATTTCAGTGTGCGTACTAATGATCATCCCCACAAGAAATTGGTACAAGTTCTGCAAAAGTGACTGCGTACTAATTTTCATCCCCAGTCGCTAGATAGCAGTAATTTCCACTCCACATACTACATAGAAAATGTGCTCGATTTCAGTGTGCGTACCTATGATCGTCCCCACAAGAAATTGGCACATGTTCTGTAATAATGACTGCGTACTAATTTTCATCTGCAGTCAGGAAGTAAATAGCGAAACCAAGGTAACTTTAAATTCTAAACTTGAAGCTAAACGATATATACCCACTAAAATTAACACCATCAATTAAATTTAATTATTTATGTCACCATCGCATAGCACTACACAAGTTCACAGTAGAAAAATAACTAAAATGTAGCTAACGTGATATGTGTGTGTATACGCGGAGAAATTAAGTAGTTGACATAGACATATAGTACAGGAGCCCGAAGCTATTCAAATAACAATAAAGGTTACCGGTTATCTATGTGAAATTGGTCTAAATAACACCATTTTAAATATTGAAATCCAAGTCTCAAAGATCGTAAACCCGCCGTAACCATATACAGTGATAAAACAAAGATCTCAAAATGTGTTAATTATTTAATTTTCGAGGTCTTTGTTCAATTACCATAAGAAAGAGTAAGACTTTGGAAAGTTGTTATATACAGACATTAATATCATTTGAAGTCAGGGTATAAATTATTATTTAATCATTTACATTTAAGAGTACCAGTTCAAACTGAAACAGCTGACATTGCGGATTATGATTTGTAAGATTTGGGTTTTAGTATCTACTATGATGTAATTTAAACCAATTTCACAAAGATAACCTACTAACCTTTATTGTTATTTGAATGGCTGCGGGCTCCTGTACTAATATAACTTTATGCTTTATCTGCAAGTTTTATTACATATTCTGTGCCTTAGCAAGTAGTGGGAACGTTGTAAATTGATATTACTTGACCTCATTTCTGAATTAGGGTTCACCTATTATTTTTGTGATTTTTGAAAACGATTTTGCAAATTAAGAAAATATTAGAAGGATGGATTTGCATGAATTTTCGCTTATCTAACAAAATTCATCTAATGTATATTTTGTTTTAATTTTTCACATCTACCTATATTTCATAAGTACTAAATTAAGAGGTACCAATTACATTGTTATTGAGAAATAAAAGACAAGTAGACATACAAGATTTATAGAAAGTCTCGCTGGGATACAATCCGGGTACTATGGGTATCATTTGTTTATGGTTCCTGACTTATGTCTAAATAATCGAGAAAATCGTGAGCGAAACCGCGGGCGAAACTAGTTAATAGGTTATATTAAGCAGGTGTTGCAGTGACGTCAATTCCTACCTTTAAATGTGTGTGCTGTATGCACGTCAGCATTTTCATGTAAAACTAATACGTAAATACTATGTGTTTTACAACACGTGGGAATGCCTAAGTCATCAATTTTCCTACCTAAAGCCTCGTAAATGCGGAAGTCTACAATTTCAAATCGATGCATGTATGATTATGATGTAAGTAATTAATTGCTTTTAAATTAGTAGTCATTGATTTGTTATTCTTGTCATATAATATGTGACTTAAGCTCTTTTGTTAAATTATATCATTTTATACGATTTTACGTATAAAACTCGAACCTGAAGGAATTGTTTCATACTGAATTCTGTCTTCGACGTGGACGTCAGCAACTTCAGCTTCACCAGCATCCTGAGCTTCTTCATCATCATCAGAAGTACCCTGAGTGACCTCGAGTGAATTTAAATTCATCATGTAAGTGAGTAACTTACCTTACTCTTAATTTTTGATATAATTGTGTTGTCTTGAGTAAGCTGATTCTTGAATATTTAGTACTTACATAATGTTTTAGTCATTTACATAAGTTTCAGTACTTTTAATTTATCATGAATTAAATAACTGCGCTCGACGCTTGTCATGTTTGACCCCATATATTTCATGTTAGTAGTAATTATAAAGTTTGTAATCAAAGTTTTTTTTTCAGGTCTGACTCAGAATCAGAAGCAGTACCCATCATCATCCCAGCAGCGCAGAAAAACAAGAGAGGAAAGAAATCTGCAGAAACGACTGCCAGTATCGGGAAGAAAAGAAAAGGAGACAAAATTACTCAGAGGTATTTTTCTTTTGTTAGATACTTATTTATTTTAATTTTAAATACTTACATTAAGTTTTTATTTGTACTGTCTTTATTTTATTACTAGCCGGCCGCCCCGGCTTCGCACGGGTCTAGCTCGGCTTTAGGCCTCGCTACAAAATATAATATACTCTATGTCACCCGGAGATAGTGTAGCTCCCCAACAGTGAAAGAATTTATAAAATCGGTTCAGTAGTTTCGAAGCTTTTTTCAATGCAAACAAACAATCAAATCTTTCCTCTTTATAATATTAGTATAGATTTATTATGTCAGTATAAACAAGTGTCAACTAGTAATTCTTTAACTTTGTGATTTATTGTAGGTATGGTGGTAACCTTATAAACTATGGGTTTACTTGTTTAGAGTTATAACATCCATTAAAATTTTATTAATTGTTACAGCCTACGTGGAAAATCCCAACGCACGGACATTTTCGGACTAGAAGAAGCCCTCGAAGAGACACCACAACCCAAAAAATCAACCATCACCAGCAGCTTCGTCAACCGCGTGGCTAACGGCTCACAGCGACGAGTCGCAGACATTAAGGGTGATTATTTCATAGACCTAAAAATTTATGACTCTGAAGATGCTGATTCCACTGCTCCAGAGGAGCGGTGGAAAAAAGCACTGGTAAGAGCCAAACTCAAAATTGAACCAGACTCGTCGCAGTGGAGTAAGCTCCAGAGCTTTGTGAGGGACGCTCACAAGCTTTTTGAAGCTTGTGATCCAACATTTTATTCAGATAGTGTTTATTTCAAGGACAAGTAGTAGGATTGATTTGGAGTGTCCTATAATAAGAAAGGTCTATCATTTTGTCATTAAATATATTTTTATGTTGTGTTCTTTTTGTCACTAGATTTTACGCGGTATAATTAAGTATACTAGAAATAATTTGTGTTTTCGAATAATTTAGATAGCTTTAGGTGGCCTTATTATTAAGGAAATAAATATTATAAAACAATATACTAGTATTGAATATAATTTCCACCTTTTAGGGAGTAAATAAATTTGAAATGCCATATTGCAAAAAATAATTATAATGGTTGTCATACACTGAGCTATAATAATATTCAAATATAACATACTTTCCGCACAATCTTTCTTATATTTTCTATTGAGGTATACTAACAGACAAGATAATTAATATTTAGATTTTTACACTTCTGAATATTTTGAACTAAAAATATAAAATATACATTATAGCTCAGTGTGTTATGTGCTTAATAGACGTTGCGAATAAGGCATGGTCGACTAATTTCAACTTCATTTACTTTTTACAATTGAGTGAACTTCAAACTAGATTTTATTCCTGTCGCAAATCATTTAGATACGTATAACTAGCACTAATAATAATTAAATAAACGGTTAACATACTAAATTACTTGTATTGAACAAAGTTTCTATAGGATATTGGGAAGTTTCTATAGGGAATTGTTAGAAATTTAAAATGCCATTCTGCAAAACGTGTAACGTTGACGTTGAAAAAAAATGTTGGTTAGGTCATACACGTAGTACTAAACATAAGAACCGTACATTTTTACCGATGTGTGATGGTATAGACATTATTGAGTCAGCATTTCGCAATCGCATAGCGAGTTATAGAGTCAAAGTATCAGATGATAAGGAAGGAATTTGTGTACCCACTTTCTTTAATGCTATTCGCACAAAGATTAATTTGCTTCTTGATCAATCACTTCAAACTCACACTTGCATTAAAGTGAATTTTGAATTGTTTTCTATGTTTCTTATGTTTAAAAATGATACACAGGAAATTAAATCTTTTTCAACCCCTAATTTTACACTTCATCTAAACTATGATTTCAATAACTTGTACACAAACATTTTAAACAGTATCATGAAAAAAATAGAAGAATTCCAAGAGAGAGACAGTGGGTGGACATTTTTAAACAATTGTCATCTGGAAATAAATATTTGTAAATATGAACCACTGCGAGGTTCAAACTTCATAAATTTACCAAAATTCATACAAAACAAAAAAGCGTGTTTAAACATTAAAAATAACGATGATTACTGTTTTTTGTGGTGTGTTATCGCTGCGCTTTACCCCGCAACCGAACACCCAGACCGGGTTACTTCGTATCCTTGTTTTCAAGACAAACTAAATATCAAAGATTTATCATTCCCTATGACTTTATCAGATATTTCTGTTTTTGAAAAAAATAATCCTGACTTGAGTATCTACGTTTATGGTTTAAGAGATAGTAAAGTTATAACCGGGCCTTTGTATAAATCAGAATCTAAGAGTTACAAACACCGAATTCATCTATTGTTCCTTGAAAATAACACGTCGTCACATTTTTGTTTAGTAAAAGATTTACCTCGTCTGGTGAGAAATCAATTAACAAAACATCATGGAAAGTTACATTGTTGCGAAAATTGTTTATTATTCTTTTCTTCAAATGAAGAGCTCGACCATCATGTTTGTGGGGGTATCGTTACTATTTTACCTGAAAAGGGGTCAGTAATACAGTTTAAAAACTATAATCGCAAGCAAGATGTTCCATTCGTAATTTACGCTGACTTTGAAACAATGTTACGTCCTGTACAAGGTTGTGAACTTGATCCCAAAATATCCAGCACATCTGATCGACATCATCACGTACCTGTCGCTTTTGCATATAATATTGTTTGCGTGCTCGATGAATCATATAACCGGTTCGTAAGCTATCGCGGGGAAGATTGTGTTACAAAATTCATAACTTCACTACTTGATGACGTACATAAAATTCATAAGATCCTTGGCAAAAAGACTCCAATAATATTTAACCAGCATGATGAAAAAGTATTTAATGAATCGATTCGTTGTCACATTTGTGGGCATTTAACGTGGGGTTGCAAAGTTCGCGATCATTGTCATTTAACTGGAAAATTCCGGGGTGCTGCACATGAGATGTGTAATCTAAATTACAAGCTACCAAAATTTATCCCAATTTTTTTTCATAACTTGTCCGGTTATGATTGTCACTTATTTATAAAAGAATTAGGAGAATTACCGGGTTCAATTAAAGTCATACCAAAGACAAAAGAAAATTATATTTCTTTTACTAAATATGTGGAAGTTGCCCTAGATGAATACCTGCAGCTACGTTTCGTAGATTCGTTCAAATTTTTGAGCACAAGTCTAGACAAGCTATCTCAAACACTAAACTGCAACGATTTAGTGCATATGCATAGACATTTTCCGGACAAAAGCCAATTCGAGTTACTGACTCGGAAAGGGGTTTACCCTTATGAGTATATGACGAAATGGGAATGCTATACGGAACCAGCTTTACCCCCACGGGAAAAGTTTTATAGTTCTTTAAACGATACAAATATATCTGACGCTGATTACTACCATGCCCAGCTAGTTTGGTCGCAGTTCAACATCGAGAATTTAGGTCAATACACAGACTTATATGTTAAAACAGATGTTTTACTATTGACAGACACTTTTGAAAAGTTTCGTAGGACAAGTAAGATGCATTATCAGTTAGATCCAGCCGCCTACTTGACTCTCCCTTCTCTATCATTCGATAGTTTTTTATTAGGTTCTTCCGTCCAGTTAGAGCTAATCAATGACTTAGCAATATTACGTATGATACAAAAAGGAATTCGCGGAGGTGTGTGTATGTGTACGCACCGCTATGCAAAATCTAACAACAAATATATGTCTAACTATGACCCAAATCAAGAGGATTCATTTTTAGTATATCTCGATTGTAATAATCTGTATGGGTACAGCATGTGTCAGTCACTTCCGCTGTCAAACTTTAGGTTTTTAAGCCAACAAGAAATCAATACTTTGGATGTAATGAAAGTATTAGACAATGCTGATGAAGGTTACATTTTGGAAGTAGATTTGGCATATCCAGATATCTTGCATTTATCGCATAACGATTTGCCGTTCTGTGGGGAAAAATGTATACCCCCACACGGAAAATGTATGAAACTCGTTCCAAATTTGTACAACAAGTACGAGTACGTAATTCATTATGTCAATCTTAAGAAATGCCTAGAACACGGTCTGGAATTGCGGAAAATACATCGAGTGATCGCATTCAATCAAAGTTCTTATCTGAAAAGATACATTGAGGTTAACACAGTACTTCGTCAAAAAGCTGAATCCGTGTTTGAACAAGATTTTTTCAAACTTTTAAATAATAGTGTTTTTGGTAAATCTTTTGAAAACACAGAATCAAGAGTCAAAGTGCATCTTGTAAATCAATGGAACGATAAAAACAATGTTACTAAAAAAAGAACAAGCGCTGATAAATTGGTTAGTAGTCCATACTTTCATAGTGCATCAGTTTTTTCTGATAATTTAGTAGCAGTTCAAATGAAATCTGATCGAGTAATTCTTGATAAACCAATTTACATTGGATTTTCAGTCTTGGAATTGTCTAAAGCACACATGTACAACTTCCACTATAATGTCATCAAACCAGTGTACAATGATTGTGTTCAATTATGCTACACAGACACCGACAGTTTTATATACTTCATAAAGACACCCGATTTTTATAAAGACATGAAAGACTCGTTCTTGAATTATTTTGACACAAGTAATTACGAACGTAAAAATCAATACAATTTACCGTTAATGAACAAAAAAATACCTGGTTTGTTTAAGGATGAAATGGGTGGAAGTATAATAACTGACTTTGTTGGGTTGCGGTCGAAATTATATTGCGTTAAAACTGAAAAACGTACAATAAAAAAAGCTAAAGGAGTAAAAACATGCGTGATTCGTAATTTTGACTTATCAGATTATCAAAACGTGAATTTTAATGAAAGCATTGTACGTAAAAAGAACTTATTGTTTAAATCGATAAAGCACCGAATATTTACTAAACAAGTAAATAAAATTGTTCTCTCCGGAAACGATGATAAGAGACGTGTTTCTAGTAATAGAATATCTACCCTGGCTTGGGGTAGCACTTATATTTTAAAGTCATGATTAAGTATGTTTTAATTATGACCTAAGTATTAGTAAATAAGTACCTTATTATTGTATCCTTCAATGATAATAGAATATGATGTACTTACTTAGTACTTATAGTTTGTAATGTTTGTTAAGATTAGTTTGTAATTTAGTATGATAGACGATAGAAATAAATGATGTCATGTAATTTTGACTTTTACTAACTCTACTTCCTTAACCAATCATACCAACTTTCCTAAGTAGGTAGGACATCAATTTTAGTAGGTGAATGTGAGGTCTATATAAAATGAGCAACAAGTTGAAACAAGTTTGATTGACAGAGATAAAATAGATAACCATTGTCGTAATTTAATAGGTAGGTATTATAGTTACGCTGCCTGGGTTGATATTTGATACGTAGTGAGGGAGCCGACAAGTTATATCCTGCTCTTTTCGATTGATGTCAGCATTATTTGTGTTAATTGCTATTGTAGTTTTGCACATTCATTAATTATAATCTAGACTGCAGGCAGGTCGCATGCAAAAATAATTTTTACAACTCGCTAAATAAATATTTAGTATTGATTTGCGTTCAACACTTGATTCTATAAAGGTGAGCGTTTTGTTTGATTTGGATAAATTTATTAATGTTCTTTAATGTCACTTATGGTGCATTTCTCTTATTTATCTCTATTTTTTTTTTCAGATCAACATGTCAACTGTAAATGATGATTACTATTCCATGCCTTGCGCACAGGATCCATTAGCAGGCTGGGACTCGTTTGAGGCAGAACAGCGAACCAAACGCAAGCTCGAACTAGCTGAAGCTAAACTCGCTAAAGTTGAGGCTACTAAGAAGAAAAAAATGATGAAAAAAAGTAAGAAAGAGACGCTTTCTTATGTTATCAATAAATCTTCAGAGAGAGGATATAAAATGCTAAAAATTCAAGTATACGATTTCAACGAAGGGGAAAATACCTACAGTGAATCGGTAAGAGTGCAATACATCGTGACTCATCCAATAGATGAAGTGTTAGACTCAGTTCAAAGTGTTGTTAATAAAATTTCAAAACGATTAAGTAATGAGACTCTGTGAATGAATAAAATGTAAACATAAATAAAATAAAAATAAGTAAATTTTAAAGTAATTTTTAAGTTAGTTAAGTTTTTAAATTAATGTATTTATCCTTATTTATATTTTTAAATAAACTACACAGGTAATAAATAAGATTTTTGTTTCATTTAAATAAAACAATTTATTTTTTAAACATACATTTATTGATCATTATTACATACAATTATAATTTTTATCATAATTGGTAACATTTGTCAAGATAGTATTAGGTTATAAAATTGATTAGAATAAATTAGGTTATTGTATAATAACATAATATATTGCAATAGATATCTATAGACCTCATCAATTATCAACACAATCATAACCACCAGATTCACTAGATTCACTTTCCTCTTTGTCATTTTCAAAATTATTGTTTATTACATTTTTGTGATTATTTTCACTGAAGTTTTCGAAAAATTTGAATACATTCATATAGTTATCAATAAACCATTTTTTAACTAAAATTACATTTTTTAATGCGCAATGTTTTTTATGATATACACAATTTAGAGAGTTTTTACCATTTTGATTATAAAGTTGTTCCAATAACAATAAATTAGGACATCCCTTTTCTCCAATGTCTATGATATCACAATTACTATTGCAAATATTTTGTAACCACTTAATCTTTTCCAAACCCTTAACGAAAACTTTTTTATTATTTAATAGAGTCCTGCTGACACGTTTAAATTCACTATAGTCGATGTAACCTTCGCTCCATAATATGCCACGATATCTTTCTAACCATGAAACTTGTTTCTTTTCCTTTTCTATGAGTCGAGAGAATGGGTAAGGTGGTTTCACTAAAAACACTTGGGTGTATTCTACCGTAGCCAAAGCCAATTCTTTGATGATAAAAAAGTTATTGGTATCTTTAAATCCTTGCAAATCCACTATAATGTATTCCGAATTCATGATAATTTCTTGACAGTGCTACTCAACGGTTTGTATTCAACGATGCAATCGTTTAGAATCAAACAAAATGCTGATGTGTTTTCTGGAAACTCAATGGCGGTTTCAAGTTCAATTCGCACGTCTATAGGTCCAGATTTAAGAGTTTCGTTTTGTCTCGAACAATCTATCACAAAAAGAGGCGCCCTAGACTTAAAGTCTTCGTAACTTAATAACGGTTCTGGCCGACGGTTGTAATACGACTGTTGAAATCTAGTGTAGCGTTCATATATAAGGGAATAGTTATCGTCAGCGAACCTGGTATTCAGATTTTCATATGGAAAATAGCAAGAGTTTAGAAAAACTCTTAAGTTTTCTATGTCACAATGGTCAAACTGAGACATGTCGGCATCTGCACGACGCATACGGTTTGTTTGAAATCCTACTATTACATATCGTGGTTTTTCTATTTGGGAAGAAGTTTTTACAGACCATGTATGTTTTCTAGTTTTTGGAAGAGCAGGATATTCATAAAGATCCCAATTTCTATAAACCATGCTGATAGAACGATCTTTTTCCAGGTATTTGAGTAAATTAATCCGTTCACGATCAGATACTTTCACATGGGGTACGCGCCAGTTTATGTTTTCTATTTCAACATTATGAACATATTCACCCGCTTCTAGTTTTATTGCATTGAGATTCGTGCTACTCCGAAGTAATATCAACTCATGCTTACAATTCATAATAATCTTATTATAATCTTCAGCAAAACCTAGTATTTTATTAAGAGGTATAGACACTGAAAAATTACCTGCTGCTTTATTTGTGGTACCATTCATATCCCACCCCCATAACTTCGACATCTTAGACTCGTTATCATTGATTGAAATTAGAGATTTCATAGTGGTAGTAATACCAGCATTTTTTATTTTATCTATTTCTACTCCATTTAACTCATATCGAATGTCTTGAAAGAAAAATAATACTGGGTTATTTGTAAAATGAACTTTGGCTACAGCAGCTTTTGTATCACGTTTAACTACATGTACAACGCCTTTTATGAATAGAGTACTTGCCGAAGGTAGTACGCATAGATCTTGTTGATTAATAGGTATTCGTATTTCGTCATTTTCTCGAAAGCTATTGACATATGGCTTATATGTATGATATTCTATGCTTTCAATAGAATTATCAACATGTATCGTATCTGTTATACTGAGCATACTCATTTTAATAATCCGATTAGTTTCAAAAACTTCTTATTTTCTTTAGTTAGTTTCACTCGAGGTCTTCTTTTGTTGATGACACGGTTTGAAATGTGTTTATTTAGTGTTTGTACTATGGTTTTATTGTGGTCAATCATTTTCTTCTGATGTGTAAGTATAGTTGTATATCTTCACCACGTAAGTTTACTAAATTATTCTTAGCATCCAATATTCTGACGGTAATTGAGCTGATATTATTCTGGTTAATTGGGAAATAAATAATGTTCTTGGGTATTTCAATAATTCTGTAACCAGGAGGTACGTTTGGAGGAAATTCGTGAATTATATGACTGGGTTTACCGTCCGTGTATGAACCGCTTATAATGTCACATTCGATTCTTAGCACGGTCGTCGAAAGAATGTTGACTGGATAAGAGGATTCATTTAATATATTCGCTTTTAAAGTTTCTTGGTTGAAACCAAATACTCGAGCTAGCAAAGGACTTTTTTCAAAATGTATATCTTTAGAACATATGATGGAAGTTTTTAACGTGTTGTTATTACAAATTAATTTAAAAGAACAGTCTTTCATGCTCTGTTCCAAGTAATCGTTTATATCACTCAGCTCATACGATCCTTCGGGTATTACAACGACTTCCTTATCACCATAATGTAATTTGTTATTGTTGCTATCGATGTTAGGTATAGAATTAAATGTTGAGAAGTATAGCAGACCGCATTCGTATTCGCCATTGAGCTCTAAGCCAGGTGAATAATTTATCGTAGACAGTGGACTGGAGCTTGATATGGATAGTGTAAAAGACATATTGATACTGACAACAACTTAACGATTCTTTAACTTAAATTAGATTTCCAGAAGTTCTTCAGATATTTTATGCATAAGTGTCCGCAATTTACAGAATCATAACTTTGATATTTCAGGTAATTATAATAAATTTCATGATTATTAAAATACCTCAGTAATTCTAGCGGAGGCTTTAAATCTCCAAAGCTGTCAAAATACTCACAATATTCATTATTTTTTACATAGGCTACCCAGTGAGTGCCAGGATTTTGATGATCATCTAGATTAATTATACCACATTCAATCCGCTTGGGTTTTTTTGGTAATCTATCTCTCATGTAGACACCTCTAAAATAAGGTATATTAGCACTATACGTCATTATATCAATGTCAGTCAGAGCGCGTTTGGGTAGCCTTGTATTTAGTTTTTTGGAGCTTTTAAAAACAAACCACTACCTTTTTTGTATGGTTTTAAATAGCATCCCTTTCCTAGTGCTATTGCTTCCATTGTTCTATTATGACGTTCAGATTCTTGTAGGTCAAGTTTTGCTGATTTATAATCATGCACAGCTTTTGCAACACCTGCAGCACCGCCAGTTAGAGCGCCCAACGCTGATAGAGCCGCAAATATTGGTATTAACGGTAATATACCTCCAGTTTTTGGTATAGGTATAACACGCGGTACGCGAACTCTATTTTTTGTAAATACTTTTTTAGCAACAGCATAAGCAATTTTAATGGCAGCTTCATTATTTTTTGGTTTTAATTTTTTCAGCGTTGTACTAATTTGAGTAGTTAAAGCCTTAAATTTTTTTACACCAGCACCTAATTTAAGTTTTGATTTCATAGCTTTATTTACTACCCAGGAAGCAATTTTTTCACCAGTACTGGCATCTTTAGATTTTAGTCGCCTTTTAGTCATGTTAATGAGTTCTATATCAGCTTTGTGACGATCACCTAAATTAGAATTATTTGAGTACGCAATGTCGTGTTGTTTACAAGCTTCGTCTAGTTCATTGACTCCTCTATCACCACGCAACATCCGTTTTTGCAATTTTGTACCGGGACCACAATAATTATATCCAGGTAAATGTAACTCAAACGGTAATTTATTTATCACTGTGTTAATGAGACCACCTCCTTCCATCGATGTTATCTTAATAATGTTTATTGTACGGTCTCAACCATTTTATATATAATGTTAAAGAAATGCATTTTTATTAATCCACGAGTTTTCACTTTCACTCAAACCTAACCATTTAACATATAGTTTATTACCTTTTTGTTTCAATACTTTTTCTACTAGGTATACGCCAGGACAATTAGTCTTTTGGAGTTCTTGTTTATAAAATGAACCTAATATTTTCTGATTATGTTGATCTTCTAAATGGTAAGTCACAGGCTCTGTTTCATTCACTTTAATAATTTTAAACAATTCAGTAGACCAATTTGGTGTGTAACCTTTTTGAAAACATCCTTTATATTTGCTAATGCGAACCTGATCTCCAACATTGAAAGTTTTTTTCTTTTTAGAAACAGTTTTTTGACTTTTTTGTATATTATTCAATACAGAAATTCTATTTGAGGTACAAACATTTTTTGGTTCTATTTTAATAGTTCGATGTATTGAGCTATTATACGTGTTGATTATTTCTTGTACAGGTTTACCTATCCACTTATAGTTTCCAGCTAAATTGAAATATTTGTAAAGTTTGTTTTTAATTGTTCTTATAAACCTCTCTACAATAGATGCTTTTTTGATAGAATGTGTAGAATAATGATTAATTTTAAATTTATTCATTATTTTTTTAAAAGCTTCGTTGTAAAATTCTGTTCCTAAATCAGTTTGCAAATTAATTGGAATCCTTCCTTCATTTATCACTTTTTCAAACGCGCTTGCTATTTCACACATTGATTTGCTTTTAACAGGAACAGCCCAACCAAATTTGGAGAAAGCATCAATTATAACTAAAATATATTTATAACCGGAATTGAATAAAGATATATTTTTAATATCAATTAAATCTGCTTGCCATAGGTCGTCAATATCTTTAATTACCACGGAGCGCCGCTTATAATTCCTTCTCGCTTGTTTGTGGATTTCGTTCACTATTCTTTCCTTGCTCATTTTTAGTTTCAAGTTTTCTTGGATATGCGGTTTGTTCACTTCGATTATGTCTGTTATTATTTTCAATTTTTATCCTTATTTCGACAAATTTTGCATCTATTTCTTGCTTTGTGTAGAAATGGTTCTTAATAATTTGTTCATCAAACTCTAAAGCAGATTGATTAATTATTTTTTCGTGTAAACGTAGACGTTTATGAACGTGATTTCCAAATTTGTCCACATTCATAGCAGCAGAGGTATTGATAGCTGAACAGTTGAAATGAATCTGTAGAAACTAATGAAATAATATTGTTTTTATTTAGCTAATAACACCACATTCGCGAAGTTCTTCGATTATTGATATTATTTCATTGTCTAAATTTGAATTTCCGGCATCGCGAGATGCTATTAATAGCTGTAATCTTTCGACTAATTCATTAGGATCATCCCAATAAATATAGTCTACTTTTGTTTTTACTTTCTTTAACACAGGCAATAATCCAGTGCCCTCTACTTCTTGATCATGACTTTCAGCACTCGTTGTACTTATTGCTCTGTCTTTTATATACTTGAAAAGTGGTTTTATGATGTATTTGTATTTGATACCCTTATTGGTTTTGATTGGCTTCTTTGGATCATAATCACGGCGATGTACATTTGTATCTATTAACATTTGTTTATAATTTTGCTTATCTTCTGCAGTTATTTTCGACATATTAGGTGTTCTTTTAAATAATAACTCGTACAACCCGAATGTTCGAGGATACTTTTGTCCCCCTACAGATATTTCAAAATCTTTAAGAACAAAAGTTGCAGATCCCATTTTAAGTTTTCCGCGGTCTAATCTAACACCAAATGGAATTTCTTTAAATGCGGCATCTGCTAAGCTCCAAGACATATCATTCGAGTCTATGGACTTAAAAGATGAGGCACTTAGATTTTGATGATCAGTGTTTTTATCTCCAACATCTTCATTTTCGTCAGAACTTTCTGAGTTGACTTCACTTGATTGCGTGTCTAATGTGTGTACAACAGGTACATCAGACATTCTGTGTTTTTTGGTACCTTTATCAGACTCATTGAAATCCTGGTACTGAACATTTTTCAACCGTTTAGGTGTCCTTTCAGTCTTACTTTCATCTGATGATACTCTATTTGCAATTAATTTATTAAGAGGTTCCGTTATTGGTTTTAACGCAGTTTCAATAACCAAATCACTGTTTAATTTTAAATGTTTCATCAACTGAACTTTTTTTTTTACGGCATCTGCTGATTTAACAATTTGTTGTTTTAATGATTTTTCTGAATTATACATAATATATATTTTACTGTTATGCGACCTGTTCTTTCCGATGATGCATTAATGAATGAATTTGATATTATTGTTAATGCCGTTATATATTATTTCTATCAAACTAGCTAATGGAAAACAACAAACGTATCAAATTTTTTCCTATAAGCACCTTTATTTTTTTCACAATCCTTATTTATTACTAAATAATTAAATGGGATACTCCATATTTCTTTACACATTTCACGAAACTGATTCCAAGACATATCTGTATTGACGTGCTCATCGTAAACATGTTTAAGATTAATATCATCTTGTCTAAATAGAACAATCATATTAGCGTTGTCCCTGATTAATTGTTTTGGTATCTTGCTATATGTTTGGTTTAAATAAAAACAATCAATATTTTTATGTCTCCCTGTAGCAAAATAATCTCGAATATTATTCTGTTTTTCGCAAGCTACATCATCAAATATAAACACTGAATCAGGTTTTGCATCTGCTGTACTCAATATTTCATCATTTTCTTTATACTTATATAAATTTACGGCTGGTACCATTTTCAGAACATTATCGAAAAACATATACATCGGTTGAAATAAAGTTTTGGAGAATATATATACATTTAAGTATTTTAATCCGTGCTCATGTAAAAGGAGCCCAATCATTAAATTGGTTTTTCCACAGTTTGACGGACCGCAAATTAAGCAGCGAATCGTATTTGGTAGAAGTTCACTATGTCTGTGTTTGTTCTTTTCTGACGGTAAAACACATAATCTGTTAAAATTTAATGTGCAAGGCTGTTTAATAAATAACATGTTTAAGTTCCTTGACTATTAGAATAGAAATGAAAGATTAGAAAAAAAATGCATCATATATACTTTTGATGAAAAAAGCTTTATTGAACACAATACTGTCGCTTATTTAGTACGTTTCATGTAGGTGTTAAAGCGACTTTGTATTCAAATGTGAAGTTATAAATTACAACATCGACTAGGTGAGTGATATAATTATCTAAATGTCTATCTTGACTCAATTTTACATTGTGATTGGGCACGCTGTACCACTTGGCCCGCTGTTACAACTTCAGGTTGTATGCTCGAGGGATATCGACCGCGTTGAACTCCACCTGAAGCGATAGCTGAAGGTGGAGCAACGCAGTCGATATCCCTCGAGCATACGACCTGAAGTTGTAACAGCGAACAAGTGGTACAGCGTGCCCAATAACTACCTACTCATATAAAATGGACTGAACTGAAAACTTCTCACCTGAAGTCGGTTTAAATTGATGATAAGTGCCGTATTTGTGTAGCAAATTAAAGTTGATTGATATCATAATATATCTATTTTACATTTTGTCTCCTTGAAGAAATTAGACTAGGTTAGATTAGGGCGCATCTAGTTCATAATATATGCAACTTCGAACACGAGTGAGAGGTATTTTACAAAAAAATATTGTTTCCACATACTAACAAATAAACTGATAAGTGGAAGTAAATAAGTATGTTTCTAAAGAATTATATTATTGTTGGGTGTAATAATTATCAATATAAAAAACGGACTTCATAAAATTGTCAGAACTGGACTAAATTGAAATGGGACCACATGGGACTGGACCAGCTTTCAAATAAAAAAAGAATCGTCAAAATCGGTTCACCCAGTCGAAAGTTCTGAGGCAACAAACATAAAAAATAGTCGAACTGAGAACCTCCTGCTTTTTGGAAGTCAGTTAAAATGAGTCTAAATAAACACATTGTTAAAATTTTAACCAATCTGACGCCGTTTGTTTGGTTCTTTTAAGGAACAGAAAATTCAACAGAAATTATTTTAGAAGTACGAATGTTATAAGAGATTTTAAATCCTTGCTGGTTTTGCTGATAGACTGAAAACACTCTAACTTCGGACTCTCCAGAGATAGGCAAACATTTTGAGTAATGACCTTATTGTCATCGCAACAGTCGATTTTTAGGCCTCTTTAGCGGGTCTAAGAGGGTAAGAGGGGATCGCGTGACTCCGTTTCATTGGTTGTACATGCCAGTTAATGTTTCGCTACAACGAAGCTTTTTGCTCAAGAAGTAACTGTAAGTTCTGGCCGGCAAACTATACAGACATACCACCTACGATACCACTATATTAATTTCATCTAAATATAACAGTTTCCTCAAATGTTCACTATTTCAGCACTATGTATGCCTATAAAAGGCGTGGTAGCCTATTTGGGAGACCGCTAGTCTTAGAAGCGTGATGTGATGTGGGTTCAAATCCCAGACACGTACCAATGGGCTCTTTGGAGTTTAAGTACGGCATTTCATGCCACTGGCTTTTTGGTGAAGGGAAACATCGCATACGTACGGAGAAAAAATTCAATGGCGTATGTGAATCCACCAACTCGCAACTGGGCCAGCGTGGTGGATATGGCCCAATCGTCCTTTTGTGGGAAGGCTTAACTCCAGCAGTGGACTATTAAAAGGCTGATTATGTACAGTATGTATTACTATGGAAGTAAAAACTTTTCACATAATATGTCTATTTTTCAGAATCAAGATAGCGTTCACACATTTTCGGTACTGCGAAGCAATAAACATCTCACATAACTCAGTGATACGCAATAAACACACCCTTTTTTCGGCCAAGGACGTGACAATCATTTCATAAGTTTTAGGTATGTTCTTGTGTTTTGAAATTTCAAAGCTTGGTGAGGTACCTTACTGACATAACCTCTGTCCACTGCTGGATATATTAAAAACAATAGCCTACCACTTAGTTCGCTTCTCGTCTCTATTAACTCAGACTGTAAAAATATAAACATGTATCTCATACATATAAAACTTATTAAAAAAATTGTTTCATGACGGTGGTTTTTAGCTATGTTTGATGAAAATCTGTCATGTCGTTATAAAGTTAAGTGATTTTGTTTAGGTAATGCGAAAAGTTGCGGGACCGCAAACCGTGTCTCGACGCGTTAAGGTTCACGTTCGCGTGATTTTCCGCACTGCGCTGTTACGAGCCCGCGTTAAGAGGTAGCCGGAAGGCCCCTGTACTGCTTGGTTCTTTTATTTATACTTGTGTCAGTTATGTCTACTATTTTTGTTAGATTATATAAATAGGCTTGCGCTTGACCGCCACCTCGCCTGATGTTAAGCAATGATGCAGTCAACAATGAAGGACGATTCCTCAGAAGAAACCGATTCATTCACGAGTTGAAGACAGCCAGATTGTATCTATGGGACCATCTATTTCGTCATGATATCAAATCGCTGGGCGCCCTCCGCCTAATCTACTAAATAATAAAATATTTAGAGACACATTTATGGAAAATTGCTTGGAAATAAATTAAAATTTCAGTACTCACCTAAGTGGTGTAATGATAGCTCTGTGTCTGTCTACGGCTATGGCAGTTAGTGTAAAGACACTCACGTTCACACTAAGTGCTTGGACGAATGGACAGAATGGGCACATGAAGTGTGGAAGCAGCCACCTCTGCAGGAGTGCTGCTTGGAACTGGGAACAAAACAGATCTGTTAAGACTTACAAATACAAATAATTACTTTATTTTGGGATAAGGAAGATTTACTAACAAATAATTCGAAGCCAGTGGGTTCATAGGGTCCGCTTACCCCTAATGTTTAAGAATTATGTTAATACCTAACTCAAAGGCAAACGTAATATGGATTAAATACAAAAATAGAATAATAATAAAATAAAAAATTCATACAATTATTTGAACTATAGAAATAACAAGTGGATCACATTAAAAACCGACTTCAAAAACATATGAGAAACGTAATAAGTGCTTATAAAATTTGAGAGTTGCCCTCGATTTCCCTGGGATCCCATCATCATCCCATTTTCACCAAGTCATCCTGACTTGGTGAAAATGGGACCAAATTGGCAATAGCATATTTTATTTTTCCGTCAATTATTTTAAATTTATACTGTTTTATTCAGTTTTAAAGTTTAAAAACTCGTTTGAGTTAAAATAAATGTTTACTAACCATATTTATAATGTTTATTTTTTTCTTATTCGTATCTAAAGATTAAAGTTTACATAATAATTTCCTCATCATTTTATATCTTCAAAAATGTTTGAACGAGCGAGATCGAAGATGCACGAAGCATGCGGGCTCTAAATCAGAAATCACTTTCGCTCGGAAACACCTAATCACCCAAGTCTATTGTCTCGATTCTCTACACTGATTGATACAAGGGCGATACAGAGGTTGATTAATTTGCGGATTTCTCTGTGACACCGTCACATCTAATCGATTTCGCATGTTCAACCTCGTGACGGGACCGCTGACGAGGCGATGTGTGAGATACTAATCGCTGTGGAATGATAAAGCTTTACAATCACCGCGCGATAATAGCCATTATATGTTCAGAGTTAAGTGCCACAATAGCTTCTATGGTTATGTTTGACGTTCGTATCAGCAACTTTGCGCTAAAATCGAAGCCATTTCAGAGCGGCCACTGTAATAATATGTACCGCAAATAATGTGAGCAGATAAGGTTTGTAATAGATGAGCTGGTGGCGTAGTCTTTATCAGACGTAGTCTCCTGCCAAATTAACAGTTTGGGCTCCACTTGTTTTTTCCATGAAACTATACTATACCAGCAGCGCCCCACGGTTTCACCAGTGTAGACATTCCTTCGGAAACAGTACATTTTTCGGGGATAAAAAGCATGTTTTTAATATTGAAAAATGGGTTTGCGTTTGACCACACACCTGATGTTAAGCGATGATGCATTCTGCAATGATTCTTTGTCGTCTTCAGCTTTTCAACTAAATTCACGCAAAAATCACGTTGTTCCGTTGCTCCATGCACAGTGAAAGAGGAACAAATAAAGTAACAAAGAAACACTTTTACATATATATTAGTAAGATTTGGACACAATAACTGTTTTGTCCTTTTTCCTGTAGTGCTCACGTATTTCTGCCAACAGTGAACTAAACTGAACAATAATGTAACAGCTGTCAAGGGTTGCGGTAATAGCTATTAATAGTTATTTCAATGTATCTTAAAATATATTTATACCTATCTATATGTGCTGTAAAATTCACAAGATGAAAGCGCCATTGTTCTGGATAAAAATACCTTTTTACGGTCGTTACAAAGCTTTAAAAAATGTGTATACCTACTCTCTACAAATACTTCGTTTAACGATTCGAGGATCCGGCTTTCAGTAAGTTTTTGCGAAGAAATCTTAGTCTTTCTGAGACTAGATTGAACAGAAATTGAAACGTCTTTTCAGAAACTAATCACAGAATAGCGCAAAGCATTTGCGTACTATTATGTACGGTTTAAATGAGATAGGTATTATTCAATATTTCCGTTTTCGGGATAAACTCTAATCGGATTGTGAGTTTCCTCAGAGAAATTAAATTTGTAAGAGTTAATAATTCTTAAAAGAATAATTTCTGTTCTTCTTTTTAGAAGTTCAGATGTTACTTCTCTGTCTTTTAAGATTATCTAGTTAAAATAAAAACATCACACAAACACACGTATGCTAATATAATAAGCACATATTGATCTTTTAGTTAAATTTTTAGATTTTATTTAGTTATTATAAGTTTTAGTTTTTAGTTAATATTTAAGTTTTTGTTAGCATAATAATGCAATTGTCATTGTGTAAGAAAATATGGCAATAATTTAAATCTGTAACTCTAGTTTAGTTTAGAAAATCTTACAAAATAGTTACTTATATTTATTAAAAAAAAAGTCTTCTAAAAACTAGTATAAAATGGGCAAATTCTGTTTCGGCAAACAATTAAAAAAAACATTGAGAACTCCCTACTTTTTAAGTCAGTTAAAACACAATAAGATACTTACTTGGAATGGTATCGCAAATAATCCTATGACTATGTCTGCTAATGCTAAATTTGATATAAAACAGTTGGTGACGCTTTGCATCCGCCGCGATGTGGCGACCACCCACATCACTAGGAAGTTTCCAACCACTGCTAATACTGATATTGAGCCGTAGAGGAACGAAAGTAGCACAATCATCCCTGTAGGCACATCGTATAAGGTATCTGAAACAAATACAGTAACATCTATCAATCTGGCTTAGAAGCTATTAAACTGTGGAATGAGCTTCCTACAGAAATCCAACGGAAGTCTTCAAGGGTCATTCACAGGAAATATTCAAGGATCGTGTAAAACTGCACTATATCTTGGAATAGCTACTGTATCGTTATGGTACAGGTTATGGTATCACTTTATGTTTATAAGTATGTACTATGTACCGACCGATTTTAAAAATTCTTTAACCATTAGTATGCTACATTATTTTTAGTAACATAAGCTATAATTTATAATTATATAAGTTATTTTTCTATACTAAATAACCGTATTAGTAAAATACGTCATAGAGAAATACGCTGATTGGCTTCTTTATGCGCGTACGCTGACCTAAAGGTTGTAGATAAGTAAATACAATGTTTAACAAAAATTTCCTTCTTAAAGAGTTCTTCGAAAAATTCCGCGGTAGCATATATCTAACTTTTGTAAGAAAGAAAGACAGACAAACGGATATTAACATTATTGCCTCTAAAATAAAAATTATAAGGTCATGTTTAGATGCTATTTTATAATCCGTGATAGAATCGTAGGTATATTTTGCAGTTATATGATAAACCAACACCGGGCCGGTCTGGTATTAACCGTGTAATTAATACATATCTTATTATATATATCTAAAAACCGATGTGTTTATGTATGTATGTTCCCTATAAACTCCGAAACAGATGAACTGTATTTGACGGGATTTTCACTGACATATAGCTGATGTTATAATGAGTAATTCACGCGGGTGAAACCGCGGGGTGCAGCTAGTAAATTGTATTTCTATTGGTATTAAACCCTTAACGGATTTTGTCACGTGTATTTTACGTTATTTTAATTCCTGTTGTTTCGCACACTGCAATGGTCACAGGAAGACTAAACACGGTCGAAGCATTTATTTGTTTCGACAGCTGCAATTACATTGTAAAAAACGGAATGAAAACCACGAATTAAGGGTCGCTAAGTATTTTAATGTCAGACTGTAGCAGGTACCCAATATATATACTTCAGTGAAGTAATAAGAGAAAATGTTTTTATTCAGCTTTGTATAATGTTTTTGCAGCAGTCAAAACAAACAAATTCTTGGACCAAGCATAGGTGACAAGTAACGTCAATTATTTTTAATCAAAACGTTTCCTATGTACTCATTTGTCGCTTTCCAGAGATCTTGCAGTTTTGCGCCGGTCTTGAGATTTTATTAATTTGATGACTGGATCCTAGCAGGCTATACTTGCCATCTTCTCTATTAAAATTTTGTATTTAATTTCAATGTGTAATAATAGCAAAAACCTAAAAAAAATATTATATTTCCATTTAGAAGAAACAGTTTTACTCAAGTGTTAATACTATAGAACTGCACTTTGTTGCCATATACCAAATCAGGGTCATTTTGTGACCCTGATACAGATCTAATGTAGCATGTTTAAGGTAGATACTTAAACATGCTATCTAAGATCTGTATATGAATTTCATAATGTGCAATAAATTATTGAGTAATGTGAATATAAAAAGCTCTAAAAGCTCCAGGAGCTCTGCTCTGAGTGTGAAAAGCTCTAAGTGGGCATGAATGAAATATCATGGTACGAGTAAAACAACTGCTTCCCATTATATTATTTCCCTTGGACACTTAAAAAATCTTTGATATGGACTAATAAGGCTGTGGAAGCCTATGTAAATTATATGCTCGACATGACATGTTTTCGTAACAGTAAATTCAGTAAACCCTTCATAATTCTAAAAGCAATCATGTGTGTGATTCCGTGATATAACTTATTTGGATGAAAAACTTCTTATTGATATTTGCCGACAATCCAAGAACTTTTAGTTCCGTGTCAGCTATTTTCTCACAATATTATGTTAGGATACCTTTGTCAGAACTTTTGTTCAGAGTTGAGTTGAGAGATTGGCTTATTTATTATTTATCTTTAGAAAATAATGTTATTTCATTATCATTTTGAGCTTCGTAGAGCTTATTCTTATTCTTATTCGAGAAGCTTCGTAGAGCTCTTGACCGATCTATTTTTTGTGTAAAGCTATTGTGTGCTATTATGATTAAAATTCCCACGAAATGTGACTGTGTTCTTAATAGAATTTTGTCAGTTGCTTTACTAGTGAAAATATATATTTAAGTAAAACCAGTGAATGAAGGCCAAAGTTCGGATGTTGGTGATTTAATTGAATATACATTGTTGTAAAGTTATATACTTGGTACAATAAAATTCTAGATCTAAAAGCTGAAGTAAATTGAGAAAAATAATAACGAAAACCGTATAATAAATTCTGTTCACTTTTGCTAGGTTTTTGAAAGTGAGTTTTTTACTGAAAACCTTTTATACTACAGGTATTTTAGAAACATTATAATTAATATCTTAATTCTGATTACTTTTTTTATGGTTGAGATGTTCTTCCACAAAGGGTTTAAATGGTACAGACAACAAAAAAATATTGAGAACCAGCTTTATTCGTGATGGCCTCTAGGTACGTAAAAAAAACGTACGTGTAAACAAAAAATAATCGAATTTTCTTTTAGGTTTTTAAAATGTTATTGCCAAGGTTATTGCAGTATTCACAGTAAAAAAAAACTTTGACCTAATATAATTATTTGATTAATAATTAGATTACAAACAGAATGTTGTTGGAAACATTCGCCTGTTATACCTTACAATACAATTTACTGCCGTCAGGTTTGAAAGTTTTGACCCAATTAAAGCAGGTGCTACCACTTGACGTCAAACAACAAGCCCGTTGCCATAAATCTAAATGTCGCCTCTTTGTTGCTATCAAGATATCGATCTACTTACGACTTGTGCTATACCAGCGTGCTATACACGTTTTAAGAACAACGTGGATCTTTTAATAAAAACCCAAAAATATCTAAGTTAACACCACCTAAAAATTTCTACGAGACAATTAATAAAAGCAGTTAAAGAAATCTTGCTTTTTATAGAATAAATACTTCAGCTCTTTAAAAAGTGTTACTGTCTTGTCCATTGGGAATCAAAAGCTTAATGGAAAGAAAATTTAATAATAACCACGAAATGGGATGATTACAGTAAAGTAAAAATTTAATATTTTTGGTAGATTTATAAAATACTAGCTGTAACCGGGACTTCGGCCGCGATTTCTTCAGATAAAAATAGGCCATGTCCGTCTGCATCATACATACTATTACCTCGCAAATTTTTATCGAGATCGGTTAAGCCGTTTAGCCGTGATTATGTAGCAAACAGTCAGACGGACAGAGTTACTTTCGCATTTATAATATTAGTGTGGATTAGTGTGGATATTAGTGAGGATTAGTGTGGATGTGAGTTTTATGGAAACTCAAGATTTTGTTATAAGATTGATTTGATTGTATTAGTTAAATAGAACGTACCAAGTCACATAAAGCGGGTTTTCATGTTACGAGTGCGCCTGGTCCGAATGCGCTCGTATATACTGGCTAGCTCGTATAAAAGTAGGTACACTCGGATTGTACTCGTAGTTTACATGGAACGACTCGAATAGCGTTCAAGTCACAGACCTCGCATTTTTACGAGCTTTTATTCAACTTGCCCTGTTAGTATGTATGTACATTCGTACGTATGTGTGGGACAAATCTTGCAACTGAATTTTAGACCAGTTATCCTCAACCGATTAAGCTGTATTAAATTTTGGCATACTTATGTAAGTTAGGTGACAATGCAATTTTATGGTACCATCGAGCTGGTCGGATGATGAAGACAGAAGGTGGCCATAGGAACTCCTAAACAAAAGACGTAACCCCGTCGAGTTTGGTATTCCCAACTACTTTGTTCCTAGATGATAAATTCAATATGGCGGACGCACCAAGATAGCGGACAAAATGTTCCTACCATCATGATATGGGTATCAAATGAATTGCTGAGATGGTTTGGTTATGAATTGATGATTTGCTGAGAAGCTGACGCTATTTTTTAAGTATTTTACGTAGCTTGCGACGCAGTTGACGCCATTTTGTTATGAAAGTTCCATCGAAATTAGCTTGTCAAAGTTGAACACCGTCTTCATGATCTTAAGCATATCTTGCCCATTTTTCTATTGGACCACGAGGGCGGCCACAAAATGCGAATAATATCAACCATAAAAAAAAAAACGATTCTATTTTAGACATTCATGCTTATAATTTTTAGGTTTATTTAGTGATTGTCATATTTACAAAATATATATCCACAAAATGTAAATCCGTTATTGGCTGTTAGTATACCTATCTATAAGTTTAATGTATTAATTTTGAAAGCTGTGGATATTGTTACATAAATAAAATAAAATGGTTGATATTCGGAAAAGACGGACGAAGCTCCTTGATTCCACTTTTATTTACACTAGTGGAATGCACTGCCTCAATCTAATCAATTAACATCAAGCGAAATAGCGTTGAAGTGCAAGCTTATTTAACAGTTCAAAAAAACGAGTCCAGTTGATCGGAAGCCGGGGCGTCCAGTGCGTTTGTTGCCCGTGGTACTACCAGTATTATTATCTATTAAACTCTGCTTTAACAATTATCATGAACGATAAAAATACAAACATTAAAAACACAATATTTCAGACATAGGTTGTTATTGGAAGTCACTTACCAAAATTAAATGTGTCGTTTGTGACATTTTGCGAGATATATTCTATAGTTGTAGTATTTCTCGACCAGTCTGCGTCATCGTCCTGTGTCGAGCTTGTTGTGCTGTAAAAGAAATAATATTGTTATAATAAAAATATGAAATCCATTAAGTAAGTTCGAGAGCTTCTGTGCCACCGAAGGTCTTTGACATGGCCAGTCGGTTGTTGTTATATGTTCACAGAATGACAATGATTTTAGACAGGAACACCTATCTTTAAATAGGAATAACTGGGTGAGCTTCGCTACAAGCGCTACTGGAATCCACTAATACACATTACAATACAATAACTCTTTATTGACACCACATAAAAGACATACGTTACAAGAAGAATACATTAGATTTACATTAAATTAAAGCAACTTTGAAAACTTTTAATGATATAAATTTTAACCCATGTAAATAATTACTTATAAATGTTTCTTGAAGATGTGCTCGACGACGTTGTCGAAATTTAAAAATATATTTTGAAATTTATTTCATGTTTACACGGAGGAAAACCCCATAAATTTTGATTACAGAAAAGTTCTGAACTTCCAGTTCATCGAGTTGGTAGCCTATTTTCCAACAAATGAGTCGATCTCTTTGTAAACAATATCAATAATGGGGGAATAAAGCCCTGTCAGGCGGGAGCCAACAAAAATAATTGATTTTGTTCCAGAGATAATTAACGGATCCGATCCGGGCCTGGGACTGAAAATAAGTGCTGATAGAGATGTGTCATGGTTCATTGTATAAAAAGGTAGTTAGATGTTAGTCGCATGTGTTAGATAAACTTGTTTCGGCACAAGGGCACAATCAAACCTGTTATTAACGCAGTGATATGTTATGCTGCTATGAATGATTATATTGGCGTTTAAACAAGAATTTAAATTAGAAACTACACAGCTTAGGCTTAACAAACTAAAGTGCGAAAATGTATTTATATGTTTTTCTTTTACGCAGCAACAAAGAAACGGATCGACGTGATATTTTTCATAGAGATAGTAAGAGGCTTGAAGAGCGAAATTTAAATTATTATTTTTTATCCCGGAAAATGAACGGTAAAGTAATGTGCACGCGGAACCATGAAACGTGAGCACAGCTAGTTTTCTGCCATGTAAATGTGGGAATTGCATGCCTACTTTTTATAAGGGTTCCGTACCCAAAGGGTAAAACGGGACCCTATTACTAAGACTCCGCTGTCCATCCGTCTGTCTGTATGTCCGTCTGTCACCAGGTTGTATCTCATGAACCGTGCAAGTTAGTTGAAATTTTCACAGATACTAGAAAACAGAATTAAATAAATATTTAAGGAAACTCCCATACAACAAACGTGTTTTTTTGCTCGTTTTTATAGATAATAGTACGGAACCCTTCGTGCGCGAGTCCGCATCGCACTTGGCCGGTTTTATTTATTTGGAACTCTACACGTATAGTAGCTACTTGTTTCTGTTGTACGCAGTTTATATTACAATCACGGTAACCAACCACGCAATATAAAATTGTTTGATGTGGGATGTGTTAATCAAAATTAACTACATGGTTTATAATTAAAAAAATCTTATCTTGCGGTTTGTTTTTATTAGGTTTGTCCTCCCAAGGCTTGGTTGTGGTAAGTGAATACATCAAAGGCTGTTCTCATTGCAATAATAATAATGTAGAGTTTTTCTGTTTTACACGTCTCTTTGTCGTGTTCACGTGAAATTTTTCGTAAAACGTTTTTGTTTACAATCCTAATGCTTAATATTATAAATGCGAATGTTCATGTGTGAGAATTTTTGTTATCACGTATCACTGCAACTACTAGACCGCTTTTGATTTATATTGGAATGTAGATAGTTTAGTTTCTAGTATTTAACGCAATTAAGACTAATCAATTTTTAATGTTTTGATCTGATATTGTTCCACTTGCGACAAATCAATTTCCATGAGGGCAAAGCTGCGGAGAGCAGCCAGTATATAATAAACTAACTGCACCCTGCGTGTACAATCCTTGGAACTGTATATTTTTCCGGGATAAAAAGTATTCTAGCAAGCCCTCCAACTATCTCTGTGCAAAAATCACGTCGATACGTTGTTGCGTGAAAGATAGACTAATAAAATAATGATCAATACAAAAAACCGACTTCATATTTTTTTTAATGAGACCACACGGAAAGAATCAGCTTTCAAATAAAAAAAGAATCATCAAAATCAGTTCACCCAGTCGAAAGTTCTGAGGTAACAAATAAAATAAAAATATACAGTCGAATTGATAACCTCCTCCTTTTTGGAAGTCAGTTAACAAGAAACAAACAGTTGCGAATTTATAATACACTAGCTATTGCCCGCGGCTTGGCTCGCGTAGTGTTAGTCAAAAAAAATCTGTTCGATTCTTTTAAATTTCCTTTTATACAAACCTTGTCCTGACAATAACGAACACAAAAAAAAACGAATTATAATATATAAAAAACATTTCTTACTAACGGGCACATTTTGTCTATGGTTAAGCATGCATGCGTTAATGTCAAACAAACCTAGTGTAACATTGTTTTACTGATTATATTCAATGATGTCATTATTATTGTGACAAAATTCACAGGTTTTACCTACTGTAAGTTGTTTTTAATATTTTTTGTATATAGGCTTGCGTTTGGCCGCCACCTCGCCTGTTGTTAAGCGATAATGCGTTCTAACGTTTTCTGATTTAATATAATTATCAGAAAACGTTGCAGTTCACGCGTGTACTTGTCATATATTTATTTTATTTATGATCTTATAATGATTAGGGTCAAGTTCAGATACAGATGGCGCATGTGTAAGTATTTTATTGAGTGTTCTGGAAAATACTTTAATCGACCAACACAAATTGCTTTTTTGAAAAAACGACGTTAAGACGTTATCGTCGGAAATTGTTTTCGTTAAAGATATCCGTCGACGACCGAAGAAGAGCCAATCTAACAAAGTTAATTTAATGGATTGGGTCATTAGCCCAACGAATCATTAAAATTACAATCACAATCTCTGCCAAATTACCCTCAAACCCTTCTTTTCCGTAGACGGGTAAAATAAAGGTTAGTAAAAAATATAACGTCAAATAACTATAAATACCATGCTTGTATTATATATATAAGTACTTAAACATACTCGGTACAAGTTTTTGGTTTAGTTCTGACAGCTGTAATAACATTGTAAATTTTAATACCTATTTCACTGTGGATAATTACAAAATGGCTTGTACTCACTTTATGGTTTGCGTGGGTTGAGAAGAATCAAGCGAATTAATAAAATAAAACAATCCAAATCAATTATTGAATGTTTATACTAAATCCTCACGCGAGTCTTGATGAAGTGATTTCACCGTAGTATACGGATACGCAGAAAAGATGTACTTACTAGTCTAAAAGAGGTCCGTTATAATTATGTAGAACTTTTACTATTCGACCAACTCGAAAATCGTATAAAAAAAAAACATAATTTTTGCTATCACTAAGGTTTTTATAATCTGCTGGTGCTGCTGTAATATAAAAACCTTTTGGAAAATTTCAGTCGCACAGCGAGCAATGGAGAGAGCTATGCTCGGAGTTTCTTTGCGCGATAGTATTAGGTACTTGATGGCTGCTAATAGTAGGTAATAAATTTGTAAGCCCTTCTTACAGTCGAAGAAGAATTCCAGCTCTAAGTAAACACCCATAGCATTTATGGAGGTATGACGTAGAATCGTAGAGGCAGGTGCGCCACTGGATATAAACATGAATGATGAAAGCACTCGGCGTCGCCGTAAGGGTTCCCTTCCCCCCCGAGTTATTAATTGCCACTGGGTTTATTAGTCTGTGATTACAAGGCCTTCTTTCTGAAATTTTATGCCTTACCAGAAACTTTCGGCTATTAGATTAGAATCCTAATATAGATAACTAAGTAAACATTTGCCTTGTAATTTTGTGCGTTAGCAAAATTAACTTCATTAAAAATGTTTGATTTGGAAGCTGTTAGGCGAATCAAGTTGAAATTACAAATTTCTAGTAATATCAACTTGATTCGCCTAACTTGAGTTAGATAATCTAGTATGAAATTTACAGCAATACCATTTATACATGGATAAAAAGCCAATTTGACGTATGTATTATTTAAAGTAGGCATAAATACCTAGATAATTTAAAATAAAGTATAAATTAAAAACCACACAATTTCGGACAGACACAACTAAATTGCAGTACAATCTATATATACCTACAGACAAGACAATACTTGATCCATGATTTCTTTACTCTGACACCTGCAATAACATTGCAATCGCAAAGCTGATCAATTTTTTTTTAATATTTCACTGACAGATCTGAACAAAACTTGGGACAAGTTTGTCATAGCCGTAGCAGACGTATCGAACATGGCTGACGAACCGCCGTCTGACCAACGAAAGAGAAAGAGTGAGAACATTATTTCCCTCTCTTTTTCTCTTGTTGGTTGAAGTGGTTGACGTCAGCCATGCTCACCCGTCTATTACGGCTATAAAGGTTCCTGATTGGCGGTTTTATCTCTTCGTGCATTCAGAAAAAAAAATACCTACTGCTCTACGTAGTAAAATCTGTTAGACTTTGTTCACAGTTTGTGATCAGAACTGAATAGAAAATTTACTATCTTGTAAACACACCTATGCAAATGAATTTTAACCAACTTAAAAAATTGAGGGTTCTCAATTCTATACATATTTTTATAGTTCAGTGGAAACCGCAAACTGTGCGATTCTCGCAATCTTTCTTGCCCCACACCTGCAATGTATGAAATGAGTTACTTTCGTAGTGTTTCTGAGAAGCTATAACATGGGTTCTTTAAAAAGCAAGTTAATAGAGTCTTAAAGGCTCGGCAACGTATTTGTTACGCCTCTAGTGTTACAAGAATCCATGGGCGACGGTGACCTTACCATGTTTGCCAATTATGGAATTTAAAAAAAGTATGTACGCTGATTACGGGCGGGCCTTTTTGAACAGATTTACGTATTAATTTTTTATAAGGTAGACTTAGCAGCTTTACCTCATCTGTGAATGCACTTTTAGGACTTTCTCAGCGTGGTCCCTTCAGTATTTTTTTTTACTTTTTTTAAATATAATATAGAATAGATTTACGTTTGGCCACCAAATTGCCTGATGGTAAGTGACTCCAATAATATGAATAATGTTGTTCGGACACCTGTTGATTTGACAATTTCAGTTATTTTGTTCAAGCGTGTCCTCTCATTTAGAAGCCATATATTAAAATGTTTAATTAAAATCCAGAATAGAGCATACCCTCGGAATACAGTGGACTGCTTTACAATTATAGCTTTCCATCAAAATTGCCAGATATTTCTAGCTACAGAATATTTATTTACCTATTTTATTGTAGTGAAATTAAACAGCGATAAATTTAATTTAACACCAACAAGGGCCAAATAAGCAAAATAAATCAAGAATTGTCTCCCGACTAAGAACTAGATTGAAACAGAATGCTAATGAATATTAAAAATTTAAACTAAGTTGAAAGCAAGCCCAGCGGTACCTAGTTACTTATTTGTAAATGAGTCGTCAAAGACAACCCCTTTTTAAGATCATTATATATTTCGAAGCTAAGTTTTGAGACAGTATTCATGAAGTTTCATCGTTGTGAATATTCTATTTGAAAGAAATATCATTACGATAAGTATGGCTCAATGGTACATGTCTGCCTTATGTAGGAGATCCCCGATTTTCATTCTCGACCGGGCTGATATTTGGCGAATTTAAATATTTGCTCTGGGTGTGAGTGTCACTCGTCCTTGTCTTTGTGTGTATTCCATAGCATTCCCCGAGACGGCAAAAAGGCCGATAGCACAAAAGCACAAAAGCTCGGCGCACAAAATAAACTTGTACAGAAAGCCGGCTTCGGCTGATCGTGATTTTAATAACCTACGCGCAACCGTAGCGCTAGGACTGGCATAGCAACACTAATATTCTATAAAAAATTTAGATTTGGAAGTTTTAATTGAAAACAAGTTAATAGGTGTATTGTTACTTTAAAACATATTTATTTCTAATGGAAAACTGTAACCAAAAATTCTATAAATTTGGTTACCGCAAAGTACTTTCGTCGATTATGACACGTACGAAAGTCACGATTATGTTATTTACAAGTATTATATATTATAAGCCAATTTATGTTACACTAAACGATAAAAAATTACGTGTATTACAAATACGCTATACGTACGCGTCTTTGTGTGCGTGCACCTATTAACGCTTGTTGTATGGAGACGGTCTTCTGTATCTATTTATTTTATGCTACGAATGTGAAGTGTTACAGGTAGATGATGATGATGATGACAATGATGATGAAACTCTATAAAGTCCCTTGTGTTTAATTATAATTAGCTGATGAAATGCATGGAGCAGCTTATATTTTTCGCGATTTCAGGGTTGGTCCCTTGGTAAAAGTTGTTTATAATAATCAGTACAATGACCTCTTTTTGGTTTAGGACTTCCGTTCCGTATAACCATGTGTACCTGTAGTTTTTACGATATATCGCTACGCTTGCTACGTATACTTAGTACATTTTGAATCGTTATTTTTTAGAATTACAAGATTCTTCAAAAGACAAAAACGATAGCCCAGTGGAGCGTTCTGCCTCATTATGGAAGTATCCTTTAGGTTGACTTTTATAAAGAAGTAGATAAAAGTGAAAAAAATATATTTAATAACAGAGACGGAAGACTTACTTTTCTTTGAATCTCTCGTATATTATTTTATAAACTTTTCGTTTGATTTTGGCTTATAATTTTTAATTTTTTAGCGCTCGTGGCGTAGCTTGAGTAGGTGCTAAAGGGAAGTAATTAAGGATCTAGATAAGAACTGAACTCAAACGTGAGTCGCATGACGATTTAAATTGTAGGTCCCGGTTGTTTGTGCTATCACAACAACCGTTCAGCCATGTCAGACGTCCTATAAGGTCTCTGACGGCCTAAAATCTCTGACATCGTAGCTGGCCACTTAGCTCAGCTTAATGGTTGCCTGGAAGAACGCCATTATCACTTAGTGATAATGTCGTTTGGCATTTTGTAATAAGGGCGAAAAGCGCTCCACTTATGGCACTAGCTCATGTTTGTTATCTGTTCGTAAAAAAAACTGTGCACATTTAAGATTTGTCTCCATCTATGTTATACAAACTTACTTGAAATTTATAATTTTTTGATCGAATTCTATATATCCCATACATATTCTTAATAGTTTTAGTGGCTTTTATAATGTAAACTGACGTGGTTTTCACACATTTTATGCAAATAATTTTAAATTTAAATAGACGCAGCCGCGCGCGCGCATTCACCTTGATAAAGACCGCCGAATGCGGTTGAAACTATAGTTGGAGTAACCGCCCTAATCTTACGTGAGTAATTCCCGTGTAATATAAATAAAAAGTTTTAGTGGCTTTAGTTCTTTAGATGTAGATGATCAAGAAGGCATTCCGCGGAACGAATCACACATAAAACTGGCAACCGCGTAACAATTTATTCGTAAACAATCAGACTGACTAGTCATGTCTATAAGCCAACCTTAAAATACTTATAATCGAATATAAACACGTCGGCTAACCAGCACAAACAAATCAAATATACTAACCTCGGCAGTGGTTACATATTTGAGCCATTTGGGGACATTGGGCCTTCGGGAGCTCACCTCATTTGATTTTTTTTAGGGCGCCTGGTTGATGCGATGCGTGACCAATATGATGGCGTGTCTGGCTTAACGCTTAAGCTTTTCCGCTGGAAATTCCTATATAATACCCAAATACGGTTTATCTACATTGTAGTCTTAAATAGCTGGGTACTTTGTTTCACGACACATTGCCATAAATAATTACTTGATATAGTGCGTTTCACCAAAGAGTTCCCTCGCCGTAATGTTGGCTCCCCTGCACTTCCCATACACATTACAGGAAAAGTGCAGGAGAGCCAACATTTTCGGCGAGGGAACTCTATTGGTGAAACGTACTATACCCGCAATTTTTATGTGAATCCTACTTCAAACCTTTACTTTCACTTAAGGCTTCAGGCCTAATTTTACGTGAGTAATTCCCGTGTAGTATGAATAAAATGTGTGAAAACCACGTCAGTTTCCATAGTTTTCAAAATAATTATAGGTACAAACAAAGTAAAAGGTATAGACATGCACAACTTTTTTATTCGATTAATGCAGTAATATTAATGATGGTATCATTTTTATTACACGTATTACATCGTCAAAGTTCACCACACTCATTTCGTGTAACGACACGAGCTTGCAACCAACTGTTTAGTTTGTTTTACAAAGAAAACATTCCCGTAATCCGACTCGAATAATTTTTATAACATGTTTATGTTTACACGTCAGAGAACGAATAAAAATCAACTATTTCCGTTGATAGGTACCTCTACCGTATTTTGAGAAACGATATAAAACAAAGATGTGAATTATCTTATTTTATTTTGATCCGTTTTCATAACATCTTGGAAAATCTTAAAATGTCTCTGCGTAAGCTTTTTGACTGAAACAAATACTAAGTGATGTATTGCCCAGCTGTTTGCGAAACTCACTTGAGCATGATGAACGTATTTGCTCGGGATATTGTAATACCTACACGTATCATTTTTCATTTCTCGTGACCTCTAGAACTTTTTGTAACGACCCAACATTCATCAGATGATCATCATGATCATAATCAGCCTAATTGTCATAGTCCACTGCTAGACATAGGTCTTGCTGGAGAATTGGAGAGGTCCAAGGAACGCCACTCAGTCCAATCTTCAGCTTCTCACTTTCAGCCACTGCCAATTGTCTTACGTATATCGTCACTACATGGAGTCTCTGCGCTACGATTTCCGATTCGTAGTCTCCAGTCTAGAGCACGTCTTTCGAAAGGTTATTGGACGGAGCCCAGCCTAAGTGTAATTTTTTATTGGGTAAAAAATGGATCATTGATTCTTCTTTATCAACGTGCTTTATCCTCGGCCACACTGTCGTTTACCAACATACGAGTTAGTGACACTCACCCACCAAGTCCAATAAAAAAAGTAAAGTATAGATTTCCACATTTCGTAACAGTACAGTTCAATATCGAAATAGCTGCATAGGTGTGTTTTAGCGTACCTATTAGAGTTAGTTTTATACGGTCATTAACATCTAATGGTGTTTGTATAACGCCTATCTTCAGTTGCAAGTTAATGCTTTGTTTACCGATGACTTTTGCATAAATGCCTAATAAAATATGCGAAGATAATTTAGTTCTCAATTTGACATCAGAACGACCACACGCGGTAGTGGCGACATTATAAACGAGAGTTTTTAATTCGAAAATTAATAGTAATTAAAAAAAGTAAGTAAAAGTTTTTTAGGGACGAAACGGGTATAATATGAGGGTTGAAACCAGTTTTTTTTATGCGGGACGAATCGGGCATAAATATGTTTAAGCCCAACGGCGACTTTCCCTCTTATGTATAACCACTATAGATAAGCTACTAGTATGTCTGTGCGGTGTAGCACGTGACGGTGCCTGTGACATTAGCGACATCAGTGACATGGTAGTGGGCTTGAGCATTGGAATTGTCTCTAGATCTTCTCAACGGTCTATAGTCAGTCCACCTGCTTTTTTCTTATAGTATAATATGTCAAGTAGTTTAGGCATTTTGTTAGCTTCTATTTAGTTAACTTAATAGCACTGGCCAGAGAAAACAAGTTCGGATAATAACCTATACTAATATTATAAAGAGGAAAGATTTGATTGTTTGTTTGTTTGCATTGAATAGGCTTCGAAACTACTGAACTTATATGAAAAATTATTTCACTGTTGGGAAGCTAAACTATCCCCGGGTGACATAGGCTATATTATATTTTGTAGCGAGGCCGAAGGCCGAGCTTACACCGGTGCGAAGCCGGGGCGGACGGCTAGTTATAGATATATAGAAACAAATCTATCAACTACCTAACCATTTACTAAGTAAAACATATGCCCAAAAAGTCACAAAGAGAAGCAAGTGACAGTGAGATTAGCTTAACTATCGGCACTGACGAAACAGCATACATTTATTTCAGTTTGAATAAGCAACAATGTAATAGAAAGTCTCTAATTAAGCGGATCACATTTGATTATCCAGAACGGCTTTGTCGAGACGAGGCGTTCATCAATTCCGCCGTCAAAACTTTTCGGCCAGTAATTTGCATTCCTACGTTAAATCATTTGAACCCAATGAAATAAACTTCTCAGGTTCACTTCTCATGGGCACTCTCGTCTAGCTAAGTCGCGCAACGTACGGGTCATCTAAACTTAACTACTCGTGTGATTAATCTTTAAACAAAAGGACGTTGATGGAACGTCAAGCTTTGTTTTCAGTGCTTGTGTTTATAAAACATTCATAACTATATATACTCGATCAATTTAAATGATAAAGAGCTAGGCATTATGATAGTAAGAAATAATGTCCCAGATATTTATTTATTTAATGAGTTGTTGTATTATTTTAAAAGACGAAAAAAAAACTAGTTACTATCCAATAATGAAATTAAGGCATTCTTATCCAAAGACAATAAAAACCTCTCGTATCGTATTTTATAGATTCTAACCAGATTTAGTAAGAGATAGGTAACAGGTTCGTTAAAAGATAGAAACAAGCCTAATGAATTATTCGTCGGCAGACAGCTTAGGTTTATTACTATGCCTATTTGTACTTGGTAATTTTTTTAAATATTTTTTGCTAAGGAAATTATTATATTTCGTCTACTCTATCTCAAAGGAAATCCTAATTGAAAATTGCCTGGTATAATATAAATATCTAAACTCACAGTGAATATGTTATTTAAATACGAATAGAATATAATCAAAAGTAGATAGCAAACACGACTGTAGGTAATCAACCTTCAGGCGCACAATCTATTAAAACTTATAGGCGTGTGTTTGCCGATTAGAAATCGAACTATTCGGGAGAGCAGGCCCCGCTTTTAAGTATTCATGACGTCACACGGGACCGGAAAAGGACTGGTTTAAATGCAACCGTGCAGATTAATACTAAGGCATTGATGGAAAGTAGCAGGAATACTAAATATAGTTGTTTGTTCAAGTTTGCGATTCCTTATGTTCCCTTGATATACGAGTATTAATTGATTACTTTGACCGAGTGACATTTGGCTTCGCTATCTTCTTAAATATTTGATAGAGGTAAAGTTTATTGGTATAGCATGTTTGTATAAGGTAATCACTCTGGATCTACTGAATTGATTTTGCATATATTTTTTTATTTGTAGCTACACTATTTCCGAGTAACTTGGCAATATTTATTTTATTGAATATTTACTAGTTATGCCCCACCGTTTTCCCCACTAGGTAGGTGTGTATCTTACAGGAAACATAAATTTATTTTATATGGACGGAAGAGAGTTAAGCAAGATAATCCAGGTAATCTGGTGTTAATACACGATATAAACTACCTCTACAAAGACCTTAAATAAAATAAATAAAAATATAAAATATTTATTTGTTCTTAATCTAATCTTAAACCTTTGAATAATAATATTGTAAGTGTAGATTTATATCAGTAGATTATCTACAAATGTTATATTATTGTCTCCAAAAGTATGATTATGTGGTTCTGACGTTCAAAACTGTAGGTAGGGTGTATATTGCCCGGACTGCCCCGGTGGCTCAGTTGGTAGTAAACCTACTTTCTGCGCTTGGGGGCGTGGGTTCGATTCCCATCTAGGACAAACATTTGTGTTTGTTCTATGTCTGGGTGTTAATATCTATTTAAGTATGTATTTCAAAATATGTATACATGTATGTATATCAGTCTCTGGCTGCCATATTACAAGCTTTGCTTAGTTTGGGGTCAGATGACCATGTGTGCAATAATGTCCCAGATATTTATTTATTATTATTATTTATTATATTTGAAGAAATAAATGATTTGATTTATTTTATTTGACATTCATCCAAACCTTTCAGATTATATGAAGTTGAGTAGGAACAAACACACTTTGTTTTAATATTTATCGGGACTTATCGCGCACTATTAAATATAGGTAAAAATAGATACCTTTCGCTCGACGTTTTGACCACGTTACAATGGCCGTGGTCACGAGCTGACTGAAAACTGCGGGTGAGTCCGGCGAGAAGAGCGGGTATTTTGTTCTCCTACCCTCACTTGATCTTAAAAAATTGCAGGGTTGTCACTACGACACACAACACTGACTGTATCGGTAAAAGTCCTAGTACCTACACCGCAAAGTACAATCACACTTTTACAAAAACTTTTGGATCTTTAATATAACTAAGTGTGATTTAATATACGTACACGCTCAAATATATTTTAGCACCTAGGTTCTATATTTTGACTCAATAACCTTTAGTTGGTAAATGAAAACAATAAGTATAATCGTAGAAGGATTTTGCGCCCGAAAAATTTCCGCGAACAATAAGGAAAACGAAGTGAAATTTACAAAATTTACGACATCTAATTCAACTTAAGTACTCGTTTAAATAAAAACCCGATATTGTCTAAAGAACAGGATTTTTTTAATCGCCCAATAAATTTTTACAACAAAAAAAAACAAATATAACAAGTGGATCACATTCAAAAACCGACTTCAAAAATATATTAAAAACGTAATAAGTGCCTATAAAATTTGAGGGTTGCCCTCGATTTGCCTGGGATTCCATCATCAGATCCAGATAACTTTCAAACTAAATAAAAAAAACTGAATCAAAATTGGTACCTATACAACCGTTTGGGAGCTACGATGCCACAGACTGACACACAGATACACAGTAAAACACGTTAAACTTACAACACATCTCTGTTTTGTCAGGTTAAAAAACTACTTCACGGGAAGTGCAATGCAACCCGCAATTTTCTAACTTTAAATATTTTCACATTTTCTCCAAATTAAAATGGCGCCACCCTCGATATATTTATGGTAATAAAAAAGGTTAATTATATTGGCGGAGATAACGCCATAACTTACACACAAAAAAATTATACTGTAAAATTGAGAATCTCTTATTTTAAGTCAATTGTTTTTTTTTTGAGTCTCGCTACTCTTTGCGATAGACTTATTTTGACGTCAATGAAGGGTCGTAACGTCAGCACCTTGAGATGACACTTACTTGCATCTTGCTAATTGTCTCTGTGAGTCTGCACTGTTGTTGTAAACATTTATGACGGTCGTTTTACAGTCAACTTTAGAAGTAACATCGTTGGTGAACTACACAATTTTCGCCGAACTGTGAGACAATAAGTTTAAGATCCACTTAAAGTATAATTTGCAAGTGCATAATGACAGGGATGAATGAGGAACAGGATTAGAAGTCATAGACTTTTTGTTTTGACAAGCAAGAAAAAATAGCAAAGCAAAAAGTTGCCTGGTAAGCATTTCTATTGCTTAGCAACTTTACTTCCAACAATAAGTTAGTAACTGGTACAAATTTATACCACTTGAAGGCTTGAAGGTTTCGTTGAGCGTTTCCGCATGCGCTTACTAGGTTTTCCTATACTGGTAGGAGAACGAGGACTAATATAAATCTTTATGCTCTTATTGTGATGTCATATGCAATAGCTACACTCAAGATAATAATAAATGTTGCCATAGACTACTACTATTCCCTACAAAGTAGGTAGTATTTCAATCAATGCGTGACACACTTCAGCACGAACTAATTTAAGGCGAAATGGTAGAGACGGTACACTTGTTTTGAGGGGGTGAAGCAGACGCAGATCGCCGGGCGGCGCGGGCGGGGTCTACCCAGCTGAGCCATCCGCGTGCATGCTATTACTTGGTAGTATTCTATGTAGCAAATTGTGCCGATGCTAATTTATGATTTCAAAGTCTGTTGTATTGTATTGCTCCCTAGTTATGTAAATTTTGCAATATGATAGAAAGATTATGAGAAGATTTACTGATACCAATTAAATATGTACCATGCTAAATAATATATTTTAGTATAATACATGGTTAGCTTTTTTGTAGTTAAATATTAATAAATGACTGAATATTTTCTTATGATTAACAATAAAAAAATATCAGAAAAAAAGGTTCATAATAATAGTTATGCATTGGTTAGAAAAAATTTATTGACCACAAATAAATCTACACTAATATTATAAAGAGGAAAGATTTGTACCTATTTTTGTATGTTAGTAATGAATAGGCTCCGAAACTACTGAACCGATTTGAAAAATTCTTTCACTGTTGGGAAGCTACACTATCCCCGGGTGACATAGGCTATATTATATTTTGTAGCGAGGCCGAAGGCCGAGCTTACACTCGTGCGAAGCCGGGGCGGACGGCTAGTATACCATAAACTGGTTGACACATCTACCAAACAATTATTATTTGGCCTAAATGCGAAATTTTGTCAGTATGTTGTGTGAGTGTATATTTGTTGCTCTTTTACGCTGTAACGGCTGAACAGCTCATTTGTATGAAATTTGAAATTGAGATGGGTTATACCCTGGATTAGGTCTTAGGCTACCTTTTATCTCGGAAATCTTAGGTGAAACAGTGAGGCGCAGCTAGTTATAAATAAATCTAGGGATTGAACACGATATAACCGATATTTGATAAATAACCAGCTCAGGTTTATCATATATACCGGTGTGGTAAAAAAAAACGGGTATATCCAAATACTTTTTATTTCAGTCCAAATTATTCAAAATTATATCAATTATAAGCAATAAAGAATTCAGCTGTTCAATACCTAAATGCTATTGAAAAAGTCTCAGAGAGAAGTGAGTGTAAGCTTCACCACAAATTATTACTTTTCAGAGCCTCTCAGTGGCATGCCACGGTTTCGTCGTGAATCTACTAGCTCCGGTAGTATATGAGTTTTGTAGAAATTTACAAGTTTGGCCTCCATTTTGTCTTTCCAAAAGTTGTCATCCTTTTTGATGTAGATGACGTTCATTTTTTCATTTTCTCCCCCCCAAATTCCGAAAATGCACCTTTTTTGCCCGAAACTCGTAACTGACCTTGAACTTGGTAGTGCCAATTACTGTTAGTATTTATTTCTGTTTGGCCGATCTTTTTGCTGAATTTTAAAATTTGGATCTTGTTTAGTTGAATGGCTTTTTCTATTCCGATTTTAAATGCTGCTACAGGACATTTTATCTCTATTATGGAGTCTTCTCCCACAACTTCATCTGGTGTTGCCCCGATGAAAGGAAATTCTTCGTCTATAAAAAGCCCACACTCCTGTATTTTCAAATTTTCCTGGCGACTCATTTGTTGCAGCGCAAATTTTTCATTTTTGAGGCCATGTGCCACTGATGCAACCGATGAAATATTTGTTTTGTATAAAATGGTCTTCACCAGCGTGGCCATATTTTTTATTCTTTTTATTAAAGCCTTTTTGTGTTAAAGCTGACTACAGCTGCAGAACATCTTGCCTGATAAGACCGTCGTGTTGCAAAATTGATCCGCTTTCCTCCAACAAATTTGGCAACTATGCTGTTGAATCTTTCAACAGCATTAGTGTCAACGTCTTCTAATAAACTCCGAGATTTGGCAGACACGGAATTCAAAATTACTTTGAGCTGAAACCAAAATGTTGAATGTTCAAGCTCTGCCACAGTGGAAGCTAAAATGCTTTTATCTTTATTGCAGCAATAATCTTTGCACTTTGTGTGGTCTCCATATGCGTGGTGCAAGGAATTCGTAATATCTTCGTAAATTTGTTTTACGGCAATATCCTTTGTAATATTTTTGTTATGTTTGATTGAATTTGTGATCACTTTCCGAATACTCATAACTTTTTCATCGGTGATGTGTTTTCTATGCGCTTTCGGGTATTTTGTATCTTTTCCCAGCATACGCAGTTTGTTACACATGTTTCGCAGAACGTGGTTTCGGCATTCTATCTTGCAAACAATTGATTGACTCTTTGAAACCCTCGCATATTATTGTAGCTTCCATACCACTTGACGGGCCTTCATAATTTTTGTAACAAATGTGATCTTTCGGTTTCGCCTGACGTTTCTCTGCTCGTGCACATATGAGGCAATATTTGTTTTTGACGCCAAGAAAGAGAACTTCTCCAAACCTTCGACCAACTATTGCAGCTACACCAGACAGTGCTTTATAATTATTTCCATATGAGCGCTTGCACCATGCTCCGTCTGCAAACACATCAATTACAGGAATACCATTGAACAAATGTCCTTCTTCGATTGCTGCTTCACGTTCCTGTGCAGCAGCCCGTTCCATCACCTCCACCGCTGTAGCTTCCCATTCATTGTACATAAGGTCTTTTTGTTTTTTGTCTTTTTTTGCATAATACCTTTCTCGAAAAATAGGTATATCCATGGCTGCCATAGTTTCCTCGAATTGAGAGTACCCGATACCAGAGGTTACTATCCCAGAAACTGCTGCAGTGTTCACATTCACACCGGTATTATTATTCATATCATCCGAGCACACTTTGAAAATTTTCTTGCACATCTTACACACAAAACTAAAATGTGAAACAAGACCACATCGTTTTTCTGTCTGTAAATCCAAGCAGCTAATATCACACTTGAAGAGAGGGTCGTGTTTTTGTTCTTGCAACTGCTTCAGAAAATAAATAATATCAACTATTCTGCGACCTGCGATTTCTTTTGTGCGTGTCTCGCATTCCGATTCTACTAAAAAAGGCATGTCTTCACTGAAACAATAGATACAAATTCATGTTGAACATTGTTTTCAAGGTTTACTAAAGTAACGAAATCAGTAAATTACAATCGCCGCTGATTATTTTCAAACAGGCTATCTGAGTAAGTTGTAAATTGTAAGGTATTACAGTACTGGATAGCAACAACATAAAAACAATACTAAAAACCGATCACAAAAAAACTTACTCAGCTGGAGTTGGTGGTGGCGGCGGCGTTGTTAGCTCGTCCTGTATAGTGGTTATTGTAGAATCCGTTGCATCTGGCACTTCTAATGAAGCCGCCTCTATTGTTTTGTCAGCGTCCTGTATTTTTGATTGAATGCTGAAACCATTTTTGATGAGTTAGTAATAACCAATATAATACAAATAATGAATCCATAGTGAAACCGACATACCTAAATAAAAATATCAGTTTTTGTAAAACCGGTATGTCTAAATAAAAATACCGATAAATTTACTTCATATTATTCTTGAGTTCGAAATTCTAAAGTATAAGTATGTAGCAGATAAAAATACGGTAAATATAAACTTATGAGGTAGAAACCCTAAACAAATATGTTATTGTATTTAAGTATTCTAAATAACTAACCCGAAAAAACAGGGTGTAACTGGTCGTAGATTTTCATATACCACATCAGAAGATTCCGGTAAAGACGGCAGCAACACTTCTGCATTATCATCATGGCATTGTTCCCCAGACAATTCATTGTTTATGTTCGGAAGGCTGTAAAAATAAAAGTAAAAAATACAGTCGAATTGTGAACCTCCTCCTATTTGGAAGTCGGTTAAAATTATACATCTACCTGATTTCTTATCATCATACATTTTTTTTTTTGCAACCTGATAAAAACGTCGGGCGTTTTGTCCAATTTGGACATAACAATATAATTTTTGGAATTTTTACGTAACCGAGGATTATAGCAATGGTTGCTTTATTCTCATAGGCATAAAATGTGTTACTGTAATAGGACACAAAATCACTTACAGATAATTATGTAGGTAGGTACAATACAAAGTGATGTAAGTATTAGTAGATAGGTACCTACTACTACTACTACCTATACGCAAAGACAATAAATGAAAACAAGTAAACAGGTAGGTACTTACATATTCTTCAAGTTCAGTAGTCTGTTTTTCTTGTATTTGCGAGCAGAAGTTTTTTTCTTCTTGTTATCTTTATTTCCCATGTTCACTAGTCAATAGACTGGTAGATAAATTAGTCACCTGGGCGCGTTGGAGGTTCGAATAATGTTGTACACGTCCACTCTCGGCAACGCACACCGGCTGACTGGCGGGGGTCGGGAGCCATGGTAATGCTTGCATACTCGGTGTGCACGCTTTCAAATATTTTCAATAATTATTTTGGTTTATTTTCTAGAAATAATCTTACGCTTTTACAAAAAACTGCGATCACTAAAGTATTTGAATGATTGTTAGGATTACACACATTTTTTTTTGTAAAAATATCTTCTATGGAAACATAATGAAGTTGATTCTATCCAACGAAGGGAACCCAAAAACTGGTGTTTTTTAGGAAAGTTTACGATTTTTTTCTATCGAGCCAAATTTCTTTAATCGTGTATCGGTGACCACATCCGAATAAAATATTTCAAGAACATTTATTACACATAAAGAAATGATGTCAATTAATCGATTTTAAAGGTGTACTTTTGAATATTCTTGAGGACGAATCGTCAAATTTGAAGCATATTTCGTCTTAATTTGTATTATCAATGTTTGTAAACGTACTTTTACCACGATTTCATTGCATATGCGGAACACATGGCCAATATAAATAAGATAGTTAAATATCATCACATTTATTAGTCTAACATGCACGTGATGCTTCTAAACAACAAACCTACTTTTACTTATCAAAATATTTACAAACAAAATTAAGATAAGTGCTCTATGACTTGCTTTTTTGTTAGTTGATTGAATCAGGCGTTACTTTGGGGAAGTTCAGCTTCAAAACTGTATCTTTGACGAATCTCTAGTGTATTTCCGCTTTAATTTAACGTTGCATTAAGTACAGTAAGGAATTTAGGATCAACCTTAACAAAGTCTATAACATTTTTATTTGATTTAAGTACTCAAAGGTATATCAAATGAAACAAACAAAAAAAGCCTTTATTACACTTAAACTAATAATCTAAAACAAGATGTTGTCCGTGTGGTAAAGTACCAAGAACGCTAGCTGCACTCCCGCTTTGTATTAATAAATAAATATAAAAATAAATCTGGGACATTATTGCACACATGGTCATCTGCAAACTAAGCAAAGCTTGTAATATGGCAGCCAGAGACTGATATACAGACATATATATTTTTTAAATACATACTTAAATAGATATTAACACCCAGACATAGAACAAACACAAATGTTCATCACACAAATGTTTGTCCTAGATGGGAATTGAAACCACGCCCCCAAGCGCAGAAAGAAGGTTCACTACCAACTGAGCCACCGGGGCAGTCAAAGTAGCCGTAGTATAACAGTATTGCCAAAGAAATTATCTGCTCTGAGCCAGCTCTCTTATCACCAGCGGCGTCCAAATTTGTTTAAAAACTTTTTGGTACATGGACCCCATGGACCAAAAGTTTCGACGCCAAACGGCACAAGTATAATACATATATTCACTTGAAAGTGATCCTTACTTGCGCTGCTTGGCATCTTCTGCAGCCTCTGCCGCGGCTCCGGCCCTTTGAATTGTACCCCTGAGGTGCGAAGGGGCTAACGTATCGACGTATATAGCGTCCTAAATAAGAGCCCTTCCCCGCTCCCAGGGGATCAGGGTTAAGCCATCATGGCGTTTGCCATCATCTCGAACTATCCCCACCGGCTCTAGAACAGCAGGGATGTTGATGGTGGCAAGCGCCCGTTTTATTATATCATTTATGGAGCCGTAGCGGGAAAATCTACCGGCACTACGTTGGCAGTAGAGTCCATGTAATATAATGAACAAAGTTAATTAAATTGCAGTTTCAATTTTCTGAGTGGACGATTTAGTTATTAGTTAGGTTTTTTTAAACTATCACGGTTGTACACTACAGTTATATGATTATTTACGGAATATTTACCGTGGTAATTGATGTGAAGGATCTCCTGATATTTTGGCGTAGTTACATGCACCATTTTCACGGGAAGACCACGGTAAATATCCCGTAAATAATTATATAAATGTATTAGTTAGGTTATTAGTGAAACAAAACAAAAAAAAACAATATTCCTTATTGTAGCTACTTAAAGCGACGTTAGAGCTGAAATACACTAGAGTTTCGGCAAATAAACAGTTTTGCGTTTTCGTTGTCTAACTTGTGATTTCAATGCACAAGCAAGTAATTAACAAAAGTGCATTCTAGGTTATGAAGCTTAAATTAATATCTTATCAAGGTCTTGAAGGCTGGCCGAGTGTTCCATTATACCTGCCTTCGTAAAATCGTTGCGAAAGATATCAGTATTTAAATACACGGCAACATGGCCTTGTGGTAGCACGGAAGGTGGCACTCTCACGGAAGCGATCTCTATGGGACAATTTCATTCTGAACAGTGTCTAAAGTAAGCTCTTTTTTCTTTTTAAGCATTTATAACTTTTGCGCTTGAAGGCAGTTTAGATTTTAAATTTAAAATATGAAAATCTTATAACTGGCAGCTAGATAAAACATGCATATTGATAAACTTTAAATAATTAACATAACATTGTACTCGATTAAACATTGGCATTCTATATCTTTAACGAACTTCTGGAGAGAGGTCTCAATTCGGTCCGTTAAATACGCCAAATTTTGTGATTTTGTTATACTGAAAAAGCTGTCGAGGTGGTCCCAGAAAAAAAATCACTGACTTTGGCTGTGAAGTTTTCTACCAACTCCAATAATATGATAAATTTTGTTGAAACGCCTGTTTTGCTAATATCAATAATTTTGTTTGGACGGTTACTAATTTTGAAGTTCGTTTTTTGTTGATAATAAAATTATTAATTTAATATTAGGCTTGCGTTTGACTGCCGCCGGGCTTCTATGGAGAACGCTTGCCTAGAAGAAACCGACACTCGCTTATCGCGACATGAAGACACCCAGATGTGTTCTGTGGCCAGATTGAAACTATGGATTTACTTTAAAATGTTACTCAAGTTGATATATGCTTAAAATTGCTCTCTCAACTTCTCGCTTAAGGCAATCGTCACACGCGAAAACGAGACAGAGCATATTTAAGCGTATGTCAACATGAGTAACATTTTTAAGTAAGGCCCTTAATATTTATTTATATTAATGATTGTACTATACACATATATTTATGATTTAAGCTCAAATTAATGTACCTACCTAAGTAAAAAATATTCTTATTCATATCGTTCGTGGCTTCAAAACTCGTAATTTTACGGTTCTGCTTCGAAATTGAGTTCAAATGTTCGTTGAAGAACTCACTTTATGTATCTGGATTAACGATCGACAAATTAGCTTATCAAAGGTCTTTTTGTTTTTGAGTGTTTTTTTACGAGCACTTGCCTGGTGTCCATGGCGAAGAAAGTCGTGGTGCGCTGAAGGATGGTGGCGGTTGATAACAGTATCCTTTGTTCTTTGTTCAACGAGGCCTTCTTGGCTCACTGTGCTAACACACACGGCACACAACGAGCACAAAACACCTCTCCGACTTACAGCTTGTTTGCAAAACGATTAGCACGCTCGTTCCCGCTCCCAAAGTTGACATTGCGCACTTAATAGCCAGTGATTTTTTAACCTTCACATAGAAATTACTTTTGTAAACTTCAGCGAGTATTTTTGTACATATCACATCACACTGAATTTCTTGTTTGGTCGTGAAACACTCACAATGCCGATAATGTTAGCGAGGATCTATTTAGAAGTACTTACATCACATAACACTATAGTTTCTTTATTGTTCAAAATTGTTAGCTTGAATTTATTACTTACATAAAATTAATCTTCCAATTTACAATCAATTACTACATTAAGTTAACGTTTAGGTTAATTAAGAGATCAGTCCCGAATGTATTAAACTGCTTACCAAAAAACTATTTATGAATTAATTAACTTTCTATATTAAATTTAAATATTTACTGCAAAAATTATTAAGATCAGATTTTATTCAAACTATTTCAAATGCACGTCTGTTCAGAAAATCACGCAGAGGAAACTTTCAGGCGTAGAGTCGGCGGAGCGGCGCGCCGCTACGCGGTTTGGTTAGCGAATGAACCGAGCGACGGACGGTGAGCCACTCTCGAACGCCTGTGACTTTTGACGTAGGGCAACGTCGTAAATATCTCCACATCACAACAAAAGCTTCGCAACCTTTCTAACTTTCTATTGTAAATTAAATTAAAGGTCGGTTAGGGATATTACACCCTTCAAAAACTGACCCCCGGGTAGAATATTCAGTGATATAAGCGTGATAGACTATGTTATTTTATTTTATTGGTTGCGCTTGACCACCAACTCGCCTGATGTTAAGCAATGATGCGATCTACGATGAAGCACTACCTAAAAGAAACTGATTCACTCGCGACTTGAATACACCTGGATTGTAATTGTCGAGGAACACCCATTCAGGCTGCACATTCAGTAATCTTCAGCATTCGCACAATAAAGTGGAATCAAAGCGCTTCGTACGGGTTTTCGGAATATCAGCCTTGAAACGTTGTTGCTTTTTTGTAACCTATTCCTATGTCCACGCCAATCATACTCGAATTCGTAGCTTCTCTAAAATAAAATATGGTTAAATTATTCTTATACCGTCGAGTTTTTTACTAATATAAACTTTTGCTAATTAAAAGCTAATATTTGACGAAAATCAGTGAAAAGAAACAGTTTGCCGAACTCAATGGAGTATAATAATTTATAACTCTTTTAGACGGCGTGCTACACTTATAACTATACTGACTCAATTATGAACATCGTTATCTATACCGACAATTAACTCTTTTTTTGGCGAACCAAAGTGTAGGAGATATCGACCGCTAACTTTTCCCCTACTAACACCACTTTTTGCTGAAGTCTTCGGTCACTATTATTCACTTTTCGTTTGGTAAAGCGTAAAAGTTGTAAAATTTTGGATAAAACAGACGCTAAGTTGACATAATGGTAAACGTGAGTTGACATCTCAGATCAGGTAAGCAAGAGAGATATGCCTTAGTACAATTATCGTTCGTAATCAAGCTAATATCACCGTGTTTTATCCATTTTTTTCACTATAGCGCTGAACCGATTGACGCAAAATCTGTAAGTATGGCACTCAGGTACAAATTTTTCACGCATTCTAAGAAACTTGCAGCAACAGCAATGACTAGCTAATAGTCCACATGCAAAAATGCGGTAAGGTATTATAATAGTCTATAATGTGACTAAATGTATCAAGCCAGATTTAGCTCTGATGTGTTCCCACCCGCCACGCCACCTTTCCATATCTCCCTTGTTTGTCTGATTTGAGGTTGACATCATGATAATTTCATTTGTCAAGTTGCCACTGTGGACAGCTTAATCAGCTCGTGTGCAAGCAAATATCTGACAATGTTCACAATGACCGAGAAGTTTGCACAGCCGATAATGAATGAATACGAGTACTTACTCAAATAACAATATTTATCTTACGCTTTTAAAAGTCTGTTGATATATGGTACACACTTGGTTTGTTAAGTTCTATGATAATTAGGAAATGAAAAGATCTAAGGAGTGAAAGTCGATAACGATACTTGCTAAGAGTTTGTGGAAAATCTTGGAAAATATCTATTTCGTTCTTTTATGAATCTTAAGTTTATATTCGATTCAATACCATGTCAAGTTTAATAAATAATAGGGGATCAATTATTTACTTCTCACTTATTTCATTTACGTCCCACCTCATACTTAATCTAACACCTCAAATTCAGAGGTTACTAGGGTGTGAGGTGTAATAAAGTGAAGTGAAGCCCAACCAAAGCTTCACAATTTTCGTAATGACGGTTCAACGTCAATAAATTATGAATTTTGACAGGTTTGCTATGGTAGAGCTGTTAAAAACCATCATGGGGAAGTTGGTGAATAAGAGCCCTGAAACAAAATCTCAATTAATATGAAATTAAAATGTAATTAGCCTGTAATTATTTTTGGTGGGTTGTGGTCAAGCACTTTACCTGACAACCATAAAAAATAACAAAGACAAACTACAAAAATGTTTATTTCAGACTTATGATACACACTAATGACTTAGTATGACTGAATACAAACTAATTTTTATATCAGATTTCAGTGCCTTCATACCTAATTGCTCCAATAGCTCCGGATAGTCGAATGTGTCGTTTGCTATTTTCATTAATTAAGCAACATCAGCAATGTGCCTTCTTAATTTGAAGGAAGAATGTGTTTACTACGTATTGTGTAGTCCGGAAGTAAATTTATTAAAAAAATACATAGTAATAAATAAATAATTTCTTAGATAATGGATGGAGTTACGGAAGTACCTTCCACAGGATCTCTGTTATTACTTTAACTTCTAACGTGCTTTTATTACAGGAATAAATGAACAATATATTAATTATTTTTAAACTTTCGCGATTTTAACACATGTTTTAAAATAATGCGTGATAAGTACCGGTAGACATTTAAAACATAAATAAATAATATCAATATTTTCCTTAGGCTATACTATTGTCAACCTGTGTTCACCTCAACACGAGGCATCCTTAGGACGATGACGTGTCGACGTAAATATTAACTGCTGCAAAGTAATGCCTCATTCAATCAATTTGTATCAAGTTATTTTTTATTCAGTTATAGGTTTACGCAAACAAGGTTTTATTTAAGTTGCAAAGTTTGTTTATGTCAAATCTTGCAAGTTCAATTAAAACTAGTTTCTCCTAACCGATTATTCTGAATTTCTTCATACACTATTAGTTCTAGTAGCAATACAATATGCCCAGTATTGTAATATTTTCAAAATGGCCGCCAATTTAAAAAATTAAACTTAACTTAAACTTATTTTTATCTTTTTTTTAGGGTTCTGTACCCAAAGGGTGTAAAGGGGAACTAATAGGGGGAACATATGCCAAGTTTGACGCTTGTACGACATAAAAATACTAATAATAGCAAATATAAAAATACGTTAAAAAGCGTTTGTTGTATGAGAATCCCCCTTTAGTTTTTACTTTTTAACTTTATTATTATTATTTAGTTAATCTTTCATAACATAACATATTACGGTTCGAAAGATACAGCCCCGGATGGACAAACAGACGGATAGACAGACAGACAGACTGATAGCGTAGCTTAGTAATAGGGTTCCGCGTTTACACCCTTTGGGTACGGAACCCTAACAAATAATAAATAATGACCAAGAGCGAGTCAGCGACAAATTTTTGTTCACCACCAAGTTAAGCAAGTTGCCAATAAGTTAGGGCGTGGTCGGTAATTGAATGGGTGACGGTCTGGATGTGATGTTGTCTTTTTAATCGACTTCCAAAAAGGAGGAGGTTATCAATTTGACTGTTTTTTTTTTTATGTTTGTTACCTCAGTACTTTCGACTGGGTGATCCGATTAAGATGATTCTTTTTTTATTTGAAAGCTCGTCCTTCCCGTTTGGTCCCATTTTAATTTGGTCCATTTATATTGATAAATAATTATTTCACAACTTTTTATATATTGTGATAGTATATAACAAACGGAAACATCAGTGCGCGAGCCCGACTCGTGCTTGGTCGGGTGTTTGAATAGGTGTTTTAATTAAAAGCTTTTTTTTTCATTCATTCATGATATGTTTTCGTTTCATCACATCAACGCGCTCTCTATCCTTGTCAGTAAACATTAGGGGCCTTACTTAAAAACGTTACTCAAGTTGGTCTATGTTTTAAAAATGCTCTCTCAACTTGTCGCTGACGGCAATCGTCACACGCGAAAACAAGACGGAGCATAATTAAGCGTATGTCAACTTGAGTAACGTTTTTAAGTAAGGCCCCTAATGTTTACTGACAAGGATAGAGAGCGCGTAGGCATGATGTGATGAAACGAAAACATATCATGAATGAATGAAAAAAAAAGCTTTTAATTAAAACACATATTCAAACACCCGACCAAGCACGAGTCGGGCTCGCGCACTGATGTTTCCGTTAGGCCCTAGGTATATTGTATTTTAATTAAATACACGCAAGCTTTGAATAGTTTCACATCTCCGATGCATTAGTATCGTATGTGAAGTCTATAACATAGAGCCATCTCATCTGCATCTTCAAGGACAAGACCCTGCGCATACTTGGTAATTTATCTCTTCAATTTGGTGAGCTTGGTTGGTAAGTTACGGCCTTCCAAATTGGTTCCCATTACAGATGTATCAAAGGAATTGCTTTGCATTTTAATGGTCAATCTTTTACAGATGAACACATCACTATACTCTTTCTGAATATTACTTTCGTGTTGCAGGTAAGGAACCTAGAAGGAACCTACATTATGTGATAAGTATAGTTACTTATTTCTATTGGATTCACCACATAATATTATTAGTTGTTTTTATTATTCTAGTTTTTTTTTTCGTTTTGGTAAAAACAGAACCATAAAAAGGTGGGTATACGTTTCAAGGTTTGGAAGAACAAAGTTATATGAAATTTAGGCGGTGGATTAAGCTCATTATAGTTATGTACCGTGAAAACTTTCTCATCCTACCATCGACGCGTGTATCAAGGCATTTACAGGGTCTCTAGCATCGTCAAACGCTCTTGCCGCACCATCTGCCAAGTCAAGTCTTTCTGAAGATCTCTTGTTGTCTGTTTGTGAAGATAGTGAATCAAAGAGTCTTCAAGAAAAAATGCCTCGTGAAGGAACTTACACGTATTAATATTAAAGACGGTCACTGTAAACGCGCACAAAAGATGGAAATATATAGTAAATCGAAAGTGAAATGACATTCCATCAATTGCTTTCCTTATATCGTTACTCCATCGAGTCGCAGGCCGCTTTTTCACTTGACCGTGTAGAGTTGTATTATCCGTGGAAAGAAAACAATAGGCAGTGATTGGAAAAGGAAATGTCAGGATAGGTCTAAGTGGTCCGCCAAGCAGTAAACACTACTGTGTTCCGGATTGAAGGGCAGTGTTTTCAGCGAAATCACAGGGCACACAGAGATTTGACATCTTATATCTCGGGGTGACGAGCGCAGTGCATTGCCATCCAGGGTTTTGAACTGTTGAAGTTCAAAATTCTGAGTGGCATAGAGCTGTTATGGAAGAGACATCAGGCGAGCGATTTCGCTCGTCTCGTCACTCAGTATCATAAAAAAAAGATCTATGGATCTTTCAGGCTTTATTTCTAACATTGCACTGATATGAACTGATGATGATTATAACATTTAGGCACGCCACAGTAACATCACCTTAGATCAGTGCTACCCAAAACGATTGAACTAAAACTTTGCCTAAAACAGTTGTCTACGGCAACTTACTAATAGCATAACACACATAATACACGTATGACATGTGTAGCTAATCAGATAAAACCGTTGTTAAGCCTCCCCCTGATGTGTTAGACTATTACCCTACTCCGTTATCTTAATGCCTAAATAAGCTTAGTTTAGACAAATAGGGGTTTAATCCGCTTTGGTGGTCAACTTTAGGCTAGATGATTGGCTAAATTATCCGTTATGAATGGCATTCAGCCTTTTATGTAGGCATAGTGAAATATTTTAAGAATTATAAATCTTAGTTATCGTTTTTCTATATTTATAGCACACAAACCTATATATAAATAAATAATAAAATAAATATCTGGGACATTATTGCACACATGGTCATCTGACCCCAAACTAAGCAAAGCTTGTAATATGGCTGCCAGAGACTGATATACGTACATATATATTTTTAAATACATACTTAGATAGAACACCCAGGCATAGAACAAACACAACTGTTCATCACACAAATGTTTGTCCTACATGGGAATCGAACCCACGCCCCTAAGCGCAGAAAGCAGGTACACTACCAACTGAGCTAACAAGGCTGTATATATATAAAAGGCGTGTATCTATGTTTGTATGTATGTGTTCCTTGAGGACTCTGAAAAAGCTGAACCGATTTTAATGAAATTTTCAGGCAATCTTTAGATTAGCCCAGCGAGTAATCCTGTGAAGTTTGGTAGCGATCGGATCAACTTTTTTTTTGGTGTTTTAATATTTTCTCTACAAAAAACAAGAACAAGAATTGAAGTCTATAATATACATTAAAATATACACATTGGCATATTACATCATAGAAAAAGAAATTGTCATCTAAGTCAAAGGATGTTGCTGTCACAGAGAAGTAAAAAAAAAAACGGAAACGATAAGGAAAGTCTGTCGCCAGGTATTGTGACAAATACTTGATTGAACATTCTTATTTAGGTATGTCAACGCGTCGAACTCCTCGTCACAGTTGCTAACACAGTAACTCCAAGAGAATGTAATAGCAGTTGATATGGGTTTATATCAGTGCAAGTGGCTACAACAAATTTCTTACAAAAATGCCTTGACAGTCGTTCTAGCTTAAACAAAATAAAATTATTTTCTTTCGGTGCTGTCGATACCAAGGAGGTTGCTTCAAGGAAGTTGCATTGTTTTTTCTGTCATTGGCATCTGTGGACGAAGACGGATATTCCCTACCTAAAATACCCACGTATCAAATTTCATACAAATTTTGAAATTGAATTTTTTATAGGATTTGATACGTATTTTACGTAGAGAATATTAGTAGCCTGCCCACACACGTACGCGATGCACCTTCCACCGCGTCGTTTAAAGTCAGACTTAAAACTTGGCTTCTTGACCAACAATATTATAATTTTAATGACTATATTAAACTGCACGAAATATTAATGGATTCATCCATTTGTATTTCAGGTAGCTGCTGTAGTAAATAACGATGGATTATTTTGAATTTGACATACCTAATTATTATTATTGTAATTACATTTTTGTTCATAATCATTTTAATTTGTTTAATAGAATAAATCATAATTTAATGTACCTAGACCATACATAATAATATTATTAAGATATAATTTTGTAGAAGAGTGTACTGGAGAAGTTTGACTTGTAACTATGGAGTTATTAATAATGTATTGTATTGTAGTTCGCCCACTGATATTATAAGGAGTAACTTAGGATATTTTTCATCATCATCTTTACCATTTTTCATTACCACGTGGGTGAAGCTGCGGGCGCAGCTAGTAAATTATAATCTGATAGTTTTATTTCTCACTTAATTATGTTTTGTTTATAAAGTATTTATTGAGATACTAGTTTTTTTACCCGCGACTTCGTACGCGTAGATTTTCATTATAAACATTCAATCCTTTTTTCTTCCCTTAATCCGGCCCTTGCGCAAAATAACATAGCCTATACTTCAATCTGGTCATAGCTAAGCATATTCGTGAAAACAGCATTTAAATCCGTCTGCATTTTCTTCCAGGGGTTTAGGAGATGTGCGTGAACAAACAATCAAAAATTCTTCGAATTTTTCTATGACCATGCAATTTCTGAACTATGAATACGACCACAAGTATATGGCTTTGGACTAGGAACCCTGACATATGCTTGTCTTGACACGCTCTTGGCTAGTTATTTCTTATTTCGCGTGCGTTTGTATGTATACCTTGATTAAAAAGCCATGAAAAGGAACTACTCTATTTATCTGTTAAAATATCACAGTAAAATAAAATTATTTCTTTATTATTATTGAAAATATACACTTTCTTCTTCTAAAAGCTAAGTTTATATACCCTGCATAAAGAGTGCAGCTTATGTAGTGGCTGTTCACAAAAAATTACCACAGACATAAATATATACATTTAAGTATAGTTAAATCTATTACATAAATATTATTATATACTATTCAAACTTAACATATGAGATCATATAAAACTTATGGCACTACTTTCTTAACTATTTATAGATCGATATTTATTTTCTAATTATAATTTTCTAAATTGTATCGTCGAAAATATATTTTATCTCATAATAACATTTTTGGGCTAGAAACTTACGAAGTTGGTTCTGGAAAACTGCTATTATTTCTTTATTGCGTCCGGAATTTTGTTGTATAGGTTTATTGTCATGTACAAAGGGCCTTTTTTGAATATTTCTATTCGCGGGACTGAATTAAAATAGGATGGGGTATATTTTGTGTTTTAAATGCTAACAGAATAAAATGAATTGGATTGAATCACCAAGGAGGTTGTAAGGCCTATGATAGATACTCAAAGGGCCTATATAACATCCTTGATCCTTGATCTACACGTTCATTCATCTAAGAAGGTTCCTTAATTTAAATAAAAAGTTTTAATCTGGCTGATTATCTGAATGACAGTTGACAGTTTCAAATTTTTAATGGCTATGTCAATAATATTCTCTTTACTTTGGACCTCCTTGCGTGAGGCTATGTGACGATCCTCATATTACGTTTCGGGTAACGAAGAAAATAATCATTGTTTTTTTTATTTCTTTTATGTAATAATAAAGAATTAAAATAAATGATATACTTAACATAGCCTATGTTTTAATCTGGTAATTTCTAAGCATATTCGTGAAAACCGCATTTAAATCCGTCCAGTGGTTTAGGAGATGTATGCGGACAAACAAATAAACAAACAAACAGACAAAAATTCTAAAAACTGTCCTATCGTGTTCAGCTGCTTATTTTAAGACGCCCTGTGTGATTATTTTTTTGTTATCTCGCAATTACAGATTTTTTTATCTCTACGTTTTTATTATATGTATATTATTATTTTGCGCAAGGGCCGGATTAAGGGAAGAAAAAAAGATTGAAGGTTTATAATTATGAAAATTTACGCGTACGAAGTCGCGGGAAAAAAAACTAGTTATAAATAAGTTCCCAAGTTCTGTCCATCTATGTATATCTATACTAATCTATAAAGAGGAAACATTTGATTGTTTGTTTGTTTGCATTTAATAGGCTCCGAAACTATTGAACGATTTGAAAAATCCTTTCGCTGTTGGGAAGCTACACTATCCCCGGGTGACATGGGCTATATTATATTATGTAGCGAGACCGAAGGCCGAGCTTAAACCCGTGCAAAGCCGGGGCTGGCGACTAGTATTTAAATTAAGTTTAAGTTATGGTTTTTAATTCGTATAAAAATCCAATTGAAAGAAAAGCACTTATATTTTCCCGAATTTTCAATCTTCCGCGTAACTTTTCCAATTATTCTTTTCCTTTAAACCTATCTGGTCAGTTACGAACGTAGAAAAAAATTGCTAAATCACTCCAGCCATTCTCAAGTGATGCGCTTACCAAGGAATTGCATTTATTTGTGGTTTAAATCTGTATGCATAATACGGAGTAACTCAGTATTTAAGTGTTTGTAATTGTAAAACAGTAGATAAAGAAAAGTAGAGTTGGTAAAGTAGTAGGTGGTGACTCTGGTTCTTCTGGAATATTTACATTTCGGATTCTATCGCTCAAAGAAACTCCGAGCATAGCCCGCTGTGTGAATCTAAGTTTTTCTAAAAAGGCCAGCAATAAAGGACAATGTCTCAGTACCATATATCATTATTCAAACAGAACAAGAATTGCCAGTTTTTAAATCAAAATATATTAATTATAACCAATTGTCTAAAATCTGCCACTAAGTAATATTTTCAAGGCCCCACAGTATTCGTGGCAGCAATGGGCATATTCTGAATCAAATCCCCATTACCAGTAATGTCGCTGTCGTCTGGTACTGATCTGAATCGCAATTTAAAAGCTTTTTATCTTTACTGATATTGTTGGCAATAAGAGCCAAGCTGGCCGGCCATTGTCTTATATTAACTGAGTACAGAATATATACGAGTATAATTTCTATTCTGACTCTGAAATACCTGTTCCCAACTATATAATTATAAAGAACTGTTTACAACCTGATCTTTGTAAGTAAAGGGTATTTTTATTTTTGAATTGTTTATTAGCTTAACAATGTCATTAACTTCTTAAACGCTAAAGCTAAAAGTTTAAAGCCACTGACCGTTCAACAACGAAGTATTTATTCTGACTGTACAAAAGCAAATAACCTCTAATTAGCCCCTTAATGTTAACAGCGTTAAAACAATTAATACAAGGTATTTTGTTAGCATTTGATGCTCATTTATTCTGTTGTAAATCAATATAGTTTACTTTGTGTTTAGTATATTCGAGCTACGTTTTTGTATTGTAGGAAAGGCAAGGCAAATATATAAGTAAAGGCAAGGTAAGTATATAATTTTCTTTGTGAAATTGGCGATGAACTTTGACAGCAATGATAAGAAATGTTATATTGAGATAATATTTATTTGAAGCCCTAAAAATATTTTGAACGAACATTATAGATCTGAATAATGGACGTATGTAGTGTTAGATGTTTTTCTTTGATATTGATTGACGCTCATAAGAAAAACACCGACGTCGACTAAAGTAATAAAATAACATCTTTACATTGGAAAAAGGGTTCATATTTACACAGGTCAGTTATGATTCTACTACTGATACTTATCCAGTCTGAGATATGGGTTCAACTTATAACCATGATAAGTAACAAATTTTCTCAAATATTCCCGTTAAAATTTACACATATAATTTGGTGTAATTTTCACTTTTTATCGAAACGTTATCATTATTATCAGCCTAACTGTTCCCACTGCTGGGACACAGGTCTTCTCTCTTCCTCTAACGTCTATGAACCTCAAAAGTTCAAAAACATATGATATTCACTAACATCAAACGTTGACTAGCAATAAATGTATCTATGTACTTTTATTATGTACCAATGTGTATGTAGTATGTACCATGAGACCATCACATGAACTCACAGGACACCAACCATAATAATCTAGAAAATTCAATATTTTTTTGTCAATAAATTCTAACCACATACCTAAAAAAATGCTATGATTCTTACATAACCTCCGTGGATTTGCCTCTTCTTAGTAGTAACCATAATTAAACCTCTATGTACATCGAAGCACATACTTTAAGTTATTGGAATAGGCAAAATTAGGCTGCCAATTTCTTCAATTCTTCAAAAGGTCGAGATCTTAGTATTTTCCCTCGAAGTCTGTTCTTCATATAATGGACACATTATCGACTATGTTTGAGAAAACTTAAAAACAACTAAATTGCTGCAAGAAATTAAACGAGGCTCATTAATATTCAAAACAATCCACAAAACACCTTTTCTAAGCTTTTCCTTCTAGCTTACGCAAATGAAGCAGGCGCCAATTCCCCCAAATTGTGTCCTTTGTTCGATATTAATGAGTAAAGTAAGTCTTGCCCTTTAATCCCTTCGAGTACAGCCCTGGACAACGGACACGGGCAATCAATTCAGTTAACTGGTTAATTGTAAACAACTCTGTTTAGTAAAACATTGGACGAGTTGAAACAATAATAATACTAGCTTTGTTCAAACGGATAATTCATATACAAAACAAAAACTCGAAGCTTAATTAAATTTTCATTCGATAAATGTGGATTCTAGAGAGTAAGTATAATTTTATTATATTTTTGTAAATTTAATTGGTATAGAATACTAGCTACGCCCCACGATATCACCCGCGCGAATATTCCTTTAGGAACAGTACATTTTTCCGGAATAAAAATAATTCTATGTCCTCTGGCCTTACAACGCTATCTATGCAAAAAATCACGTTGATTCGTTACTCTGTCGCTGCGTGAAAGAAGAATAAACAAACACACTTCTATACATATTTATAACTAGCCGCCCCGGCTTCGCACGGGTGTAAGCTCGCCCTTCGGCCTCGCTACAAAATATAATATAGCCTATGTCACCCGGGGATAGTGAAGCTTCCCAACAGTGAAATAATTTTTTAAATCGGTTCAGTAGTTTTTGAGTTATTTCGTTACAAACTTCTAAAAATACGAATCTTTCCTCATTATAATATTAGTATACTTAGATATAAATGTGACGTGATAACAACGGCCTGACTTAAAAACGTTAGTAAACCGATGCTTATAATTGCTCAGTCAACTTTTCGCCGACGAAAATTTTTCACACTCGAAAACTAGATAAAGCAATTTCAAGCATTTTGTAACTTAAGTTAATTAATGCTTAAAATTGCTGTCAATTTTTCGGCGGCGAAAATTATCACATGCGCAAAGTTGTCATAGAAATTTGAAGCATTAGTTAACTTAAGTAACCCAATGCTTAAAATTGCTCTATCTTGTTTTAGCATGTGATAATTTTCGTCGGCGAAAAGTTGATAGAGCAGTTTTGAGCTTAAGGTAAGGTCACTATTACCTTAGGCAGTGAGACGCAACCTATCAGACAGTATGACTTGATCACGTACATGACGTTAAGTGAAAAAATTTGGTAAACATTACCCTTCTGAAAATATGTCTGGCGCAGAACATAACTTGTCTGATATTGCATAAGACTGGCTCTGCGATTGAGCAGTGACGAAACACTGAACGTTCATTCAGGCATTGGATCGTTGCAGACTATCCAGACAAAACACATCATGATCCTTCTTTTAACAGTTATCTTCATAACAGCTGTGAACACAGAAGGTAAATTGTTTCTTTGTTTTTTTACGCTCGGGTTATTTTCAAAACAAATCACAATTATTGCTAAGGAAATCAAAGCTGTCAAACGCCACACTTTAGATGTCCTCAAACTTAGTCGGAAATTAATTATAAGTTTTCATCACAAGAAAATTTAATTACAGAAGTTTTGATTGAACTTATATTAGTAAACGAATAAATTGTCCTCACCTAGGCTTATTTTAATACAGTTACTAGTTTTCATTTTATTTGATGTTGTTATTTTGTTAGTTAAACTTGTTATTTACGATCTGCATGCAATAATACAGCTTATTTTGTAGCTTATTAAATAGTGTAGTGTTTCGTACCCAGTTACATTTTTGACGTGGTGAAGCGTGGGACGTGAATTTCGGACGCAAGATTTATCGCACCCATATCGCACACTTTTGTAATTTTTCCCCCGTCCGTGTCACACTGCGCTGAAAAAGCTGACAGATATAGCCTCGGGAAATATCAGAAAATTTCACAGGAAACAACGATATTTCAAAATACTACGGATATCGGGTCAACGCTCAAAAACGTCAGATTCATAACTAATAAGGGAATATGTGCATTCATTCTACATTTTTCTATGTTTTTTATTAAACTAGCTGTAGCCCACAGTTTCGCTCGCGTAGTATAGTCCAAAAAAAGTCTGTTCATGTTTTTGTTTTTTTATGAAATTTTCTTTTATAAAAATCTTGTCCTGAAAATAACGAACTCAATTTTTTTATCCAATTTGGTACAGTTGTTCGGAAGTTATGCGCATACATACGTTTCGGTGATTCATTATTATTTATATAGATAAATAGGCTTGCGTTTCACTGCCGACTGGACTGATGTTAAGCAATGATGCGGTCTACGATGGAACATGCTTGCCTAGAAGAAACAGATTCACTCGCGATTTGAAGACACCCTTTCGGCAGCGCATTCCCTAGACTAAGCAGTTCGCACAATAAATGTAGAATCAAATCAACCATAAAGCAGTGTCGATTTTTTGTACGTGCTCTGGCAGTCCAATAGAAAATTGGGCAGGAGGGAATTAGATCATGCAGATCCGATGCCCACTCACCAAAATGTATCCGAAAAAATAATACTCATACTCATTTATTTATACGATCAGTATATGTAAAATATAAAATATTATAAAATGTCAATAAAAAATACTTAATAGTACTAAGTAAAAACTAATAATAATTAGGATGTTACTTTTAGAGCCATAAATTCTTTATCAATGTCGTAGAACGCTTGATTGACAAGCCAGCGTGCTAACCTTGCTTTGAATATAGACAAGTTAGACGCCTCAAGTACATCCTCGGGAAGCCTGTTGTAGATCATTGTGCCCATGACATGAGTCAACTTCGTGGACTTGGTGAGTGACCGTTTGACGGGTAGGAGCCTGTGCTTGTGGCGAGTAGTGCGCTGCTGGGATTCTCGGAGCGTTTCACCGAATACTGTGTACGACTTGAGATTAATTCGCATATATATAGCCACTTGCATAATCACTATTGATGGCAGAGTAAGTATTCTAAGTGATATGAAAAATGGCTTAGCTGACTGGTCCTGCGTGATTCGAGCTATCGCGCGGACGGCTCTCTTCTGGCATACGAAAGCGCGTTTCCACTCGGCACCCCTAGCCCAAATAGACTAGCAACTTTGGACAGATGCTCGAAACTAAGAGGCTTAGTTGGAACCAGAGATTCGTTGTTTATAAGATTCTTGCCACGTTTCTCACATCACACACATCATCAGCCAATTAACGTCCACTGTTGGACAAGGCCTCCATCATAGAGAGGGGTGTTGCCATAATCTCCACGCTTGGCGGGCGGCTTGGGGAACGCAGTACGTTCACCGTGTACTATTAGGACGCTGCTGCCCATCCTCCGGTGGTTCTGGTCGCAGTTTTAAGACATACCCGGGTCGTTTCTCAATAGACTCCAAATGCTCCAAGCTGGCACGTAGCTGATCCATCACAAAAGTGCGAGCAGCCGATCTATTCTGCAAGATAAATGAACGCGCAAGTGAAGTGATAAGCTAAGTGAATGTGATTTTTTCTTGCCTATTTCTGCAAATAAATCTCAAAACATCGAACTATTAGGGTAAGAGACGACAGTCAAGGGTGATCTTGCGACATTTTGACATTTATCTATAGTAATCTACAAGAAAAAATCACGTTCACTTAGTTTATCACTTCACTTGCGCGTTCACTTAGCTTTCAGAAAAGATCGGCAGTACTCCATGCGCGACCGAGTTTGTGCTTGGTTGTTACATTTGTTGCAAGCAAAATTAGTTATGATGAATAATGTGCACGAGAAACGACCTAACTATATGTATTCTGTGCTAATACTGCCATCACCATTCTTTAATAACTGCGTGTTCTGTGTGACATTTTCTCTTGGTTTAAATGTCATTAATACGCAAAAGGCGTTTCCAATCCACTTTTTTTAACCAAACATCAGAGGTATGGAACTTTTTACCTGCGTTTGTCTTTCCGAACAGGTACGATCCGGGGTTGTTCAAGAAAAAAAGTGAATAGGTAGGTATTTCCTAGGCAAGCGTGCTACATCATCGCTTCCCGTCATCATCATCATCAGCCAGAAGACGTCCACTGCTGAACATTGGCCTCCCCCCTCCACACTGAACGACATCCTGCCATCTGCATCCACTGGATGCCCGCGACTCTCACAATGTCGTCGGTCCGTCTAGTGGGAGGCCTACCTATCAGGCAAGATTGTGGAAAAAGCATGCCTACATGCCTAGTCCGTAGTAAAAATAAACGAATTTTTTAAAGAATTTTGTTACTAGACCCAACATCCATGTGTTTATAAATCAATGCAGCCAGATAACAATATTTGGCTAGCGTTACTTGCACGCTTTTATAAAAAAATTATTAACGTGGGTACCTACTATTTTTTCAGTACGAAATATCGTATTACTCTCTGTGATTGTTCAATTATGATTGCCTAATTTATTTCATATTCGTTAGAAGGAAAATTTGAATGTTTAATGTCTATATTTAATGGATAAAGAATATAAATTACAATGTTCCTCGCGATATTATTGCTCTTGGCGTTTAATTAATCGGTGCTTCGCATTACAAAAGATACTCGTTTCTTGATTGGTTTTATTGTTATAATTGGGTGTATTTGTGGCATTAAATATTTATGTAACTACGCACGTACGTGCAAATAATATTACTAATATACCTTATTAACAATTTCGTTAAAAATATGCGTATCAGTAAGATCAATACTTACCTATAACTGATGTGAGTAATAAATCACGTTTTAAACTATCACGGTTGTTCACTACAGTTATATAATCACTAACGGGATATTTACCGTGATAAGATTGTGGACGTTATTTCGGCGCAGTTACATGCACCATTTTCACGGGAAGACAAGAATGCGGGTGGTTGATCAAAAAGTCCAAAGTTAGGTACAGACAAAACGATCAACCGTCTTTCTTAGTCTTTTACTACGGTTATCAATGGAACTCGAACCTAAGTCCCAAAAAAACACGTTCAGGTTCACTGTATCACTGCGTATGGTATTTAGAATACATTTTGGACGAGTATTTTTATTTTAAAGCAACCTAATATTGGATTCCTCTGGTGAGTTAAAAAAAAACTGTAAAAAATATAAAATAAATCCTCCTTAGTCCTTGGTAAATATCCCGTTATTATAACATATTACGTGCTATTAATAAAAACACTAAACTAAACTGAAGTTAAAAACACTTATAAAAAGTATTTTTCTTTTCTCAACATTGATTTTTAATTATATAGTTTCCAAATTTAGAGTCTTGACCTTATACTCGTAAGGTAAAGCTAAGTTAGTAGAGTAGGATGTTTTTACAGTTTTTTTAATGTCTGATTAAATGGCTTCGGTAAGCTTTATTTTTCTTGGCTCTGTTTCTCAATTTGGTAATCGATGCCGGTTTCAAAACCCTATTTGTAACATGTGCTTTCAATGTTTTCACTTCTCTCTATAGATTTATGAGTTTTTATTTGGAACTGACATTGCAGCAAATTGCCGGCGATTACTCTCCTTCGATTCAAGTTTATTAAACAAACATGTTACAAGTACTTGTTGTTTTTTTTTGGCCCAGTATTTTGATAACAATTTGTTCAGCTAAATTAAAAATAACACAGTCGTGCTCCGTCTCACATTCCTGCATTTTTTGTATGTAAAATATTTACTGGCGCGTTTTGGCATTAAAACCAACTCGATGCCGTGACGGCGAACAATATGACGCGCTCTCTCTCTCTCTCTCTGATGCCGTCAGATTTCACATCTGCCGGGCGTCAAATGATGCCCAACTTTTTTTATAAATAAAAAAGATAACAATATTTCAGCATCCCAAGCAGCACATACAGAATGCAGCTTAAACGCGTGCGAAGTGTTCGACATGATGACTCAGGGTCATCGAAATGAAGAACAGCCCACTTCAAGTCCCTGTACTACTGTATCAGCTCTACACTGGAGGCAACTCGATCGTCGACTGCGAGCTATCGAACAAACAAGTAATTGTTTACGCTAACCTCAGAAGTAATAACATATTATAAGGATTGAAACATTGAAAGCTGAAATCTCATCTCATTTTCTCACTTCGATCATCACCGTCTTGGCAGTAGCAATGATAAAATGTCAAATTGCGCCATAGTATACCATAAAAACCCATCGATAGCAGTAGGCCGTGCGTATTGACTTAACTACTTACCTACCACCAAATTAATCTCACATAGTACAAAACTACAGCACGCTGGATTTTCATACAATTTGACGTGCAAACGGCTTCTAACTTGATAAAGATTTGTGGATGTGGAGGTGCTACATATTTACTATGTCTTTTCTAACTCGCTTTCTGGTCTGCCTGTTTGTCTGTCGGTACAAATTAAAATCGATTTTAGACTATCTTCCCAATGAATTAGAGACTTTAAAATGAGGTTCAGAGCTGGATCACATTGCAATATTTACCTGCTTAAACATAATTTAACATTTTTTTCTTGTTTGAATTACTATCTATCGGATTTATAAATTTCATAATCACCGCTATGTAAATTCTTAGGTACCATGGGGCTAGTACGAGAACTTGCGAAAAAGTATTCGTTCCGTAAATGATAGCAAATGTATATAAAATGTATATAAAAAAATCAGTTTCACTTTAGGCCCGATAAAGGAGCTGTTAAATTTTTCATACATCATACATACATTTTTTTCCCACAGAAACTCACAGGAGTTTCTGTACAAAAGTACCCTGCGGTAAGTAATGAACATCGAGCTAAAGAGGGAGATAATCGGCTATTGTCTGAGCGTTGGTAGTTCTTAGAGCGTCGTCTCTGTCACTCACTACATTATGTGACATTTTAGATCGTGCGACAGAGACGACGCTCTACGAAGCCGACACTAGCCGATTATCTCCCCCTTTAGCTCGACGTGCATTAATTAACGCCAATTACTGTACAAGTACTTTATAAATTATAGCTAGTAAAAATTAAAAAAAAAATGGTATAATAAGAAAAAATATTACTATTATTTCTCTTTCCATTTCGATCGAGATTGTTCACTCCACTGTGAGCTAATTTGATTAATAGTGTACCTAGTTGAATATTTTTTATATTTCTTTCCATCGCTTTCACACCTTACACACATCTTAACCCAATTAGTTACAAATTTTTACTGAGATTTTCAATTTTCGACAAGCCCTTCGCCACATATTGCCAGTGCCGTAACTAGCATTTTATGCGCCCGGTGCGAGCTTCTATAACTGCGCCCTTGAAAACAAAACTTGGTCCTGGTGTGGTCATGTCTGCGTTCTCCAGAGTCTGCGTCCTGTGCCTGGGCACCGCTGGCACAGCCCTATTTACGGCACTGCATATTGTATGTTTGCATGTGCATGCTTATCTTGCAGTTTGAAATATCGACACTCAAAGTTTACAACGTCTAGACTACGAAATGTTTTTAAAGAATTCCGTGTAAGTATTTAGGTAGGTATTTCTTTAAGTAAAGCTTTATAGCGCCTATAAATGTTGGTCTCTTCGATCAAATATGAATTCTGAATTTAAACTGCAGTATTTTTATGTATTTGCGTATTTTACAAACATATTTTGGAATTTACTCCTTAAGAAACGATTTGAGTTATAAGGCCCGGTACGGAAATTTTATGAGGAGTAAAATCAAGTGTAACACGAAAAGTTGAGGCGTTACGTAGAAAGAGACAAACATATATATCTGTAGGATTGAACGTGTAAAAGAATGAGATGGAATACATGTGTTGCGCGCCTGCGCGCAACACATGTATTCCATCTCATTCTTCTGCTGCCGAGTAAACTCCAATCGTGCGTCGTAGCTGACACACACACACTTTTTTTTTTAAATTGTTCTTCCGGACTTTAGGATTTAAAACTTTGGACGCTTTATTATGTAAACTCATTTTTATAATATTTCAGCTTGGACCGTGAGTTTTAGTCAGTCACGATGGCGTCAATGTGCGAAGAGTGTTTGTCGCTGCGATGCCATTCGACGCTCGCTAAACTGTTGGAGATCTGGGTTCTCAACGCTCTCGGCAGATTTAGTGGCACCTGTCGATCTTCTCAATATGTAAGATCATTTATATTTTATCTTTCATCATGTCTTTAAGCTTTATCCAAACGACATATGTATACCACAATCGGTACCTTTTATCACTTTATCCATATTCAATTGTTGCATGTCTGACTAGTAAGATTCATCGAGTCTTCACGTCATTCAAACCATAGTGCCTCAAGACAAAAGTCTTTAATCAGTGTGTCCCACACGTTAAGTGACCTAAGGTGTCGAGATATGGGCATCACGGTTAAGGTGGTCCGCAAGTTCTGAGTCGCGAGTGAGCTATGGAGTGAGCTATGCTCGGAGTTCTATTCGGGACAAAAGATAAATATAAATGATCGGACATTAGTAAGCTGAAATGGCAGTGGGCCGGCCACATTGGCCGAAGAACCGATAACCGATGGGGTAGACGAGTTCTAGAGTGGAGACCACGTTTAGGCAAACGTAATGTAGGACACTCTACAGCCAGGTGGGGTGCGACCAGCGTGAAACAGTGGGTAAAATTGGATTCAAAGAACTGCCTAATAGCTGCCTACCGTGTTCAGTGGCGTGCATTAGAAGAGTCTATGTCCAGCAGTGGACAGTAAAAGGCTGATGATGATGACGACCGTGACTGATGATGATGACGATGCTTATTCTATGTTTATAATAAATATAATTACGGATAAATCTTCTCCGCCTCAGCCTCTTTGCAACCTGCAGTGTATGTGCGATAAAGCACTTAAATAATAGATTTAAAAAAAGCTACCTGTAGGAATCAGATAATAATTTAAAATTATCATAAATCTAATTATCGTAGCTATTTTATTTTATGTATTCTACTATTAATAGCTGTCGTGTTTTATAGTTTTTTAAACTGCGAGAATTATTTGATTATGATGATGAAAGTGTTCGACTAAAAAGTATATATGCGCCGTCATGATTTACCTCCGTAAAAATATGGAGTTAGTATGTAAAGTTTCGAAGCAGTGGAATAGTAATTTTGCGACCCTTGTCACGACATGCCCGAGTAAACTTTTTTTTGTAAGGGAAATGTGGAACTTTTTAGATTTCTTGCGTACATTTCCGCATGATTTGATTGGTAAATACTCTTCAGATTTGATACAGTCTTGAGATTTGATTTGATTGAAGTATTTTTTTCTCATCCACTTGTTTATTTCACATGTGCCACATGTTTAGCATGTTCATTCCTTTGGGTAATGTTGTGTCAATTCATTTGGGTTGCCCATTGGGTACAACTCACTTGTGAGATAAAACTCTGTCGAGAAAGCAGCTAGAATGACATAATTTTACGAAGTTTTAATTTATAACGTTTACAGGTACGCTTTTTAGATTAATAAATGCTTGAATAAATGCCTTCCTTACCCTACGTTACCTAACTACAATCGGGCGAGTAAGAATACGTTTTTTTATTATTATTTTTTTCGAGGGGGAAATCTTCCAAAGATACCCGGCTGCATTGGGGTGCAGCCAGGTTATGTGGGATTGTACCCACTAAAACTCGATGATGAAAAACGTGATGATGAAAAACGAAGATGTTAATCCAAGACATAAGCTATCTATATTCTAAATTTCATCTAAATCCGCCCGGCCATTTTAGCGTAAAAGAGTAACAAACACACACACACCCACAAACTTTTGTGTTAATAATAAATAGATAGTGTGTAAAAAACACGCTTTTATAACTCATGAAATAGCGAAACTAATGACAGAGCCATCAAGCGCCACGCCTCACATGATGTTGAGCGTCTTTCCGGTGGATGGCTCTGTCAATATTCACGCAATTGAAGAGTTCCACTTTCCGTCTCCTGATTCTCATCAGATTGGTTCACTGATACCAAAGTATTGTGGCCCATTGTCATCGGAATAACGTATACTTTAAAATTTCAAATGGATACGACAATTAAAAGTAGGTTATTAATCGAATTCCAAGATTTGATTACATTGTTAGTTACAAATGGCGCGTGTAAAGAGGGTCCTGAATAACATAGTTATAATCATAAGAGAGATAAGCGAGCTAGTTATTATAATGAGTGTCTTATCACATCATCATCAGCACATCATCAGCCAATTAACGTCCACTGTTGGACAAGGCCTCCCTCATAGAGAAGGGTGTTGTTGTTTGTGTTGAGTGTCTTATAAGCTTAGACATTATAGAAATACCGGTAAGCTAATTTAAATCCTATGCCATCATAACAACGCCTAGTTTAGCTAGCAGCAATTTTCGTTGAGTTTCACAGATTAATTATTAGTTACTACTGTTTTAATCTACTTTTGGTTTAGAGATTTTAAGCGCTGATCTGTAAAATTGATTCTGTTCACCATGAAAAAACCTTCCAATAATGAGTATGTATTTTAATGGTTGTGATATATTTTGCAGAGACTTGGGAACAAATAAATTGCGAACGTTACACAAATCTACATTCAAGGGCATGCGTTCGCTTGCCGAGTTGGATATGTTTGACAACCGCGTCGAGTACCTACCAGCTGGGATCTTCGATTCCTTAGTCAATTTAAGAATCTTGTAAGTGTTTAGCTTATTTTCACGCTTTGTAAACATCTATTATTATTCAAGCTTTATAAATCATTTCAATCGAGTTTTACACATGAACGGGTTTTCTATTATATTACTCCGCTTGACCACAATGTAATATCCATTACAGGCGCCTTCAAAGAAATTACTTGGAAGAAATTGATAGCGAAGCGTTTAGGCTGACGAAAAATCTTTTCCACGTAGACCTGTCGAACAACTTTTTGTACACGCTTCCTGAGAGATTGTTCGCCAACAATTCTTTTTTGGAAACCGTCGACATTTCGAACAACCACGTGATGTATGTGCCCTCTGACAGCTTTGTGGGGCTAGACTCGCTTCTCATTCTCGATTTATCAAAGAATAAGATTCAAAGAATAGAAAACGGTACGTTCATACTCAAGACTCTCCAAATATTAAAACTATCAGACAACAAGATATCTAACATCAGCGAGAAGGCTTTCAAAAGCTTAGTGTCGTTAGAAACTCTATTATTAGATCATAACAAGCTGCAGAATGTGCCGAATCTATTGTTCCATAGTCTAACGTGTTTGACTTTCTTGGATCTGTCTAACAACAACTTGATGAGCGTAAGTACCCGTCTGGTTTTGTGATGTGTTACCTATGTATAAAAATAAACAGTTGACACAAATATTGTTTATGACAATTTTAGCTATCAGGTGTGGAATTCGAGAGGCTAATAATGTTACGCACTTTGGACCTCAAAGAGAACGCGTTATCGGAGCTGCCAGACCTCGTATTTTCCAATTGCACGAACTTGGAAAAGCTTGACTTATCGAGAAATAAACTGCGCTTTCTGAACTACACAACTTTTCATGGATTAGACAATCTTACTTCACTTCTACTGTCGGAGAACAAACTTTATGAAGTAAATTTCAAAACATTTTCAACGTTGAAGAATCTCACTACGCTGTAAGTTTAATCTCTGAGATTAATATTGATTATTTCCCCGTTTTCAATAACTCGTCGTCTTGTCTGTATGTTTTCCTGTTCGATACAAATAGATAACTAACTTCCCAATGAGTTAATTAAAGACTTGAAACTTTAAATACTTATAGTTCAGAAAACTAAATGACAATGCAATTTTTTTATATAATTAATAGATAACAATTATAAAAAGTTTGCCAGTTGTAATTTTTTACAGTTATTTTATGTGTTTGCTCGTAACAATAAATATAATTTGCATTTTATAATCTTGTACGGCATTTTGTCACTAAATGCTGTACAATATTTTGTACGGCAAGAAAACGAAGTTAATATTATGAACGCAGTTAATTTTGTTTACTGTCACAATTTAAATAAATGCAATCGGTTGTTGATGCTAGTTTATCTTATTGTTCCATCCAAACCATTGTTCTCCTGTCTAATCCAAATGAAATGTAATTGTTGATGTGCTTATTGCTCTCAGCTATATGGACGGCAACATGTTTCCTTCGCTACCTTCGCGGACTTTCGACTACATGCCGAAATTAGCAATCGTGAAACTGTCAGGCAACCCGTGGCACTGTGACTGTCATGCCTTGTACATTTCCGCGTAAGTTATTGAATGTTACACTACTCTATCTATATATATATATATATATATAAATCGATGTTTATAGTATGCAAGTTCCCTACTACGGACAACAAAGCGGCTGGATCGATTTTGACGGGACTTTCACTGGCAGATAGCTGATGTTATAAGGAGTACCCCTACTGGTGTGTATAATGTATTCTGTGACGCAGGTGAAACCGCAGGGTGCAGCTAGTATTATATAAAGCGAAATGCCACTCACTCATTCACTGGCTGACTCACGAAATCTTGGAACTACTCGCCTACCAAACTAAAATTTGGCAGGTAGTTTCTGACGGCAATCGTCACACGCGAAAACAAGACGGAGCATATTTAAGCGTATGTCAACTTGAGTAACGTTTTTAAGTAAGCTCGTAAAGTTACAGCGGTTTAACTAAGAAATAATAAAAAAGTCATAAAGTAAAAACAAAAGAGGATATAACAAACGAAGGTGTAGATATTCGTGACAGGGATGAATTAAGGGGCCAAAAAGAGTTGTATGAGAAAGCAACAGCTTGCATTACACCAGCATGGCTAGCATGCGCACCGCGACAAAATCTTGTCTTCACTTTGTCGAGCGAGAACGCGATAAGGTGCCTACGGTTTCATATATGCCTGTCGCGCTTCAGCATGGTATAAAGAGTCGATAAATTTTTTCGCGGCTCGTATGCTAGCATGCTCAATTTAACTTGCCGCTTTTTTGAGGCACAGAATAATAATATAGAGGTAGTTATTTGTGTCGGTATACGATTACGAAAATTTTGGGTACGTACCTGTATAACAACGCAGTGCCAAGATAGTAAAATAAAGCAATACTATGGATGATTTAGATAAAAAACTTTGAAAAGAATTACACCTCAGGTGCTAATAAATTACGTGAAAACGTATAAAAACCAAAGAGTTATTTTATCTTGTGAGAAAATACGGGATCTTTTGGCGTTGCGACCCACTTAACAAAACTTTTTTGCCTTTTTATCAAGTTATATAGTAGTAAGAAGACAAGATGAATCTCTATTTAGGTATTTATTTACAATTTGAAGGAAAATTCCCAAGTAATACAAAAATCTACGATTTTTTTATTTTAAGACCATTTTTTTTACTCAGCTCTCTTATAAATAGGGTCGAGATGGTACGTCCTTACTTGCACATACAGTTTTTGCAATAATGTTATGTCATGCGTAAGCTTTTCAAAAATAACATTGCTCCTAAGTTATCCTGATAATAACCGAATGAGCCATACCAATACGGCATTCGTTTACTATAGTTTATGCTAATACTATTTTGTTAATGACATTTTTGTATTAGCAAGTATATTTAACTGAACGAAATACAATCTAAAATCTTAGCACACACGGTCATCTGACCCCAAACTAAGCAAAGCTTGTAATATGGCTGCCATAGACTGATGTATATCAGTCTCTGGCAGCCATATTACATTACATATATACGTACTTATAAATTTTTAAATACATACTTATATAGATATTAACACCCAGAAATAGAACAAACACAAATTTTCATCACATAAATGTTTGCCCTAGGTGGGAATCGAACCCACGCCCCCAAGCACAGAAGGTAGGTTCACTACCAATTGAGCCACCGGGGCTGTCTTACACTAAAATCCTAAATACTTGACCTATTATTTAAAAATAGTTAGACTGACTGTTGTACTAAATTCATCATCATCATATCATATAGGATAGTAATATTTTTCTGTCAAATCCTTGTCTTTGTTCTGCAAATATTGTGCAAAACCTAAATAAAATGTGCGTTCTAATCATGGCTACGAGAATGTGGCTTTATATCTGTCCCGCCAACTGGCGTATATATCGAGCTACTCTAAAATTTTATTTGCTCTACCATGTGGGTACAAACCATTACTTGGCACAATTAGGTAAGGCACCATCTGCTGTTCTAGAAGTTACGTAGTTACAAAAACTTTTACATCTACAAGCTTTTACAGACCAAGCTAACTGCAGTAAAAAGTAACTTAATAGAATGGGTCGAAAAGTCATGGCTTCGAATTCGAATTCACTAATGGCACTTAAGTGATCGTGCAAGTTTGACAATATTAAGTACTTGTGTTATTAAAAGTTAGTACCTATGTCCTCATTGTATTGTACTCATACATGTCGGCTCAAAATTGGTACGTAAATGGTAAAGTTTCAGTTATGTTTTTAGTCTTGCCACCAAAACAAAGCCTTTACGTCGTTAAACTAACTAGGTATTCGAGGTTTGGAATATTTAGACAATCGGCTCACAATTTTGGCAAGTAAATTTCCCATAGAGCTTTCAATTGTATTCATTACAAAATTACCGATGATTGCTATGCCAAGAGATATCCAATTATTTCCTTGATTAAATCAAAACCGCAACAAACTTTGGGATTGTATTTCAGATGGGTTCGCCTAAACGAAATGAAGATTTGGGATTACTCACCCACATGTGTGTCGCCGTGGTTTTTGGAGGGGCATTTCCTGAAGAAACTGAAATTCCCCGAGCTGTGCTCCGGACAGTGGGCTAGCATGGTGAACTTATCACCGAGGCTACCAATTCAACAGCTCTTGGCTCTCAACGTTTCTGTGAACAGAAAACCTCAAGATAGCATGGAGCAAAATCATGATATTACAACAATGGATTCTTGGCATTGAATTTTTTTTACTTAATGATTATATGAAACAATGATTATTATATTTTAGTAAGTAATACTCAGATACCTTATTAAACGAAATATGATTAGCCTGGCGTTTGTGTTGTTTTACTTATCAACTTTTACATCATCGCTTTAGTCTGGATGCGAGTTCAAAACTAGATGTATTTACCCTTGTTTTTTACATTGGTCTAGCCTAAGTTTTGATTTCGATCTCTTCTGATGGAAAGCAGCGATTCGGTGAACTTTGTATTTTTACAAACTTCACCGCATAGGTACCTTTGTAAATATTATAAGTATTTTAATCTTTTTTTTTTCTAGGAACCAAAAACAGAACCGCGGAGCACAGCTTTTGTTGCATACAATTGGCTCTATTCTATAGTTTTTTCATTGTATATCTTAGTGTAAAAAGCTGTTGGTTTTCCTATCAATAAATATAAAATATAGATACGAATTATTATACTCATGTATGTCTTTGAAGTGAAAACTTATTTAGCCGCGTTAAGAGATTTTTGGTAGGGGCAAAACTTATGTGTTCACCTCACCGATATGCTAATGAGACGTAGTAGTCTTCATTTCTGTCGAAAGTCCGCATGACTGCATGACTGCCTATTTTGGTACCTCACATTATTTCACTATCGCAATTAGAGTACATGCCAAATTTTATGGTCTCTTTAAATGTAATGACAATTAAAAATAATTATGACCGAACAACAACAACAACGAACAACGAATTTGTGGAACACAAGTTCAAATATGAATGGAAAAATATATTTTTATCGTATCTTTGAACAAATTTACAAAACATAGAGCATCATCGCAATAGCATACTTTAAGCGTCGCGTCGTCAGGATGAAAGGTGAAACGTATTATTAAAGTTATATGATTATTTACGGGATATTTACCGTGGTAAGGTTGTGGAAGGAGCTCCCGATATTTCGGCGCAGTTACATGCACCATGTTCACGGGAAGACTGAATGAGGAAGACTGCATGTAACTGCGCCGAAATATCGGGAGCTCCTTCCACAACCTTACCACGGTAAATATCCCGTAAATAATCATATAACTTTAGTGAACAACCGTGATAGTTTAAAACAGTGTTTAAACGTATTATTGTTCTAATAAAGCGGTTATAAAATTGGACATGTATTTTACACAATTTGTGTTTTGAATTTTAAAATTACCAACACGATAAGCACAATTATTGATATTAACTATTATTCTGATAAGTTCATATATTCTAGCCACTTCAGGTAGTAGGTACATCATTGTTCTATTGCTATCTAGAAATTAAGCGGTTTTTGTTAAAGAATGAAGCTGATAATTATTGCTCGATAAGATAATGCTTATCATTTGATAAATCGTTAATGACCAACATTATTCTAAAATACTTAGCGATAAAATAAATAACTTGAAATATTTACATCTTGAATCACTAATGAAGGTTAATCATTTAGGTTCATTGTGCAATAATAATAAATCTAACAGCTTTTTCAAACTTCGACCTTGTGAAGCTGTAGTAAATATAGGTAGGTAAGAGTATGTCTAAAAACCAGAGTCACCGACATAGATATTAAAATTTGCAAGTTGAAGTGACAATGGGCAGGTCACATCGCTCAAAATACTGAAAACCGATGGGGAAGGAAGGTTCTTGAGTGAAGATCATGAACCGCACGACGCAGGCGACGTAATTAGGCCTCCTACTAGATGGACCGATGACATCGTGATAGTCACAAGCATCCAGTGGATGCAGATTGCAGGCTGTCGATCAGTGTGGTGTTTTAAGGGGGAGGACTGTGTTCAGCAGTGGACGTCTTTTAGCTGATGATGATGATGATACTTAACAAAGTAAACGATCATTCCAAAATAGTGAAACATAAGTTTAAAAAAACCCGATAACTGTATTTTTAGCGGATCAGACTTTGCCATAAACCTACACGGCACATGTTCGCCACTGATATGGTCGGTGGCCGTATTGCTCTGTGTGTTTAAAACTGTGGATCGCGACCACCTGGGGGTTCGCAATGCCTCTATAAGGGGTCACGGGGGTCACGAAGTCTCGGTAAAAGAAAAGAAAAGGTAAAAAAAAATAACTTTCGACTGGGTGAACCGACTTTGGTGATTCTTTTTTTTATTTGAAAGCTGGTGCTTCCCGTGTGGTCCCTTTTCAATTTGGTACACTGTCATTTTAATGAAGTCGGTTTTTTAAATTAATAATTATTTACTTCTTATTTCTTTGATTTTCTCGTGGGGAAGTCTTTTTTTCTTATCTTGACTTTACATGTGATGAGGTCAGTGTCTATGCCTAAACTTAGTGGAATTTATTTGACAACTAATTTATTTCATCATCATTATCAGCCTATAATGTTCCCACTGCTGGGTCGCAGGCCTTCTCTCGGAGAGAGGACGGGTTGTTATCCACCATGCTGGCCCAGTGCATGTTAGTGAATGTCTTATGTGTCTGATATGTCTTTGAACTTTGGACATTCTTGGTTATACCGGTTTCTTCATGATGGTAATTACATCGTTACACGCATCATTACTGTTGAGTAAATCTCAGCCCGATGCCTCGCTGATGTACGCGGCTACAAAACCCATCTACGCGCCCACTAAGGGCCATAACATTTAATAGCATTATACTTACCCATAACACAAATCTCGTCGTCTCGTTGAGAGATATTTTGGCATACTTATTACTTATCCACTTTATAATAATGGCATTTCTAAAATAACTTACAGCGCCCCACGATTTAACCTCTCTCTCTTACAGGAAACGTTTGTTTAGGTTAAAAAGTAGCATAATAATTATGTTAATCCAGAGTAGCTATTACCCCCCCCATACAGTTTATCGAAATCAATTCAGCCGTTCAGAAGTTGAGTGGGAACAAACTATATTTACGCATTAATGCACAAACTTTATAATATTTTGTATAACAAATATTAGTTTGATTTCATTTATTTTAGCATCATATGAATAGAATAATGCATTCCGGATTTATTTAAACAGTAATGAAATGTAATTATAATTTAATTATACTCATATTTTATTTATTATGGATATTTGTGTTTGATCGTTTGTTATTTTAAGTATTAAAGTTGAATCATTTTAGTTTTTATTGCTGTAATTATTTTCCGTGCATGGTTGCCTGGAAGAGATAGCTTAAAGCTACAATGCAGCCTATTAAAAACCTAGATAATTTTCCTTGTTTGTGTGGTCTTTTAATAAAGAGTTATCTTATCTTACTCTCTCATCGCATATCCAAAGTTACGAATAAATAATAATACTTACACAATTAAAACATTATTTAATAATACACGAGAAGCGTTGGGGAAGAAAGGTTCTTGTTCTTGAGTGGAGACCGCGAACCGGAAGACGCAGCGTAGGTAGGCTTCCCACTAGATGGACCGACGACATTGTGAGAGTCGCGGACATCCAGTGGATGCAGATGGCAGGATGTCGTTCAATGTGGAGGTTAAAGGAGGAGGCCTGTTCAGCAGTGAACGTCTTATGGCTGATGATGATGACATGAGAATAAATAATTTTATTATTGGTATAACGTAATAAACTACTGTTTCCTTTAGTGACTATATGCTGAGGTTACTTTTCGATGTTTTATTATGAGGTCCTCGGTGAGGGTTTCAAATTCATATAGTACGTTCTCCACTCCTCTACATTTTTCTTATACATACATAACCCCATACATACCTCCCCCTCCTCTCATTACTTCTGGGATATTCATCAACCCCCAATCAGATAAGTAACAAGGGCAAATACAAACTTATAACAAACGTTATAAAATAGCAAAATAAAAAATAACACCTAAAAATTGCTACTTAATTCTTAACGACGTCGTTATTAAGATAACAAATTCATTCCATATTTTTATTATAAACACCAGAACGAAAGAGTACGGACCAGAAAATACATAATCGAAAAATTTATATTCTCTCCGAATTCAGGTTTTAAAACCACTTTTCTAATTTAGCACATTGATTAAAAAGGTACACAATCAGAATTTTCTCCCTTTTAAAACATCTACTTAATTTAATCAAGCATTATTATAATTTTTTTTTTTTTTTTTTTTTTTTTTTACACACATGGTCATCTGACCCCAAACTAAGCAAAGCTTGTAATATGGCTGCCAGAGACTGATATACATACATATATATTTTTAAATACATACTTAAATAGATATTAACACCCAGACATAGAACAAACACAAATGTTCATCACACAAATGTTTGTCCTAGATGGGAATCGAACCCACGCCCCCAAGCACAGAAAGTAGGATCACTACCAACTGAGCCACCGAGGCAGTCGTTAGTTTTTATTTTGCGAACTTATCGCCAGATTATGCTACTATCGCATCATTTCCTCGCATAGATATGAATCAATAGATAAAAGGTAATAGTCATCAACTATATTAGTTTTGTGTACATGTTTTGAAAATTCGGTCGTGTTGATATTATTTCAGAGTCGATTTTAATTTTTAGTTAAGGTGGCGACAAATAGTTATTAGTGTCTGTGGGAATTTAATTCATGAACTGGTTGTTTCGGAACCATATGGTAAGTGGGCAATGAATGAACTCTATTGAAACTACAACAAAGAAAGTAGTGCCAATTACTTTAGGTATGCCATTGCCTACGTAAATACCTATACCAAAACCACAAAATGAAGGAAAGGAAACTCTTGATTAGCGTGGTGCTCACAACGTTTATCTTTCTCAGTAATGGTAAGTCAAAACTTTATTTATCACCTACATTACACTATATTTATTCTAGTTTTAACCCAGAATACATATAAGTACAAGTACAGAAGATTAGCGACTCTTGCTACGACACAATAAAGTACAATTCAGAACGTGCGAGCGCTAACTACCTGCAGCTATATCAACCTAGAAGTTGCCTCTCTGTCTATCGCGTAACTCTTGTTACGTTACCTCTGTCTATCGCGCGGCAGCGGGCACGGCAAGTCCGACAAGACGACTACTTGTAGCTTCATACCTAAAGTGTGAAGTACACCAGGGGTTTTAAGTACTACCTAACACTATCATATTGTATAATATTTACAAGGTTACATGTACCGGTGGTACTGCGCCGAAATATCATTATTTCATTATTTTAAACGCCCCAACACTGAAATCGCGCTTCAGTTCGTTTCGGATTAGTGCAGCCGTTCAGTGTAACCCTGTTAATTAAAATCAGAAAAATAAAATAAATTTTTATTTTATGTTTTCAGAATGTGAAATTGTAGATCACCCATGGGTACTACCGATATCCGATATAAGTATAAATGACACATTTGAAGTAGGAGAAATAGTTACCAGAAGAAGCACCACTAATATTGAAGGTTTGTTAATAACTTTATAAGTACTGATAAATTCTATTTTTTTTACGGCTAGTTATCTTTTTATCGATCAATCTATTAAGAAATTAAACTACTAAGATATTTTTAAACATATCAATCACTTTGGCTGTAATTGGTTTTTAATTAAGGACGGAATCGGACATTGAAATACCAATTAAAGCTTACTGCCCATCGCTTTTCAATTACATTTTCGTAACCTTGCCTATTTTTTTTACTTTTTTTCTCTCGCGATTTAAACTTGTAAGTATAATTAAAATTCCAGATCATTATGTTCCATTCCAATTTGCTTGCTTGTCCCCAAATGGGGGTCGTCTGATGTCAAAATAACCACGCCACAAAAAAGTCCGATCTGTTCTCAGAAATTTAATTTAGATGCTTGCTTTTAGGCATAATCAACGTCAATTATGGGGAAGCCACACTCGCTGGGCCTTACTTCGAATTGTCAATTGAAAACTCTGAACTAGTGGTGCGGACTACCCCTGCATTTGCACAGTATGAAGAAGTAGAAGTCGAGTCACGGGTGATTATCACGGTCGGTGTCAGCTGTACCGGAGGAGGTATTAGAACAGGACTAGTAAGTTTTATTATGGAATATGACGCGGTGTTCACAGTGTGTTTTTATGCTTAAATTACTCGCTTGAGTAAAAAACGAGACATGAAGCCGCGCGCGGGCACTTGCCTTGATAAAGACCGCTGAATGATGATGAAACTATGGTCTGAGTAAGTGGCTCAATTTTAAGTGAGTAATTTCCATATATTATAATCAAAATACTATCGAATTCACTATTTTGCATCTCTCTCTGTCTAGAATGTTTCTCTTATATAAAAATAGAGCCAAAAGTGATGTTTGCTGCCCCACACTACCTCCACAGCTGAAACGTGATGCGACGCTGGTTCATACCGCTGAAAGGAATGCTAACTTGTTTAACATACTCTTCTCAGTTTCCGCAATCTTGATATGAAAAAAACCAGTAGCTCGATAGTATTCCAGCCAAAGCACTAAAGTGCACTCTGGTGCGCCCATGCTTTTTCGTCTCTCTCTTGAAACTGGTCAAGTTCCAAAATCATGGAAGCTTGCAAACGTGCAACCTATGCCCAAAGAAGGTAGTCGTGCTGACACTGCCTATGGTTGAGTGCACAAAACTGCCCTTTAAGGAAGTCTTAGATTAAGTCAATTATATCAATCTCGTCATGTTCAATGTAACTAGGACTCGGGCATATCTGTTCTCTGGCAAAAGGAGGCCATTTAAACTGGCGTCTACTTTCCGGAATGTAACCTCACCAGTAAGTGACTGGCTTCAGCTCTTGGGCGTTATTCTGACGTCAAACCAACTTCGACTTCAGCTCCTATATTGATGATAGGGCTTAATTGGCTGCCAAAAAGCTGGGTATCCTCTCGAAAGTGCGACAGTACTTTACGGAACAGTTGCTTTTATTATAACTAGCTCAAATTTGGATAATGAATACTGCTCGTACCTTTGGGACGGATCAGCCAAGTACCAGATTGAGGCATTAGAATCCATTGAGAAATGGTGCCAAAAACCTCATCAGCAGCAAAGCCTATATAGTACAGACTAACCCTAGATTAGCCCTATAGAACATTATTGCAAAGTTGCTATGTATCGGGTTTTTTCGGCTACATTTTGGAGAGTGTGCATCTGCATGACCTAACTTCCTCCTGCCCATTTTTCTATAGAATGGCCAGGATCAAAATAGCCTATGTGTTAATCCATGATATAAGCAACCATGCCAAACTTCATTTAAATCCATTCAGATGATACAGAGTTGAGTGTGGACAAATACACAAACTTGTGCATTCATAATATTAGTTTGATTGAAAATCTTCGCCATGTTTTTAAACAAAACATATTTTTTTTTAGATGATCTGGGTAGATATAAATGACACAAACAATAATGCGCCGGAGTTTATACCGACAAATGAATTTGAGTTTATAGTCACACCACCCTTGCCTCCTGGCTTCCTGGTCACTGGGTGCTACAATGATGCTATTACCGTCAGGGACATCGATCTCACGACCTACAGGATCGACTTTGCGATTCAAGACAATCCATACTTTGAGATATTTTATGATGAGGCAGCTACAACAGTCAGTAAACAATTCGTAGCTCAGTTACGGACTAAAACGTTTATAAGATCTTTAAACGAACCTCTCACACTGACTATAAATGCGACGGTAAGTGAACAGAAAATTACACCGTAGTTATGTAAGTGTAATATTATATATGAAAGTGTAGACTATGAACAATGTCACTACTTCTAAATTGGCCAACTTATATTGAAGTTGGAAGTTTGCCGCCATTAAGTGGTTTCATTTTAATTTCAAGGAAGCTGTTAGTTGGGTTCGTATTCACATATAATTAAATGAAAGGTGAAGTACTAGCCACTAGCCACAGCACGTGTGAGGTTTCTTTGGAATTTTGGTTATAAATTTCACTATTTATAGGACGTCGACCGAACGCTTGACCGACCCCTAACGGCGACCGGTTTAGTCCGTATAGTGGCTGACACAGAATTTCAATATCCCGAAGAGCCTGTATTTTACCAAACATTATATTTGGCAAACTACACCGACGACCATCAATTAAACTTGTTGGAAACTATATCGCTACGACAAGGATTCGATGAATATGTTAACTTCACATTGGAAGGAGGTAACGTTGATCACACATTTAAATTCAAATTGGTTTTGAACAAACTATCCAGACCGATCTAACACACACCTTTTGATATAGGTATCTTTTATTCTCTATCCTAAATGTTGAAATGTTTTATTTCACTAATGAGTCATAAATATATCTTACGTGGTCTGTCATTCAGTCTGAAAACCACAATATAATTTTTACTTTACAAAGAACTTTAATGATACTCTATTTTACAGCATAAAACCTCGGAGATGTATGATCTAGTCTTGTCTTTTTTTATAGAATACTACGAGTATTTTAACGTGAGAACAGACAACAATCAAGTAACGATTGTAGTGGGAAACCCTCTGCCAAGAGACGTGTGGTTAGAGAGGCAAATTTTCCTTATAGTTAGGGCGGAAAGAGAGTTTACGAGCGGAGCTTCTACCACTGTTATAGTGCAATTACCTGAAGGTACCATGTATAAATTTTGTTGAGTTTATTGATTTACATAAATAGAGCCTAATACAAAATTTACAACAAAAAAAATCTAGTATGATATTAATACATATTTGGTTCGTTAATTTTTGTGCGTTGACCCGATTTCCATAGTAGGTATTAAATATCTTTAGAGAAATATAATAAAATTCATCTTAACTGTTACTGGTCTAAGAACCTAATATATTTTTATCTGGACCTACCTAGAAAAATCCTGGATGCATATATATAAAATAAAAGCGGCCAAGTTCGAGTCGAGCTCGTACACTGAGGGTTACCACTACATAAATTGTTAAATTTCTGTTTTCAGAAATTGAGTTGCAATTCGAGAGGGTTTTCTACGAAGGAGTAATATCAAATAATATTCTCGACCTAGCGCCTTTGGTTCTCAACCAGGGTTCCGAAGGTGTCATTGTGTCTGCCGTAGTTGTTGGAGGTAATATTAATGCATGTTTACTCACCTGTAGGTATACGTACTTGCTGTAGGTGTAGGTAAAGCAAACGGAGCAAAATTGTTACTTAATATAATTGTTCTTGAATGTATTCTGTTACTTAGGCGCTCGAACGAGGTGGCTAAACTTGGTGACGAGTATGTATGCGTGGAAACCTTTGGTCGTTTGTTTCCCGTGCTACCTACTACCATTCTTACTACTAGTAGTGTTACGGGTGATTCAATTATCTTTGTTTAATAACAAAGATAATTAAATCACCAATCGAACCGCAGATTAATAATTATTAAGTTATTAGATGAGTAATAAAAAAAATCCATATTACTACTTTCGAATTCCGATGGTAATATAACTTTTTGGTCAAAATGTCCCGTTAGCGGGGGAAAGTGTCGAATTAGGGAAAGAAGCGAACGAACCAAAATGTTGAATTAGAGAAAAGGTCGACCCGTTACTGGACCCCCGAAAACATCCCGAAAAAGTTAAACTCTGTTTTTCAACGCAGTCTCTTTTGACTGTCGCGTGTCTTGACAGGTAACATGTCAAATGAATATCGAAAAAAAAAACAATTGAAGTTTTCAAGTTAAAAAAGCAGAGTTGATAAGAACAAGACAGATGTCACCTCAAAAAAAATATGATGGATGTCAAAAATCCATTTTTTTTTATGTATGTAGCTTTAAGCACTGTGAGCTTTAAGAATGTGGATTTTTGCTATAAATAAAATATTGTCTATTGTCACCTTGACATCTGTCACTTTGACATCTAATCGTGTTTTGTGTTCCCCAATTTGGGTGGAGGATATTTTGGAGACAGGATATTTTTCGCTATCCGGTCTTTTTATATTTTGCATTACCATCAGAATACGAAATTAAAAATATTGTAATTTTTTATTTCTCCTCTAACAACTTACAACTGCGGTAGTAACAAGGATAGTCAAATTACCGCCAGATTAATATAAATAAGTTCAATAAAAGTCCTTTTCTTTTTGTCACACAAAGCCAGCTCCAAATAATAGATATTTTTCTTAAGAAATTCAAAATTCATAATTTTTTACTTAAAAGAAAGTAGCATTGTATGAACCACTGTCACTTGACTCCAGTCTGACCTTGAAAATTTCCTTGAAACAAGCTTCAGAAAAAACTTATGAAAAAGTTGGATTTCGTCTTCAACATACCATCAAACGCAAAACTCCTCTGAAGCTAAGTGAATTCACTGACAATGGCCAATTTTCCTTGAAACTTGAGTTCACAAACGAATTTAATCGAATATTCTTCACAATGAGTCATCAAATTCTCATTTGTGTTTTAACTTCTACTTTAATTAACTCTTGATCTGATTCGTTACGTTATTTGATGAATTACCTGTTTATTCCTTTCTTTATTTTCCAGAATACGAGTCTTATTTTACGGCTTCAGTTGAAGCAGATCTAGTTACAATAACAATGACGCCACTGATGGACGATGTTATTGACAACAAACACTTCATCTCGCTACAAGTAGTGGCTACCAGCGAGCGTAGCTCCGCGTCTACGGTAGTCAATCTCGAGATAATCAAAGAAGACAGAAATACTCCAGTGTTTAATAAGTCCATTTACAATGGGAATTATGATCCCGCTACAGGTTTAATTATAGAGAACATCGGTTTTGCACAGGGCTTTGATAACACGGTCACAGTCAACTTGACTGGAGGTAAATTTATTTATGGTTTATTTTTCTGTACTGGGTGAACTTAAATTTTATCTTCTATTTAATATTATCTTTACATCGACTACTATTTATCATATTAAATAGACCAAAACCTCATCTACATTAACTACACTAAAGAGGTAAATTTGTACCTATGTTTGTAGAAACAGCTACTGAATCGATCCTAAAAAAGTCGCCGATTGAAAGCTAACGAGCCTTGTTTGACATTGGGTATGTTTTGTTCACAAAGTGGGCAAGATCTATAGTTTGTAATAATATTAATCAGTACCAGAATTTTAAGTAAAACAAATTATTGTTTCCAATGCGTCTTTTTCACGGTACAAGTATCCTGCTTTAGTATGCGCACGTATGCTTGCATGTTTCTCCGCCTGTGCTAGGTACTTAGATGCATCGTGTGCAATACGCATAAGACTTCATAATAGACCTGCTCAGTAGATTCCAATATTGTGAACATTCCAAAAAAGTATTCTCCCCAGAGTATTGGTAATTATACGTCTGTGTCGTATTTGATATACTTTTTTACTATTTATTGAAGTTATAGCTACGCCTCGCTGTTTAACCTATGTACACTATCCCTTAGGAAACATACACATTCTGGGCTAAGAAATGCCACTCCATGCTCCATGTTGATCCATTGCTCTGATGCTGTGTGAAAGAGCACCTATTGATTTATTGTGTTTATTGTATTGTGTTGCTTGCGTTTGACCACCACCTTGACTGTTATTGAGTGATGATGGCTACGTAGTAGCTATACCTAGTCTGTGAATGATGCTGTCTTCGATGGAGCACGCTTGCATTGAAAAAATCGATTCACTCGCGACTTGAAGACACCTAGATTGTAACTAACGGGGAACACCCATTCAGGCATCGCATTCTACAGACCCGCAGTTCACACAGTAAAAGTGGAATCAAAGCACTTCGTACGGGTTTTCAGAATATCAAGTGTCGATTTTTTGCGTATATTTGTAATAAATATAGGAGAATGGAAAATTAGATGTTATGTTTGTTTTAGACTACGCGGACTACTTTCAAATCGCTGAAATTGGTCCAGTGATAACAATCACATCGTCGATAATACCTCCTGAAATGTTCAGTCAACAGAATATTTTAATAACTATAGAAGCAAGTAAACCTAGAACTGTTGGGGCCAACGCTGCAATACACGTCGCTCTGCCTGCAGGTAACATAGTACTATTTTAGTGTATACGTACTTCATCGTCATCAGCATATTTGCTGTTTATACACTACATACTATATACGTGGGACTCTGAAAATAATAATATCAGCTATTCCATGATAAAATTTCATTCGCACTCAAAGGACTGTATGGAACAGCTGATATTTTTTTCGCGATTTCAGGGATTGTCACAGTGTTTTTGTTTATAACGATGAGTACTAGACTTCCTTCAGACTCAGTACCTACAGCAAATTTATAACGTGAGATCAGACAAAAAGGGAGATATGATAAAATTGCGTGTGGGAACGCATCAGGTGGGTTACCATAATCTCAAAAACATTCTTATCTCGCTCTCTCGGCTAATGAGAGAGCAAGACAAAAGTAAATGTAAGGTTATTATAAGTATGTTTTCGAGATTATGGTAACTCACCAGGGGCCCGATTCTACTAAACCAATTGTTTTTGAATTGTTAATGAATTTTCTCAAAAATTGCCCTTTTGAAAGTTTTGGCATAGATAAAGTGTCAAAAGTGAAAAACAAAATTGTTTTTAAATTGTCAATGAATTGCCTCAAAATGTATTTTTTTACACTTTTTGTATAGATAGTGTCAAAAGTAAAAAAAAATGAGGCTGTTCATTAACAATTGAAAAACAATTGGTTTAGTAGAATCGGGGCCCTGGCCTAAAGCATCCGGTTTGATGCTTTTAGTTGTACTTTATACACGGCTTTACTGCCCTTTTTTAGCATGTTGACTATTAGTTAGTTAATTGGTGCAGCTGCAATTCTTTACGCAAATTACGCAAATATTATTATTATACTATTACGCAAAATGCGTAATAGTCATACTAACAGTTTTTGCGTTAAGCGAGTTAGCGTTATAGTGAAAAATGTGGGAGAAACATGAAGACATTTGAACGCGAACAATAACTGTACCGAGGCATATCTCCCTTGCATGTCTAATCTAAGCTTATAACCCTGTGAAAATGTGAATACTTACTCATACAAATTAACACCATTGTAGTTAGCCACTATAAACACAAACACGCATATGGCAGAGGTCGTGGATTAGAAATGGTAAATACCCAATACTGACGTAGGATTTCGAACAATTTCATATTGTTATCTTCATGATATCATGTAATAACCTACTGAAAGATAAATTGCATACAAGTACGCAAGTATATTTTTATACCAGACCTATAAAAATCACGATTACATCACTAACTGGACTTATAACTGCCGATTAACGCTGTAGATTAACTACATTCACACATAATATAAACAAATCTACAGGATATTCAACGAATGCGTTTATCACGTTATTTATGTAATAATTTAATAATGTAATTTAATTTAATATTATAAGTAGTTAGATAGATAATTGCGAACGAAAACCACAGCCTACTTTTAATCTACATCTGTTCATGTACCTATATTTTGAAGGTGTTTAAACTATGCAATTAACGGCGCCCAAAAATAAAAATATTATTTACTTGAATTTTTTTGAAGAAGACAAAACACTTCTAAGTACTAATTTATACCTTATTTAGGTGCAGAAAAACAAAGGTGGGTGAAAATATAGATATACAATGTACTTACTCATTTAATATTTTATATTTTTTTGCAGACAAAACGAATACAGGACAGACGCGATTTAAAAAGTCCACACAAAAAAATATTTTACTTAATCTTTTCCATAAAAAATAGCTAGAATCTTTCTTTGTTCTCGTATTTTACATATTTTTATCTATCTATCTTATCATGAGTAAAGTGTATTTATTAATATGCATTTTCTCTTCCTTAATCATGCTAATAATATTTTGTTTCGCTCTTAATTATAATATTTTGCTGCAAGTAGGTTCAGCTATCCTTTTTTCCTGCCCGCGGCCGTTAGCGCTACTTAGGGCTACTATCTATCCTTCACCTTGTTTTAACACTCGCTTACAGCTAGAGAATTGGAGTTTGAAGATTCTACTTACAGAGGATCTATAAAGGATGGTTTGTTATCATTGCAACCTATCATCCTGCATCAGGGCTACGAGGAAGGCGTGAGTTTTAGCCTCAGCGGTGGTAAGTAAATGTAAAATATATTTACGTAAAATGCAGCCCGATCTCAAGTCAGAGACTTTTAAAGAGATAACAAGAATTTATTTTCTTCAATTAAGTAATTTTTCTGAGCCCTATTTTGGGTCAGCTTCACTAGAAAGACGCTAATGACGCAACAAGAAGTCCAACAAACTTAAAACTTAGGCCAAACTTTTCTTTCGGACCATAAAATGGATTTGGTTGTAATTACCTACTATCGAGTCAGTAGGAACTATATTATTTTTAATACGAGCATGCCTTTTAAGTTCTTTTGCGTTTCCATATTTCCCGGCAATTTTGAATTTGGAACTGTTCTATATTCGAATTTGTTTAAATTTTGAATCTCAAAACAGTTAAAAGTATTAGAATTAATGCTATTGTTTAGTTACAGCGTCGACTGGAATCTGTCTGGTTACGTACGAAAATGAATCTTTCTAAGGAAAATGTTCATGCAATAATTTTCTACAATTTTAGAAGAGGCCTGACACGGCTTCAGTGTTTTGAAGAGCTAACATCTGTGTTCAGTGATGAAGCCCCATGTCTGCGGACTGTCGAACGCTAGTATTTAGAATTCCAGCGTGGACATACTCGTATCTACTAGTGTTAGTGAGAAATCTCGCGAAGGACGCCCAAAATTCGCCTTCACTGAAGATAACATCATTGCTGTGAGACAACTAATTCTCGAAGATCGTCATGTGACGTATCGAAAGATAGAGGCTCTATTAGGCATCTCGGGGACAACCATTCAGAAGATCTTGCATGAAGCGCTGGGTGTGAGAGGGGTAGTTTGCCGTTGGATACCGCATCTGCTTTCCGACGATCACAAGGCGGCCCGCGTCAGATGGTGTAAGAAAACTCTGCAAAGGTTCAACCGAGGAGAGTCAAATCACGTCTACGACATCATCAGTGGTGACGAATCTTAGATCTATGCCTACGATCCTGATTCCAAACAATAATCTGCAATCTGGATCTTTCAAGACGAGCCAAAGCCGACTAAAGTTGTTCGTTCTCGAAGCACTTCAAAGAAGTTGGTGGCCACGTTCGTTGGAAAAACCGGCCATGTTGCGACTATTGCACTTGAAGATCGTAGAACGGTTAACGCAGAGTGGTATACCACAGTTTGTTTACCACAAGTCATCGCCAAACTTCGAAAATCTAACTCAAAGCGACGCATCATCCTGCACCACGACAACGCAAGCTCACACAGCGCTCGTCAAACGATTGAGTATTTGAAGCAGGAAAAAGTAGAAATTCTTGACCATCCTCCATACAGTCCTGACCTAAGCCCTAACGATTTCTTTACATTTCCTAAAATTAAGAAAAGTCTTCGTGGTCAAAAGTTCCAGTCCGGTGAAGAAGCAGTCGACGCTTTCAAGTCAGCCATTTTGAACACCCCCACTTTAAAGTGGAATAAATGTTATAATAACTGGTTTGAGCGAATGGAAAAGTGTAAAAGCTACGTGGTGAATACTTTGAAAAACAATTAAAAGTACTATAAGGTTCTAGTTGTGTTTTTTCTTCAAACAACAAAACTTAAAAGGCATGCCTCGTATCATTCTCTAAAAAAGCTTGCCTTCTAAAAGGATTAACATAAATCTTAGTTTATGCCATAGGTGGCAAACAAGCACCACAAAGCATGCAAAACAAATTTACAAGCAAGCAAATATGGTGCAAGCATGGTGGCTCTACGCTAGTTTACTCCTCCTCCTTACTACAATCCGTTTTGTGCCATAGGTGGCAAACATGCAGACGGGCTGCCTGATGGTAAGCAGTCACCGTTGCCTATGGATACCTGTAACATCAGAGACATCATAAATATGTTGCCGACTCTTTAAGACTATTAACTCGCCTTTTTAAAAACCCCATGTTGTAGCTTCTAGGAAACACCGCGGAAGGTAGACCATTCCACATTTTGCAGATGTGCGGCAACAAAGGTCATGTGAATAGCACAGCGTGTGATTTCACCGATCTATTGGCAGCTCCACATTAGTGCCGTGAATTCACGCGCGAATTCACGGCATGAATTCACCACAAGTCGTGCCCTCCACATTCACGGGATGTTCACAGTCGTTCGTGAAACCCGCCGCGAAATGGACGTAGAAGCTGCTGCTGCATAACTTTGTTTACTGTGGCAACATATTACTATTTAGACGTCCAAAACAAGAAAGTTATTAAAAAGCGTTGGAAAAAAAGAAGATGGTAGATGACGTCCGTACGCCTTTATAGTCCGGAGTAAACAAGAAGTAAACTGGCGCGGGGCCGTGAATGTGGATGTGTACGCGTGAACGCCGCGCGAAGGGGGCGCGAACCCTTTGTCGCGGGACAAAATACCGACTCTGATCGGGGAACAGGCGTAAACGCGCGTGAACCCCGCGAAAACCCTCCACATTCACGTTCACACTTGTTTTCGGAGCTTCACGGCACTAATGTGAAGCCGCCATATGATATGCGGATGAGCTTTCAGTCGGTGTCGGCTAGTGCGATGATCAAACCGCGATGCTGGCATCAGATTAAACGGTTCTTCGGATCACTCCCCGTTGTAAATCGTTAATTGATAATATTAATCGTTTATGTACATTTCAGAATATTTTACGTATTTTACCACTCGAAACGAAGAAGGTCTAGTGACTATTGAGCTACTGAGCCCTTTGCCTGACACAGCTATCTCACTAAACAGTGTCATAATGCTGACCTTAACCGCATCTGGCTTTAACTCTATAACGACCACCACAAGTGTCCTCCTGGATATAATAAAAGAGGATACAACCACACCCGTGTTCAGCCAACCTATCTACTATGGAACGTATTCCGGAGGGGAAATTGTAATAGAATCCATTAATTTAGCACGGGGATTTGATAGCAACGTGTCGTTCAGAATTGACGGAGGTATATTATGTTTTTATTTTACAAGTCTGTCGTTGAAAGAATACCTTCTTGTGTTCAGTTGTGTAATTCATTAGTTATTCAGAACATTTTTAATTTGTGAATCTTTTTATTTATCTACATATGTTATTCAAATAAGAAATTTACTAGAATGTTAACTATTTTAGGACGGAAAAGTGTCGGAAAGGTTATCGTAGAAGAAAATAGAAGGTTTGCGGTACCTGATTCTGAATTTCAAAATTCAATAGTAATGAGTAAATTTTTATGTTTTATGTGTCTTTTTAGGTGAAATACACACTCATAACATACACGGAGAATGGGCACGGGCGCTCTCTTTAAAGCAACTTAACCTGATTGTGATTTTAATATGATACAAACATTATTTATACATTTTTATGTTTGGTATCTCACTAAAACAACATAATGGTTGAAATGACAACAGGTAGTCCGGTCAAATTAGACCAAAAATAAGAGTAAAGCTACCTAAATTCCCACCAAGCTGAAAATCAGTAATATTGTTTAAAATATGATTAAAAATCAAATTTGAAAGTACCCCATCTTTCCCCTGTATGTTTTTTTTTATTCAAGGTCAAAGGTCAAAAAAATGAGTGTCGCAATTTTCACCAGAACGGTAAGTTTTATTATAAAAAATTGTAGATCATAAAATTATCTCCAAAAAATGTATCAATACTTTTTTCTACGAGCCACTGTTTTTGAGATATAACGATTCACGATGGGGAACTTTAAAATTTTATTTTTAATCATATTTTAAACAATCTTACTGATTTTCGGCTTGGTGGGAATTTAGGTAGCTTCGAATGTCTAAACTGACCGGACTAAGGAGAAAGGAGAGCACGTGCGTCCGTGCGTTCTTTCTTATGATTGTGTCTTGCGCTTTAAATATTATTTTTAAGAGCTAACGAATCGAGTTAGAGTGATTACTATAACTTCTCTAATTCTAGCTCACGCTCAATATTTCGCTGTCAGTAACGACAACGTGAACAATGCTGTGATCACGTTGCAATTACCAATCCCAGAGGATGTGATTTTCAGCGACAAGGTCCTGCTATTCAACGTATTAGCTGACAAAGCGTTAACTGTGGGAGCAAACGCTGCTGTTTTAATTACATTCCCGACAGGTAAACACTTTTTACTACAAATTTTAATTCAAATCAACAAACCACCAGTACCATGCCACCCTATGTTCCATGAAGATACTTCTGTAAACGCTAAGCTGTAACTTTTAATTATTCATTTACCTTCATGCGAGGTTTGATGAAGGATTTTATAATTTGTTTAACTAAATTGCTTTAGATCTTTCATATATTTTTTTGAACCTTTGAAATTGAATCATGTGTGTTGCCCGAAACTTGATACAAACATCGCTTTTATTTTACCAGTTATACATGCTAAACCAGTCAGGGATAAAATTATGTTTTTTTTTTTCATTTCAATATGAGAGAAAAAGGTGGCAACAGTTTTACTGAGGACAATTTGAGTATAGTTCAGAAAATTTTACAAATTTCAAATCGACTTCACTGTGGGCATTTGTAAAAACATGTCATAAAAACAAAAATATTATGTCATAAAGCCTATTTTTTGCGTTACTTGTCCATCGAGGTGAAAAAGACAATTTCATTAAGCTCCATCCAGCATTTATATTGCTCTCTTAAAGTGCCGTAAAACTTGAATACCGTTTTAAGGGAGATCAAAACTTTATAGACGGAACTGTTGGTGTAGAATTTATTCTCGGAATTGTGCGTGGGCATTAAAACAATCTATAACTTTAATCTTCACCTTTAAAATACTTTCAGAACTTACCGATTCGGCTATCATGAGATTTTCCCGGCATACCTACGTTGGCACTTTGGAAGAAAATGAAATTCATGTAGAAGATATTGTACTAGATACTGGGTTTGCTCCCGGCACGGAATTCATATTTTCTGGAGGTAAGGAGCTTTTCACTGTAGCTTAACTACCTGAACCTTATGCTTATGCTGTACCTTATAAGGTAAAATTTGGAGGAATAATTTATTCAGTCAAAACAATTTCATTTGCAGATTACTCTGACTATTTCTCTTGGTCGAGTACAAACAATATTGTACAAATATCAAATTTAAGCACACTACCAGATGAAGTGTTAGAAGAAAACGACTTTATTGTGCTAGAAATGGAAGCTAGAAGACCAAGGGCAGTATCAGTGTGGACGAGCGTGGTCATTGAAATCGTTAAACAAGAACTTATTGCTCCTGTGTTTAACCAGGCGTATTATACAGGCGCTTACACTGAAGAGACTGGGTTAACGTTCGAAGAAACCATAAATCTCACCGAAGGATACGACGAAACAGTCACATTTGCATTGAACGGGGGTGAGTAGGTATAGGAAATTTATCCGAAATCGTAAATACAAAAAAACTCTATTTACTAAATAAAGGAACTTTTTTACCCGCGACGCAACGGAAAACGTACTTAAGTGCGTTTGGGGTGAGAGGTTTTGTTAGTACGTATGTGTGTTGTACTTCTATTACAATTTTTCTCCTAATCAAAAAACCCATCAAATTTCATTGCGGTGGTTCTTAGCTAAGTTTAAATAAAAGTAAAGCGGTTTTAAAAATATGAATGAGTTTTTTTATTAGCCACGTAGGTTTTCTTGTTATAAGAAATGTTTTATTTTTCAGAAGCTGAAGCATGGTTTTCAGTAGTGCAAGAAGGCAATTATGTGATTTTGATTTCACGTCTTCCTGTACCAGCAGAGGTTTTAGAGAACAACAATCAAATATTGTTCACAATTATCGCCAATAAGCCTAGCGCTAGAAGTGCACGTGCTGTGATATCTCTCGACTTGCCTAAAGGTAACGTGTAGCCAGAATGGTAACGAAAACGATGTATTTAGTATTGATTGTTTTTAAGTTGTACAAAAGTGTAAACAAACATGGCAAACTGATGACCATTATAGTTATGTCAGATATAATTTGGTCAATATTTTCATTTCCACATAGCTAGGTTAACTGGCCATGTAAGTTTATATATTTGAACAACTAAGCGAAACATCCGTATATCGAGACAAAAAAAAACGAAACCACATTTTCGGTGGTGAACTATATTTTATGGTTTTACAAAACTATGTATTTAGATTTCCGATGCCAAAAAGCTCAGGTGAGCTAGCTTTTGAGGGTTTACGACTGCATATATTTTAGACTAGCCGTCCGCCCCGGCTTCGCACGAGTGTAAGCTCGGCCTTCGGCCTCGCTACAAAATATAATATAGCCTATGTCACCCGGGGATAGTGTAGCTTCCCAACAGTGAAAGAATTTTTCAAATCAGTTCAGTAGTTTCGGAGCCTATTCATTACAAACATACAAACATACAAAAATAGGTACAAATCTTTCCTCTTTATAATATTAGTGTAGATAACAATCCTTTTAAAGATTTTTCAGACAGCTCGTTCAGATTTCAACAAGACTTCTACAAAGGTAGCCTTCAAAATGGCACCATAATTCTTAACGAAATCATTCTTGGAGATTACACAAGTGATGTCAATTACACATATACGGGAGGTATGTATTAATTTAAAACTTAAGATTCAAATACGACACTAAACGTTCATTATGAAAATAAATACTCTAGTTTCTTTCAGACTACATAAATTACTTCCAACTGACAAATCAAGAGGGAACATTTAGAATTGAATTGGATACTCAATTACCTAATGAAGTATTGGAAGAAACAAAAGTATTCGTCTTCACGTTGGAAGCACATAACACGGTTATTAGAACGCATACAGTAATAATTATTGAAAACGTAAGAGCTCCACAGGAGACCCAACAAATTGAGTTTGAGAGACCATATTATATTGGATCATATTCGACGGTAGAAAACCTGCAATTTGACACTGAAATAAGACTAGCCTTCGAAACAAATCAAACCGTAATATTTGATTTAGAAGGAGGTATGATTTCACAAAAACTATTCATTAAATCTGCTTATTCAATGAAGGCCTTTGAAGCATTCCAGCCTCCACTGACGCTTTAGAATACAAGAAGATGGACTAATGAAAATTTTACATTTCATGTATGGCGGGAAATTAAAATTTCAAACAGTTTTTTTGTTAAACACTGTTTTAAACTATCACGGTTGTTCACTAAAGTTATATGATTATTTACGGGAAGACTGTCAGTCTTCCCGTGAACATGGTGCATGTAACTGCGCCGAAATATTGGGAGCTCCTTCCACAACCTTAGCACGGTAAATATGCCGTAAATGATCATATAACTTTAGTTTTTTTTTTGTTCTTGTAGCTAGGCCGGTTAACTATTGTAAACGATCACGATGTTTGCGAAAATTGACTATTATTCTTTACAAACTTACGTAAAGCTATTTATCTCTAATGCACATTATTACATACATTTGCGAATAAACAAATTTTTGCTGTTTCAAACAGTTTATTGCCTAATATAGTGAGTTACTGATTAATAGCTGTACAGGATAATGTAAAGAACAACCAACAATTTTCACAAACACTGTGTCTATTCACAATAATTACGTGGCCTAAGCTAAAAAACTGTTTGAAATTTTAATTTCCCGCCAAACATGAAACGTATCACATTAAGGTCCTAACAAAAAAACCTTTTAGAGTAAGGTAAGAGAAAAAAATTCACTAATATGATATATATGATGGCACATGTTTTTAGAGGACGCTACCTGGTTTGGTTTGGAGCCGAATGGCAACACAGTCACAGTGACGTTGACCAGTCCGATTCCAGCAGCTGTAATAGCAAACAACCAACAGCTAGTCTTCGTAGTAACTGCGCAGAACCCTAGCAGTGGAACAGCGAGAGCGAGTGTCGTTATTTCTCTCGTCGATAGTAAGTACATTGTAAATTACCTGATATGTTTCAGACATGCGATCGTTTTATTTCGATTGCAAGTCTTTGAACTCATAAATTTTTACAGCTTTCCCAGAAGGATCAGACATGCTTGGATTCAACCGTGTCACTTATCTCGGCTCCATCGAGAACAACCAGGCAACCATCCCAACGATCACTCTCAGCGAGGGATTCACAGAAAACGTTGAATTCACTCTGCACGGAGGTGAGATATAGTCAGCATGATCTCCAGTTAGTTACTACTAAGCTCTTACAAATGATAGCACTGTTTTGTTCCAATGGTGGATTTCTGTGTTTGTGACGTCTCGTTTTGCTTTCAGAACTGCAAAGTTACTTTAGACTGTCAGCACAAGGAGCTGTTGTCTCAGTAACGCTGCAGGATGTCATCCCAGAAGAGTTGATACCCGCAAACCGATTAATTGTTCTGTACATACAAGCGTCAGCACCGCAAACACTAACTGCATATGCCACGATCGTGCTTGAGAATATTGTAGACGTCGATGTCCGTCCAGTTGTCGAGCTCATCTTCGCCCAAACATTCTACACTGGATCATACGCCACGGCCACAAGCCTCTCGTTCCCAACTGCAATATCACTGTCACAAGGCTACGATTCCAACGTTGAGTTTGCACTTGAAGGCGGTAAGTATCTCTTTCATCGAATAAAAATAAGTCCATGAAACTGCTAGTGGAGTATTACAACGCATTGATTTTCCTGCAGACGATGCTGACTGGTTCGGTTTGGTGACGAACTCCAATTCAGTCATAGTGACGTTGATCAGCCCAATTCCAGCTGCTGTGATAGCAAACAACCAACAACTAGTCTTTGTTGTCACTGCGCAGAGCCCCGGTACCGCAACAGCGAGAGCTACTGTCCGGATTTCTCTCGTAGATTGTGAGTACATTGCTTATACCAATATGTTTGAGATATACGATCGTGTTCATTTTGATTGCAATATATTAAAGTCACAAACATTCACAGCGTTCCCAGAAGGGTCAGACATGCTTGGATTCGACCGTGTCACTTATCTCGGCTCCATCGAGAACAACCAGGCAACCATCCCAACGATCACTCTCAGCGAGGGATTCACAGAAGGCGTTGAGTTCACTCTGCACGGAGGTGAGATATAGTCAGGCATGACTTTCAGGAAGTTACAACTAAGCTCTCGCAAATGATAGCGCTGTTTTGTTCCAATGGCGGATTTCTGTGTTTGTGACGTCTAGTTTTGATTTCAGAACTGGAAAGTTACTTCAGACTGTCACCACAAGGAGCCGTTGTCACAGTAATGCTGCAGGATGTCATCCCAGAAGAATTGATACCCGCAAACCGATTAATTGTTCTGTACATACAAGCGTCAGCACCGCAAACACTAACTGCATATGCCACGATCGTGCTTGAGAATATTGTAGACGTCGATGTCCGTCCAGTTGTCGAGCTCATCTTCGCCCAAACATTCTACACTGGATCATACGCCACGGCCACAGGCCTCTCGTTCCCGACTGCAATATCACTGTCCCAAGGCTACGATTCCGATGTTGAGTTTGCACTTGAAGGCGGTAAGTGTCTCTTTCATCGAATAAAAATAAGTCCATGAAACTGCTAATAGAGTATTACAATGCATTGTTTTTCCTACAGACGATGCTGACTGGTTTGGTTTGGTGACGAACTCCAATTCAGTCATAGTGACGTTGATCAGCCCAATTCCAGCTGCTGTGATAGCAAACAACCAACAACTAGTCTTTGTTGTCACTGCGCAGAGCCCCGGTAGCGCAACAGCGAGAGCTACTGTCCAGATTTCTCTCGTAGATTGTGAGTACATTACTTATACCAATATGCTTCAGATATACGATCGTGTTCATTTTGATTGCAATATATTAAAGTCACAAACATTCACAGCGTTCCCAGAAGGGTCAGACATGCTTGGATTCGACCGTGTCACTTATCTCGGCTCCATCGAGAACAACCAGGCAACCATCCCAACGATCACTCTCAGCGAGGGATTCACAGAAGGCGTTGAGTTCACTCTGCACGGAGGTGAGATATAGTCAGCATGACTTTCAGGAAGTTACAACTAAGCTCTCGCAAATGATAGCGCTGTTTTGTTCCAATGGCGGATTTCTGTGTTTGTGACGTCTAGTTTTGATTTCAGAACTGGAAAGTTACTTCAGACTGTCACCACAAGGAGCCGTTGTCACAGTAATGCTGCAGGATGTCATCCCAGAAGAATTGATACCCGCAAACCGATTAATTGTTCTGTACATACAAGCGTCAGCACCGCAAACACTAACTGCATATGCCACGATCGTGCTTGAGAATATTGTAGACGTCGATGTCCGTCCAGTTGTCGAGCTCATCTTCGCCCAAACATTCTACACTGGATCATACGCCACGGCCACAGGCCTCTCGTTCCCGACTGCAATATCACTGTCCCAAGGCTACGATTCCGATGTTGAGTTTGCACTTGAAGGCGGTAAGTGTCTCTTTCATCGAATAAAAATAAGTCCATGAAACTGCTAATAGAGTATTACAATGCATTGTTTTTCCTACAGACGATGCTGACTGGTTTGGTTTGGTGACGAACTCCAATTCAGTCATAGTGACGTTGATCAGCCCAATTCCAGCTGCTGTGATAGCAAACAACCAACAACTAGTCTTTGTTGTCACTGCGCAGAGCCCCGGTAGCGCAACAGCGAGAGCTACTGTCCAGATTTCTCTCGTAGATTGTGAGTACATTACTTATACCAATATGCTTCAGATATACGATCGTGTTCATTTTGATTGCAATATATTAAAGTCACAAACATTCACAGCGTTCCCAGAAGGGTCAGACATGCTTGGATTCGACCGTGTCACTTATCTCGGCTCCATCGAGAACAACCAGGCAACCATCCCAACGATCACTCTCAGCGAGGGATTCACAGAAGGCGTTGAGTTCACTCTGCACGGAGGTGAGATATAGTCAGCATGACTTTCAGGAAGTTACAACTAAGCTCTCGCAAATGATAGAGCTGTTTTGTTCCAATGGCGGATTTCTGTGTTTGTGACGTCTAGTTTTGATTTCAGAACTGGAAAGTTACTTCAGACTGTCACCACAAGGAGCCGTTGTCACAGTAATGCTGCAGGATGTCATCCCAGAAGAATTGATACCCGCAAACCGATTAATTGTTCTGTACATACAAGCGTCAGCACCGCAAACACTAACTGCATATGCCACGATCGTGCTTGAGAATATTGTAGACGTCGATGTCCGTCCAGTTGTCGAGCTCATCTTCGCCCAAACATTCTACACTGGATCATACGCCACGGCCACAGGCCTCTCGTTCCCGACTGCAATATCACTGTCCCAAGGCTACGATTCCGATGTTGAGTTTGCACTTGAAGGCGGTAAGTGTCTCTTTCATCGAATAAAAATAAGTCCATGAAACTGCTAATAGAGTATTACAATGCATTGTTTTTCCTACAGACGATGCTGACTGGTTTGGTTTGGTGACGAACTCCAATTCAGTAATAGTGACGTTGATCAGCCCAATTCCAGCTGCTGTGATAGCAAACAACCAACAACTAGTCTTTGTTGTCACTGCGCAGAGCCCCGGTAGCGCAACAGCGAGAGCTACTGTCCAGATTTCTCTCGTAGATTGTGAGTACATTACTTATACCAATATGCTCCAGATATACGATCGTGTTCATTTTGATTGCAATATATTAAAGTCACAAACATTCACAGCGTTCCCAGAAGGGTCAGACATGCTTGGATTCGACCGTGTCACTTATCTTGGCTCCATCGAGAACAACCAGGCAACCATCCCAACGATCACTCTCAGCGAGGGATTCACAGAAGGCGTTGAGTTCACTCTGCACGGAGGTGAGATATAGTCAGCATGACTTTCAGGAAGTTACAACTAAGCTCTCGCAAATGATAGCGCTGTTTTGTTCCAATGGCGGATTTCTGTGTTTGTGACGTCTAGTTTTGATTTCAGAACTGGAAAGTTACTTCAGACTGTCACCACAAGGAGCCGTTGTCACAGTAATGCTGCAGGATGTCATCCCAGAAGAATTGATACCCGCAAACCGATTAATTGTTCTGTACATACAAGCGTCAGCACCGCAAACACTAACTGCATATGCCACGATCGTGCTTGAGAATATTGTAGACGTCGATGTCCGTCCAGTTGTCGAGCTCATCTTCGCCCAAACATTCTACACTGGATCATACGCCACGGCCACAGGCCTCTCGTTCCCGACTGCAATATCACTGTCCCAAGGCTACGATTCCGATGTTGAGTTTGCACTTGAAGGCGGTAAGTGTCTCTTTCATCGAATAAAAATAAGTCCATGAAACTGCTAATAGAGTATTACAATGCATTGTTTTTCCTACAGACGATGCTGACTGGTTTGGTTTGGTGACGAACTCCAATTCAGTAATAGTGACGTTGATCAGCCCAATTCCAGCTGCTGTGATAGCAAACAACCAACAACTAGTCTTTGTTGTCACTGCGCAGAGCCCCGGTAGCGCAACAGCGAGAGCTACTGTCCAGATTTCTCTCGTAGATTGTGAGTACATTACTTATACCAATATGCTTCAGATATACGATCGTGTTCATTTTGATTGCAATATATTAAAGTCACAAACATTCACAGCGTTCCCAGAAGGGTCAGACATGCTTGGATTCGACCGTGTCACTTATCTCGGCTCCATCGAGAACAACCAGGCAACCATCCCAACGATCACTCTCAGCGAGGGATTCACAGAAGGCGTTGAGTTCACTCTGCACGGAGGTGAGATATAGTCAGCATGACTTTCAGGAAGTTACAACTAAGCTCTCGCAAATGATAGCGCTGTTTTGTTCCAATGGCGGATTTCTGTGTTTGTGACGTCTAGTTTTGATTTCAGAACTGGAAAGTTACTTCAGACTGTCACCACAAGGAGCCGTTGTCACAGTAATGCTGCAGGATGTCATCCCAGAAGAATTGATACCCGCAAACCGATTAATTGTTCTGTACATACAAGCGTCAGCACCGCAAACACTAACTGCATATGCCACGATCGTGCTTGAGAATATTGTAGACGTCGATGTCCGTCCAGTTGTCGAGCTCATCTTCGCCCAAACATTCTACACTGGATCATACGCCACGGCCACAGGCCTCTCGTTCCCGACTGCAATATCACTGTCCCAAGGCTACGATTCCGATGTTGAGTTTGCACTTGAAGGCGGTAAGTGTCTCTTTCATCGAATAAAAATAAGTCCATGAAACTGCTAATAGAGTATTACAATGCATTGTTTTTCCTACAGACGATGCTGACTGGTTTGGTTTGGTGACGAACTCCAATTCAGTCATAGTGACGTTGATCAGCCCAATTCCAGCTGCTGTGATAGCAAACAACCAACAACTAGTCTTTGTTGTCACTGCGCAGAGCCCCGGTAGCGCAACAGCGAGAGCTACTGTCCAGATTTCTCTCGTAGATTGTGAGTACATTACTTATACCAATATGCTTCAGATATACGATCGTGTTCATTTTGATTGCAATATATTAAAGTCACAAACATTCACAGCGTTCCCAGAAGGGTCAGACATGCTTGGATTCGACCGTGTCACTTATCTCGGCTCCATCGAGAACAACCAGGCAACCATCCCAACGATCACTCTCAGCGAGGGATTCACAGAAAGCGTTGAGTTCACTCTGCACGGAGGTGAGATATAGTCAGCATGACTTTCAGGAAGTTACAACTAAGCTCTCGCAAATGATAGAGCTGTTTTGTTCCAATGGCGGATTTCTGTGTTTGTGACGTCTAGTTTTGATTTCAGAACTGGAAAGTTACTTCAGACTGTCACCACAAGGAGCCGTTGTCACAGTAATGCTGCAGGATGTCATCCCAGAAGAATTGATACCCGCAAACCGATTAATTGTTCTGTACATACAAGCGTCAGCACCGCAAACACTAACTGCATATGCCACGATCGTGCTTGAGAATATTGTAGACGTCGATGTCCGTCCAGTTGTCGAGCTCATCTTCGCCCAAACATTCTACACTGGATCATACGCCACGGCCACAGGCCTCTCGTTCCCGACTGCAATATCACTGTCCCAAGGCTACGATTCCGATGTTGAGTTTGCACTTGAAGGCGGTAAGTGTCTCTTTCATCGAATAAAAATAAGTCCATGAAACTGCTAATAGAGTATTACAATGCATTGTTTTTCCTACAGACGATGCTGACTGGTTTGGTTTGGTGACGAACTCCAATTCAGTAATAGTGACGTTGATCAGCCCAATTCCAGCTGCTGTGATAGCAAACAACCAACAACTAGTCTTTGTTGTCACTGCGCAGAGCCCCGGTAGCGCAACAGCGAGAGCTACTGTCCAGATTTCTCTCGTAGATTGTGAGTACATTACTTATACCAATATGCTCCAGATATACGATCGTGTTCATTTTGATTGCAATATATTAAAGTCACAAACATTCACAGCGTTCCCAGAAGGGTCAGACATGCTTGGATTCGACCGTGTCACTTATCTTGGCTCCATCGAGAACAACCAGGCAACCATCCCAACGATCACTCTCAGCGAGGGATTCACAGAAGGCGTTGAGTTCACTCTGCACGGAGGTGAGATATAGTCAGCATGACTTTCAGGAAGTTACAACTAAGCTCTCGCAAATGATAGCGCTGTTTTGTTCCAATGGCGGATTTCTGTGTTTGTGACGTCTAGTTTTGATTTCAGAACTGGAAAGTTACTTCAGACTGTCACCACAAGGAGCCGTTGTCACAGTAATGCTGCAGGATGTCATCCCAGAAGAATTGATACCCGCAAACCGATTAATTGTTCTGTACATACAAGCGTCAGCACCGCAAACACTAACTGCATATGCCACGATCGTGCTTGAGAATATTGTAGACGTCGATGTCCGTCCAGTTGTCGAGCTCATCTTCGCCCAAACATTCTACACTGGATCATACGCCACGGCCACAGGCCTCTCGTTCCCGACTGCAATATCACTGTCCCAAGGCTACGATTCCGATGTTGAGTTTGCACTTGAAGGCGGTAAGTGTCTCTTTCATCGAATAAAAATAAGTCCATGAAACTGCTAATAGAGTATTACAATGCATTGTTTTTCCTACAGACGATGCTGACTGGTTTGGTTTGGTGACGAACTCCAATTCAGTAATAGTGACGTTGATCAGCCCAATTCCAGCTGCTGTGATAGCAAACAACCAACAACTAGTCTTTGTTGTCACTGCGCAGAGCCCCGGTAGCGCAACATCGAGAGCTACTGTCCGGATTTCTCTCGTAGATTGTGAGTACATTGCTTATACCAATATGCTCCAGATATACGATCGTGTTCATTTTGATTGCAATATATTAAAGTCACAAACATTCACAGCGTTCCCAGAAGGGTCAGACATGCTTGGATTCGACCGTGTCACTTATCTTGGCTCCATCGAGAACAACCAGGCAACCATCCCAACGATCACTCTCAGCGAGGGATTCACAGAAGGCGTTGAGTTCACTCTGCACGGAGGTGAGATATAGTCAGCATGACTTTCAGGAAGTTACAACTAAGCTCTCGCAAATGATAGCGCTGTTTTGTTCCAATGGCGGATTTCTGTGTTTGTGACGTCTAGTTTTGATTTCAGAACTGGAAAGTTACTTCAGACTGTCACCACAAGGAGCCGTTGTCACAGTAATGCTGCAGGATGTCATCCCAGAAGAATTGATACCCGCAAACCGATTAATTGTTCTGTACATACAAGCGTCAGCACCGCAAACACTAACTGCATATGCCACGATCGTGCTTGAGAATATTGTAGACGTCGATGTCCGTCCAGTTGTCGAGCTCATCTTCGCCCAAACATTCTACACTGGATCATACGCCACGGCCACAGGCCTCTCGTTCCCGACTGCAATATCACTGTCCCAAGGCTACGATTCCGATGTTGAGTTTGCACTTGAAGGCGGTAAGTGTCTCTTTCATCGAATAAAAATAAGTCCATGAAACTGCTAATAGAGTATTACAATGCATTGTTTTTCCTACAGACGATGCTGACTGGTTTGGTTTGGTGACGAACTCCAATTCAGTCATAGTGACGTTGATCAGCCCAATTCCAGCTGCTGTGATAGCAAACAACCAACAACTAGTCTTTGTTGTCACTGCGCAGAGCCCCGGTAGCGCAACAGCGAGAGCTACTGTCCAGATTTCTCTCGTAGATTGTGAGTACATTACTTATACCAATATACTCCAGATATACGATCGTGTTCATTTTGATTGCAATATATTAAAGTCACAAACATTCACAGCGTTCCCAGAAGGGTCAGACATGCTTGGATTCGACCGTGTCACTTATCTCGGCTCCATCGAGAACAACCAGGCAACCATCCCAACGATCACTCTCAGCGAGGGATTCACAGAAGGCGTTGAGTTCACTCTGCACGGAGGTGAGATATAGTCAGCATGACTTTCAGGAAGTTACAACTAAGCTCTCGCAAATGATAGCGCTGTTTTGTTCCAATGGCGGATTTCTGTGTTTGTGACGTCTAGTTTTGATTTCAGAACTGGAAAGTTACTTCAGACTGTCACCACAAGGAGCCGTTGTCACAGTAATGCTGCAGGATGTCATCCCAGAAGAATTGATACCCGCAAACCGATTAATTGTTCTGTACATACAAGCGTCAGCACCGCAAACACTAACTGCATATGCCACGATCGTGCTTGAGAATATTGTAGACGTCGATGTCCGTCCAGTTGTCGAGCTCATCTTCGCCCAAACATTCTACACTGGATCATACGCCACGGCCACAGGCCTCTCGTTCCCGACTGCAATATCATTGTCCCAAGGCTACGATTCCGATGTTGAGTTTGCACTTGAAGGCGGTAAGTGTCTCTTTCATCGAATAAAAATAAGTCCATGAAACTGCTAATAGAGTATTACAATGCATTGTTTTTCCTACAGACGATGCTGACTGGTTTGGTTTGGTGACGAACTCCAATTCAGTAATAGTGACGTTGATCAGCCCAATTCCAGCTGCTGTGATAGCAAACAACCAACAACTAGTCTTTGTTGTCACTGCGCAGAGCCCCGGTAGCGCAACAGCGAGAGCTACTGTCCGGATTTCTCTCGTAGATTGTGAGTACATTGCTTATACCAACATGCTCCAGATATACGATCGTGTTCATTTTGATTGCAATATATTAAAGTCACAAACATTCACAGCGTTCCCAGAAGGTTCAGACATGCTTGGATTCGACCGTGTCACTTATCTCGGCTCCATCGAGAACCACCAGGCAACCATCCCAACGATCACTCTCAGCGAGGGATTCACAGAAGGCGTTGAGTTCACTCTGCACGGAGGTGAGATATAGTCAGCATGACCTTCAGGAAGTTACAACTAAGCTCTCGCAAATGATAGCGCTGTTTTGTTCCAATGGCGGATTTCTGTGTTTGTGACGTCTCGTTTTGCTTTCAGAACTGGAAAGTTACTTCAGACTGTCACCACAAGGAGCCGTTGTCACAGTAACGCTGCAGGGTGTCATCCCAGAAGAATTGATACCCGCAAACCGATTAATTGTTCTGTACATACAAGCGTCAGCACCGCAAACACTAACTGCATATGCCACGATCGTGCTTGAGAATATTGTAGACGTCGATGTCCGTCCAGTTGTCGAGCTCATCTTCGCCCAAACATTCTACACTGGATCATACGCCATGGCCACAGGCCTCTCGTTTCCGACTGCAATATCACTGTCCCAAGGCTACGATTCCAATGTTGAGTTTTCACTTGAAGGCGGTAAGTGTCTCTTTCATCGAATAAAAATAAGTCCATGAAACTGCTAAAGGAGTTTTACAACGCATTGTTTTTCCTACAGACGATGCTGACTGGTTCGGTTTGGAGACCAACTCCAATTCAGTCATAGTGACGTTGATTAGCCCAATTCCAGCTGCTGTGATAGCAAACAACCAACAACTAGTCTTTGTTGTTACTGCGCAGAGCCCCGGTAGCGCAACAGCGAGAGCTGCTGTCCAGATTTCCCTCGTAGATTGTGAGTACATTGCTTATACCAATGTGCTCTAGACATTCGATCTATTGCTATGATTGCGTAACTGAGAGCGTAAGCTATACCTGTTTTTTATTATTTTATTATTAATATTTTGTATGTTTATTAACTTTACCTTGTTTAGTTGATTACATAACATTCCAAACAAGCAAGATATGATAATACTTGTTGTTATAAATCACAAGTTATTTCTTCCTGGCTTGATGCAATTTCTTTTTGTATGTTATTTTTAAATTAATAACCTTTATAGATTTAAGTCGGCTGTGGTTTTCGATTGGATAGATTTTTTTGCGTAGGATTTAACATGTTTGAAATGAGGTATGAATGCATACCTAGTATTACTTTTAATTTACTTTCAATATTGCAGATTTGCAGCCAGTGTCAGATGTAACATTTGAGAAAGTTCTCTACGAAGGATTCCTCCATAACAGTGTTGTTAATCATGAAACTATTAGTGTCATTGGATTCTCCGGTTTGACTATCGAGCTACACGGAGGTGAAGTTTTTTTTGAGGATTTTTTATAACTATTATTTCTTTTTATGCACGTTTCTAGGGACTCTCAAATGTCCGGTACATTCTAGAGGCATCAGTGGGGTTGAAACCAACACCAAGAGGAATTACAATTATTTATTTGATCGTGTATAAAATGGAATATAAAACTCCTGTACAGGATAGGATTGAAAAGTTCTGGGCTATTCTGGTGAGTTCTTGATGGTGTTGAGCTGGTCTATGGTATGAGGTACGCCACCCGCCAACTATGCCTCATGTCAAAATATTGTGGCTGGTGATGACTTGCCATTTGCTTAATGGCGCTAATATAATTATGGCAGCCTGTATGGGGGCACCCCATAAAGGCTGCCCTATAATGGCGCCAGAGGAGCAATATTGGCAACGTGTCGAGACAGAATTTATCAAAGTATCAGGAAATAAGAGTAAACTGAAAATACCTCACCTATTTTTGGCAGGTACTTAGAGCATTTTCTTCAATTTTCTATTTTTTTGCAGAATACTCCTCCTCGTTTGTGGCTGGACTGTCAAACGACATAGTCACAGTATCTGCTTCCAGCTCTTTCACCTTACCCAGGGACGTTACTCATGTGGCTTTGGAGCTCCGTGCTGGAACCGCGTCAGCTGTGCTTGTACTTAACGTTTTACAAACAGGTATGTACAACATAAATGATTATGATACACGTTAATGAAAGTTAATTATATTAGTTCGTAATTTGGCTGTATTTGAGGGACCAAAAATTGTTAAATTTTAAGAAAACCTAAAGGTGAAGAAGATAGGGATGAATCGGGTTTATTGAATTTCACCCATTTCCCGTAAAGTTGTTTTTGTTTGTTTTTGGAAATAAATATATTGATCTTCAGATCGATTGGTATTGGATTAATCAGCTTAACAAAACTGTACTTAAATGTGAAAATTAGAGCGTAGACTAAATTTAGAACGCTCTGTACGGATATTAAAATTATGGTCTTCCCATTAGTTTTATCATTTATACCAAGTTTTAGGTACCGATAACAAAAAATCAACAACAGAATACAATAACACTTTATTAACACCACAAAAAGAACAATACCTATTCAGAATATTAACATGTGAGTTACTTGTTTATGAAATGAAATGAAATAGTTTGTTGTCCAGATTTGCATCCATAGCTTATAAAAATTAGAATAAGAAAATTATACTACTCATTATAATTATTATAGACGCCATTGCTTACAAATTTTTGACACGTAATTAAAATTAGTTAAAGTTATAGTTTTTTGCTATTATAAACTAACTTTCTGTAGAAATAAGGGGTTTTACTTGTACATCAGGCGGACCGCTGCATGCTTGCCGTTCGTTATATAAAAAATACATAGTATAGGTATGCGCATGATCTAATAAAACAAGGTCTGGCAATCCGGGAGTGACACATGACTTCACTGTCCAGTTGCCACTTCACTGCAACAAAGTAAAAATGATAAATTAAATACAAAGAATATTTCAATTGTCATTTTGTTTGTCCGCTGAAGCAAAGCAACTTAATTCACGTCGAACACGAATTTAATATATTTAATATAATTATTATTTATATCACAATCACACCGTTTTATCGGATTCGGGTAATACACGGAGATTGCGGAGTTATGATTTATGTTACTGGTAACACAGCGTCGATGATGTAGGCTTGTGTCACTTTGTGTCTCGGAATGCCATACCAGCCGGTCTATTCTGCAAGTTAAGTGAACGCGCAAGTGAAGTGATAAGCTAAGTGAACGTGTATTTTTCTTGTCGATTACTATAGAGAAATATCAAAATGTCGAGTGATCACCTTACCCTTATAATTCGATGTTTTGACATTTATCTGCAGAAATAAGCAAGAAAAAATCAGATTCACTTAGCTTATCACTTCACTTGCGCGTTCACTTAGCTTGCAGAATAGACATGCTGGTGGTGAAGTATATTATTACAATATGCGTAAAATCTTTGTGGAATAGTTTTTGTTTTTAGGTAATATGCATACGAAAGAAGTGTATTCTAAGGTTAAGAATTATTTTTCCTGTGTTGTTTCCTTCAGATGGCCCAGCTGCACCAACTGTAACGTTTACTTCCCCATCCTACGACGTTCGCGTCGACATCTCTCAGAGGGGCCTGGTGGGACAAGTGCTAGCAACAGCTGACAACGACGAAAGTGTCATTTACTCCTTACAGTTGGATAACGGTTAGTAAATAACCATAAACAATAATCACCACCAAAACCAATAATCAAAACCATGTTTCGCTGTCAATTATAACATACCTTTTGATCTTATTCCTGCGTCGGACTTCGACTACCGCACATCCTGACACCGTAAAAAAGCTCACCCCCACATCTAGCAGAGCTAGAAATTCCACACCATTCGATTTTTCCGCTCCTTTATTCCACGGACCTATGCTATTACTATGCCGCATGCATGATTGCCGCTCTTTTAATTTTTTTTTAATTAAAAACACAAATGAAGAAATTTTTGTTTTAATAACTTTTAATTTGACAAAGTAACCACCCGGCTCCATTGTCAGATCAGTTCAATGTTATCGAATTATTGTAATGTCATCCGGATTACATAATATACTTGCAAAGTTTCAAATCTATTTCCTGCAACACATGTTTCGCCTAGTGCAGGGTCTAGGGCACATCATTTAGTGTTATAATCTAGACTAAGTTAAATTAATTATTTAAGGAAATATTTGTAATATGTAAGTCTTACTTATTGAATAAATCAGACTACGCGTTAATGAATTACATAATATACTTGCAAAGTTTCAAATCTATACGACAAATAAAAATATGTAAAATCGACTACCAAGATGTGCTTTCATAATTAGGTAAGTAGTTAAAGGTGAATTTAGGAGTTTAGATAAAATTACTAATTTAAAAAAAAAAAACACTTTTTAAGAACAAGCTTTTTAGAGTCGTAATTTTTTATATTCTTCTCAGCTAACCCTTTCATTTGATACCCAAATTTTTAAGGTAGATAAGAAATTTTTATCCTACCTACTTGGGGTATCCGCCATATTGAATTTAGTGTAGTTAGCGTAATTTTATTTTAAAATTCAGTTGCAAGATTTGACCCAAGCTTGTAAAACCTTAAGCTCTGTCCATCTAAAGCTTGCCTGAAGGAAAATATTTTCAATAATGAGGTCGCTCAGAATGCAATGAATGTTCACGACCTTAGCTTATGACCAGCGTCGGCCCTGGGGCACTATTTTTGAATCGCTCGTAGGACTTTTTTCATGCGATGTGATTTACTTGCGAACGAAATCCCAAAAGTGGTATTTTTGAACAAGTCATATCACTCGTAACTCTACGAGTGATCGATAGAAAGTCTGACAAAACTACGGCAACCCAGAATTCGAGCAATTCAAAAATACCAAACCACACGTATTTGAAATCACCGGTGATTATTTGCGTGTGCGAATAGAAAAAGTCCTACGGGTGATTCAAAAAAAGAGCCCCTGGGGTAGAGCGAGAGGAGCGGTCGCTCTAGGCGGCAGATAGCAAGGGGTCCAAAACCAAAAGCGAAAGAAAAAAAAGCTAAAAAAAATATCTGCGCGCCTCGGCACGTGGCGCGGCAGGCGGAGAGCACACTTGTGTTGTTTGTAGACAGCATGTAATTTTGATGTGGAAATAGTTTATATCCTGGATTAGCACATAGGAATACATACTTTTATTACGAAATCGATTCCTGTACGATAGTTTTCAGAAATGAAGCGCGCTGAAAGACAATCTGGCTCTTTTACCCTGATCAAAGGTTACGGCCGCCACTGCTTATGACAAATGGGAGGAACTTACCACAAATACACAGGTTCCCATCACCCAGTTCGGCAGTTAGAGCTAGTAATATGTTAATGTCCATGTCTTGAACTAGTGGATCACATTAAAAACTGACTTAAAAATATATGAAAAACGTACTAATAAGTGGCTATAAAATTTGAGGATTGCCCTTAATTTTCTTGGGATCCTATCATCAGATCCTGACTTGGTGACAATGGGACCAAATTAGAAATATACCTACCGAACAAGAGATTTTTTTTTAATCAGGCATTTATTTGGCGGAGAAATCTTTGAAACATAAAAAAACAGTGGGACCGTTCTCCTTTTTCTTTTTTCGTCGGTAAATAAATAATGTTAAATTACATGAATAGTTTAAAAATTACTCAATTTCGCTCTTGCTTCAAGAAGTAAAACAGTAGTACGTACGTATAAGTAGGTATACAAGTATGTCAATAAATCTATGAAATCAGTCTAGTTAAAGAGTTATATAATCCATCGGGGAAAAAACGACACATAAGAACCTAAAAATACTTTAACTTCTTGTTTATAGGCCCGGAAAATAAAAGATTAGAACCCCGTCGGGGCAAATTGAAAAGAGATTAATTAACAGGAAATAGAAAGGAGCTTATACCCGGTGAAAAAAGTTTTACCTCGAAGAAGGCTTACAAACGAAGGTAACCGGAGTTCGGAAGGAAGGTTAATTAATTGGTGACTACCCCTAGGGTAAATTAATAAAAATACACAACATTTTATAAAAGAAACCGTCAAATTTATTATGACTCCCAAACCCAACCCAGACCAAAAAATATTGCTAAAATTTAACTGCAGAGCCTTGTCCCGGTAGCGGGTGGCAAGTTCGTCTGCTCGTAATTCCCGCGCCTGCCGCGTCGCCGGTGTTTGCCGTCGGGTTTTTGCTCATATTTGCTCATGTACAAACAAAAGATAAAACACGTAACGACTTAATACCCACGCCTAGGAGTCTTTGCGAGCAAATTTACGTATCGGACACTGTAGTTTTTTTCCCTAAGGCTAAGGCTGTTGTTGACGATCTTGGTGGAAATTTTAATGCCAATCCGATTTTCGTGGCAGCACCTTTTGTCAACATTTCATAAAAGTAGTAGGTAATGAAATTTAATTTTAATACTAACTACTTTTTGACTACAACGCCTTATCTTTTCATCCGCTATTCGATGGGAACCATGATTTTTTTAATTCTGTACCCAAAGGATCTCTACAGGACCCTATTACTAATCGTACGCTGTCTGTCTTTATGACCTATCTTTTAACGGCTGTATCTTTTGAACCGTAATTTAGCCAGTTCAAATGGTCACCAGTTCAATGTTTTATGTATGTAATGTTACGGTCCATTAACTAAGAAATGTTAATATAATCAAAAAGTTAAAATTGAAGGGGTTCCCAACCAATGTATTTTTAACATGTTTTTGTCTTTTCTCTAGTGTAAAAATGCTAATACATGCAATCGTCAAGCTTAAAATAATTATAGCAAACACTCCAAAGTAAAACCACGAATAATAAAGGGCAAGTCGGACGTGCGCTAAAGATCCCGAACTAAACGAAAGAAAACACATTTTTGGGAGGAAAACCCTCGGTGCGTGAGTCTGACTCGCATTTATCGGTGAATTATTTCCAGAAAAAGTAGCCTATATGTAAAGCTGTAACATAAAACAACAACACACATTACATATAACATACGCTCACACATATTTACATATACATCTAAATTCTCATTTATCATATTAGTGTAATGATTTTCAGCACATCTACAGGAGAGGTTGAGTGTTAACGGTGGGGGCGAATTACATTTGTCGGCTCCTTTGAACACTGGCTTTTACACATTTGAAGTAGTGGCAACTACAATCTTCACGCAAGTACGAGGAACTGCTACGGTAAGAAAATAAACAATATATTAAAAACGTATGTTTCTTTGACAAAACAGCAACTGCAACAGAAGTTGTTTCGTTTTTGTTTCTCTAATACCTATATTTCCACTTCCACATCGTATAAATTAAGGAAATAGGGATAATTTATTTATATTTCACTTTATAACAAAGTTCTGCACAGGGAAACCTGAATAATTGATACCAATTTTTTATTGTACTTGATACGTCGTTGAAGAGGATATGCACTAAAGATTCCTCTAAGAAACACTTATGCAGATTAACTTCCGCAAAGTAACGTCTGATTTAATTACAATAATATATAAATGCTTACCTTAAATAAATATTCTACAAGTAAAAATGTCAGCGCGAAATAAAGTCCTTGATAATACATAAATAAAAAATAAATAATAGTAATACATATTACATAAAAATAAAGTAATTAACAAATCTACACTAATATTATAAAGAGGAAAGATTTGTACCTATTTTTGTATGTTTGTATGTTTGTAATGAATAGGCTCAAAAGTACTAGGCCGATTTAAAAAATTCTTTCACCAATAGAATGCTACATTCTTCTAATTTGACATAGGCTATATAATATTTTGTAGCGAGGCCGAAGGCCGAGCTTACACCCGTGCGAAGCCGGGGCGAGCGGCTAGTATTAAATAATGAGGTGAGTTGTAGCATCGACAAAAAATAGATCCATCCATCCTTGGTTGTGGTCAACGCCTAGTCTGTCCACCATAAAAAGGTATATTAATTACTAACTTCATAACCTTGGGAAATATATGACTTTTATATATAATAATGTACTAAAATATAGTTCACAGCTCATATAAACATACCTCTCAAAATACCTATCAATAAAGAAGTATGTATTGTGTCTTGTCAAATCCTCTGAGGTGAACGGACTATGAGGCATAGGTAATTAATGAATCTGCTTAGCTAATTTACTTACGTTGTTTTATATAAATATTTGAGAGCACTCAGTTCTTTTTAGGTTCAAATAAAATCTATATTTGAACAGCAAAAATCACATGCCGCTGAATAAAACGGGAGAGGTGGAAAAACGAGTAAAAAGTGAAAGCTCACTTATTTTCACTTCAACCTTTCTATAAAAAGCAACCCTATCTCGGAATTAAATAAAGCAATACCTACACTCATAGGGTAAAACCTTCGAATCAGCAAATTGACACGTTTTAAAATCTCAAAACATTTTATTCAGCCGCTGGATTCTAAACATAATATTTTTATTTATTTTACTAACTTTTCGTTCCTCAATATTTTCGACAAGGTTATTTCGTATTTATTAGGTGTAATTATAAAATGATTTCTCATGCAGGTATATCTATCAGTAGAGGTGGTGACTGTTTGTGGAGATGAATTCGTAATGCCTCCGTTGATTATTCTCGATGTTGACGAAGAGGAGCCTCATTACGATTTGATAAACGGGACGCAATATGATGACTGCCATTTCCTCCTCACCAGTCGCTGGCCTCTAGACCAGCCGTGGGTCTATGTGGATGAAGCAGGGCTGCACACGACGGCGATTGACAGAGAACACGAGTCTATCGCCTTCATGGCTGTATCCCAAGTGCAAGTTGAAGTTATCCTGCACTGTGAAGGTGATTTAACTCGGATTAAACGGTCCCTGGTCTCAGATGCACTCGGTCCTTACGACTATGGCCTCAACAAATGGATTCTCACAGACACAATCCGTTTTGAATCTAGAAGAAGTTTGGTGAACATTATCGTTAATGATATTAATGACAATGCTCCTATATTTGTGGGTAAAGAAAACGAACCTATTGCCGTCGGCTACCCAGTCCCGGAGCTAGCTGAGAGAGTTCTTCCACGATCTTTGGCCCAGTTACAGGTACGTTCGCGAGAGCAAAAACAAATTTACTTGTTTTTTTAAATGTATTAATAGACTTGTGTTTGACCGCCAACTCGCCTGATGTTAAGCGATAATGTGGTCTATGATGGAGCACGCTTGCCTAGAAGAAACCGATTCACTCGTGATTTAAAGACACCCAGAATTTAACTAACGGGGAACACCCATTAAGGCAGCGCATTCCACAGACCAGCAGTTCACACAATAAAACTGGAATCAAAGCGCTTCGTATGAGTTTTTGGAATATGAACCATAAAGCGGTGTCGATTTTTCGTGCCCTGGCTCTCCGATAGAAAAATGGGCAGGAGGGAATTAGATCATGCAGATACGATGCACACTCTCCGAAATGAGAGTTATTGAATTATTTCATAAAAAAAACAACCTAGTGCTGACAATGTTACCGTAAAAACTAAAAACCAAAGACGCAAATACGTTTTTAGGAAGGCATGAAGGCTCACAGACGACTCAATGTGCTCTTGTAGTAGAAGCCAAATAATCTATACATATAATAAATTTGTCGCCGAGCAAAATAATAAATATATTAGATGACCTGACATCTGATAAAAACATTGTGCCTAAATGCACAGATAAAAAATGCTTCATGGCTTGAATTAAAAGTAATAAAAAGCATTTTTTTACTTGTGTTTCTAATTTTAGCAACTAATTTCAGGATCTTTGCACGCCCTTATTTTAACTAAATTTCATCAAGATCAATTGAGCTGTTTTAGCGTGAAAAAGTATCGAATAGAAAACCAGAATTAAATAAAGATTATGCATTACTTATGCATTTATACCTAATATTAGGTATATACGAATCTGTTTACTGATTGTTAAACTAAAACTAACTAACTAAAACTAAAAAGCTATAGCAGTTCTGCGTACCTATCTAGATAAATTACCTTCTAGTAGTAGGTTAACCTTATCAATGACAATATCCAGATTAATATCTTTGAGCCTTGTATTCTAAAATAAAAACGTCTTCACATGTCAAACCTTTACGCTTGTTAATATAGCTCATGGGTCACCATCTCCGTAAAAAGATGGGATGGAACGATGGACAGCGAATTTAATTTCCGCACCATGGCAAACATTGAACAATATTTGACGAAGTATATTTTCTAATAAAAGATGAAAGGGATTCTTTTCAATGATGTGCGTCATGCTCTATGTAATCAATCATGTTTGCCGCGCTACAAAATGTAGTCACATTTTTAGATTTACTTCCGATATCCAATTTTTACTCAATGGATTATTCTTTACTTGATATCATCATGAGTGATGACGTGTTTCCAGTTATCCCCGTTTCGGTATACATTTTTAAACAGGACTTTAAATGAGTTCCGTAATATTTACAAAACACAATTCGACGTAAATTGGACTTTATGGTCTAGCCCTTTCCTTAGAAATTGGTGGCAAATTTTTGGTCTCCTCTTGCCATGAACCTACTACCCACCTCTTGCGTACAATATTTTAATGTGTAAATAGGTTTGATACGTTTTTCTACTAAAAAGAGATGAATGCATTGAGGTTATATTAAAATTACAATAAATCCCTAATTGGTATTTGCAAGTGGTCTATAGCTATGGATGGTTATTGGCTTTATTAAATTGTCTTTTAGTACAAGCCATTGCCATCTGGGCATGTTTTTTCCGTAGTTTGATTTTCTAGAGAATAGTAGAGAACGTTTTGTATTGTGAAAATCATCTCATTATCGTCATAATATTATACAGGACTAATCCTAGTTAGCATCATCTTAAGGGCGGCCTCAGTACATCAAAACTAATTGTATTTTTTTGTTCTACGACTTTTCGAAATTCATGAAAAATTATCAGCTGTTCCTATAAAAAAATCATTCACTCCCGACAAAATAAATGAACCAGCAGAGTTTTTTTCGCGATTTTTGTTAAGTTGTAGAACAAAGGCTGTTTTTTATTTTTTTAAGCATTGAAGTCGCCTTTAATAGGGTGCTAACTGATTACCAGTAACCCGTTATTAGGTACCTATTGTGCATGCGTTTTTAAATGTGTGTATGATTTACTCGTGTTGTGTGTTAAATTTATCTTTATCTAACAAATCTTAAATTAAATTACAAATATCTTAAATTATCTTAATCTATCAAATAATTTATCTTTACCTAACCTTGTATTTTTATTATTTATTTATTTATTTTATTTTATTTTATTTGGAAAACATACAGTGATAAATAACTAGATTACTAATACATTGAATAATTAATCACCATTTAGCAGTTTTCAATATTTTTTGCGCATGGAGATGGAGAAACGATATTAATATTATCTTAGAGAAGTTACATGTTATTACGCAATTTAAACAGTGAAAATAAAATATTGATATACTTTTTAAGCTATGAATACAAGACATTCAAATTTTACTTGAAATTTCACAATGTTTGAGAAAATTAGAAACTATGACGGTAACTGAGCATTTGTAGACCCATGCATACTGGATTTGACTACGCCTCGGCTTGCATTTTCACGTTCATCCATATATAATATGTTGTCTAACGCTGCAGAAATGTACTAGAAGTATTCAGTAAAAACTAATTAGGTAAACCAGAAAATAATACTAATATTAGTTTTCACTGTAAAGAATGGCAAAATGGCAATCAGTCTGCATAAAGAGTATCTAATGTAAGAGTTTTGACGACGACATGAAAAAAACAAGTCGCTTCATTATATTATTTTCCTAAACATGTGTTATTCCGATTGTTAATGTCTTATCATGATGTTTCCAAAACTCAATAAAAGATTATATAGTAAAAATTTCGCCACTGGCCACTGGCATGACTTGGACTTGACCGTGACTTACTTTCCTGATCTCTGACTGTGTCTGTGTGATGACTCTATGACTTGTTTGACGATATTTTATAAAACTTTTAAATATTTCAATACTTGAAACAGGCAAATGCACAAGACATGCGACGCCAACACCCTCTTAAGATGAAAAAAGGGAATAAAGAGTACATAAAAATAATTATTTGATGTCTTCCAGGCAACAGATGCAGATATAGGTGAAAACGCAGCATTAGCGTACTGGAGTTCAGCTCCACAGCTTGCCGTAGCGCCCGCTACGGGGTTCGTGCATTTACGGGATGGTGCGATTTTGGAAAACGGGGCGCGGCTGACAGTCAGTGCCACGGACAGGAACGGAGATGCAGACGGCTTGACTGGATCTATTGATATTTTGGTAAACAATTTGATCATATTAATTAATTTGTTATTACAAAAAATCTTACGTCTAGGCCTGAAACCCAACTAAGCGACGTGACACGTGATCCGTCAAATTTTCCTGCGCGTCACCTGCTACTTGTTTACAGCTTTACCTGTTACTTATTGATATAGTACTTAGTGATAATAGAGCAAGTCGCTCGCCTGATAGTGAACGTCACGTTTGCCTATAACAGTCAACCCTTCATGTCACCTAGAATTTAGAACTTCAACATTTCAAAACCCTGTGCGTCAAAACATTGCGTCCGTCTACAATGCTTGAACATCACATCATGATAGCACAAAACTTAAATTTAGTTAAATTTTTATTCTGCGATGCAAGCGACCTCGAACAGTAGGTACCTATGAGTCACTATAAAACTGCAAGCATTAATTTGTACTTTAAATGCAAATTAAAAAAAGCTTGACTGGTTTATTATTGGACCCCAACTTGGCATCCCAATCCGGAAATTTATATAAGAAAATAAGAAATCACAAATAATCATAAAAATAATTTAACAAATGAATCATGTTTCAACTGTATCTTATGTAAATGAATTCATTGGTTATTTTGTAAGTAAAAACTCCAACAAATTTTTCAACTAAATTTTCAGAAATAATTTATGATATATTGATCCTAAAAATAATTTCAATATAGTCTCAAACCAGACCTTTTACATAAAACGTTCAATCTTCATACGATGAGCCGATTCGGAGAAAGCGGCGGCGAGGACAAGATATTTGCTAAGTGTAAGTAAACCGATATGAGGAATTGAGGATCCCACTTATCTCTGTGTCACAGAACCTTAATAAACTTGAGCTCCGGTTACTTAAAGCCTGTGTGAGATCATATGCTTAGTTCTGAATTATTAATTAATTCGTACATGAAATTAACCCCGTGTTAAACGAGCAGATTATCAACACTGAGCAAATGTCTTATCGGAAATTTAATATTGGCTCCAAGTTTACTTGTAACACCAAAAATATATGTAGTAATTACGTCAATTTTTAGTAGAAAGCGATGTCTGTTACTTAATTTTTGACCTAATAATGTTTAGTTTCTGTTATTTATTTCGGGGTAGACAAATTCACGAAATTGACTTGGGTACATGTTCATAAAATTTTAACATGATGGTGATTTTTACTAACAAAATTGTGGCTAAAACTATCCAAACTTTCCGGCTTGGGTTAGATGTGACAACTCATGCCTTCCTGTGTTAAACCGTCAAAACTGTATGAATTACCCAAAATACACATATCCTATCATCCTATCCCATCCTGTCGTAAGCCAGGTAGTCTGATATTTGACTTATGGAAGAGTTGTCAAAAACAGTCGGTCCAACATTTTTACCGCTTTTTTAAGTTTCGGTGAACATTGCCTTAAACCTTATATTTTGCACCATAAGTACTTACTTATTTGTACTTTATTTTTAATTTTATTTACAAAACTTATTTTTTTTACTGTCTTGAACGCAAAATTAGACATTCACTACTTTCTTACTCCTCTGGCGGAGAATAAAAACAAAAAACAGTATGTTAAGTCGTCAAGACAGAAAAAACTATAGCCTAACTTTAATTTTATGTGACTCTATTCATGTTGATACCTAGAAATAAAACGAGTTGAAGTTGAGGAGATTTATTTATTTAGTAATATAGGCTTTCGTTAGACCGCCAACTTCCTGATGTTAAGCGATAATGCTGTCTAAGATGGACGCTTGCCTAGAAAAAATCCATTCACTATTTATTGAAGGTATTGCAATTTCGTTGAAGACTAAATATTCCTGCAATATACATTAACTACAACGTTTCTGGTATAAGCTTTGTTCTGTTAACGCCTCCGAAATTTAAGCGTGAACACGGAAAGAGAAAAAAAAACTGAATAAAATAGCACCGTTACCTTTTTACAGATTGTAAAATAATTCCTTCGCAGTGGGAAGTTCCCACCTTTATTTACATTATTGATGAAGCAATTTGAAAACACTTAGGATTAGAATTATATACTTACATTAACGTTAGGTATTTTAACCTTAGGTACGTTAAAAATACAGGCTTGGGTCATCCATCTCTGACTCATTGACGTTTTCCAAGGTTTAGAGACTTTAGAGACATCAAAAAGGTGTTTATGGCGCAACAAAAATGCTAAGGAGCTGCTTTTATGGCTACATTACCACCATGTATGATATGGTTTGTCTGCTATTGTGGTCGTCTACTTTTGCTTTAAATGTTATGATGATAAAGTTTCTATGGAACAGCTATTTTTTAAGGTTCTGTACCCAAAGGGTTTTACACTATTACTGAGCCTACGCTGCCTGTCTGTCTGTCCGTCCGTCCATCCGTCCTACCTTTAAACGGCTATATATTTGGAACTTTAATAGCCAGTTGAAATTTTCACAGAATATGTAATGTTACGGCGGATTAACTAAGAAATAATAAAAAAGTAAAAAATAATAAAACACAAAAGGAGACCATACAACAAACCATTTTTTTAAAGTATTTTTGTAATTGCTCTAATGTAAAAACGGTAATAAATACAAGCGTCAAACTTTGATTATAGTACACACTCTAAAGTATAACAACAAATAATAAATAATGGTCAAGTGTGAGCCGGTGACAAATATCTATTCATTAGAAAGTTATAACTGGTAATTTCGTTACTTGGACGACCTTATCATTCTTTCACCGAACCCCAAAGGACACATTTTACTGATTTTGAAGTCGGTTATAAAATTGATAATTATTGTATTTTGTGGTGGTACGGAACCGTCAATACGCGAGCCCGACTCGCACTTTTCGACAGTTTTATTGCAATATCAGGATTGGTCCTATTGTAAAAGTTATTCATATTGATGAGTACAGTGACCTTCTTTCGGCTTAGTAACGCCATTCCGTATAACCCTGAGATCCTACTTTACTGAGTAAATGCTACCATACATTTTACAATTGAATCAATTAATTCAACATGTAAATTTCCGGGTCATAAATAAACTGCGCTTTTGACAAGAGTAATTGAACTAAAGCACGAACGTTAAAATTCCAGTGAAAAATAAAAAAACGTACTGCAAGTACTTGACCGGACGTTGACGACAAAATACGTTACACCAGGCAAATGGTTGATTCAACGATCAAAATATTTTGTTTGTAGCTAAAAACTTTTATCCTTATTCACACACATATTTTCAAAATCAAAATTAACGCAAACCTCAGTGACAATAAAGCCGATAAGCCTGTCTTATTTGGTCAGATACAAAGCTGACCTTAACTGTATTTCCATTTTCCGTAAAGTTGATGTCTTTTGCGTCTTTGCATATCATAATATTAACATAATACGCAAACAGAGCATTAACCTGTAGCTCTTTTATGGCCCATAATTCTAAGCCATAATATTTTGTTTCTAGGTACGACTGCTAGACGAAAGCTACATAGCTGTGGTGACGATCAGAGATGCGTTTTTAGACGACGAAAACAATGTTCTTTCTTCTTTATCTGAAGCTATTGGTTACGAAGTAAGGGCTTTAAGATCTGTAGTAATCTCTGATGAAATTGAAATGGAATCAAGTAAAAACGCAGATGCCACGAGTGCAGCTGGTGCGTCACTGCAGCTTTATGTCTATGGATTGAACGCGCGGGAACCGGTCTCCGTTGAGCAACTGACGGCGTAAGCACTTTAATCAATAACATTAGATATGTTCATCATCTTGTGAGGCAATGCAAATAAGTAAGCAAAATGTATCTTCTTTTCAGGGATATAAACAACATAGTAACAGCTCCGGTCATCATAGCGAGCTCAGTATCGTTACAAGATCATCTAGAAGGTCATGAGATATGCATCACCGCGGGACGTGATACAGGCTTGTTGGTCGCTACAATAGTCCTAAGTGTCCTCCTCTTCATCGTACTAGTCCTGATAGCTGTGTGGTTTTTCCTTAGATGGTAAGAATACCGTTGCCTTATTACATTCTGTTTATATTATCACTCTTTGACCAAAATCACGTACTAAAACGGCACTTTGCTTACAGGAGAAAGAATAGAAACTATGACGAGTTTAGCGACGAAAACAGCTTGGCGTCTAGGAATGCGTCTGAAGATAAATTCCCCAAACCTGAGGTACCTAAACCGAGATTAGATATAGCTGAATTAAAGAAAAGTGAAAGAAGACTTCAAGAAATGTTAGATGCGCCCATTCAAGAGATTTCTATTGAGCCAGCGAGTTCGAGAAATGACGCCATTTTAAACATGCCTGAACCAATGACGTCTAGTTCAAGAAATAATGCCACCGTAAAAATGCCTGAACCGATGACGCCGATAGTTATCCAATCGATAGACAAACTAAAAGACGCTGCAGATGAATCTTCAGATGACGAGTTTGGCGAAATTAAAACTCCAAGGCGAAAATCCGTTGTCACGTTTAATGAAAACGTTGAAAAAATTATACATGTCGAAGATACTCCCGATGCTGAAGACCTGAGCACGGATTCAGACTATGAAGTCTATAAACTTTAGTTTACATAGTGACTTAAAGCAGTTATTAAACATGATCATAATATACATACTAACAACATGATAAATATCAACATTGTTGAGGCCCAATTTGGAGGGTGGAGTTCTATTTTATGATATTTAATATTTGTTTCAATACGATGTGAAAATAATGATACTCAAATAAACAAGTGATGAATTTATACAAAATATTGAGTGTTTTTCTGTTTTCATAGCACCTAGATAAATAATTAACTAACATCGCACCGCCGTCTCAACACCTGGTATAAATAATGATTAAATCAATATTAAAGTATAAACTAATTTCCATACCTTTGATATGACAAAATTTTAAATACCTGGCATTACGAAATTGTAAAATTTCAATTATTAATGTTAAAATTATTGTGCTATGTAAACTTTCCAACATACAACATACAAATTACGTGAAATCATGAAATAAAAAACAAATATCAGCTGACATGTTTGAAATAATGTTTATTTTTAAAATTTTAAATTTAATAGAAACTAAAACTAAATAACAGAGATAGAAATAAAATATAACATTTATAACAGCACTAAGTTACTAAGTTTAAGATTCCATCAATAGACAATATTTGCATGATTATGATATATAAAAACCACTGAAGTGAGAATTTTAAAACAATAAGAGAAAAGTCTAGTGAGTTAAAGTCAATTAAACTAAACTTAGGCAAACTTCGGAAGGCATTACCCTCTTTATGGATGGCCCTTAGATGCTATCTGACATTTGAAATAAATTATATGATGTGTCATTTAACTTAGCCACATGAACTCAGACCGTGAACATTTTGCGAAAGCTTTAATTTTCGCCTTGAGATCATCTTCTAGAGATATGATTTTATAACATATTGGGGAAAAGTTACCCTCACGTGCATTGAATTTTAAAATACCTATTTACAGTTTTATCTCTACATTGAAAATGTCTCTCTTAACACAGGGATCAGATCGGCTTTAAAACATTGTTGAACAGAAATCCAGTCCCATTTATCTTTAAAGTAATATGTCTATTTATTATGCGATGTGCTTAGTCACAATCATGTTTAGGTAAATATATGGGAATATGGCAATTAAGGTTAAAAACAATTAAGGCTTTTTATAATTTCGACATAGTATGTATTGTTACACGGGTCAAGAAACACTTTGCTTCATGTTCAATTAAACCATATCCATGACGTCATTTCGAACATACTGCTGTATCAAAGTTGACGTCACAAAGTGATTCAAACCCCCATAAAAACGGATTTTTAAGGTGGGCACATAAATAAGATAAAAATCAGCATTCCGAAATTTTTCCTTTACCTACCAGTCGAGAACCGTAGCGGTCCACCAACGCTAACTGTCACAAACAATAATATTTCGACTAAACTTGTATTTACAGTTATCCTTCGGTCGAACGCTTTTTAATGTAGCCTTCCTATGGAGATGGCGTTTGGATATTCATGGGCGGATCGACGCTATTTGAGACCATAATTTATAACATGTGCCATTAAAATAATAACAAGGGAAGACTACGCTATGCCGTAATTAATATTGTGGGTTACTATCCGGGCACATAATACTGTGTCAATATTGATGTGTTTCGGCTCAAAGATCACTGTTATCAGTAAAATTAACTGGACATATTGAACAAAACGTATACTTATCCGTTAAACAAGAAACTCAATTATTTCGAGACACACACCAAAGTTTGGCTCAGGGTTTCACTAGTATTACTCACACACGGGTAAAATGATGAAATGTCAAAGACAAAATTAAAGTTTAGTAAACAAATTAATAATTATTTTCTTGGTCTATTTGATGTAGAGTAAGTAGTAAATAATAATATAATGAATAATTATGAAAGAGTAATGGTTTCTTTAGTTTTGACGACTGTTAAACATTGAAATTAAACATTTTCAACTGATTTTATTAAGTGTATTTTACATTATTTTAATTCCTGTCATTTCGAATACTTTGCAGTGCAGATCACAGGTACGCTATATGACGGATGACGGACGGGTAGAAATATTATGACATTATTTTATAAGCGCTGTCAATGTTAAAATACCCATTTAGCAAAATGACGAAATTTTCTAAACGTCTTGATCTTAAAATGCCATAGTTACAAAATATACATAAACGCTAAATGCCCTAGTGGCAAAACGTCTTGATCTTAAAATATACTTATTACCAATACGTACATAGAATCATAATCATAATCATAAATCATATATTTCCGAAAGAACAGCACATAAAATTCCTTATAGACACACAATATAGAAAAACACAAAAAAGAAGTCTGCATTGGGCCCCAAACTAGGCAAAGCCTGTATCTTGGGTACCCGGAAAGATCAGAAAGATCAGAACATACGTACTTCCAGAAATAGCGCTGACAGTATTTAACAGTTTCCAAATATTAGTGATAAGTGACTATAAATTAAAACGGAGAAGAGAACAAAACATTTGTTACTAGAAGAAACAAATTATTAATATACAGAGTGAAATCGTTTGTTTTGTAGAAGTTACCATTTTTCAAGTTAGTTAAATAGATATAGGTTATAGGTATGTGATGTAGATATAGATCGGGAACTGTTCGAATTCGTGTGCGCTTGGTTTTATCAGCACGAAAGCTCATCCAGTTGTAATTGATGTGTGGAACTTCCTTCCGCGGTAGTTTTTTTATTATTTTTTTATTCAGAAATAGGCTTGCGTTTGACCGCCAACTCGCCTGATGTTAGCGCGATGCGATCTACGATGGAGCACGCTTGCCTAGAAGAAACCGATTCACTCGAGATTTGAAGACAACCAGATTGTAACCATCGGGGAACACCCATTCCGGCAGCGCACAGTAGTAGTAGTTTCGAGAAGTTACTAAATTGGTATTTTCAAAAGGCAAGTTAATATAGAGTCTTAAATGTCAGCAACGTACTTGTGATGCCAACAGTTTTACAGGCATGTTTAGATGACGGTCACTGCTAAGAATCAGCATCGGGTGACCGTTTGTTATTTATAAAAAATGGAGACTGATTCTCATGTATTTAGTGCTATTGTGCATTGTTTTTCGCTATATGTAAAGTAGCACAACAACACACCTAGTGCAAATCAATATCAAAATTTTAAGCTACATTACATACCTCCAATAAAACTCTACAACTTGCTTTTAATGTAATCAGCTACTTGAAACGCTTCGTAATGTTTAAGGTATTCGTTACAAGACTAACTCGTAATTTTTCCATTCATCAGATAACTGTTGATCCTGCTTCGTATCCACTTCACGTGGATGGAGCCCCGCCCATGTACCTACATATTGTATGACCGAGCCATGTAGGTATAATTTCCAGAGAACTGTCAAACATGTATAAACTTAAGGTAACAAAATATTACGAGGGTATCATTGTACTCATCATTATAAACAACTTCTACTATGATCAATCAATCAATCAATCATTTATTTATTTAAACTTAAACTTCTACTATGGGATGGGACCAACCCTGAAATCGCGAAAAAAATTGTTTCATATTCAAAGAAATGTATGGAACAGCATTTTTTTGCGATTTCAGGGTTGGTCAAATAGTAAAAATTGTTTATGATAATCGGTAAAATCTCAGATCAGGCAAACAGGGGAAGAATTAGTACAATTATCATTAATGTTCAAATGACGAAATTTTTATTAAAATTCACCAAAAAATCACCGTACCGCTTAATGCAAGTCAGCTTAATCATTTTTCACGCACACTAAGAAACTTGCAGCGACACCAATGAACTAATAGTCCACATAAAAAAGCGACAAGGTCGTCTACTGCGAGAGTTCGACTAAAGGGATCAGGCCTGATTTAGCCCAGATGCGTTCGCACCCACCATATCTCCCATACCTTGCCATATCTCCTTTTTTTTCTGATCTGAGGGTACAATAATATCCTTGAATATATCCGTCGTCTAGAGATACACCCTGTATAGGAGGGTGTAGTCAACCATTTCTTTTATTCATACTTTTTATTTATTTAGGAGATATTACATCTTGTATTGCCATCTTGTATATTTATGATGACGTCACATACCCAGTGACCATCTCCGAAATTAGAGAAATCTATCGTCGTTGCCCCATTTACCAAATTCGGTTGAATATTTTATGCTGTAGGGAAAGTTACAGTGAAATAGCACCTTCCTTTTGGCTTTGGGTCGTCGGGAAATATAAACTAACTTTTACGTACTCGCCGTACGGTTCCTAGAAGTTACGCCACTAAGAGAACATTGCGGTCTAACTTTTTACTAATGTACCTACTTTTAACAGTGGAACATAATAACTAGCGTCTGAACACTTCGTTTTAAATCACGAATTATCTTGCTCAACTGACTTTATATTTTTGTTTGCTACGAATAAATTTTAAACTGTCTGTACAACTATAATCTGAACTCGTTTTACTGATTCAGAATAGCTTTTGTGAAAGTTCTTATTGGAAGTTACCTTACAATGTTTTGGTTGAAAACTAGAGTTTCAATATCATCGTCAGTCCAACGAAGACGTCCACTGCTGAACATAGGCCTCCCCCTTAGATTTACACACTGAACGACAGCCTGCCATCTGCATCCACTGGATTCCCGCGGCTCTCACGATGTCGTCGGTCTACCTAGTGGGAGGCCTTCATACGCTGCGTCTTCCGGATCGTGGTCTCTACTCAAGAACCTTTCTTTTCCATCGGTTATCGGTTCTTCCAGCGATGTGCGAGCAATGCCCATTGCATAAACTGTGGCTTGTGTGTGGTGTTCAAATTTTTAATACATTTTGCTATCGTTTGTATCGTTTACGTAACGATAACTTTTTCGCAAGTTCTCGTACTAAGGCCACTGCCTTCATGCGACGTTTCATTATACTCAGGTTTTTGACAGCCAGTAAAAAGCTGAATTAAACCGTAAAATCTGATAAAAACTTTGCTAGGTTTTTTAATTTAAAAATGAAACTGGTAGCCGATATACTTTAGAGAATTATTATAAGAAAATGTTTTAATTCAGCTTTTCACAAAGTTCGAAAAAAAAAGAAATTGAATGACTATAAATTTCCACGAAATCGTAGTATAATTTTTATTTCACCATATACCTACTTTTATTTTAGGATTTTTTTTTTTTTTAATTTTTCCATTACAACAATTCCAACAAAGTTGGATACGAAATGTAGGTGTTGAGACAGTTTTTTGCATTATAATTCAAAAACCATTCGCTAGTTGATATATTGTGTTACAAACAAACTTTGAGAGGTACAAAGCACATTTACAATGAGAAAGCAAGCCGGTGGCAGACGTGCCTTGAGTACGGAACCCTTGTATGTGAGCTTAGAATGCATCGCGTTTGCAAGACTTATGCAGGCTGGTTTTCTTTCAGTGTGACATTGCTGTTTCCTTTTTTGACGTGAAGACAATTATGTCTTCACGTCAAAAAAGGAAACTTACTTATTTTTGCCTTGCCCCTGGTCCCAATTTCTGGTATAATATATACCTAATTATATGTCGCTGTGTTATAATGTGGTGATAATTGATATACATACTTTCTAAATCAGTTTGTTGTTTACTTTTCGGGTAAATAATGTACGAAATAACGCAATAAATCGAATTAGCCACTTGCGACGGTAAGACTTCTTTAAAGGTCCGCTTCCCAGACACAGATTTCCCGCTTACGTAGTTTAAATTTAATGTATCACGTTCGAATATAAATATGAAAAAACAAAGAATATCAATATGAAAATTTCTTTTACACATTTACAATGTTATTCTCAAGGAAATAAGATGATCATTACTTGAATTCCCCCTCTCATCTATCTTCAAAATGTAGAGAAATTGCGAGTAATATAGCTGCGACAGAAAACGGGCCCCTAACGGCCAGTTTCCCCCTTTTAGCCCTTTTCAAATTCATGTTAACAACAAAACGGTATGTTTTCTGAGTCGGAAAAGAAAGGTGTTAAACAATCATTCTTAAGCATAAAATAATAAGTATATTCTTTGAGAATAAACATCATAAGCTTACTAACATTTAATGTGATATGTTTCATGTTTGGCGGGAAATTCAAAATTCAAACAGTTTTTTTTGTCCTTGTAGCTAGGCCAGGTAATTATTGTGAAATGACAGTGTTTGCGAGAATTGTTGGTAGTATTTTGCATTATCATGTACTCACCATATTAGTTGTTTGGCCATAAACCGTTTGAAACGGCAAAAATTTGTTTATTGACAAATGTATGTAATAATGTGCACTGGGGATAAATAACTTTACGCGAGTTTGTAAAGAATAATAATAAATTTTTGCAAACATCATGATCGTTTACAATAATTACCCGGCCTAGCTACAAAAACAAAAAAACTGTTTGAAATATGAATTTCCCGCCAAACGTGAAACGTTTCACCTTAAGTTTGACAAACAGTCTCAGTTGTGCGAAACAAAGCTACAAAAAGAACCTAAAGTATGTAATAATATGACATATACCTACCAACTAGCTACTTTGAGATCCTAACCGGACTTACTCATTCTAGATTATTCTAGAGCAAATGCTATTGTTTTGGTCTCCGTCACACCCATATTGATTTAATATAGTAGAGAGTAACAGATGAGAGAATTAACTTCTATTGCTATAAAATCGTAGAATATAAAATCTGTTTAAAATAAATACACTTTGCTCATGAAAAATCGACATAATAGTGAGTTAAAAGGTATTGCTTATATCCTATTTAAATAACGTTTGAGTATCCGTGATACAGACCAAACAAACAGATACGAAATTTTTACTGTGAAAACGACGGAATCATGATAATTGAATTGCCACATTTTAGACGTCCAAGGTTAAGGTATATTAAACAAGTAGCCAAATATTACCTAATACTAGTTCCGTTTAGTCATTGTTTGGGGAATCACAATATTATTTTTAAGTAATGTTACATCGCCAAATACCTTTTATGGAAAATTTAATTATATTTATGTTTCAAATTTTTAATTAGTGTCCAGTTTCTGTTATTTCCTGTGTTTGCATTATTCAGCATATTTACTTATTGAATATTTAGTTTAGGGAATTCTAAAATGCTCCATTATTTAACACGGTATTGTGATTTTTATCTTATAACACATAAAATGAGAATAGAAATAACGTATTTGCTTTTCTAAGTTTGTAAAAAACGTTTGCATGTAATATTTTATCTGCTCCAGACAAAACTTCATGAGCTTCAAATCAATAAAAGAAACATAGAGAGCATCATAGAAAATGGATAAAGAAAGATATATTACCTCAGAAAATTAGTACCTTACCTACTAAGTTTAAATAAAACCGGCCAAGTGCCAGTCGGGCTCGCGTGCTGAGGGTTCCGTACCACCACAAAATACAATAATTATCAATTTCAAAAACTGACTTCAAAATTAGTAAAATATGCTATTTCGATTCTATGAAAGACATAATATTGTCGTCCAAGTAACCGAATGTATTGCTTAACTTGGCAATGAACATAAATTTGTCACTGACTAGCACTTGGCTGTTATTTATTATTAGTTGTTATACTTTAGAGCAGGGGTCTCCAAACTACGGCCCGCGGGCTAAATCCGGCCCGCCACTGCCATCAATCCGGCCCACGACAAGAATTGAAACACGCGGAATTGTCGGTGATTCAGCCCTGTGGATCTGATAAAATTAACAACTGATATGACTGGTCTTAGAAATTCAGATAATTCCAAACATTTTCCGCACAAGGACTGAAGACTGTAGCTGAAATAGATAGTACCTAGAACCGTACATAGTATCACTACTCGATACTAGATGTAGTTATGTGTCACAATACACAATCAATAGTAATTGAAATGCAATAAAAGCCTATATTTGCTTAGGTGGGCAGAAAAATTAAAATTGTTACGGCCCTTGCACCATACCGAAAAAAATATTATGGCCCCAAGGCTTCAAAGTTTGGAGACCTCTGCTTTAGAGTATGTACCTACTATAATCATGCAAAGTTTGACGCTTGTACGTATTAAAGTTTTTACACTAGAGAAAATACAAAATATACGTTAAAAAAGATGTTTGTTGGTTAGGAACCTCCGTTTAGATTTTACTTTTTGACTTTATTATTACTTAGTTAACCCGCCGTAATATTATATATTCTGTGAATATTTCAACTAGCTAATATATTATGGTTCGAAAGATACAGTCGTTAAAAGTTAGGAGAGACAGACAGACGGACAGACAACGTGGGCTCCGTATTAGGGTCCCGTTTTTACCCTTTGGGTACGGAACCCTAAACAAGAAGATCACATATACATCACACAACAGACACATATACAGGGTTAGGCATATAGACTGTACTAAGCTGGAGAGGTCATTGTGAACAACATTATGAACAACATTACTCATCATTTATGAAAAAATTTACTATGGGACCAACACTGAAATACTCGTAACTAAAAAAATATCAGCTGTGTCATAGAAAACGGCCATTAACACTCGACAAAATATAAGGTCGGGGAAAAAGTTTCTTCGTATTTTATAAACAAATTCAAGACATTTTTTTTTCAAGTTTAATTACATTTAATTATAATATACATGTGTCATTTTGTTCGATAACTTGTTGCCATCTTGTAGGTAGTGACATGATCCCGTTGCTGTAGAAATTTTGGGAATTCTGATCAAAAAAATGCAACAAGTAGTTTTGACAGTCCTGTCTTGATGTTAATCTAACACTACCCAAAGAATTCTGAAGAGATCGAAACAGGTGGAAATCTGAGGGTGCAAGGTCAGGGCTATATGGTGGATGCATTAACACTTCCCAACCAAGCTCTCTAAATTTTTGCTGAGTGGCCAAAGATGTGTGCGGTCTGGCGTTATCATGATGAAAGACCACACTCTTTCTGTTGATCAATTCCGGCCGTTTTTTCTCAATTTCTTGTTTGAGTCTCATCTGCTGTTGGCAGTAGAGATCCGAATCTATGGTTTTGCCCGGCGGTAAAAGCTCATAATGAACGATGCCCTGCCAATCCCACCGTTTCACACAGCATCACCTTATTACGTGTTAATCCGGGTTTCGCTACAGTCTGTGGTGCTTCACTGCCCTTTGACCATGACCGTTTGCGCACATTCTTGTCGTAGGTGATCCATTTTTCATCACCAGTGATCAATCTTTTCAAAAATGGTTCGGTTTCGTTACGTTTCAATAGAGAATCGCAAATGAGTAAACGATTCATTTGGTTTCTTTCAGTGAGCTCGTGTGGCACCCAAATATCGAGTTTTTTTGTTTACCCAGTTTTTTTCTAATGGGTCAAAACTGTTTTGTGGTCAATCCCCAGTTCTTCAGCTATGTCGTAACTACTAATATGCCGATCTTGGTCCACTTTTTCAGAAATGGCATCGACTTTATCCGTAAGAGGGTGACCAGAGCGAGCTGCATCTTTGACATCAAAATTCCCGGACTGAAAACGCTTGAACCAACATTGTGCTACTCTTGATGACACCGCATTAGGTCCATAAACGTCACAAATTTTATTCGCGGCTTGTGTCGCATTTTTCCCTTTTTTGTAATAAAATTTCACAATATATCGAATTTCTTCGTTAGACTCACTCATTTTATCGAACAAAAAAACAATTGAAAAATGGCGGGAAATTGCTTTTTACTATTTGTATTCCTTTTTTAAAATTTCAAATTTTTAATGGTATTAAAACCAGCCAGATACAAACAGTACAACCGATGAGATTTTTACTACAACTTTATACATACAAAATGCGAAAAGACTTTTTCCCCGACCTATTATATAGAACAGCAAATTTTTTATCGCGATTTCAGGGTTGTTCCCTTCGTAAAAGTTATTCATAATGATGAATACAATGTCTTCCTTTCGGCTTAGTACAGTCTATATGCGTAACCCTGTATAATGCTTCTAGTAAAACTACATGCAATTTGCAAAAAGTTCATAGCAAAACCGGAACTCCTATCTAATCAGATGGAGTTTCTTTATGACCATTTGAGGTTGCAACCTCAGCTCTGATAACGGTGTCGCTACGTTTTAAATTATAATAATGGCCATTAGCCTCGAAACTAAACAAGATCGAGCAAATATATGGCAAAGAATGCCATTTGTTATTATTTTTGTAAATTTTGCGATCCACTTTCAAAGTGGGTGATTTCACTTCTCGTTTCCTAAATCAGACTTCGCTTTAGTGAGAAATCTTTAAAAACTGTTTGTTAACATACTATGAAGAGCAGATTGTTTTAACAACTCCGAGAGACCTTTTTTTCCAACGACGCAAAGCAAAAAGGAGAGTATTGCATGTATGTTTCCACCTATCTAAAGCCTAAACGAGGTAACCTATTTTAATAAACAAATAACGATGAATTCCTCTAAAACACTGTTTTAAACTCTCAGGGTTGTTCACTACAGCTATATGATTATTTACGGGATATTTACCGTGGGTAATGTTGTGGAAGGAGCTCCCGATATTTCGGCGCACTTACATGCACCATGTTCCTCCAAACTCCTCAACCTTAGCTCCTTTCACAACTTTACCACGGTAAATATCCCGTAAATAATCATATAACTGTAGAATTCCTCTAAGTCCAGGAAAAGTGCCGTCATTATAATAAAAGATGACGGCAATTAAAGCGGGGATAAAAAAAAAAAAAAATATTTGACTGCTCCTCATGTGGCGGATCATTGAATAGGTCTTTTAAAATGTCAATTAGGTTTAGTAGATCAGTTTTTGTTCAGGTTTATCGTTAGCGATCTAAGATCCTCCAAACCTGTGAAAGAAACAAATCATTTAGAGATGGGATAAACTAGTATGATGCCACATCCAGAATTTTGAACTTTGAAATCCTGCGTGAGACTGCTATCGCGAGACGTCTCAGTTGTTAGACATATCTCGTTATATACAAAGACATCTGTTGTTAAATCTCGCCTATAATTTTACTGGAAACATTGCCCTTTAAACTGAAACATAGCTTCTGCTTGGCGGCTGATTGTCTAGTAAAGTTGTTGTAAGTACTTTACATTCTCTTTACTTCTTTCATACATTCTTTTACATTCAGCAAGCCCAGGAAAGACAACGGCGTGGTGTGGCCCACGCTGTTGTAAAGGAATGAAACGGAAATGAAATATTTCCAGGGAGCGTTGCTTCAGCAGAGTGTTAGGAGGGTACCGGTGCGTTCCTATGGAGATCCCGGTGCCCTCCATCTAGCACAGAAGTCGGCCACCGAGGGGGTTTTAGTGGGTGCAATCTCACATAGCCCGGCTACACCCCAATGCAGCTGGGTATCTTTTGACATTGATTTAGAAGAAACCTTCACTCTAGGCTTGAAGATGCCTAAATTGCTGCTCTCAGGAAACAAGGAGGGTGGCAGGCAGTTTATATTATATTACATGGCGGAGGATATAAAAAAAAACGCAATCATATATTATTGAATTATAAGGAAATCATTAGGATTAGGTAATTATTAGGACGTTTATAAGGGAAATTGAAAACAACTATAGTTAGTTTCGATTATCATATCAACACGAAAAATTTTTTATAACGTTTGTTATGTTATTCTTAAGATAATTCCTAATCGGTTTCTGTGTAATGTTAAATGTTTGCAAGCGAGGTAGGTAACTGTGGCGAAAAGCATACTTTAAAACTAAAACGATTCAATTCAGTTGCATTTAATTACCTTTAAAAAGGATCTAATTTATGTTCTTGCTAAATAAGACTCTACGATCATTTATATAGAAAGCAGTTTTACATTTGTAAATAAATTTATTTTTTCAGATCATAAAACTTAATAGGCAACGGTATAGGACCGTTACTTTAATGGCGATGCGATGAGTGCTTAATAGCCTGCTACAATTTGAGCAAAAAATATGTTTATTAGTACTACTGGCGCTTGCTTTTCTAATAATGTTAAGTAAGTAATATGAGAAGACTTCTTATAAAAATAATACAACTGACAGGTAGGGTTAGGTGTAGCTGTAGACTTAATTCACATGTGTGACATGGCGCAAATCACCCAGCTGAATTAAGTACAATATTTAGTAGGCATGATTCAATGACGTCTGTCACTTTGAAATCTGTCATTTTAAAGACATGGATATGGTAAAAAATAATAACGAGAAAAAACTCATTGATCGAAAAAATATGAACGTAAATTCGTGTATAAGTTCAACAAATGAAAGTCGGGTAAATAATGAATATCGGTTGTGTCGTAGAATGTTGTAATGTCGTGGGCGGTGGATTTAATTCAACTGGGTGAATCAAGTCTACTAAGTAGTGTACATAATTCATTTAAGTGATTTGCGCCATGTGAATTAATTTTACAACACCCGTTAGATGTTTTATCCCGTTCGAGCAAGGCTGGGGAAAACAACGGCGCGGTGGCCCGCGCTGTAGATAAAGCAGACTAGTAAACTAGTTTTTTTGCCCGCGACTTCGTACGTGTAAATTTTCATATAAACCTTTAACCCTTTTTTCCTTCCTTAATCCGGCCCTATCGCAAAATAGCATAGCCCATAGGTACTTCAATCTGGTGATAGCTAAGCATATTAGTGAAAACAGCATTTAAATCCGTCCAGTGGTTTAGGAGATGTGCGTGGACAAACAAACAAACAGACAAAAATTCTAAAACTCTTATCGTGTTCAGCTGCGTATTTTAAGATGCCCTGTGTATATATAATTTTTTGATATATCGCAATTACAGATTTTTTTATCTCTATGTTTTTATTATATTAAAGATTATCTAAAAAATAAACATTCGGCTGTTATGTACGATGTATTATATAGTTTAGGGTGAGTATAAATAAAATGTATAAAACGCCTGCTTTAAACATGTTAATGTAATGTTTCCATAGATCCGTTAAGAAATTATAAGACAAACATTAACCCTGAATATATGTCCCTGCAAAGGATCTAACCGCAAAAAACCTAAATCCAAGCTAACATAAAGTTTTCCTCTTCAGATTATAATCTCTACAATTGATGACATTCTGCATCCCGGAAACCACGAGCACAAAAGCACGATAATGTTTTTATCAAACGAAATTAGTCAAGAATTTGATTTAATTTTGCCATTTAAGTCGTAAATAAAGGTAAAGTTATATGATTATTTACGGGATATTTACCGTGGTAAGGTTGTGGAAGGAGCTCCCGATGTCTTCCCGTGAACATGGTGCATGTAACTGCGCCGAAATATCGGGAGCTCCTTCCACAACCTTACCACGGTAAATATCCCGTAAATAATCATATAACTTTAGTGAACAACCGTGATAGTTTAAAACAGTGTAAATGAAGGTATCAGAAAATCATTTGATTTGGAGCAAAAAATAATATGTTTGTAGGTGGTTATGGTTGTCACAAGACATGTTATTGGGTCATTCACCTCCAGCTGAACTAGCTCTGATTAGTATGGACTTTATTCTCATAGTATGTCGATATACTCACAATTATTGAGCTTTAGTCTTATTGTTAATTTGTAGGAAAGGAATCTACTTATTTTACACGCACGTTTTAACGTTACGAGAACACATAAAGGATTTAGGGAGGTAATGGTTCTAACTTTGGAAGTCGTTTAGTTTTACTCTTCTGCAGATTTTTATCGTAGTATCTTTAAGAAAATGCATGGTTGGGAATAAGAGTGAGCACGAGAAGGCGACACCGCTATATGTTTGATATTCCAAAAACCCGTACAAAGCGCTTCAATTCCACTTTTATTGTGCGAACTGCTATTCTGTGGAATGCACGATCTGAATGGGTGTTTGCCGATAGTTACAACGTGTGTCTTCAAATTACGACTGTATCGAGTTTTTTTTTCTAAGCAATCGTGCTCCATCGTAGACCGCATCATCGCTTACCATCAAAGCTAAGAGGTAAGATAAAGAGGTAAGAAAGGTAAGGTAAGAGGTAAGGTTAAGAGGTGGGGATCAAACTCAAGCCTATTTATATAATAATAAAAACAATTGATAAAAAAAGGTTTAGCATTACTGGTAACATTTTGCCGCAGGCATCACGCACCTCCGAAACGAAGTAGGTATATATAATGTTTATGAGTTTGCATCCTACACATCAATCCAAAGTCAACATCATGTACCGTCCCCGTCAGGCAGTATAGAGTAGACAGTAACATGTTTTAAACGATGTTAATGACCCGTGGAACAGATCACATTAATTATCACAAGCGCTCTGTTTTCAACCTAACTAAAAGTCTTAATATATGTAAATGTTTTAACAGATTTATGTTAAGTCGTAGTGTTAAATACTTGACGAATATTAAAATTTTGTTGTTTTGACAGAAAATAAATGTAAGCAAAGTGATAACATTTTTCAATACTCCATGATGTCATCATTTGTCTATAATTAGGTACAAGGTTTTAATACTATAAAATAAAAACTTGCAAAGAACAAATGTTACATGCTCAATAAAATGAATTATTATGCAGTCTGTTGAAATGTTTTGTTTGCTTTGACAAGCACAGCTGATAGTCCCTAAGAAAGATTGAAAAAGTCTCTGCAATTTAAGGTTTCTTTATCTCTTTATGAGGAGTCGGTTGAAGATTCCAGATACTAAAGGTAGGTTGTCGTCTAATTGGACAACTAACGCATCGAATAAAACACAGATCATATCTAAGTACCTGTATCAGATGACTAAAGATGTTTCATCTTTGAATAAGAAAAATCATAAGCGTTTTTTGTCTAAACAAGAATGCGAGTATCAGATTTGTAAAATAAAAAGAATAATATTCCAGCCCATATCGGCTGAGAACGCAACATTGTTGAGTCACCGAACCCTTTTCATACTCCACCTTCAAGTGATATAAATTGACATAAAATTATTCATTCCCAATTCACATACAAAAATTTAATGTACTTGCGCGTTTCTTTGAAATGCTAACGAAGATTTCGGGCTACAGCTAACATGCGAAAGCGAATGTATATCATTTTGAGATAAGACTGTTCATTAATAAGTCTTCGATATATTAATTTAAATTATCTACTATAAATTAACGCATACTTCTGAGTAAGATTTATGAGACCAGATTATACAGGGTTATGTGTAAAGCGTGTACTAAGCTGAAAGGGGTCCATTGTACTCATCATTATGAACAATTTTTACTATGGGACCAAATCTGAAGTCACAAAAAAATAACTGTTTTAGAAAACGGTCGTTCACACTAAACAAAATGTTTTTTCGCAATTTCTAGTTATCTCATAGTAATAAGGGCTCATAACAATGGTTTTATTGGACCCTCGAACTACTCGAACAAATAACTTGATCGACGCGTGACCGCATGGAAATTATAAGTATAGACATATATTTATTTATTAATAACATTTAGCAGCTAATATATCAGTGACTAACGCAATACTTTTGGAAAAACTCAGAGTCACACAACGGGCAATGGAGAGAGCTATGCTCGGAGTTTCTTTGCGCGATAAAATTCGGTACGTAGATATTTGCCAAAGAACCAGAGTCACCGACATAGCTATTAAAATCTGCAAGTTGAAGTGGCAATGGGCAGGCCACATTGCTCGAAGAACTGATACCCGATGGGAAAGAAAGGTTCTTGAGTGGAGACCGCGAACCGGAAGACGCAATGTAGGTAGGCCTCCCACTAGATGGACCGACGACATTGTGAGAGTCGCGGGCATCCAGTGCAGATGCAGATGGCAGGATGTCGTTCATTGTGGAGGTTAAAGGGGGAGGCCTATGTTCAGCAGTGGACGTCTTCTGGCTGATGATGATGATGAACGCAATACAGTACCGCGTAGGGTTTTGAACTGATGAAGTTCGAAATTCTGAGTAACACTGCAACAAACAGCTCAGTTTCAGGCATAAAAATGTTAACACGCAACACGTTAACACTTTAAACTGCGTTTACGTCAGTAAAAGCAGTTTTAAAATATAAATTTGATGTAGTGAATTTTAGAAACCAAATGACCTCATGTTCCTGTACCTGCAATGAACACAATAAACTGACATCTGTAATTAACACGACAGATTGTGACATAACATTTTGTCGTTAATTTGCTAGGTAAAAACAATTACGCTTATTAACATATGAACAAACTGTTAGGTCTCGTGTCGTATTAAATTAGCATAAAAAGCACAGTTATTTAGTCGATGTAGAACATTCAACGTATACCTACAATAGAACAGGTTATATAGTTAGTTTTGTAACGAACTTTTTAGTAATATCCATATAGAATCGATTTCACAACACGATTCGGTAAATTAATAAAATGGTTATTATTCTGACTACTGTGCGCGTGGTCAGGAAAAAAGTTTATCTTTTATTTTTAGGTTTTCGTAGGGAACCCTTATAAGTTCATTCTGTCCATCCATCTGTCCATCCTTTAGAACCCCCTAACTTCTATAATTTTAATTATGTATTGTACACAACCTTATCATTTTACAAATGCAAGTAACTAACTACCAAGACACGGGTTTCCAACACCCAGTTTGGCAGTTAGAGCCAGTAACACCATACATGTACTTTTCTTAAATAAATGATTTTGAATGATTTATTAAGAAAAGTGCATGAAACTATACACAATTACAGTTTTGGTACAGATCTTTATTTAAAATGGTTAAGGGGATGATTATTGCTGCACCCCCTTGTGAGGTGTATCGTTAAATAGGTTATTTACAAGTGGATCACATTAAAAACCGACTTAACATAGAACCTCCGCCTTTTTTGAAGTTGGTTCTAATAGCCTGAAAGAATACAACTAACGGTACATATGTATGTATAATTTTGAAAGAATTTTCTTTCAACTTCTAAAGGTTGAGGAGTTGTATCCTTCATCATCAGCTCATCCATATGAGATGATGATTATCAGACACAAATACTTAAACAGCTTGAAAAAATATGTGAAAAACGTAATAAGTGCCTATAAAATTTTAGGGTTGCCCTTGATTTCCCTGAGATTCCATCATCAGATCCTGACTTGCGTGAAAATGGGACCAAATTGGAAGTATACCCTACCGAACAAAAGTATTTTTTATCGGTCAACAGGTGGCGAAGATATCGGTGAATATACTCGTACATAAAAATAAATAAAAAATATAAACAGTGGGACATAGAACCTCCGCCTTTTTTGAAGTTTGTTAAAAACTAAGGTCTGGATTCATACATAACTTTTTTATCAAAACAATCAAAATCAAATTTATGCGATTTGCGAAATATGGCCCGTGTTTACCGCATTACTGCGTAATTCAGAGCAAGACACAATAAAGTCCGCAGACTCTACTAGTGTCATATTAATATCTGAAAATAGTATGATGAATAGTAACCATGCCAATACTATAAATGCGAAAATGTATTGGTTTATAGGTATGTTTTTTCTCAACGCAACGTCAACGCAAGTGAATCCGCGAGACATTGTTAGTAATAACATACTCATTATAACACTCATGCTTCAGGAAACGGGTCAAATATCTCAGGTAGTCAACACCCAAATCTGTGTCATTTCTTCGGAAGTCGTTGTTTGTCGTTTCCAAAAGAAATTGAGGATAAAACGCCAGGTAATTCTGACCTCACTGCGGATCGAATATCAAAGATTTATTTGGTTGAAAAGGATAGTTTCTATTTTGATTTTCAATCATAGTAACCCGTACTTCCTTATCCTCACTATCCTTATTATTTACTAACAAATGTGAAAGTGTGTTTATTTTTATTTCACGTTGCAATAGATCAATAGAACGACTGTTTTATGCATAGTAATGGTTGAAGGACTGAAGAGTGACGTAGGAGACTATTTATCCGGGAAAAATGTACAGCTCTTGAAGGATGTCGACGCGGATGAAACCGCGAGGCGTTGCTAGTATTAAGTATATGGAAACAACGCATACCTCCGTGTCATCTGTCTTTCTGTTGCCTTTTCACAAATTATTTACCAAAACCGATTTTTAATGATATTTGTCAAGGAAATAGAGTACAACATGACAACAGGCATAGGCATTGGCAAATATCGCGTTTTTTTTTTTAGGAAAATCAAGAAAAAAGTTAATCGCTGGTAAATCCATAGGACACAAATCGTTCTTAAATAACTCTTAATAATCTTAATACTGTTAGACTTTACAAAAAAATTACACAAGATTAAGTTTTGGCTGCGTTCGGGAAGCTGGAAGACATTCTCCGATCGAAAGAGACACCACAGTGCCTGAAGACTCGTCTCTATAATAAATGTGTCCTGCCCACCATGACCTATGGTGCTGAGACATTGACGCTCGAGGAGAAAACAGTGTAAAAGATAACCGTCGCACAGAGAACCATGCTCGGCATCAAATTACAAGACCGTATCCGAAACACTGAAATACAACGTCGCACCAAGGCTGCAGACAACGTAAAAAGGGTGACGGAACTTAAGTGGAACTGCCCAGACATAATGATGGGAGGTGGTGAACAGCAGTAACCTCGTGGTGGCTGAGACTAGGTTGGCGGAAACCAGGCTGACCGAGGATGAGGTGGACTGACGACATCAAGGGAACTGTCGGAAACGAATGGATGCGAGTGGAGAGAGACCGGGGAGAGCGGCATAAGCAAAGGGAGGCCTCTACCCAGCAGTGGATCATTCAGGGCTGATGATAATGATGAAGTTTTGTTGTAATTAGCGAAACAAAATACTCCAACGCGCAAACAAAACAAATGCATTTATTCATTCGACCTTTTTTCCCCATTCTACATTGTACCGCTTTATTGTACAATTTTATACCGTTTTAATTGCAACTGTTTACATGCCTTTTTCAGAATTATAATAGAAAGACTGTTAAATTTGCTAATACAATATTAACAGGTTTTTCTGAAATAAAATCAAAACAAAATAAGAGAATCTTCCTAACAGTAATTTTAATTTTACACATTCCTCCTTTACGTCGCGATAAAATATCGTGGCAACGTGTGTATAAATATGTCTACATGTTCAACCTACTCGCAACTACCTACATTGTGAACTAACCGTTGTTGTCCTTAAAACGTTGTTTGTTTTTAAATGTTTTTGAAACAGCTTAAAACTTTTTATGTACTTACTTTCTCATTTCTTTTAGGCATTTCATTGAATGGGATCTTTTCAAAGTGATAATTTAATACCAAAAAATTGTAACGCTGACGCGATAGATAGCGCTGTAACAGCGATTATATATCTATCACAATAAAAGAAAAAAAATAGTGTGTGTGGTTTGTGTGTGTTTTATTCGAAACAAAGAGGCAGAGGCAGGCACTAATGAGGAGGGTGCGGGGATGTCAACAACTTCTTAAAGATCGTACCGAAGATATTCACGCAACATACACGGACATTTTGTGCGGGTAATGACTGAGTAGGAAACATATTATTTCTTACTCAATTATTATACAATAACACCGTTCCGTTTAATGAAGACGTAACAGTACCCACAAAATATTCAAACAACGTGCAGGGAAATAATTCTTATGTAATAAACACGAATTCCCAAGGCCAGGGCCTTGATCGTCAAGATAAAGGTAACGACTGGATGCACTTATACGCATTCTTTTCTCGAGATAAGCTTTTGTTTAACTTACTGGAACCACAAACTTTTATCAGAATAGACACTACTATGCTAGTCTGGCCTGTCTTAATTGGATCAATGCTTCAACTAACACGCCAAATAATTTTATTCGATGTCCGTTTTCTTAGCAGTGGCACGTCAGACATCAATACAATAAATGTCAAATTCTACGAGGTGATGACGATTGTTACTCCACCTCACACAACGACACCTACCGACTCCAATCCCTATCTGTATGTCTTTATTGACTAATGTTGCCGATGTTACAAAATAAAATTAGATAGATAAATAACTCTTTATTGTTCACACCAGAAATTACATACATAAGACAAACCAACTTAAAACTAGTGAAACAATTGGCGGCCTTATCGCTGTAAGAGATCTCTTCCAGGCAACCAAAAAATAAATTTAAAAAATACTTCCTATATTAATTTTTTTCTTTCGGTGTTTGTATATAGACACTTAGTTTTCTTGGAGGTTTTTTTAAATAAACTGTAAAAACTCTTCAAAAGCAGTTGGCTTGGCCGTGCGATTAGAGTTAAGTTACCACTAAATTGCTCTTATGAAGTCATAGTACAAAAAATGCGGCATGCTGGGTTTTCATGCAACTTTACGTGCTTGTGGTGTCTAATCTGTTAAAGGTCTGGGACTGAAACTTTATATGACCGCTAAAATGTAGAGGATATTAAAAAGGCCGTTGAACCTCATGATCAAAGGGGAAAAACGTATATATCGGAACCTGCATTTTGTGCGCCGCGACTACCTTCGTAGAATGACCGAAGACCCATATTAACCGCGTGTTTTTCACACAGATACCGCTACTTTGGCATCCAAAAATAAATATTACGCTACATTACGTACCTTCTACTTTGGGGATTTATTTATAAAGAATATAAAATTGTCATGCATACCAAAGCCCTGAAACGTATCATGATTTCTGAAGACGTATTTTGCCGGAAAGTCTTTGATGTGCCTTTTATGAATAAAATTAACACGCTGTGTTGGGTAAGTATCGTCAACGTTTCCATGTATATATCAACGTAATTTAAACAACAAAAATACATGTATATAATTACTTTTAGTATTAAAGTAGCAAGTCAGTACCCATTTATACACAACTTTACACACCGGAGCTTTAAACGTATACTGGTTTGTATTACTTTGATATAACCTACGAGTTTCAAACGGTACTTGAAAATTAAAAAAATGCTCACCAAAGTACAAAAATAAAACTTTTTTTTGTACAATAATTTGAGGTATAATATTTTATATTTTTCTGCAAATTTTTTGGGATGTCCTTATGAGAAACTAATTGGATATATAACAATACAAAAGATGTATACTTAAGTTTGCGGGTCAAAGTTGTGTGAAAATTAGGCTGAATTTTGTAAGGCCCTTAGATCTGACAAACTAGGGAGATATAATAATATGCCGTGCGTGGTGGATGCGAACGCATCTGGCCTAAATCAGGCTTGATGCCTTTAGTCTATCTCACTTTGCAAAAAAAGGAAGGCGAGGTAGTCACCTTTTGTAGTTAGTTACAAGATAGTTTTTTTTTTTGCATTTGGGCTATTAGTTCCTTCCACAACCTCACCATGGTATATTTCCCGTAAATAATCATACAACTGTATTAGTTAGTTTATTGATATCGCTGCTAGTCACTTAGTGTGCGTTAAAAATTTTTTATGTGTGCCGTACTTACAGTTTTTGCGATTTAAGCAGTTTTGCGCTAGTAAAAAAAGTGTTACCTACGAACATGGAGAAATTTGAACACGGACGATAATTTTACTACGACATAATATCTCCCTTTTTGTCTGAAGTTAGCAATATTTTACAAAGAATCATTTTTTTTTTTTAGGGTTCTGTACCCAAAGGGTAAAAACGGGACCCTATTACTGAGCCTACTCTGTCTGTCTGTTCATCCGTCCTACCTTTAAACGGATGTATATTTGGAACCATAATAGATAGCCAGTTGAAATTTTCACAGAATATGTAATGTTATGGCGTATTAACTAAGAAGTAATAAAAAAGTCTAAAAGTGGAAGCAAAAGGGAGGTCCCTAACTACAAACTTATTTTTTTTTGGTATTTCATCGAGCTTTATTACTACGTATAGAGAAGCTACCATAAACAAAGATCATGCTCAATTTTGTTAAGAATATAACCTAAAGTTTGCTTCACCGCCGAAACAATAATTAGTCGTCTAACCAGCCAATATAAACATTCAGCGCTAGAACGCTTATAAGGTATAGTTTTCTCGCGACGAAAAAGTCGTAAGCGCCGCGATTTTTCAAAGCGCTTACGCGTTTCGTTCAACGTTCTGCATCAACCTGTCGTTGCTATAGACTAAACTGCTGACTGACTACAGAAGTGACGTAGTTTTATATTACCTAACAAGCTTCAATTGAATTCGCACTTTGTTTCATAATTTATTATTAGTTGAATTAATTGAACAATAGAAAGTATTATATTATAATATGAATATTTCAGTTAAATTAATTCATTCGTTTAAGTATTTAATATATACCATTGTTTGCTTAATCACACTAATATTATATTTGCGAAAAAGTTTGTGCGTGTGTAAGGTATGTAAGTGTGTTTGTTCCCAGACAACTCGGTAACGGCTGAACAGATTTTGATGAAATTTAGTATGGGGGTAGCTTATACCCTGGATTACCACATAGGCTTTTCAGGGAAAATATACTATTCCTATGGTATAGCAGGGGAAACCTCAGGACACTACTGGTTTTTTATATAGATTACGTCTTGAATTGTAGGTAGCACAATTATACTAGTAATAACCTTTCCAGGTAAGCTAATTATTCAATACAAAATATTTCTTCTTGATTAATGGTATGTCCCTATATTAACTGGTTCAGAGCCATGGAGAGTCTCATTCCTTAAAAAAATGCCTTGTGATTTGATCTAAGATAAAATAAAAGCCGTAAGTATTTTTTGTAATAATATGTTTATTTAGTTACCTTTGAACAGTATAAGTTTAGTTAACTTTTGCCGCTTAGATAAAACATTATTAGTCTGATCAGTTTTAGCTTCATGTTTCAAGCGAATTGTTGTGTACTTGTTTATGATGGCTCGTATCAAATGTGTTCTGTGATTTAAGGTGCTTGGTTGATTAAAAGAATGTTGAAGTAAAGATGTAAATACTTCCTTCTGAACAAAATATTCCAAAGTATTAACTGTAATATAACTAAAATAATATTTAGTAGAGAGATTGGTTCCAACCACTTTGTTTTATAAGTTTTCGTATTACAGTTTCCGTGGCGACACATATTTTATATACGTCTTCTGTAGAGTACGACAAGCCACCCATATCTTTGATAGTTATAAGTTTATGATGTGGCAGCCTTTCTGTTGTACTTAAGCTATCCACACATACTTCGCATTTTAATGACCTTGTCAGAATCCGGGAAATGTAACCAGATATGTATCCGACGATTAACTGGTTCCCAGTTAATCGTCCATTGTTCCAGTACTACTGTGACACACTCTTGGCTAAAAAAAACATAACATAATTAATATTAATGACGACTGATATAATATTTTGTTACTTGTCTTGAGCAAAACTATTTTCATGACTGTTACTTACATCTTCACAAGGTACAGCAGACTTCTTCAGAAAACGCCTTCCCGATTTTGTGGTATATTTATCCTCTTCGCGAAAATGCAAGGAACATAATGTAAGTATTATTAGATGGTAACCACGTTTCTTCGTTTCGATTGTTCTGGACAAATGCAATCCATTTTTCTCTATCTTTACGGCCCAGACGTGGAAACCTTTAAAATTAAAATTATATTTTACAAAAGACAATAATTATTTTTCATCATATTTTTTATCTTTTTTTATTAAATCACTAGGCAGTACTTTTCTAAATATGTGTTAGATTATTATATTCCACTATAAAAAAAAAACTTCAACTAATTCTACCTACACTTGTTACAAACACAATGTCACATCTTAATTTTTAGTCTATGACAAATGACGCAACACGGCATCCACGCTACGTCCGAGAATATTTTGTTCGACTTAAATTGTAAAATTTGTAAATGATTATCTAATTACTCACCGATGGAAAGTTATTCCTTTGCACTTCGACGTATTCTTTGAATTATTCGTGCAATATCTTAACACACACGATACCATATTTAATACTTTTGAACTTTTTTCGTTTTAAAACAAACATGACTTAATTGCTCAAGAGCTAGCAAGCAACTAAGTGATGTGCTGCCATATGACTGCAATTGGACGGAACATAGTAGGGATGTGCGCCGTCTCCTCTATACGTAGTAATATAGCTCGATGATTTTAAATTGCTTTAATGTAAAAACGGCAATACGTACAAGCGTCAAACTTGGCATGATTATAGTACACCCTCTAAAGTATTACAACAAATAATAAATAATGGCATAGTGAGTCTGTGAAAAATTTCAGTTTATTTCCAAGTTATAACTGGTAATATCGTTACATGGACGATCTCATCATTCTTTCACCGAATCGAATATGAATTATTTACTAATTTTAAAGTCGGGTTTTTAAATTGATAATTATTGTATTTTGTGGTAGTACGGAACCCTCAGTGCGCGAGCCCGACTCAAGCTTGGTCAGTTTTATTTATTAATAGGTTTGCGTTAACCACCACCCGCCTGATAATTAAAAAAACGATTGCGATTTGAAATCACCCAGAATGTAACTATTACTAGTTGGGAAGCACACAAATAAATAAACTTTTGATATCACTAAATTTGTGATGTTTGGCTAGGTTCCATTTAGCAGCCCACTCCCATTTTCTACCTTATTAGCACTTTGCTGTGAAAATGTTAGAAAATATCACTAAATACTTACTTGCAGGACTCTACTCATATCTATAAGGATATAGCATTAAAATATACGTAGGCAGTTGTTACTACTTAATTATAGTTATAGCTACTATTTTAAAGGTCAGTAATAAATGCAGACTACATATAGGGAAGCTAAAAGTAAAATAAATTGTTTAGTTAATAAAATTACAGGGAATAAAGATATTTAACTGCTAATATCTTAAGGTGACTCTACATCTTGTCATTCTCTGTCGAGGAACCAATACAAATGTAGTGTTATAGTTGTAATGTTTCCGAAGACGATGCCGAGAATATAGTAAAGTGAAGGAGAAAATTAGGGCAGGCTGGCCCCATCACTATCAAGGACCCATAATCGGGACGGGCGAAATCTCAAGTTGACAAGTGCAGCTCAGGTGTTTCAACCGCATAAGGTTATATTCTGAATCCTGACTGGCACCATTAGGCAAATGATTTGTTTGTTTGTTGTTTTGTACAAGCAAAATCTGCATTACTTTACTTACTGTGCCATAGTATTTTTTATCTTAAATTTGTATACAGGGTTTTAATTTAATCCTTTATACTTTAGCGTCATGTTATTCTAGTTTTGTTTTGTAAAATACTGAACAAAATGCCATGAGTGGTCATCTACCTCCGAGGAGCAGGAAATCCTTATTTGCAGTTACCACGCTCACAGTGTTAACATTATAATAAAGATGTTTTAATTGCCTTGTACATATAACTCACTTGTATTTGCTTGATTAATTGTAGATGTCACATGTAAAACGGCTATTTAAACTGTGTTATACATGTAAGTTAAAGTTAGATATAATAAACCGGCCAAGTGCGAGTCGGGCACGTGCACTGAGGGTTGCGTATCACCCCAAAATATAATAATTATCAATTAAAAAACCTACTTCAAAGTTTGTAAAATGTGTCATTTGGATTCGGTGAAAGAAATGATAAGGTCGTCAAAGTCACGAAATTACCAGTTACCTGGTAATGAACAAAAAATTGTCACCGACCCACACTTGGCCATTATTTATTATTTTTTGTTATACTTTAGAGTGTGTACCATAATCATACCAAATTTGACGCTTGTATGTATTACCGTTTTTACATTAGAGCAATTACAAATATACGTAAAATAATACGTTTGTTGTACGGTTTTGTTTTACTTTTTGACTTTGTATCATTTCTTAGTCAATCCGCCGTAACACTACATATTATTTGAAAATTGCAACTGGCTATCTATTATGGTTCCAAAGATACGGTCGGACGGGCGGACGGACAGACAGACGGACAGACAGAGTAGGCTTAGTAATAGGGCCCCGTTTTTACCCTTTGGGTACGGAACCCTAAAAAGGTGTTCATTGAAAACAGACTACGTACAATTATGGTACAATTTAAACAAATGTACCTATTGAAAATAGTCAGACTACGTCGCCCCGGACATCGGGTCATTTCCATACGTTTTATACTAACGTATTTTTTTTTATTGAAAATAGACTACGTCGTCCCGGACATCGGGTAATAGAAGTAGGTAATTTCCATACTTGTCATACTAACGAAATATTTTTCAAAAGATGTATTGAACAGTCAGACTACGTAGCCCTGGACTTCAGTGATTTCCATAATTTTGAAAAACTACTCCTTATACAAAAAAAAATTTAAAATATGTATTTGTTTTATGATTTACTTTTTGAAACCCAACTTTTGAGTAAAAAAATATATCATTATAGAAATAAATATCGCTAAAATAAAATAAAGTCTCTTTTTAATCTATAGGCAGGCATGATTTCCACAAATGTTTTTTCTGTAAGTACAGAAATTAGCTAAAAAAACGTTTTTCTACTAAATTTATGGGTGTAGGTAGGAAAAAATTCTATGAGTGAAGGTGACTCAATCACATGGTCCAATGATTTATTTAATTTGTATCTACAGCATTTTATTGAAATTGATAGGTATATTGAACTTAGATTAACGGAAACACATAGTTAGAAGTTGACTCGTCGTGCCATGATCTGATCACAAATAAATTAAAGAACGCCATTAGTCGAGCCAGTTTTATACAAGCTTTATTATTTAGATTGTAGTGGATATCCTGCTGTACCTCCTAATGCAAGTTCAGATATGTAGTTACGAGATAATTGTGACTTTTATTGGCTTCATTAAGTATTTAGATAGCTATATCTAGTCGTCAGTCATTATAGTTGCCTTTAAGTAGGTAGTTATTTTTTACAGATTTATTTATTCAAACCAAAGTATAAGCATGTGCCGTTACGAAAAATCTTTGAAATTATGATTTTATAGAACGAACTTATAAGGGTTCCTTCTAGGAATACGGAAGCCTAAAAAAATTAACAAGCTCGAAATATTCTCAATTCTATACATTTTTATATTATTTTAAAAGCGAGATTAACATATATTTTATTTTTATTTTAGAGAGAGCAGCAAATAGCAAACCGCCATGATACGTGAAACGCCAATCAGAGGTAATGACGTCAATAATATCAAAACAAACATAGGTAACACGAACCTATCGTATTTGAAAGTTACCAGCGAGCTAAATAAATTGACCAAATGCACAAAATGCCGTACTATCGAACGTGACTTAGATCTATCCTTAGATAGTGATCTATCCCTAGATAGTGGAGAAATAGATAGTGTCACGAAAAGGCGTCAAAACCGAAATTTCAGTACCTGTTGACATGGAAAATTCAAAATTTTAGGTACCAGTTAATACAGTCTTATGACTCAATTCTGTAAAAGCCGAAATAAAAAAAAACTATAACCTTAAAAGTTGTTATTGTTTATTAATGACGATGATGGTGATTGATTGTAATGATGATGATCAATTTAAATTTGGTAGATGGTAGCTTATTTATTTTTATTTCAGACCTACAGCAAAAAAATATATTATTTTACTATTAATAACCAGCCATTGCAATCTGTTTTATTAGTAAATTCAACAATATAGGTTTTTAGGGTTCCGTACGCAGAGGGTGTAAACGGAACCCTATTACTAAGTCTACTTGCTGTCTGTCTGTCTGTCCTACATCTTAACGGCTGTATATTTTAACTCGTAATAGATAGCTAGTTGAAATTTTCACAAAATATGTTATGTTAAGACGGATTAACTAAGAAATAAAAATAAAAATAAAGTCAAAAAGTTAAAACTAAAGAAGATCCGCTCAGACAAATTGCTGTTCACCGAAGTTAAGCAACGTCAGGGACGCTCGGTAAGTCTTTTTGCACTACTTTTTTGCAAAATAACTAACTCTTGCCATAATAAAAAATAAAATAAAAAAGCCTTTTATTACACTTTATAATACATTATATAAAGTTGTTTCAAAAATAGAAATTTAACAAAATTATTTTAATTGGGTAGATAATATTAATTTTTGGGGCACCTATAACTGGGTGAAGGCGTCCTTCATGTCTTTCCATGCTTCGCGGTCTTGTGCTAGACGCGTCCAGGTTGAACCACCAACCTCAACAACTTTTTGTACTTTAGCAATGTAGTACGGAACCCTCAGTGCGTGAGCCCGAGCATTTTGCCGGTTTATTAAGTATATTATCCCGAATGCCGAGCCTATCAAGGCATGCAAAAAAAACTATCCCAGGAAAATACAATTTTTGAAGGATAGCGGGTGAAACTGCGAGGCACAAGATATTGACTCTTATAAATACACCTTTGAATAAATTACCCCTTGCCTAGGAATTGATAAAGCGTAGGCGGGAGTTATACTTAAATATCATTATTTAGGGAAAGTTTCTAATTAGTAAGCACGAATAGATTAGTTCCAACCGCGCTACCTACAATATTCGACAACGCTCCACTGATTTATTTTTAACTCAGGAAACAAACTCGTTATAAAACGTTTAATACAGACAAATAACTTAAGAGCGATGGTGGCCGAGTGGTAGCATGAGCGCTTTACAATCTGACGGCACCTGGTTCGGTCCTCGGCTCTGCACCATTGACTTAATATAAGTTATTTAGTACCTAAATTACTCGTATAATGTGCAGTTATGATGCCATCGGTAATGAACGGTGCAGGAAAACATCGTGAAGAAACCTATGTCCAAGTACCTCAAAAATTCAAAGACAATGTCTTTCACCAACACGCACTGGTCCAGCATGGTAGATTTAGGGCTTATCCTCTCATTTCACTATACCGTGAAACCGCTTAAGACCGAAAAACTGTAAATACATCACACTTACTTATTTTTCACGCACACTAAGAAACTTCTAGCGACACCAATGAACTAATATGCAAAAAAAGGGCGACAAGGTAGGTGAGGCCTGATTTAGGCTAGATGCGATCGCACCCGCTACGCAACAACACCATATCTCCCTTTTTATCTGATCTGAGGTTTTTACTAAACTTTATACATTGGATAAAGTGTACCTAGTAGGAAAGGAAGCTCTCCACATGTATGTACTTACCAAAAAGGCACCTCAAATATCCTCGGAAAATCTAATTGCCATCTTTCTATGCTTTAACACGGTCGCTTTAATGTAAATTCATATATCTTGATATCTCACAAACATGATCCGTGCTATGCTTTTTGAATATTAAACATGTTATTCTAACAAACCGACTGTGATGCTACTTTAGAGATAATCAATAATGTGGGAGGAGATACGAGTCGGAAGTTTATGTAGTTTGCAGGTAATAAAGCATAAGATAAACTGTTATATCTCCTGTAGTGATGTGCTAGGAAACCCTGTAAGGTAATAGAGAATGGGCAAACGCAGTTTAACTGTCCACCACTAACGGGATTTGCGTATAGGGGTCATTAGGGGTTGTCTACTAAGTACTGAGCAATATTCAATAAGGCATATCAAATATACACTATCTCTAAACAGTAAAATTGATTTACTATAAGTACTTTTATGAGGTACTATTTTCACCGACTTTAAAGAAGGAGGTTCTTTATTCAGCTATATTTTTTGTGTTTGTGTTACGTAAGTAATATCTGTTTTTTAACTATAATATCATTATAATAAAAAAAAAAAAGATTATATCTCGAGAGTGGTCCCAGTTAAGTTTGAAGAAAATATTCCATATAATGAGGTGATGAATTCCGTTTATTCAATTTCTCCCACATCCCGTAGTCTTTGTTTAGTGTGATTATGTGTAAGAAAATTCGGGCTAACTGTCCACCACTAACAAGATTTGCCTAACTGAGCAGCTTTCAGCAGCATATGACAGCAAAGAAATATTTTGTCAAGTTTAAAAAAAATCAAAATTATCTAAATGTATTTATTACCTATTAGTATCGTTCGCGCAAAACTTTATGAGCCCTCTGAAGTTAGGCGCGAGGACTCCCCGACGCCCTGTAAAGTCCCTCGGATACCTATAATATGCGTACTGCGCAGCCACTGGGCCTAACTTCAGAGGGCTCATAAAGTTTTGCGCGAACGATAGCTGGCTACACAATCCATGGAGCGTGCTTTGTGATGACAGTTAGACCAGACTCCATATTATTTGCTCATTGTCCTATTATTTAGATATCTTGCAGGAACATTTTAAGAACTCTACTCAATTTCAACATGAATTCTACATTTCTACTAAATTCTTAGCGCACTAGATACATTTAGCAGTAGTAGTTTAAAACTACGGATGCAATTACAATAAAATTAAGCTAATAAAACACTTATAACACACTTATAAAACCCTTATCAGATCTAATGCAAACGCAACATTAGTACGCAGTTAAATTAACAACGTATTTACTTAGTTCCATACTCGTATTTGTATGTAATCTGGTAACACTTCTTTGTGTATTTAAAAAAGAATACTAATCGGCTATCAAATTATAATTGTACAAATTCAAGATACAGGGGCCTTACGACTATCTCTTAACGCGAGCTCGAAACAGCGCTGAAACTGCGGAAAACAACGCGTGAACCGTAGCGCGCCGAGATATGGTTTGCGGTCGCGCAACTTTTAGCAATCCCCTAAATAGAATTGCTATTAACCTAGTTTTCACCACCTGTTCAAAATCTAGAAATATAGGTATTTAAATTTAATGGTACCTTCATACTCTCACAAATGTCAATTATCAGCAATATCCCGTTATAAAAAAAATAAGTTCCTGAAAAATTATTCACGAATATTCAAATTCACAGAGTGTACCCACACACAGAGAAATTCAATGAAAAGAGTTTCAGACAAATAAGGAAATTTTTGTGGAACGCGAAATCCATCCAAGCTCATAATTTCCAATAAATCGCTAATGGCTTGTAAAATTTAGTGTAATGCGACCTAATCAAAAATTAATCAACCTGATAAAAAATGTAGATTCCTGGGTCTAAAATATGGTAAAAGGATGTAGCATTCCCGCACACAAGGGCGTGTCGTTGTTATCAGTGTGTCGCGATACGCACACAGAGAAACGGAGGCTTCAATCTCTCACCGACTGACGCTTAATCTGTGTTACGATATACCTACAAACGGTATGGAGACTACGTACATTCTAGTAAATTTCTGTACCAGCTCATCGGATAATACCATAATCCAATAACACCAATCTTAAATTAAGTTTTGCAATTACCCTAAATTATTTTTTGAAGTGAACATCATTTAGATTAACTCGATTTCTAAATAATAAAAATGAGGAGGGTCTCAAGTGGAGACGTATAATATTTTATGTATATATAGATCTATGAAAGTATCAAACCTCACTCACGTTGAAGCCTAAACAGAAGGGTGAGAGGGTTGGCGGTGGAAAGTTTTGACAGTTCTAGGGGCCTTGAAAAAGACGAGTTATAAGTAAATTTTTCATTTTTCGTGACACTATACCAAAAATATTTCAAGACAAGCTGCGCATAGTGGTTTCACCTGCGTGGATGTTCTCTCAGGAACCATTAACCAAATACATAAAAATACAAATCCATCATACATACATTTGTTCGAGACAAAAAGTTATTATGTCACTCTCCGGTCCTTCAACTATCCCTATGCAAAAAATCACGTTAATCTGTTGCTGCGTGCAAAAGGAAAAACAAACAAAGATATATTCGCATTATATAACGGTTTTTTATAAAATATATGATTTTTTATTTTAGCAAAAATTCCCATACTGTTGTATAAAATGTGTGCGTTTCTGCCAAAACTGACCCACACATGCTCAGGAGTCTCGTATATGCCAAATACGTTGCGGTATCCGTCGTTAACGTAAGAAGTAATATAAGAGGCGCATCTTTGAGTTTGCACATTTTAGTTTGAAAAGCCGGTCGGTGCGGCGGGTGATGTTTGCGGAATAAGGCAGAGCGGAGTTTAGCAAACCGTGAGGGATTTCGTAGAGCCATTGTGTTTGACTGGCGAGTGACGAGCCCAAGGACTCACGGCCTGGAGGCCTCCCGTGCCATGGCGCCGGGACTATTATTTTATTTTCTGGTAAGTACGAGTTTTCAGGGCAAAACGCTGAAATCATTGACAACTTTCAGGAATCGACAAACATTTTCAGATTCTACTATTAAAGACAACTGCTGGTAAAAAAAAAACAAGTAGTCACAACTGAAATTTTTGATAATTATAACGCTTGATGGTAAGCGCCCTAGTACACTTGTATAGTGTCATCCGTAGCTTGGCACAGAGAATTCCCTGTATGAGATTGCATTGCGCTCAGAAATATTTTATTTTAATTTTATTTTTCAATACTCAGCTTGCGCTTGACCTCGCCTGATGTTTTATGGATTTTAATTTTAGACATTTGTAATTTTTTAATCCGTACAAAAACAATTTATTTTACTCACGGGTCTAAATGGCAAAATTAAAGCGGGCTCAAACAGGAAAAAAAACATTGAAGAGAGAATTTTTAAAAATCTACAAAATACTAAAAAACACACTTAAAACATTGGTGGATGAATTACGATTTGTAAAATGTCATAGAAAAGTTGTTACGACGTAGTAAAGCTTCTTGCGAGAGATTTTAGGCACATTTAAATAAAATAAGTTGAGGTCTATTAATATGTATTAGGAAACAATCGCGGACATTTGTTTTCTGTACAGTAAATTAAAATGAGTTCGAGCTTTTTTTTTTTAAACGGCTTAAAGAACTTTTGAAATGTAACGAGCGTTAAAAAGCTTTCACAAAAGGGTGAACAATCGTCCGTTATTCAGAAAGCGGTTTGGATCGTAACTGCTTGCATCCGTAATGTAGACGGTTGATATACGACCAGCAGTCGGACCAGTAAGTACGGGTTACTTCGGGTTCATATCACCGGTCTGCTTGATCGCCACCTAACTTACAGCACTTCCGTATTTTTTACACCACAATGATGAAGCGCGGCCTGGCACATTGATTTCATATATTTGCTGGGAGCAAATAAATACCACATTAAAAAATATGTGATGCTACACAAACACATGCATAGTTTATACACGATAGTATTTGGAATTTTTCTTACTGCCGAATAGATGTATAAATAAGTTTATTCAGTAGCTGTAAGCTGTAAGTTTTTATAACAGTTCGTGTACTTGTTACACAAAATAATAGATTTTGTCTCGGTCACCAAGGGGATAAAGCAGTGTAGTAGGTCACGGGTGTAATATTGAATCCCTAGCGTCATGAAGGATTCGAGGGTCAATTGCCGAGAGTAGCGAGGGAGTTTAGAGTTCGTAATAAATAAATTATTTATTACGGTCGGGATTCAAGCACGCCTAAGACGAAGTCACCTTTGACCCCGTGGAGAATACTCTACTTTTCACACTTTCTGCGAGACAATAAAAAGATTTAAATACTAAGTACTAGAAAAACAAAGTGTTTATTATACTCGTAGAAATAGATATTTTTTTATTAAACTAAAAGTAAAAATTAATGTTGGTTACGGAAAGACAAATTAATGTTTTTTGCTTAACACTACTGCTATTTGCAGTATTTGCTCCTTTTTTTCTTTGTGTTATAATCGTGATGGTCAGTTCAACTTTAGAATAAATTATTTCTAGTGCAGGTCACTATGGTAAAAATTAATGCAAAATAGTTGAACAGTTGTTGACCAGCGGGTTTTATTGAAATTCAGTACAATGTTATAGCCCGGCTAGACCACTGAAATTAGAATTTTTCGTGGGCTAGAACGTATGACAATAATTACTTACTTTAGGTTTGGTTTGCATGACATATATTTTGACATTGTCAGTGTGGCAGGTGGTGTGGAAAAAATATTATATTGTTGTGAACTAGGAACTAAGTACATTAACTTAGCATAACTTTTGTTTACTGAAGAATAAGAAATAAAGGTGATTTGAAATTGAATTAAGTGCTGAGAAAAGCAATTCACTAGCCTAATGATAACCGAAACGTTTGTCTATAATAGTATCTAGATATACATTGTTAGACGTAGCGGTGGTATACTAATCCGAGAGGAGGGACTCATATTTATGTACAACTTTTACAATGGGACCCTGAAATCACATGTAACCCTGAAAGTAATTTTCTTGACTAATATTAAAACGCTGTAAATAAATCAGTGTTCGCAAATGAACACCATTGTGGAATACATCTAATCTAACATTTGGTATTGTCATTTTTAAGTAAGTCCGGTTTTGATAATTCTAAACCGAAAAACTATACATTACATGGTCAGGATGGAACACTATTGTTGAACCGTTGGCTAGTAAAAAAAACGCACTTAGAGACGAGGAATAAAACGTTTCAACAATAACTATGAAACTTTTCTGACCACAGTTTTTGACCGTAGAGTTTATATGTAATGTACTAGTAGGATATGTTCCAAATATTTGATCAACAATGCATTCATACAATTATTAATATGTAAGTAGGTATAGGAGCCTCTTGTCCGTGAACTTTATCTAAAATAAACATTGTATAAATATGTACGAGTACGTGCTTGAGCATAATATATGTAAACATTTGTTGGGACAGTTTTATATGCACTAAAATATTAGTTTTGCTCTTAATGATTTCATTTGCATTGTGTGACTTTTCTGGATATTGATAACTTCATTTCAAGGCAATCTTTTGCTCCATCAAAGTAATAGCAGTGTCTCAAGTAGTTTTCATTGTTTTAAATATATTTTTTTATTTCTAAAAATAACGTCAAACAGACAAGCGGTCCGCCTGATAGTAAGCGGTAATCGCCGTCTATGGACATGTGTGTTGACGATGCTTTGTCAACCCAGAGAGATTTTTATAGATACTCTTTTTAACAAGACAAGTATAATTTTTCTTTTTAATTACCTTTAAAAGAGTTTATGATGTTCAAACTGTTGAACAGATTTTCTTGAATCATAACTAAGAACACTATCGACCAAGTCACCATTCAAATTTAAAAAAACTAAATCAGCCGTTTAGGAGCTACGATGCCACAAACAGACACACAAATACACACGCACACAAAATAATCTTATAACACTCCTCGTTTTGCGTCGGGGATAAAAATCTCTACGTTGAAATGGCAGGAAGGACATTCCAGACCTTGCAGATCCTTTCATTGTGTTTTAAAATCGCTTATGGTACTTATTCCATATTTTTTGTGGTTATAAAAGAACGTATATTAATCAAAACTTCGGAGAGAAATTATCTCCTCAACTTAAGTCAGAACCGCCGAATCATAAAAATAGGGCGAAACCTTCCAACTGCTACCTAATTGCTACCTAAGGTTCAATTCTGAGAGCCAGGTGTCGATAGAATATTTAATTTTTCGAACCAATTTTGCTTATCTACCCACATGGGCGTATGCTAAGAAGCAATAAGGATCACCATCTTCGAAATCGACTAGAAGGACTTAACAACTTAAAAAAAACTTAAATTCATTCATTTATTCACAGACAGACAACGCACAGCCTAAACCTCTAGGTTTGGAAGCATAAAATTTGCACAAGTGTATCTTATAGAACGAAAATGAGCACTATTTTTTTTTTAATTCATCCCCTAAAAGCAATGACTGTTTCAAAAAGGGGGAAGGCGCGTAACATCCAAACATTCTACCCATTAAATATGGCCTGGATCGGCTCAAACATAATGTTGACAAGAATTTACGTTCGATTCTGACTGAAGTCAATTAGGCCCGTGGTCCTAATGCGGTCCACATCAAGTTCATCCAGTATCTTCCCACTATTTACTTACATCAATGCCTAAAAGGGTTAAGTAGGAGATAGATTTTTAATGGGAGATTATCATTTTTTAAAGAAAGTTAGAAACGTTGAAGTTGTTACTTAGACTTACCTATTTTAAGAACTGACATATGTAAGTTCTATATGTTTACACAGTTTGACAATAAATTGTTTCTGATTCTGATAGACTTCTTCTGTTTATGAGTAAAAGTTAGTTGTATCATCGTATTTTTTTCCAAAACTGATTCCATTAGGGTATATAGGGTATGAAAGTTTATACAAAAGTTGGCAATATTTGAAAATAGTGGAAATTGATCTTTAGGCTTCTGTTTACAAATAAAATATAGCTGCAGAGCAGACGTGTAAAAAAAACCATTCTCTAAATAGTTAAATAATGGATGAAAGTTTATATGATCGTCATTGGAAATCTCTCAGGGCACCCGGCTCGTTTTCTAATAAAATTAATAAAGTAATAACCACAAATACATCTAATATTAGTAGTATTTTTGTATCAAACTAGTTGTCAACCAATAACCGGTAATACAAATACTATCATAAATGTAGAAACTTTATTGTGAAGGTCATCACAACAGTTTTAAAACTGCCATGACTTCATCCTCGAAGCAAAACTTCTCACTCTCGTTCATTCGTTCATACATAAATTGATATATTTCATTCAATTTTATAAGTATTGTAAGGAACTTTTATTATTTGAATAAGTAGGTACTCCAAGGATTGCCTGGAAGAGGCTGTAAGACTTATCGCTTAAGTAATAACTTCGCCCCGTATTGCATTGTAAGTTTCTCTATCTGTACTTATTTTTAATTTCTGGTGGGCACAAAAAATAATTTATATTAAGTTTTTTGTTATAATTTATTGTTAGCTCACAGCATCTTGCAGGTTACTTTCCTACATCATTCTTAACATCTTTAGTTCCACAGGTTTTGAACAATAGTAAAAAAAACTTCTACTTATTATAACAATAAAAATATGTAATTTTTATAATAAGTGAAATATTTCGACGCTCTTTATATACATTTTTATTATCGTGTAAAAATACACATCGAGTTTTTTTGTTCCACTCGATCTAAGAAATAAAATAAAAATTACTATCAAACAAAACTATATTTTTCGATGCTTTTTTGCCCTCTGCTGGACGTACGGCCTCTTCTAAATATACGCCACCAGGCTGGGTTAATAGTTCCGTCTAGTTTCAACCCGCCATTAATTATTTTTATTAGGTACCCACTCGTATAATAATTGTCGACAAAAAAGAGACATAGCACCAAGCAACCATCTGATTAAGCTATCATAAATACGTCTTGCAATTCGTAAACTCCCACTAGTGGATGATATCAGTGATAAATTATGGTCAAAATAGTTCTAGTGAGTGAATTGTATCAATGATCTTAATGTCACGTCTTACAGCTCTATGCCATTAAAGTTGTATCATCATCGATCACAAAAGCAACAACTTATTAAAATATCATAATCTTAGGTTGAATGCCCTCAAATGTGACAAAAATTCAATCTGTGACGTCACTACGCTCCAATTTATTATTCAAATTACCTACCTACACTAGATCATAAATCTATAGATATTCTAACTCTATTTTAAAGAAACGCAACCAATGTAAATCAGGTATGCACGTGAGAAATCTATGTTACAGTTGAGTTTTAAATATTTTTCTTCAGCGATTAGCAAACACAATACAGCTCTTATGAAAATCTCGCGGAAGCTTGCAATGGAAATGTGAATGCGACGTTTTTTTGCACAAAACCGAGTCGGAGTTCTTACTTAACCGGATTTGTTCCTTAATTATGGCGGGCTGGTTTCGAGGACCGATGTATTTTTGCCGGGAGAGCTTGACCTAAAAAACACACCCGCATTTCTCTGCTCAAATAAACACTGTTGTAATAAGAACGAATTTCAACATCGGGCTCGCTTTCTGTTTGACATAATTAGCCAATAAAGTTACTCTAATTCACTGTTTAACAAATTGCCGGTGTCATTTTAACAATACCTTTTTATGTTTTATGTAACGTCTGGACTGAAAGACAGTTAATGGTTATTGTCGATCAGTGGATTCGTAGAACAAAGTCATTCATAGATTTTAAGACAAAAGTGGTAACCTGTGGGTAGATCTGAGTGGCATTAGCGTAAAAGTCTACTGCATTGTTTGTTTTACATGACAAATTATTCGATAGTAGAGCGTGCCGGCGAAACGGGGAGTCTACAAAGGCTTTGCTTCAATAGATCTTTAAAGTTACGTGTTACTCGTGTTAGTAATATGTGACTGATGTGACTCAGTCTATGGTGTCTGTAGACAATTCAGTGTCAGTTGCTAAGCTATCACAAGATAATGTAACTAAATCGGGGTGAATAGAGACGAAACATAGATTTTATTTATCATATCAATTTCCAGACCCAGAGATTGCAAAAATGACAATTATATCTTATTGTGACAATAATTTGGTGTAGTTACTTACCAAAATATAAGTAATTTAAGTTTCGTCTCTCTGTTGTTTCTTTTTACCCCGTTTCACGGTATGTATACTGCAAATAAGCAGCAACATTCATAACACCGTAATCGTAGCTTCCTTGGGGTTGTTTTTATTAATAATTTTCATACGTACGAGGGTGCTACTAAAATAAATGGAATCATAAAAACTCCCGCTTGTTAATCTGGTCCTGTTATTTTTAATAAAACGCTCCTGTATTTGACTGAAATGAATCCTCAGAAATTATTTTTCTATTTTTTCCCGAAGGCTTCAATTGTAATCGAAAACCTTAAAAGGTCTCTTGAATAAACAGGATTTTTCTGTGTAATACGATGGACGTTAGCTAAGACTGTCGTTTTTATTACGTAAAGACTATTCATGTTTTATTAAGTTTTTTGAGCTTTAAAATAAATAACACCTAATTATTGTATCCAAAGGTATTCTTTCTTGGCTTAAACCTATTTAGTAAAAATCAATATTATGTACATGACCAATAAGCTAAGTAGTTAGACGAAGGTTAATGGAATACTGTTTATTTTAAGTAAAGTAAAGTTTCGAAGCATACAAACTTACATATTTACAACAGGTTTTCTCGATAAAGTGTATCACATTGTGCTATAGGTCACTGACATTGCTAAAATCGCAAGTAACCCTGAACAGGCGTGGTGGATCGGTCAGAGATTTGTTTTGCTCATTGTCCTGTCAATCAATCGTCATCAATATCATAAGACTATTTGACAACCCTCTACTGTACATTGAACATCGTATAGGAGCCGTAAAATTAGAACTAACCGATCGAGAACATTGAAACTGTAATAAATTTCGTAATATCGGGACACAAATTCTTCTTCCTTTTTTATTTTTAATCCCAAATCCTCATCTGGTCATGGAATTTTAAAAAAGGTGTTACGCAATTCCTTTTTCTCATTTCTTAAACCTGAGTGAATCAGGAAAAAAAACTTGATTTCGCTGCGAGGCACCTTAATAAAAGAAGCTCAAATTCGAATAAAATTACCTTCTTAGGAATTCGTTATAATATGAGTCACCACTACTTTTATATCATCTTCGACAAGAACACAACGATACCGGTCGGTGCCATTCTAGATATTAGACACGCGCAATTTTAGTACTCTATCTTAACATTATAGCGTCCTAGAGCAGTATTACAAAACTAAATCGTTCAATTTTAGGTATCTGGGATGTCGGGCATAAAACGAAAAATAAAGCCGTCAAGACTTACATAAAACAAGTAAATTGTAACATTAAAATTGATTATTCTACGTCAGTAATTCAAAGAAATCCACTCTCAAACTTTCCTCCTAGAGTTTCACGAAAAACTACTTTTGTAAATTGGAGATAATGAGTCGATATGTTGAGTTTTACCAAAATTTTAGGCGATAATTTTCAATAAAAATAGTGATTTATTTATTATTGAAATCGAATTTTCTATTTGATAGAATCAGAATGGCAAAAATCCAGTTTTTGCTGCTTTCATTGTCAAAAATTGTGAGAGGTCTCTTAAAATTTGAATAGAGCTGCGATTATTCAGATATTATACAGAGTGTTATTATTGTTATGTTATTGCGATAAGGTGATTCTGTGATCACTCTCAATCACTCAGTGTTCGATGATGTCGTACCAAGAAGTATAAATAGTTTAAAGGTTGAGGATGCTCGCCGGTTCACCTCACGAGCCGGGTCGCGGGTCACGCTATGACGTAATTATCGTCTAATGCGATGATACAGCCTTTCAAAAACACTCAAATGAAGGTTTAGGAAATCTAATAAGTATTTTTTGTGACCTTTAATTTGCACTTAACAAGACGTCGGAACCACGACACATGGATTTTATCATGAGGATTTATTATAACGAGTCTCAATGCAACTTTTGCTCAGCCATGCGAAACAGGATGCGGTATTATATAGCACGCGTAAAATAAATAAACAAAGGTTATAATGTTAATTCTTCGCGAAGAGTCAACATCTTAAAGTCACGATTCATCTCTTCACGTGACACGAGTATTTTTGGGGAAACCTTTTCAAGCTCGACTTCTAATTCCGGTATAAAATTTAATTTCCTGAGCAAACATGTTGATCACTTCATCGTTCGTTTATCTAGTAAATTAATTAATTCTTTGAATTTGATCGAACTCTTGATTTTATCGTTTTTCCAGACCTGCCCAAAGCCGATGCTCTGGTTTTGACGATTAAAACCTTTGAAGTTTATCGTTAGCGGTATTTGTTTAGGCCTTAATTTGTAGTTGAGTTTCTCCTCAAATTGCGACGAACAGTTTGGAAGATTTCAATTCGTTAGTTTGGGCCATTTCGTTAGTTTAGTAAACAAACACTATCAACTTTGAACGATGTCGGAAAACTTATGCCTTTTAGGTTAGCATCACAGATCTTGTACAACATAAGCTATCTAGACATTAATCAGTCATTCGTTATTTGGGTGGGTGACCGCAAATGGTAATTACGCCAACCATAGCGTATCTGTAAAGTTGAGTTACAATCTGTGAGTGTCTACAAGTCCCGAATGTATCGGTTTATTCTGGGAAAGCGTGGTCCATCGTAAACCATATCATCGCTGAACGTCGATCATCGTAACAGCAGGTGGAGTTAAATAAAAGCCTATTTATTAATAAATAATAGTCATATAACTGTACTTATTTCCCGGTTATTTGTTCAAGACTACAACGACTAGAAGCATTCTGCTCTGGTATACTACCAACAAGCGACCATCCAGTATTGATCATCGCTCTACCAAAACAGGGTTGAAAACCAAGCAATTTTTTCTTCTTCTAATTTAGGAAATGCAGTACCCGAATTTCAAATTTTAATAACATGGTAACTTTATGTTTAATTTTTACCCATGCGTAATAATTACTGAGTCACTAATGACATGCGAACCTAAAGTAAAATGTCGAGCTTTATAGACAATATGTTTACGCATATTCGAATTTCGTAGCGAAGAGCAAGCTCATTAGTGCTTTTTGATGTTTAAATTAAGTAACATCATACACGTACATACTATTTATAAATAGCTATAGTAGTCATAGATGTTTTAAATTTCGACCTTCACAAGTATCTCATATTATGAGTCAATTACCCAAAGTTACCCACAAGATGGACAGACGACCTAAAAAGAGGCCGCAGAAAAACGCTGGATGCAGGCAGCTTCCAACCGGTCCTTTTGGAAATCGATGGGGGAGGCCTATGTCCAGCAGTGGACGTCCTATGGCTGAAATGATGATGATGATGGCCCAAAGTTAAAAGGTCGTAAGATACATAGCTACATTAATAGTAAGTCAATTTGTTCTTATTCTCACGAAATGTCTGCTTGTCAATTTCTTTGCCCCATTCACCTATCACTGGGTTGCGTTAGGGTTGTCGTTAGCCTCTTTTAATCTACCGAAAAAACTTACATAGGCCTATTTTATGGTAGATTTCCAATTCCAATCAGTAACATCTTTTAAATAAACTACGAATTAACTAAACTATCGTAACTTGTCCGAAATATTATTTAAGTCATTGACAGTACAAAAGCATAGGTACAGTTTAGAATGATATTACGCGTAATTATAAAAGGTATTACAATTTCTATTTATGTTCTTATGTAAAATGATTTTAAAATAAAAAAAATTAAATGCTAGTGACCCTACATTTAGCAAACAATGTAAAGAAATAGCGAACAAGTCGATGTACGAAGTATTCGATATTGGGTCGCGGAACATTGGCTTTGATTCGATAGATGGAGCAATCGACTATTTCTCACGACACCGGTTTACCCCTCTTCTAGTATAAGATGTTCGGCTGTTATGAAATTAAATTCTTTATCTATATGTTATGTAAAAACTGAATGACTAATGAAATACGCAACTTCTGTTATTATGCTTATTTGACACACAACTCTCGATAGACCGATTGAGCTAACGATTCCGCTTCTTTGTCGTCGAATAATTACTAAGTATCGCGTTTAGGTACCCGAAAAAACTCTTATTTGGGCACTCTTTGGCAATATAGATAGAAACTCTTTATTGTATACACCAGATATAAAAATTACATACAGATAGAAAACACTTACGAACTAGTGCCACAAGTGGCGGCCTTATCGCTAAAAGTAGGTGCTTAGTGCTTAAAAATCTAGTTTTTTACCTTATTAATTAGTATCTAATATAGCTGATAGCACTGCATGTGAATGACATGATACTTTTTATTAATAGACCAGAATCTAAAATTGAGCATATGCTTAAACGGTCTTACTTAGAAACGTCAATTAAGAGCGTGTACTTAAATTTTGTTTAGTCTCGTTACACGCGTGACAATTTCGCATTTTCGCAAAAGTAGACATAAAGATAGATTAGAACGTTAGAGTTTCTATAAGCAAAGTATCTATAACATTAGTGTTGTGTTAATTTCTACTTATGTCCAGAAAACGAAATGACTTTATAACCAAATGTCAAAACTCGCCGAGGTAAAAAAAGACCCTTCAAGCTTTTGTTAATGATGTGCAATCTAAAAAGCAAGCGCTAAATATGTGATGCTGACCTCACCGAACAAAAGTGTTGCATGCCAAAAGATGAATAAACACTTGACCTTTGATGTAAATGGGAGACAGGTTGCTAGTACAATTCGAATATTAGGTACCTAGATAATGTTTGTTTGAGATACGTTTTTGTAATTTTTATAAAGTTACTGTGTTTGAGAATTAGATATCATACAATTGTTATAAAGAATCCCTGGAGCTATCACAACTTCACCCCTGCTGATGCCTTACATAGGCTACACTGGACATAGGTCTCTCCCAAGCCATGCTCCTCAGTCCGATCTTTGGCTTTTTGCATACAGGTTATAGCAGACTATAATAAAAAGCTTTTTTTTAATTTATTAATTGGCCGCAAACTCGCCTTGATGCGAAGCGATGATACAGTCTACGATGGAGCACGGTTGCCTAGAAGAAACCGATTCACTCTTCATTTGAATACACCAAGATTGTAGCTATCGGGGAACACCCATTCAGGCAGCGCATTCCACAGACACAATTTACACAATAAAAGTGGAATCAAAGCGCTTCTTAAAGGTTTTTGGAATATCAACCATAGAGCGGTGTCGATTTTTCGTGCCCGATCTGGCAGTCCGATAGAAAAATGGGTGGGAGGGAATTAGGTCATGCACTCTCTCCGAAATGTATCCGATAAAAAAACAGATGCTTAAATTAGAGTAAATGCTATATTTATATTCATTATTCAAACATCTGCCCGGCCAGAAATCGAATACGGGACTTCATGCTTATAAGTCATATATGTTACCACTGAGCCAAATCAGACGTCAATAAGTAAATACGAGTAAATCAATAACTCGAAAGTCCCTCGATTACTTTCGCTATCGGATCTATAGAGCTAGTCGGACAGCCGGCGGCGCCGCCGGATGCATTCGACCTTCAACAGTTTACGGTACTACTTATCGCCTAGTCTGGACAAAACATCGGAGAGTGTGTGACATAACCCAGTGGCGTCACCCACCGCACCTTGACATACCTAATACAGATACCTATTTGTATTAATAAGTAAATAATTTTACTGCACATCAGTCAATAACGATGTGTATTTTATTAATCAGCATACCTAATCAGCCTGTTAAAAAAATATTGTTTGAATAAAATTTGCAAAGAATTTGGACTATAAAGGTAAAAAAAGAATAGTTTTTTTTTAATGCCATAGATGGCAAACAAGCAGCCTCATGGTAAGCAGTCACCGTCACCTATGGATACTAGTAACACCGTAGGCATCACAAATAAATATGTTGCCAACCCTTCAGGACTCTATTACCTCGTCTTTGAACCCCATGTTGCTTCTCAGCTTCTCAGATACACCGCGGAAGGTTAAAAAACTTAGTTAACGTACGCGGAAGGTAGTTTTACCTAGTTGATTTTATGTGCGGCTTGGCATTTTTTTTACGCCTTATTATAAATGTGAAAACTCACTTGTTTATTGATTTGTTTGTCATTCTTTCACGCAGAGGTAGACCAACGTATCAACGTGATTTTTTACATGGATATAGCTGGCATCATGATTAGATTTTAGGAATAGAACAGTATTTGACTCATAGCTATTTAAATATTTATTTTTGGCAGCTTGGGTAGACCCAGTGTCAAGTTGAAATGTTAAACAACATTTCTGACCAGAGTAAAGTTTTCCCACTGAATTTGCAGACAGGCTTTTGTTAAATTTAAACTTCTTATTGTGAATGGATATTTGAATCGATGGACATTATCATGCCGAACTGGTTCTGTGCATGTATGTTTTTTCAAACAGGTAAGCTGAACGCTCCTATGGAACGTTCTAATAATCATAAGATATTATTTTGATACGTAGTATGCGGAGACGCTACGTCAATATAATATTAACGAGGTATTTATGACACCTGGATTTTGCGTATCACAGCTCTACTATTGTTGGGGCGCGGTAGCCAATCAAGAAGTCTACTAAGCTAAGCCGCCTTCTACCATTATCCGGATAGCTATAATTTTATCTCTATAAATCATATATTCAGTATATTTGAGAAGATTTGACTTTTCCGCGGTCGCTGGCACGCCGCCTTGACTCTACAGTCTAAATAGGTATATGATTAAATATTTGGTGGATTTTGTTTTAGAACTCTACCTACAGATATTTAAGTAAATATCTTAATGGTTTGTTGCTGTGGTATAGGGCCTTAACGTTGAGACAGTAAGGAGAAAAAATATGTATAATTCGCAAAGTTCTAATCGAAAATTGAGGTCTAATCAAAATCAAAATGCCCAATAAATTTAGATATAAATATGTATGCGTTATAAAATACATTAGCTATTAGAAGTATTTACTTAATATGGAGTGCACAAAAACCTGTGTCACAATCTCAGGATTGGCTTGTAGAATAATTTAGAACCATTATGTGAAAATAATCTAGGTATTTTGGTTTTACGACGTCTATTACATAAATTATTCAAATTTAAAATTTTATACCCCGTGGTTACGTCCCGCATTACCGACTCGTATCTCTCCACCCTTATCTCTCGCCGAAATAAATTATGCAAATTTTGAGGGTTGACACCGCTTGCTATTGATGTTGGACAACAATACATTTTATTGCAAAAAAGATTACATCTCATTGTGACCAACCTCCAGCACAACGACCTGCCGTTTATAAAAAATGGGTAACATATTTTTGGTGTCAAAAACAGAAAGAAATCTTTGTGTTACGAGTACATTACGACTTATGTCACATTTAAGTTAGTGGTGCAAAGCGCAGATTCCTAAAATCGACAGTTTTATACCGTTTTTTACTTTAATATAAGCGTTATGAAGAAATAACGTATTTAGTTAAAAATCAAACAAGATTGTTAGAAATAATTATACTGTGACCTCATTGTTAAATGTCACCATGAATCAAGATATTAAAACAGACATTAATGCAGATTCGAGTTGCAATTTTATAAATATGTAACGTTTACTAGGAAGGGCAGGGTAAGCAATACAAGATCCGCTTGAAAATACTACAGACATGAGTAAGTGATGGGCCATAAAGATGTACCTGAAGGTACGAGTACTGGCTTGCACTGTTTCATGAATACGCATTACATTATCAAAACAAAAGCTTGATTTAAATTACTTATGCAAAAGGCAAATGGCCTACTGTAATTCCTATACCTACTGATTTTATTGAACGTTAAAGTAGAATGATGTTAAATTTATGCTTATGAGTAATCCGTGGATCCCAAATTCGTTTCCTTGTAAGAATGTAATAATTACAATATATAATTTTGAATGCATGTGGGACTAAAACTTGGACTATAGACAATATGAGACAAGATTATAGACAATGAGAGTATAGTCAAACTAGTACATTTTATCGCAAGGAATAATGGCCATATTTTAAAGTCAAACAAATAAACCAAGTGTCAATATTGTAGTTATACTGTCTACATTCAGTGTTGTAATCTAAAGATTTTTTAATTTCACCGTTTTTTTTTTGTCACAGTTACGCTGGTCCGACTATATTAACATATTCAATTAGCGCATTTTCATTACTCACTTAATAAGAACAAAATTATGCACGATTTACGATAAAAATAGAATTCGTAACCTACAAAACATTCAACACAAATAAATAAAAAATCCTTAGAACATTAGTACTTCTTGCACGTCCTATTGAGCGAAAGTTATTACTCAGAACTGTAGCTGCTTGGTTTATCTAGTTTGAGGTTGGTCGAAACTTTCTGCAGTTTAGAGATAGTAGTTTAAATCAGTAGGGAGCGAAACTTAACTTTGTAACTTGAAAATTAAGATATTCCGAACCATGTCCGGCGCGCAGACTAGGATCAAGGTGTTTGGGTTTCTATGCCAACGCGTACCATTGTCTCGCGAATTTTCGCCTGAGTCTCTGCTTATTAATACTTACACGTTTGTGTCCCAGATCAAAATACAATTTACTTTTGATGGTTGTCTGCGATACGTGAGATTGTAACGCAAGCCGCTGTTTTGTTGGTTCGGGTTACGGTCACGGACATTCCGGACTTTGCCAAAAGTTTGAACTCCACGCACACCGCATTTTAATCCGTGCAAATTTGGACTTAACCACTACACCCGCTGCAGACGTCTACTTGGTTACATTGACCGACATTATCCTAATCTTTCTCGATGCAGATTCAACCTATTTTAATAGCCTACTTATATTTTTACAAACTTTAAAGAAAATTATAGTTATAGGTCAAGAGTAATACTTTCTAGAAATTTTATAAATATATGTAATACACTCTCATATTATATGGATGTATTTTTGAAAAGAGATATAACAAGATTGCAAATAAGTACGAATACGTTAATAATAAATGCAGTGACCACCAGGCATTCAACAAGTCTATTCAAATAATTTCGTAAAATAGCCTCCAAGAAATAAAACTTTCAATAGGTACCTAAGTATTGGGTAATATGACACTTTAAGATGTATAATGTTTATTGAATGTTCAATAGCTTTTATCAAACTGCCACGATCAGGTGCTTTCTGTATAATTTAGGTATAATGTAATATAAAATTCGATTAAAATAACTTTGCCCTTTTGGACAAAACAGCTCATTACCTTGAAAGTTAAGCAATAGATTACAATTAACATCTCGCCACTTTGAAACTTGAAGTTAACAAACAAGAAGATGCCATTAACACCTTTATTACCTACATACTTATTTGGATAGATAGATAAGCAGTTTATTGTACACACCAAAAAGGACATATTATTTGGGACAGAAAGGCTTACAAAAATAGTGTAAAAACTGGTAGCCTTATTACATAAAATGATCTCTTCCAGGCTACCTTAGGATTAAGAGGATTCATAAAGGAAGTGGAAGGCAAGGTGTGCAATAACCAGATATATATGAATCTAATATAGACTATAAAGTAATATAAAGTATAAAGTAATAATATAATAGTAATAGTATAAAGTAATATCTAATTTCAAAGGATTTTAATAACAAAGAATAAATATTAAGTTGCTCGTCATATTCTATAATTTTCTTTTGTTTGAATGCTGATTTTTATAGCGCAACTAAACAACTATAGTGCCGGGTTCCAATATCTAGTATCGGAATATATATTCGAACATTTGAATATTTTTTTTATGTGCATAGCCGTTGTAGATGTTCTTAACGATAATAATAAGGAAGGCATTTTATCAAAACAAGAAAATTATACAAAGAGTTTTGAGTGCACACGGCAAATTTTTTGCTTCTTTTTGTTTAAATATAAAATTTGAGCATAAAAATGACATCATGAAGGTGTGTCTAGGCAATAATACCAATTATTTTGTAACCTGCGGTTGTGTCAAACACTAACCAATGCGCTCGTTGGGCAATCTGTCCTCTCTGAACACTCAAGCAAACTTCGTATACCGTCCATCTGAGAAATTTGTAATTTATGACCCAAATGTTAAATGATTAGTCAACTATGGTTTGATAAATGAGATCAGATGTGTCATGGTTAATTAATGACGGCGATGCAATCTTATGCGTGGCCTATGGAAAGCAGTTTCATCAGTATCAGCGTGACTAAACTTAGTTCTTAATTAATTAAACTATAATTATTTCTACATACTAAATCCATGTTTTTTTCTTTACAGGCTGCGCTAGTAATAGCACAAGCTAGCGAAGATAAACCAAAGAACGAAATAAAGGCTAATAAAATCACTAAGTTAGGGGATGTGATCCCAAGAGCTGCGGAGCTAAGTGCTAAAGCCACGACACAAGGCTTGAAAGATTCAAAACTGACCCTCAAAGCGAAACCCGACAGCAAAGATATTGCTGAGTTGGAGCAGCCGCTCAAGCCAAGTTCTCTTGATGAGAGAGAAAGCCGTCAGTTGCACGATTACGATGGATATAAAGATAATGAAGTTGTAGTAAACATCGAAGAAGACGGTAAATCACAGTACTACGAAACCAACTATGACACAAGTAAGTATACTCTACTACTCTCCATTAATGGTGAATAGGTTTTAAACAAGGATGAAATGCTCTAAGCGCCCAAAATTACAATGTACACTTCTAAGTCCAAGTCAAATCATTTAGTGCACATTATGTCTTGTATATAAAACTAATATTAACAAAATGACCCAACGAACTGAAAAACTTTCTATTTGAAAAGTGCTAAACTAGTAGAAAATTTTCTAAATGATAAAACATTATAAAACAGATCGGGTTGCTGCATACATAAATTGCCTACGGTATGGCAATTATTTATTTAGCGGCCCGATCGACATCAATTCAATTAACTAGACGCTTAACACCATATAAGCACTATTTTTTCTTCTGTACTTGTTGTTCACAGAGCCTTTAATTGACAATTATCTTTGAAATCTGGAGTTTGCCCCTAATAAATCTACCTACCATAAAACAAACAAGATAACAATGGTCTCCTTATGAGCTTCACTTTCCTCCTGCTTGTAGCAGCTATTTATTTTTATTTATGAGAAGTGTCTACATAATTTCGCTGACTTTTAGACGTCTGCGTATTTTACTGTCTTTTGTATTTGCTTTGTTTGCTTACTAGCATATTAACTGACGAAACGAAATACGCAACTTTGTCGGTAGAGGGCAAATAAGTAGGCTTGACAAATCTGTTTAAACAAACATGTAGCACTTTATGAATTGAATATCAAATGTTCAGGTGACGACAAATATTTGATATTTTAACATCCTAAAAATAAACAGGTCATATCATTGCTAGACATCATTCTTAGTATTGCAAATAATAATTTTACGGAGTATGGCAGTATGTCTATTTAGTTATCATAAACTTTCTGAAAGACATGTTGTATATATATTAGGTAAATACCAGTCCGTTTTATTGGAATCACATAATATTATCTACTTAACTTGTCTTCTCTAATGGGTTTTTTATAGCTAAGTTTCAACTCCTTATACGATATTAAATAGCAAGTCAGTGGTTTTTGGGGCGGGTAATAACTTTGATTTGGTTTGAGTATACGAATAACTTATTTGTTTTATAATATAATACTTCTAATCACTGTTCAAAGGTAGGCGTCTTTTTGTCCCCATTGGATGGATCAGATCGTGCCAAATGTGTGCTAAATACTTACTAATCGGTGGCTATTTACCACAGCTTGGTAATTAGTTAGTATTAATTCAGCTGAATCTGATCCGTCTGATACGAACAAGTGGATCTAAGTAGACTTGGAAGTCTACATTTACATGCCTCTACTACGCTCACGCAAGTTGATGCATCCTACACATTGAGTTTATTTTATTCCTGTCTTAAGCCTTAATTTTAATTGCCCATTACCATTCATTATCATTAACATTAATTTAAAAAAACCCTCTTGAAGGATTTTGTCTTCGTACGTGTTGTGCAATTGCTAGTGTCAAGTATTGAATTATTTCCAGTTTTAATTAAATATCGTCAAAAAAGTCATATTCACAGCTGCTGCTAGAGTCAAAGTCACGGTCAAGTCAAAGTTATGCCCTAGTAAAGTGGTTGAGATTTTACTAGAAGCTTCTTTTGAGTTTAGGAAACAACACGAAAACACATGTTTAACCCATCGAGATACAATACCTATAGAGATACAATCTCTAAGTGAAAATAGTGAAATAAAAATCCAAGCGTCGTGTACATAACTTAACATCAATTATATAGTTCACAATGCCGCATTTACTCCAATTTAGACGGTATGTCGCTTGGATAGTGTTAAACGTCGCTTGTCTGATAGGGAATCGTTCACGTTGTACTAAATTGGACGCTGTTGCTCATCCACCGGTGGTTCTGGTCGCAGAATTTGAACATACCCAGGTCCGGGACATATTATGTAGAGAAAACTCTAGAGGTGGTCTAACAAAAATTTCATTTATTTCGGCTCAGTCGTTTTTTTAAGTTTACCCCATAGTTTACTAATTGATAATATTTATTTCCAGGTGCATACGGTTTCGGTTACGACGTCGGTCCTAACGGTCAGTTCCACCACGAGAACCGCGGCCCTGACGGCGTGACGTACGGGTGTTATGGATACGTAGAGCCTGACGGCTACCTCCGCGCTACGCACTACGTCGCAGACAGCCACGGCTACCGAGTGGTGGAACCCGAGAAACCTGTGGAAGTCTATCCAGATGAGAAATACGAGTATGATGAAAAGTAAGTTCGCCACTATGATTTTTTTAATAACAGGCTTAACGTTTTTTTTTAATGTTTGTTACCAGAACTTCGTCATTTATAAACCGATTTGGCGAATTAATTTTTATTTGACAGGCTATAATTTCTGATTGGTTCCATAGAAATTTAATTAAAACCAGTTCATTAGTTCGGTTTTTTTATCAAAATACGAGTAACTGGAAAAAACAATGTCCAAGAAAACAAAATTGTGTATTTACTGATTTTGAAGACGGTTTTTTTAAAATTGATAATTATATTGACTAGCAACCCCCGCTGCGCGCTATTTCCAAAAAGTTTTAGATCCTGAAATATCAGTTTAGGATTATTATTCAGTTCTGTGAGATTACTATTTTAGCTTACCATCAGGTGAGTTGTGGTCAAACATTAGCCCATTTCATCTACATCTACACTAATATTATAAAGAGGAAAGATTTGTACCTATTTTTGTATGTTTGTATGTTTGTAATGAATAGGCTCCGAAACTACTGAACCGATTTGAAAAATTCTTTCACTGTTGGGAAGCTACACTATCCCCGGGTGACATAGGCTATATTATATTTTGTAGCGAGGCCGAAGGCCGAGCTTACACTCGTGCGAAGCCGGGGCGGATGGCTAGTCATTTATAAAATAAAAACATCAATGCTGGCAAATGACAACCTCACTACACAATACGTCACCGACATTCATGGCTACAAGAGAAAACTGCTAGTTTACCCAGACAAGTAGATATCACGAAAAGCAAGTAGGCCTCTACGAAATGGTATAATATTTGAGTTCTACGACTACGTATCTCCAGACGTTCCCGAAAGCTCCGTACTTGCTACACCGCTAATAGCTACGCGGAGCTCTACACTTGTTGTGTAGAAGTAGAAATAAACTAGTATATTACTATACTATTAGTTAGTAGTACTGTTATTTAAATATAAAATATCTAAAACAATATTACAGAACTCGTTACAAACATTGTCAAGAGTCCTACTTAATCATATATAGTCGAAGTCATGTCGAATTTATTCCCGTATAATGTTTACAACAAAGTTGCGAATTCAGAAGCAATTTGTATTCGTTAATACGTAACACTATTTAGTTTTTTATATTATTTCAACGACCGTGATTACTATCGTTATTTGACGAGAAAATAATGTGTAATAAGTATACATTTAATTAAAACAATAGATTATTAAAGAAAAACAAATTAATTAACTGCAAGATGTAGCCATGACTCAATGCATGAAGACGAATCTAATGACACCTTCCACATCAGAATCGGTCAAGCTGTTTAGGTTACTGGATACATAGAAAAAAAACATACATGCATATCCCCGAAAAACATTAACGACCTTCTTGAACAGTCGGGTAACTAAAAAAGCCCGACCAATTTAGATAGGTATAACTTTATAAACCGCTGGACAGATTTTCATCATAAATTGGTAAAAACAACCATAATGAAACCTGCTTTCAAATAAAAACACGCGTTAGTATCGACCTGTTTGAGAGCTAATATACCACGGATACATACTTTAAACTTATTACTCTTTTTCCGTTGTGGTTGTAAATAAAAACTTCTTTGCAGCTCTGAAGCGACATCTCCAAAACCTGGCAAAAAGGTTCCGTGGGAGAAGCTGTTCTTCCCAAAAGGATGTGGTAGGACTCCAGGAGGAGTGCCTTCGAGCCCTCTTCCGCCGAGACCGCCAAAACCCCCGCCAAAGCCCATCGACAGCTCTGGACAGACCAGCAACCCAAGCCCTGGAGTAGCATACCCTGGACAAGGTAAGACAATAGACAATTCTATAATTGTTGAAAAAAATATTACAACTAGACGTAACGAAGAGTACATAATACATGTATTGCACAATACTTTTTCCCACAAACTGGCACCAACACAGCAAAAACCGTATAAAAGCCGTTAAATTCTATCGAACTTAAGTTCCGGGCCATGGAAATATACTTTTTACATCGCTTACTTCTTGCCTATGCCTTGACACATTTTAAGAACGTGATTTTGAAATTTTGACACTGAAAATCAGCCAGGGCCGGATTAACCCTATCGGGGCCCCTAGGCAATGCAATTCTTGGGGCCCCTTTTCGATAAGTTTCGATAGAATACTTAAATATTCAACTAAATACCGTTAGATGGCATTGTTTACAACTTTTAGTAAAATATTCTTTTCTTCATGGCAACATTACTGGATAATGGGGAATGTCACGAATGAAACGTTTTTTTTTTGTGCCTGGCCCGCATCGACTAGGCCCCCGTGGGCCCCTAGTCCGTGCGGGGCCCCTAGTCCATGCGATGCCCCTAGGCATTTGTCTAATCCGCCTTATGGATAATCCGGCCCTGAAATCAGCACGTACAAATGAGTCTCTTTGGTAGCGTCCATGGATGTAACAACTGCCTTTAGGTTTGTTACGTCCATGGTGGTGCTGCCATGCATGCTGTGGTTCTAATTAACGCTGGCGTTGGGCATTCACAGGCAACCTGATTTGAAACGCGCCGAAACGAACACAGGTTCGTTCGTTATAAATATATTTACATTGACATATTCGCGCGCAAAAGTTCAATACCATTTTTGTTTTGGTTAATAGTGACGTTTTAAGCTTTAAAGTAGGTACTGGTAATATCATATATTTAGTAGCAATTTTTTTAGGTCTGTGGATGATAATCGATATGGTTATTAAATTTATCGGTACTGAAGGCATTAAAAATTATTGTTCATTGCTTTTTTAACACGCTTTTATTAGCTTGGTATAAATGTATGTATATATTAAGTAACGGAATCTTTGAACTTGATTTTCCACTACTTTGAAACGTCGAATAAAATTAAAATTTTGCAGTGTCTAGGACCGATGACAATGCAATAATTTAAATATTTTTCTACTTTTTAGCGTGTTTTTTAGTTTTTTTAAAACTATTATATGTTTTTTTTTAATACTATTGAGTAACAAGATTAACAAATCGTTTGTTTGATAGTAAGCGCCAAAGTATCCATAGCGTGATTCTGGAATCCCTTCATGAGTAACGCTAAGTAACGTTTCTCTTGAAAGTAACGTTAAGCAGAGCGTAGCCCTAGACGAAGAAGAAATGTTCTGCTAGTAAACTTTAGAGTGTTTAGTAAATATCCCTACGTTTTTATTTCAGGTGGACCAGGAGGCCCTGGAGGCTCAAACGGACCTTACGGCCCAGGCGGTACCGGTGGCCCCGGTAAGTAAAATTCCTTGTTTGCCAATTTAGTGTCTTTGTTTTCATACGGCGCTTAACCATATTTTATAGCTATCAAATATAGTATTTTTTATTTATTTAAATGGTCAGAAATATGTTCAGAAATGTTTCAATGTTTTAGTCGTCTTTGGCTATATTTTTTTTTTTATCGTAAACTAGATGGTAATTTATCAAGAATGGGAACTATAGTTAAGATGACAATTTAGCCATCAAATCTTTACAACTAAGGGCCGATTTTTTAATCAGCAGTTAAACGGTCAGATAGTTAACAAATCAGTAAATTCATCTGTCCAATAAATTTACAGGTTTACTCCACAGATAACTTCTAACTGACTATTGAAAAATGTCGAAATCATGCTATCAATGGAATAAATCCTATTTGATTATTTAACTGAGGATCGAAAAATCGGCCCTTACTCAAATTATTTGGTTATCCACGACAAGCTTATTTTTTACTTATTTTCCTTGTATTTCCAGGGTACTACCCAGGCACCTCAGGTACTCCTGGTACTCCAGGATCCCCCGGCACCCCTGGCTCACCAGGCTCACCAGGAGGACCAGGTAACTTAACACACCCTTGTTATACCACAGTCAATGTTTTTTTCCTAAGCTACCCTTAAATATTGGGTCCAATTTTTTAAGGACGGATGTGACATATTGGTATTGTGAGATCTGTCATTATGTTATTATAACTTTTCAACGCCTGCGCCTTTTATATAGTGATTTAAACTTTGAGCGCCTTACAAACTTTTAACATAAATTTAACAGAAATGCTATAGCAATTGTATAGCGGGTATGTCCTAAAACTGCGACCAGAACCACATGAGGATGGGCAGCAGCGTCCTATTAGTACACGGTGAACGTACTACGATCTCCAAGCCACCTGCCAAGCGTGGGGATTATGGCAACACCCCTCTCTATGAGGGAGGCCTTGTCAGACAGTGGACGTTAATTGGCTGATGATGGTGGTGGTGGCTATAGCAAAAGTATTCCAGTATAAAATTCTATGTAAGAATTAAGCGTTTACCATTAAAGGCCGATATTTTAATCCTTAGGATAACATTTATTCTATTGATGGCATGACTTTTAATTTTTCAATAGTTAGAGGTTATCGGCGGAATAAAACCTATAAATTTATTGGACAGATAAATCTATGGATTTGTTGACTATCCGACCGTTTTAACTGCAGATTGAAAAATCAGCCCTAAGTCTCATTGTTTTATTCGCCTAGCTAGAATATATACTTGCTGGAGTAGACTTCTACATATCTTTTGGTGCGGTTGTTATACCACAGTATAGGATAGTATAGATAGTAGGATGGCATACCAAGGTTTTCGTCTGCACAAGACTTAATGTAAGTCGTGTTTACATGCACTAATGTAACATGCAATATTTTTTTTTTTAATAAAGTGTAATAGTCTACTCTGCTCTTTGTAGAAATCCTATAAACATCCCATAGTAACATGGTCAGCCCTGATACACACATATTGATTGTGTTCAAATCAAAAAAGTTTAAAAGCGACCTATACTAACGTACAAAGTAATCCTACAAATTTCGCTGACTCAGCCACGTAAAAAATGGGAAGAGATAGAGCTGTTAAGCACACGTCTATTAGTGTGTTTACATAAATACTTCCAAAGTTTATAAAATATTTGAAACAACAATTGTCTTACACGTGTTTTCTATGATAGGTGGTCCAGGCGGTCCCGGCGGACCGGGTGGTCCTAATGGTCCCAACGGCCCTAACGGTCCTAACGGCCCGAATGGCCCTGGTGGTCCCAACGGCCCGAATGGATCGAACGGCGGCGGTTACTACCCAGGCTACCCAGGCTACCCCGGCACTCCCGGCTCTCCCGGAACTCCTGGCACCCCAGGCTCTCCCGGTGGTCCAGGTCAGTCTACAGAATATAACTGTAACTGTATAACTGTTACAAAATGTAATAAAATATAAATTAGCTGTACGCGTCACTAGTATACTCATAGCACGTACAGCATGTACCTAACTCAAGTCATTTTGACTCAAGCCTCTTTTATGAATACTTTCAAACTGCTTACAAACATCATTATCGTTATTACTGTCCACCTTTTCTTATCCCATTATTACCTAAATAGTATACCTAGTATACTAGAGAAAGTACTCTCTTACTAAGAAATTTGCTTCGATCCTGTGCCGATCAACCTAGGTTTAACCCTGAATGGTAATGATATCGTCGACTTAAATCTCAGCTAGACGTCCAAAACTTACTTTTACCCGCCATACCTAATGCCAACAACAATTTTACACAAAGGCCTGCAAATAATTATTTTTGCAAACAGGTGGCCCAGGAGGACCTGGCGGTCCCGGCGGCCCACCGGGTTCTTACCCCGGCACTGGCTCTTACCCTGGCGGCGGCAGTGGCTCATACCCTGGCGGCAGCGGCAGCGGCTCATACCCCAGCGGCGGTAGCGGCTACCCTGGCACTAGTGGAACTCCTGGCACCTCTGGCACTCCGGGCTCCCCTGGCACTCCTGGTTCCCCAGGCACGCCTGGCGGTCCTGGTTACCCTGGCGGTCCTGGTTACCCTGGCACACCCGGATCTTACCCAAGCGGACCTGGTAATCATTTCAACATTTTCCATTTCTAACCGATCTGCATTTTTATCAATAAACATGTTATAGGTATCACATTTTATTTAAAGTCACAATAATTTTGTCCTTGTTTTAAATGTCTATCTGGACTCATCGTGCATTATTTAATTTAGGTATAAATAAGAACCTTTCGCACGATGTTTCGACCATGAGCCAGCTCGTGACCACGGCCATTGTAAAATGGTTGAAACCACGAGCGAAAGCTCAATATACCCAAAAAATTAGACATTTCCAACACGTGTTCAAATCGCGAAAGTTTAAGCTTAAGTTAAATGTTGTCCTCAATTTTATAATTTATAAAAAAAAAACGGGCCTAATGAAGCAAGACGCATTTTTTACTCGATAACAGCGAAACCAAAAGAAAGTTATTGTAATTTATTAAGGGACAGTTTAATCATTACGTCAGAGCTTTAGCTGTTTCTTCCATAGCAAATAGCTTACTCGACGAAGGTGGGACACCTGATGATGTGATGATTTATGTGATATCAAACGTTAACCTGTTTACACATTATAGGAGGCCCAAGTGGACCCCCCGGCTCTGGATCAGGCGGTTACTACCCTGGGCAACCCGGTTCTCCGGGAAGCCCTGGCACTCCAGGAACACCAGGCAGCCCTGGTGGACCAGGTAAATAATTGTCTTAAATATTTTAGTCACTTTTACTTTTAAAACTTTTAAAAGTAGAACCAGTTTTCAATCGACAAATATAGACTTACAGCTGTACCATAATGTGCATTCTCAAACATTCTAGCGAAAGAAAAGTTACTTACAAAAATATAATTTAGGTTTTGAATTATTTTGTTTGTTTTCTTTTCGTTATTTACTTCATGCAAAACTTGCATTTTGTACGCAATATTCAATGTTTTTCCGTCATCAGGTGGACCAGGCGGACCAGGAGGTCCAGGAGGCCCCGGTGGGCCACCTGCGACAGGGACTGGATCAGGTAGTAGCTACTACCCAGGACAACCCGGCGGCCCAGGACAACCCGGTAGCCCAGGACAACCTGGCGGTCCAGGACAACCTGGCGGCCCAGGTGGCCCAGGAGGACCAAACGGTCCCAGCGGCCCCAGTGGTCCCAACGGCCCCGGCTCAGGCGGCTACTACCCCAATCAACCCGGCACACCCGGCTCTCCGGGCACGCCCGGCTCCCCTGGTGGCCCTGGAGGTCCCGGAGGACCCGGAGGACCAGGTAAATAGCAAAAAATCTCTTAAACGAAGGAAAAAATAGAAGTTGGCTAAAATACAAACTGAGACAAAAAATTACGACATTAGTCATTCAGATTTTCCCGTATTGACAGATGATAGGTCAATGATATAAGAGTGGTATACAATTCTGTGATTGGCTGAGTTGTATTTCAAGTTTGTGTTTTTGGGGTGACGCGACGTCTAGAAAAATATACAAAATGACTGCATGCTATTGATGTTTTCATACATACCAATATTTTAATACACAAACACATCGAACCGTACATAACTAACAATGAACTTAGAATTCATATTAGGACTAAAACTCTTGAAGTATATTTCACGTGCTTTATTCATAAGGTCACTGCTAACTAGCTGTTGTGTTGTGATAAATGCATAGCAACTTATAACGAATGAAACTGCAATTTTCATCACATTTACCATTTATTCACGTATCAATAATAGGAGGTCCAGGAGGTCCAGGCAGCCCAGGATACTACCCCGGAGGCGTAGATCAAGGACAAGGTATACACTTCACAATAATACTCCGGCCAAATGTCATTCTTTATTTTATTTTGCATAACTTAAATTATGCATTAAATATATGTATTCATAAAATTCTCGGGTCTAGCCCGGATTTGGTGGTCATTGGTGGAGCTGATGCCAACACCAGGAGGCCCTTTTGAATATAAAAATACTTTAAAATTATGCAATGTTTATAAAATGGAATCTGAATCTATGTAGTATAGGATTAAAAAAGTCTGGGCTATTGAGGTTAACAAATTATGGATAAGAAAACAGATCTATAGGATGAGAAAGGACACATGCCTTATCCTGTCTCATATAAATTATTTATTAATTACATACTTCAAACTCATTTTTTTCCATCATGTGCAGGAGGACCTAGTCAAGGTGGTTACTTTTAGCCACAGTCGAGATAAAACATTTATTTTGACAATGCAATAAAACCCTTTCAAAGTTTACATTAATATTAATTACCTTTCGATAAATATTTTTTAATATCTTAAATAGATTTTTTACATTCATTAGACATTATTTTCATTTTGTGACTAACTGCACTATAATTTAATGTGATCCCTGTCACAAGACGCAGAGTGATCATAATCATTAATCATGCTTTGCTCATGTGCTCGTTTTAGGACCCGAACAAGGTGGCTACTACCCAGGTTACTACCCAGGCAGTACAGATCAAGGTAAAATTGTTTCAGAGTCCAACATTATCTAAATAATACTTGATAAAACCTATTATAGTGATAAAATTATCTTTATGCTCATAATAAATATACCAAATTCTGGTTTCATTTCAGGTCAATCCCCGAAACCCGGACAACCAGGATACCCGGGACAACCCGGTCAACCTGGCACCCCCGGTCAACCTGGCACTCCCGGACAACCTGGACAACCAGGACAACCCGGTAATAATATACTATCACACTAGAGCTGTCTATGTCTACTCACAAACTTACTTGCTTACTTAATCTCATCATAATATTCTAAATCGAGAGTCAAATCTCATTAAACCTCAATGAAGCTATTCGTCACAATATTAAATATATTTTCTCATTGTTAATAATCTAACTACTCATTTAATGTTTCATGTTTCATCACAAATTGTCATATCGTGGCTAACAAACCTTAACATCTAACCATAGGAGGCCCTGAAGGCAGCTATTATCCAGGATATTACCCAGGAAGCACAGATCAAGGTAAAAATAACGCAATGCAACCTCTTCAAAGTTTTCATTTGAGTGTATAACCTCCCCGTTCGTATTTTTAATCACCTAAATAGATTTTTGTTTTGGTCTCATAACACATAATTTCCATTTTGTGACTGCACAATAATTTTATATGATCCCTGTTATAAGACGCAGAGTGATCATATTATCATTAATCATGCTTTGCTCATGTGCTCGTTTTAGGATCCGGACAAGGTGGCTACTACCCAGGTTACTACCCAGGCAGCACAGATCAAGGTAAACTTGTTTCAGCGTCCGACATTTTCTGAGTAATATTATCTACAAAACGTGGTAAACGTGTTTTTTGCTCATAAATATACTCAATTCTGGTTTCATTTCAGGCCAATCTCCAAAACCCGGACAACCAGGGTACCCAGGACAACCCGGTCAACCTGGCACCCCCGGTCAACCTGGCACCCCCGGTCAACCTGGTCAGCCTGGGCGACCCGGTCAAACCGGATCCTACCCTGGACAGCAACCAGGAGGCCCATCACAACCTGGTCAAGCTGGATATCCCGGACAACCTGGTCAGCCTGGCACACCTGGACAACCTGGCACAGCTGGTCAACCTGGCCAACCCGGTCAACCTGGCCAACCTGGTCAACCTGGTTACCCTGGACAACCAGGTCAACCTGGTGCCTCCGGTCAACCTGGTCAACCAGGTGAGCACGTCGCTTACAATTTGTTCAATATTTTAATCAAAGGACCATGTCTCTTGTCAAACCCGACGACTTTTTTATTTTAAAGCTGGTGCTTCCCGTGTAGTCCCATTTGGTCCAGTTCTGAAATTTTTATGAAGTCATTTATAATGATGATTTATTTAACGTGTTTTTGTATTTGCTCTAATGTAAAACCAGTAATACGTACAAACGTCAAACTTGACATGATTATAGTAGACACTAAGGTGTAGCAACAAATAATAAATAATGGCCAAGTGCGTATCGGTGACAAATTTCTGTTCACCACCAGTTCTCGTACGATCACAGAAGTTAAGCAACGTCGGGCGCGGTCGGTACTTGGATGGGTAACCGCCTGGGCATTGATGGGATGTTGTCTTTTTGGACTACTTTTTTGTACTTTTCTAAAGTACAAAAAAGTAATCCAAAAAGTGTGCGCGAACCCGACTCGTACTTGGCCTTTTTGTATTTATTTTTATTTTTTCATAGAATAGATCTACGTTTATTTTATTTCATTTAATTGTAGTTTATGGACTCTACTGCTATATTTTTTATTTTTTTGTTTCAGGTCAACCTGGCACCCCTGGTCAACCTAGCCAACCTGGTCAACCAGGATACCCCGGACAACCAGGTAAACCTGGCACTCCTGGTCAGCCTGGATACCCTGGACAACCAGGTCAACCTGGATCCCCTGGTCAACCCGGACAACCAGGTGAGCATATTGTTCGGAATCTGATCAATCTTTCATTCAAACAACAATTCTTTTGCCAAAATATAAACTTTTTCCATCTTGTTAATAATAATCATTATCAAGAGTTCAATAAACCATTTTAGCGCTTTATAATGAATAACCACACTGGGTATTACCCGGGATACTACCCAGGAGGCCCAAAACAAGGTAATGATAGTTCAAAATATCTCGGATTTTTCATTAAGTATTACACAAATATGTTTTATTAATAGTTATTACTTACAGTTATCGTTTATATTTTTTTTTATTTTTATTTTAGGTCAAACCCCAGAACCTGGACAGCCAGGATACCCAGGTCAGCCTGGTCAACCTGGTACCCCCGGGCAATCTGGTACCCCCGGGCAACCTGGTACCCCCGGGCAACCTGGCCAAACCGGATCATTCCCTGGACAACAACCAGGAGGCCCATCACAACCAGGTCAACCTGGTTATCCTGGACAACCTGGTCAGCCTGGCATATCTGGACAACCTGGATATCCTGGACAGCCTGGGCAACCCGGCACTCCTGGACAACCTGGACAACCCGGACAACCTGGCACACCTGGACAGCCTGGGAGACCTGGCCAAACCGGATCCTTCCCTGGACAGCAACCAGGAGGCCCATCACAACCAAGTCAACCTGGATATCCCGGACAACCTGGTCAGCCTGGCACATCTGGACAACCTGGATATCCTGGACAGCCTGGGCAACCCGGCATTCCTGGACAACCTGGCACTCCTGGACAACCTGGACAACCCGGGCAACCTGGACAACCCGGACAACCTGGCCAAACCGGATCATTCCCTGGACAGCAACCAGGAGGCCCATCACAACCTAGTCAACCTGGATATCCCGGACAACCTGGTCAGCCTGGCACATCTGGACAACCTGGATATCCTGGACAGCCTGGGCAACCTGGCACCCCTGGACAACCTGGATATCCTGGACAGCCTGGGCAACCCGGCACTCCTGGACAACCTGGACAACCCGGGCAACCTGGCACACCTGGACAGCCTGGGAGACCTGGCCAAACTGGATCCTTCCCTGGACAGCAACCAGCAGGCCCATCACAACCTAGTCAACCTGGATATCCCGGACAACCTGGTCAGCCTGGCACATCTGGACAACCTGGCACAGCTGGACAACCTGGATATCCTGGACAGCCTGGACAACCCGGCAGCCCTGGACAACCCGGCACACCTGGACAACCCGGGCAACCTGGCACCCCTGGACAACCTGGCCAAACCGGATCCTTCCCTGGACAGCAACCAGGAGGCCCATCACAACCAAGTCAACCTGGATATCCCGGACAACCTGGTCAGCCTGGCACATCTGGACAACCTGGATATCCTGGACAGCCTGGGCAACCCGGATATCCTGGACAGCCTGGACAACCCGGCAGCCCTGGACAACCCGGCACTCCTGGACAACCTGGACAACCCGCGCAACCTGGACAACCCGGACAACCTGGCCAAACCGGATCATTACCTGGACAGCAACCAGGAGGCCCATCACAACCTAGTCAACCTGGATATCCCGGACAACCTGGTCAGCCTGGCACATCTGGACAACCTGGACAGCCTGGGCAATCTGGCACCCCTGGACAACCTGGATATCCTGGACAGCCTGGGCAACCTGGCACACCTGGACAGCCTGGGAGACCTGGCCAAACCGGATCCTTCCCTGGACAGCAACCAGGAGGCCCATCACAACCTAGTCAACCTGGATATCCCGGACAACCTGGTCAGCCTGGCACATCTGGACAACCTGGCACAGCTGGACAACCTGGATATCCTGGACAGCCTGGACAACCCGGCAGCCCTGGACAACCCGGCACACCTGGACAACCCGGGCAACCTGGCACCCCTGGACAACCTGGCCAAACCGGATCCTTCCCTGGACAGCAACCAGGAGGCCCATCACAACCAAGTCAACCTGGATATCCCGGACAACCTGGTCAGCCTGGCACATCTGGACAACCTGGATATCCTGGACAGCCTGGGCAACCCGGATATCCTGGACAGCCTGGACAACCTGGCAGCCCTGGACAACCCGGCACTCCTGGACAACCCGGGCAACCTGGCACCCCTGGACAACCTGGCCAAACCGGATCCTTCCCTGGACAGCAACCAGGAGGCCCATCACAACCAAGTCAACCTGGATATCCCGGACAACCTGGTCAGCATGGCACATCTGGACAACCTGGATATCCTGGACAGCCTGGGCAACCCGGGTATCCTGGACAGCCTGGACAACCTGGCAGCCCTGGACAACCCGGCACTCCTGGACAACCCGGGCAACCTGGCACCCCTGGACAACCTGGCCAAACCGGATCATTCCCTGGACAACAACCAGGAGGCCCATCACAACCTGGTCAACCTGGATATCCCGGACAACCTGGTCAGCCTGGCACATCTGGACAACCTGGATATCCTGGACAACCCGGGCAACCTGGCACACCTGGACAGCCTGGGAGACCTGGCCAAACCGGATCCTTCCCTGGACAGCAACCAGGAGGCCCATCACAACCTAGTCAACCTGGATATCCCGGACAACCTGGTCTGCCTGGCACATCTGGACAACCTGGCACAGCTGGACAACCTGGATATCCTGGACAGCCTGGACAACCCGGATATCCTGGACAACCCGGCACTCCTGGACAACCCGGGCAACCTGGCACCCCTGGACAACCTGGCCAAACCGGATCCTTCCCTGGACAGCAACCTGGAGGCCCATCACAACCAAGTCAACCTGGATATCCCGGACAACCTGGTCAGCCTGGCACATCTGGACAACCTGGATATCCTGGACAGCCTGGACAACCCGGCAGCCCTGGACAACCCGGCACTCCTGGACAACCCGGTACTCCTGGACAACCCGGGCAACCTGGCACCCCTGGACAACCTGGACAACCTGGCCAAACCGGATCATTCCCTGGACAACAACCAGGAGGCCCATCACAACCTAGTCAACCTGGTTATCCCGGACAACCTGGTCAGCCTGGTCAGCCTGGCACATCTGGACAACCTGGCACAGCTGGACAACCTGGATATCCTGGACAGCCTGGACAACCCGGATATCCTGGACAGCCTGGACAACCCGGCAGCCCTGGACAGTCCGGCACTCCTGGACAACCCGGGCAACCTGGCACCCCTGGACAACCTGGACAACCTGGCCAAACCGGATCCTACCCTGGACAGCAACCTGGAGGCCCATCACAACCAAGTCAACCTGGACATCCCGGACAACCTGGTCAGCCTGGCACATCTGGACAACCTGGATATCCTGGACAACCCGGCAGCCCTGGACAACCTGGCACTCCTGGACAACCCGGCACTCCTGGACAACCCGGGCAACCTGGCACCCCTGGACAACCTGGACAACCTGGCCAAACCGGATCATTCCCTGGACAACAACCAGGAGGCCCATCACAACCTAGTCAACCTGGATATCCCGGACAACCTGGTCAGCCTGGCACATCTGGACAACCTGGATATCCTGGACAGCCTGGGCAACCTGGACAACCTGGCCAAACTGGATCATTCCCTGGACAACAACCAGGAGGCCCGTCACAACCTGGTCAACCTGGATATCCCGGACAAACTGGTCAGCCTGGCCAAACCGGATCATTCCCTGGACAACAACCAGGAGGCCCATCACAACCTGGTCAACCTGGATATCCCGGACAAACTGGTCAGCCTGGCACATCTGGACCACCTGGCACAGCTGGACAACCTGGCACAGCTGGACAACCTGGCACAGCTGGACAACCTGGATATCCTGGACAGCCTGGGCAACCCGGCACCCCTGGACAACCTGGCACTCCTGGACAACCCGGGCAACCTGGCACCCCTGGACAACCAGGCCAAACCGGATCATTCCCTGGACAACAACCAGGAGGCCCATCACAACCTGGTCAACCTGGATATCCCGGACAACCTGGTCAGCCTGGCACATCTGGACAACCTGGACAACCCTGGCAACCTGGCACCCCTGGACAACCTGGCATATCTGGACAGCCTGGGACACCCGGCCAACCTGGACAGCAACCAGGAGGCCCATCACAACCCGGCACTTCTGGTCAACCTGGCCAGCCTGGACAACCAGGTCAGCCTGGATATCCCGGACAACCTGGGCAGCCTGGTACTCCGGGACAACCTAGCACTCCAGGACAGCAAGGCATACCTGGCCAAACAGGAGGACAGCCAGGTAAGTTTTATTTTATGATAATAGATTTTTTTTAAATAATAAAGTTATAAATATAATCTTGATAGGTAGCACTGATCCAAAAGTTTTACAAGATTAGAATCTATTAGCATTTCAAATACTAATCTCACAAACTGCAGATTCTTGCGGCTGGTGAGATTTCTCAAGTATGCATATTTTTATTATTAGATTTTGAAACCACAGTTTGATCTATGTATTTCATTTGCTATTTTTGTGTAGTTACTGAATGCATAATATCTATACTTATATACAACAAAGTCTGATTAGTTACACTATTTATAATTCAAGAACGACTGGACCGATTTTCATGATCTTTGATTTGTTGGATTTCTCTCCACTCGAATAGCAGAATAACCTAATAGCATAATAAGTAGTTATTAAAATATGGAAAAAATTTGAATATGGAATGGATTGAATATGGAAATTCATTTTCCCATACTTACATTTTGTATCGTACGGCAAGATTTGAAATCTATACATTGACATATCACATCATAAAAAGAAGAAGAATTTATCATCTAAGTCAAAGGAGGTTTTCGTCGCTACCAAGAAGGTTGCTTCAAGGAGGCATACGAGTATAACGCGGATGAAACCGCGGGGCACACCTAGTAAGATATATAATACGTTTACAAAAAATACTAAATCTAATGTATACACAGGATACCAACCTGGGCAACCTGGCACTCCCGCACAACCAGGGCAGGCCGGTACTCCTGGACAACCTGGGCAGCCTGGTACTCCCGGACAACCTGGGCAGCCTGGTACTCCCGGACAACCTGGGCAGCCTGGATACCCAGGACAACCCGGTCAACCTGGACAACCTGGATATCCCGTACAGCCTGGCCAGCCAGGCTACCCAGGTAAATTATATCCATCTGTGCAGAAATTGGGCAGGGGGATCCAGCTCAATTTGCTATTAGACAACTACCACCAAATTTGTGACACTGTTTCATGTTTGATATTTCGAAAACCCGTACGAAGCGCTTTGATTTCACTTTGATTGTGCTGCCTGTATGGGTGTTCTTCGATAGTTGCTATCTGGGTATTTAAGTCACGAGTGAAACGGTTTCTTCTAGACGAGCGTGTTCAGGCGAGGTGGCAGCCGCAAGCCGCAACTGAATATCATGTATTTATAATTGACATTTTGCATACTTGTTTCAGATTCAGTTGGCGAGCCTACTGGCACTGGTGTACAGCCGCCTGCTTACTACCCGTCTTATGGGCAAATGCCGCCATTCCCGATCTTCGTTATACCGTACCCGCTGCCGATCGTACCTAGCCCAGGCTCTTGTCCATGCTACCTTTTGAACCCTGGTAATAATTCCACGCATAGTCATCAAGGACCACCCGGACAAACAGGGCAACCTGGGCAAGGACAACCCGGACAACAGGGACAACCTGGGCAGCCAGGACAACCACAAAACCCTCAGGGACCCAACGGCTACCAACAACAACAGTACTACCAACCCTACGGGATCATTGGCTTTGTGCCCGTAGTGTTCGTCCCGTACTGTCCGGGCAACGCCAGCGGCATGGTCGCCGCCCAACAAAACTTCCCTAACGCAGTATCCGTACCATACAACTGCGCAGAATGCAAGCAGAGCAGAGACCTCTACAGCTACATCGGCAGGTTGAACGGCGGCCGTAGTGTAGAGTTCGGTGACTTGAAGGAACTTAAATCACCGTCAGAGCTAGAGAGCTTCCTAAAACACGCCGTCAAACCCTCGAGGAAAGTTATCCGCAGATTGTCCGGCCCGCTCAACAGAAAAGGAGACAAGAATGCGAGAAAAGGCCGCAACTCAAACGTATCCGACTAATCAATAAGAACGAAGACGTAATAGAAGATAGAAACGAATCTAGAATGTAATTGCCATGAGTGAGATTTCAAATAAGAACGAGGTGGCGTTTAGAGTAGAATTTAATTTTGAGACTGTCTGATATTAATTCTTGGACGATCTCAAAATTTTATAATTGACGTATTTTTTAATATTTATTACTCATTACGTCATAAGTTTAAATTATAATTATTGTATATGTTAAGTATCTATTGTTTTAAGCGCCTTGGTCATCATAGGTTCTATCAGTCACTTTTGTATAGTCACAGCTTTAAACCAAGAAGCGCATCGCCATCAGATTAAGAACGTGTAAAAATTATGAAATAAAACATTGATATTATTTATATGCCGTAATTAATTATACTGACCATCCTTACAAAACGTAGGTAGTCACGGAAACAATTTTTTTTTTATTCTTTGAAATCATTGTCACATGTATCTTTCTTTAGCTGAAATGATGATGATAATGATTACGCATTCACACTCGAAAATACACAAGCTCAAGAAAATAATACAACGAGACGACATGTTTGTTTCATGTTGGCGACAAAACTCCTGGGCCCCAATTCTAATAAACTTATTGTTTTTAAATTGTTAATTAATTTTCTCAAAAATTGCCCTTATGATCTTTTCGTATAGATAAAGTGTCAAAAGTGAAGAACCAATTGTTTTTAAATTTTTAATGAATTGCCTCAAAAATTGTGTGGAAGGAAAAAAAATATTAAAAAAAATTTTCGAATTGAGAACCTCCTCCTTTTTGGAAGTCGGTTAAAAATGACAGTGAGGTTCTTGTACATTTTTTTAAACACTTATCCATGACCACGACTACACCACACCACCCACAGAAAAGAGGAAAAAATTCTCACTTCAGTGACACCACCACGCGGCCGCGGCCCACGATAATTATCCCGTAAATAATCATATAACTGTAGAACATTTTTTGTTCAGTCACAGATAGCAAGCGTACCGTTTTTCCACAGATTATAAAGCCGTTGGCGGATCGTAGGTATTTCGAAAACGTCAATTTTTTACCGACTTCAAAACAGGAGGAGGTTCTATGTTCCACTGTATTTTTTTATTTATGTTCGATTTCTCTGCCAATTATGAATTGATTTTGATGATTCCTTTTTTCACCCAGTCGAAAGTTCTGAAGTAACAAACATAAAAAATAAAAAACCAGTCAAATTGATAACCTCCTCCTTTTTGGAAGTCGGTTAAAATAAGTAAATTTGCTGTACCGTTTTTTTTAAAGCGGCATAGGCAAAGACTTTCATAGCTTTACCTAGTCTGTAGGTTTAGCAGTAGGTATAGTGAATAAAGTTGAGGAAACACGGAGACATTTGAACACGAGCTATATTGTCATCATCATAATCATCATTTCAGCCATAGGACGTCCACTGCTGGACATAGGCCTCCCCTATCGATTTCCAAAGGGATCGGTTGGAAGCGGCCTGCATCCAGCGTTTTCCTGCGGTCTCTTTTAGGTCGTCTGTCCATCTTGTGGGTGGACCTCCTACGCTGCGCTTACCGGTCTGCGGTCTCCATTCGAGAACCTTTCGGCCCCATCGGCCATCTGTTCTGCGTGCTATGTGCCCTGCCCACTGCCACTTCAACTTGCTAATCCGGCTAGCTATATTGTCATCATCATCATCATAATCAGCCTATACTAGTCCACTACTGGACATAGGCCTGTCCTAAGGTACGCCACTCAGCCCGATCTTCGGCTTTTCTCTTCCAGCCACTACCAGCCGTCTTACGTATATCGTCACTTCAACAAGTCTCAGTGCGTCCTACGCTACGTTTGCCGATTCGTGGTCTCCACTCCAGAACACGTCTACCCCAACGGTTATCGGTTCTGCGACAGATATGACCGGCCCACTGCCACTTCAGCTTGCTAATACGCTGAGCTATGTCGGTGACTTTGGTTCTCTGGCGAATAACTTCGTTCCGGATACGATCCCTCAGAGAAACTCCAAGCATAGCTCTCTCCATAGCTCGCTGAGCGAACTTGAACTTGTGGACCGCTCCAACTGTAAGTGTCCACGTTTCGGCACCGTAAGTCATGACAGGTAGAACGCACTGGTTATAGACTTTCGTCTTAAGACTTTGCGGGATAGGTGACGAGAAGACTTCACGTAATTTCCCGAACGCTGCCCAGCCCAACTGTATCCTTCTCTTGGCCTCACTCTCAAAATTCTGTTTGCCTAGTTCGAGCGTCTGCCCTAGGTAAACATATTGTTGAACGATCTCTAGAGTGAAGCCATTTATGGCAACCGGTCCCGGATCAACGTGTTCGTTTAACATGACCTTGGTTTTATCCAAGTTCATCCGGAGACCGATGCGTTGGGAAGAATTGGCTAGGCCGTCAAGCATCCTTTGTAAGTCCTCCAGCGATTCAGCCATTATGACGCTATATTTAGCTATATTGTACTTACGCATAACTCCCTTGTTTTTCTGATCTGAGCTGCCGGCCGTCCTTGTACCGGTTTACGTGTGTGCGTTGCAGTATGTCGTGGACTCGCCATGCATGACCCTTCAATGCAACGTTACGGGTCACTGCCAGCTTATCCTTTTACCAACTTCCAACATTTTTCTTTAAAGGGACTGTTCATGTCTGCAGCTCTCTCGCTAGTTAATTTTCACATTATTGAAGATACAAAATCAGCGAGTGTGAATTTACAAAAACTGACAAAATCTTCTCTTGGTGTCTATCGTACGAAGAACCTTTTTTCGGGATAAAAAGTTTCGCATTTACAATATTAGTAATATTGTAAATGCGAAATAATATAGATAATAAATTTGGCAGACATTATTTAGGCATAATATAGGTAAGGCAAGCACTCGTTTTGTTGAAGGGGATCTTCAAAAAGGCCGTCCTCAACGCTAATTCAACAAAAGGGGCCTTCAGAGCTCAATATTACTTGTTTCAAACAGATTTGAATAACAAGCAACAACTGAAGACAGAAGTACAATAGAATGCAACTCTTTTGATTAGGAAATGGGCTTGGCTATCTTTAAATAAATATTACATCAGGTATTGTGGTCAGAAAAGTTTTGATGATGGTGGTTAATGGTTTGTCAGATTTTATTTGTTAGCTTTACTTTTAACTAACTACATAATTATATTAACAAATCAATTTAAACAAACTTCTTTTTTGTTCAGCCATAAGTGGCAAACAAGCTGACGGGCCGCCTGATGATAAGCGATCACCGTCGACCCTTAAAGACTCTATTAACAGCCCTTTTTTTCCTATTTTGCAAGTTTATCTATTCCGGATAATAATTTGGTACTATGGAACTGCTCTGATAATGAATGCAAGAGTTACATAGTGGAACTATCCAATGGCTACTAAATATAGAAAAGCTCTCGAGTTGAGGCTTATTTGGTTTGTTGTAGCGAGTCCCATACACTTAATGGTAACAAGGGTCTGATGATGGAGCCGGGAGGTGGATAGTGGGACTTATAGATACCAGTAATTCTCTTGAATTTGGGCTTGTTTGGTTTGATTTAACGAGTCATATAAGCTTGTTTTACGTTTTTTAAAGTAAGATACTCGTAACTTTTACCTTATTAACTATTGTGAATGCGTAGTGTGGTGAAGGGGCGTGCACATTTAAAATGAAAGATCTCACGTTTACACTAGAGCAAAAAGAGCTACTAAAAATACGTTGAATATACTTTTGTTGTTTGGGGGTCTCCTTTATTTGTTACTTTTTAAATATCTATTATGATTCAAAAGATGAGACAGACGTAGTAATAAGACAACGTTTGCATTCGGAACCCTAATAATTATCAAAATAAAAAACCGACTTCATAAAAATTACAGAACTGGACCAAATTGACTGGACCACATTAAAAGCACCAGCTTTCAAATAAAAATTATCATCAAAATAGGTTCACCCAGTCGTAAGTTCTGAGGTAACAAACAAAAAAACAGTCAAATTGAAATCCTCCTTCTTTTTGGAAGTCTGTTAAAAAGGACTCCACACAGAAGCCGCTACTTAGTTACTTTAAGTACAAAGTAGGTATAAGATTGATTACAAAATAATAAAAACTGTAATCACAAACCATAACCATGATACATGGGACGTTTATGAATTCTGACCTTGTTTCAAGACGCCATGCTAAATTGTCACGTCATATTAATGCGACGATACATTTGAATACAGTGCGACGCCAGAAAACAGACTCGTATTCTTCTTTAAAAAATTCAACAGCTGAATTGTCCGGACTTTTATTTAAATAACCGGCTTTAGGTCAGGTGCTTTACGCCTACCTGTTATAAACGATTCAGTTTAGGTGATTGCGAAAATTTGCGCGACCGCTCACCGTATCTCGGCGCGTTAAGGTTCGCGTTCGTGTGATTTTGCACACTGCGCGTATTCGAGCTCGCCGTTAGAGTTAGGCATAAGGCCCCAGGACCTTTCAAATGTTGATACTGTGGTAACCCTAACTGCAGTTACATTCGGACTTTATGCTTTGCAAGCGCGACAAAATTTTGTCGTCACGTCTTTGCGTCTCGCGGTAACGTCACGTGACCTGACATAGCTACATTTTTAGGGTTCCGTACCCAAAGGGTAAAACGGGACCCTATTACTAAGGCTCCGCCGTCCGTCTGTCAGTCTGTCCGTCTGTCACCAGGCTGTATATCATGAACCGTGTTAGCTAGACAGTTGAAATTTTCACCGATCATGTATTTCTGTTGCCGCTATAACAACAAATAAGTACTAAAAAACAGAATAAAAATATATTTAAGGGAGCTCCCATACAACAAACGTGATTTTTTGCTCGATATTGATAACAGCAACAGGTAGACATATTTAGTTATATATTCACTTAAAAAATAAATAATTGAATTAAAATAAAATTAATATATAAGGGCTCCCATACAACAAATTGAATGATGAATGATTTTTTTGCCGATTTTATGGATAATGGTACGGAACCCTTCGTGCGCGAGTCCGACTCGCACTTGGCCGGTTATTATATACCTACACCAGTCTCATTTTCTCATAATGACAAGTATAAGTTGATTTTTATTAAAACACCTGTATAAATGCAGATAATCTTCAAACGGCTCAAGAGATTTTCTTGAATCATAGCTAAAAACACTCGATCAAGTCACCCTTAAAACAAATAAAGCGGCCAAGTGCGAGTCGGGCTCGTACACTATGGGTTCCGTACCACCACAAAATACAATCTACACTAATATTATAAAGAGGAAAGATTTGTACCTATTTTTGTATGTTTGTATGTTTGTAATGAATAGGCTCCGAAACTACTGAACCGATTTGAAAAATTCTTTCACTGTTGGGAAGCTACACTATCCCCGGGTGACATAGGCTATATTATATTTTGTAGCGAGGCCGAAGGCCGAGCTTACACTCGTGCGAAGCCGGGGCGGACGGCTAGTTATCAATAAAAAAAACCGACTTCAAAATTATTCGAAATCGAAAGAACTGATGAAGTCGTCCAAGTAATCGAATTATGATGAACAGAGATTTGTCACCGACTCGCACTTTGCCATTATTTTTTGTTATACTTTAGAGTTAAGAGAATCATCATGCCAAGTTTAACGCTTGTAGTTACGTAGGTATTTACCTACACACCTTTGATAAGTGTGCAGCCATACTCAAGTGGCAGGAGTGTAAAATTATACTGTGCTCGCTTTATCCAAATATTAAGATAAATACAGTGATTTTACGTAAAGTAGGATGTATATGTGCAATTTATTCATAGTTACCGAATACACGTTGGGTAGGTATGTATAATAACTACCCATTTAAAAAAGCAAAGTTAATTTTGTTTTGTAACCGCAACCAATTTTTTTGCTGAAACATTTTAAAATCTACCAAAACGAACGGTCTATATTATTGAAAGAAAGAAAGAAAAATATTTATTATTGACAGAAACAATACTATATAAAATATTAAAAACAGGAAAATAAAATTATGGTTTCTGTCACAAATCGTATTGAATTTGTATTGTACTGTATTGTATTTTCTCAATTGTTTAGATATGTGCCGAGGGACACCGAAACGCTTTCAACGACGCGCCATACACGTTAATCGGGTAGTACAAGTTTTTACAAGCTTTTATTTAACTTGCCCTGTTAGTATGATGTACATTATTATACCTAATACGTTTGTGTGGATGACCGAGCGTAGGTAGGCCTCCCACTAGATGGACCGACGACATTGTGAGAGTCGCAGGCATCCAGTGGATGCAGATGGCAGGATGTCGTTCAGTGTGGAGGTTAAAGGGGGAGGCCTATGTTCAGCAGTGAAAGTCTTCTGGCTGATGATGATGATGACGTTTGTGTGGGACAAATCTTGCAACTGAATTTTAGACCAGTTATACTCAAACGATTGAGGTGAAATTTTGTACACACGTTTAGTTTGGCACGGTTAGACAATGCACGGTTATCTAAACGACGTCATTCTAAATCCAATATGGCGGATTTCCAAAGATGGTGGACCAGTTATTTTTTATAAACTCCCATAATATGGGTATGAAATGAAAGGGTTTACTGAGAATACAAAAAATAAAATGACGTCACCTAAATTCAATATGGCCAGCGCCTAAAAGCTTGTTTTTAAAAAGTATTTTTAAATTAATAATATTGGTTTTGGTACGGTTGGTGGTTGGTCTTTTGTAAATTTTTTGCATCTGAATACATCATTATCAGCCAGAAGACGTCCACTGCTTAACATAGGCCTCCCCCTTTAACCTCCTCACTGAACGACATCCTACATATGCATTCACTGGATGCCCGCGACTCTCACAATGAACCAAAATCACCGACATAGCTATTAAAAGTTAGTGGCAATGGGCAGGCCACATCGCTCGAAGAACCGATAACCGATGGGGAAGAAAAGTTCTTGAGTGGAGGCCACGAACCGGAAGACGCAGCGTGGGTAGGCCTCCCACTAGACTAGTCCCATCTAGTGACTAGATGGACCGACGACATCGTGAGAGTCGCGGGCATCCAGTGGATGCAGATGGCCGGCTGTCGTTTAGTAAGGAGGTTAAAAGGGGATGCCTATGTTCACAGTGGACCTCTTCTGGCTGATGCTGATGATTAAGTATTTCTTAGTAATAATCTATTTTTTTCTTTTTTATATAGTACATTTATTAGAGCATTTAAGTTAAGATATATTGTTTAAGAAGCAATCTAATACGGAAGTCGGAAAATCACACACCTTCTTCGATACTGACAACTAAGTAATTAAAAGTTTTTCAGAGCAGTGTACCGTAGAAATCACGATAATGGAATTCCGTGCTGCCAATACCAACTAAATTTAACTCACTATAAGTTACAAATTCAGTATGTAGGTAACATTTTACGGATTCCAATAGAGTTTGTCGAATTACACTTGGCACATAGAAAACACGGTTCACCATTAGATGGTAGTAGGTATACGTGTACCCGATGTACCTACCTACTTGAGTACCTAACTTACTTACATGAATTCAATATTTTCCTTTGCTATTTTCTATGGCGGCGAAAGTACTCAGGTGCTCGATTTTGGAATCGCTCGTATGATTTCGCACGAAAATATTATGCGAAATGAAAGATTTTCTATTGATAGAAAGCAGGTTTGAATGGTTCAAACCTTCACGGTGCGATAGCGAGTGATGTGATTATTACAAATATGCTACTTTTGTTTGGGATTTTCGGGAGTAATTTCGCATGTTATTTTCGTGCGAAATATCATACGAGCGATTTAAAAATCGAGCTCAGGGCGCAGTTTCGAAATTTTTGTAAATTTTTTGATTAACGTTTATATGTATAATGCCCAAGGTGGGGCCGCATTCTTATTTGCTGCTCTTTTTAACCGGCTACCAAAAACGAGGAGTTTCTCAATTCAACTGTTTTTTTTTTTCAATGTTTGTTACCTCTGAACTTTCGACAGGTGAACCGATTTTGATGATTTTTTATTTATTTGAAAGCTGGTGGTTCCCGTGGTCATTTCATTTTGGTCCAGTTCTGACATTTTATATGGAGTCGGTTTTTTATATTGATAATTATTACTTAAAAAATAATGTCGTTAGGTATGTTATAACATAAGTAGGTACACTACAGTACACGTGACTTAAACAATAAAATGTTTAAGTGGTTAACTTTAAGTAGTTGATTGCACAATACTACTTATTGGGAGGCGAAACCATTACGTTTGTTACAAACGAATTCTTACATCACTACTCTAGGAATATTTCTAACTATACCGGGTGATCGGTTAGAATATAGACATATTAGTTAGACAAGGATCATCCATTCAAGGATTCATCATAAGTACCTATATATTAGTAGAATATATTATGATTATCGACTTTTACCGGTTAAAAAATGCGGTTCGGTTCGTCGCGGTTTGGCGTAGGCCTCCCCCAGTTTTGTCCATAGTTTCCTGTCTCTTGCTATTCTCATGAATTAAAAGGAAAAGTACGATGACAAATAACGATAATAACAGTGAAATATCTGGATAACTATTACGTAACTATCGCTGAATATAATGTAGTTTGATGTAAGTATAGCCTCTATAATATATTTGCACCACCAGAAGATGGGCAGCGGACCCGGGTATGTCCGACCAGACTCACCAGAGGATGAGAGCAGCGACCGATTAGTACACGGTGAACGTACTGTGATCCCCAAGCCATTTGCCAAGCGTGGGGATTGTAGCAACAGCTTCCTCTAAGAGGGAGACCATTGTTCAGCAGTGGATATTTACTGGCCGATGATGTGATACTAACACTTAAAGTAATACCTTAAGTCTAGAAAGCCATCACCTGTAAGTTGGTCCCTTTACTTAACTGATGTGATGAGAAACGGACTACAAAGTCTAAGAAAACTTCAAAACAGGGAAGAGGCGACCTTGCGAAGACGGCCTCTAACCTGGCCAGCGAAGCGTGTAACTTTTAAAACGTCACATTACACTAATTTCGCCAAAATTATCCATACGTCACTCGCTTCCTCTTCCTTATTTAAGGTAAGACAAAAATCAAGTTTAACTACATGTCGTGATTTTACTAAAAGTCGAATAACTATGACTAAACCTCAGATCAGACTAATAAGGGATAATAAGCATATAATTAAGATATGACTTAGTACAATTATTATTGTAGCTCATGTGCAAATGTCTCCGTGTTTCACCCACTGTTTAACACGCTTTTATTAGCTTGGATGCATGCATGTATGTAACGGGATATTAGAACTTGATTTTCAACTAAGTAAAAAGTAAGTAAGTAGTAGGAAGTACTTCAAAACGTCGAATTAAATTGAAATTTTGCACATTTATCAAGGACCGATGACAATGCAATAATTTAAATACTTAGTTTGTCCCATTATCCTTACCACGATCTTCAGGATTAGCGATTCTAAAGCGTGTTTTTTTAGTATTTTAAACATGCGAGAATTATTTCACTATACCGCTAAACGCAAAAACTGTAAGTACGGCTTAGGTAAGTACCTAAACCAAGTGCTAAGTAAGAGCTAAGTAAGAGCAAGTAGCTAAGTGTAGATAAAGTAAGTACTCAATCTACACTCAAACTAAGAAACATACAGCGAAACCAATGACCTAAGTAATTAATAGTCCACATGCAAAAAAAGGTGACAAGGTCGTCTGCAGGGTGAGTTAGACAGAAGACATGAGGCAAGCCTGATTTAATCATAATCATTTTTATTTTCAAGTAACACAGACTTATACAAATCACAAAATAATAATAATAGAAAATAAAATTCTATTACCAATATTATTTACCAATATTTTATTATTTTTATCATTTATTTATTTCTCTGCACGGGTCTAGCCCGGACATTAGGCATTGGTGGAGCCGAAGCCAACACCAAGAGGCCCTGTTAAATATAAAAAATACAATTATGGAATATGTATAAAAAGTAATATGAAACTATTGTATAGGATTTAAAAAGTCTGGGCTATTGTGGTGAACAACTTGTGGATGGAATAACAGATCTATAGAATGAGAAACGGCACCTGCCTTATCCTGTCTCATCTCAAAATATATTTTGGCAGATGATCACTTGCAACCCACTGAATGGGCCCCCCATAAAGGCTGCCGTATCTTGGCACCGGAGGGGCAACATCGGCGTGGGTGGCTTAGGGTGTAGAGAGGTGTGCTGCACTTTCACTAAGAGCTACTCGCGGCGTTATGCCCTTTAACACTTCCACCCTGGAGCTTAGGTTCTTAGCTCTTGCGGTTTCCACTCCTGGACGGCCGGTTAAGGCAAGCCAGGGGTCAGGGGTCTCATTTAGCCCCATGGAATCGAGGTACGCGGTGTCGCCATTATTATTATTATTTAGTTCTATTTTATTGATTTAGGCCTGATGCGCTCGTAAAGTTTTCGAGCGAGTGTAAGGTTTCCGAAGACGATGTCGAGAATAAAGCGAAGTGGAGGAGAAAAGTAAGGAAGGCTGACCCCACCACCATGTGGGATTCATATTCGGGAAGAGAGAGAGAGAGAGGCCTGATGCGCTCGCAACCGCTACGCCACCTTACCATATCTCACTTTTTTGTCTAGTCTGAGGTTGGTATAATATACTTAGATATTGTATACCGCTATAATGTATAGGTAGGTATAGGTAATACCTACATGATATCCCGGCTTCGCACAGGTGTAATTAAGAAAAAAAGATGTGAAAACTGTTAACGTAAGCCATGTAACTTTATTTTTCGGCGACTTGGTTGCAAAATATTGTTTCTTTTCTACTTACATTTAAACTTTATTAGGTTTTATTATATATACATTCCGTGAAAAAATATCAAACTGATGGTGAAAACCGCATCAAAATCCGTTGCGTGGTTTAGGAGGAGTTAGCAGATGTACAGACAGACAGACGCGGAAAGCTACTTCATTTTACACCATGAAGAGAAGAGAAGAGATAGGCCATTATAGGCAGCATTCAATTAACAAATTTTAATATTATTATCAACTAAGCAACAGCGTTTTAATTCATGTTTAACGACACCACAACAAAGGAATTCCCTAATAAAGATAGACTCGAAAGAAGATCACTTCAATTAATGAGAGTGGTAAGCTTTAGACCAGCGTTTCTATATAGATAGACTTAAACAATATGAGAAACAGAATACCTGGAACATTGGTTCTAAACGTTTTTTGTCAAGGCGGATCCGTTGTCACTATTTTAATCTTTCGCCATGGGCCACTAAGTCCCCGGATCCGTAGTAACTTGTTACATCATCCATGCTGTGCTCTTACACACCATTAGATAGCAGCTAAAAGCGCGCGGTTATCTCACACGCGCATTTCAAAGTTTTTGAAAACAAAACAAACAAACGAGGATTTATTTTAAGATGGCGGGATAGAAAGAATAACAATTATTTTGAGATTTTTTCTATCACCTTCGCCATCCTATAAAAATAGATATAATACATAAAAATAGCTTAACACTAATGCAAAGTTATTTTAAAGATAATGCTCAAACGGGATTAGAAAATTCATATTCAGTGATTTTTTTAATTTTCCAAATTATAGAAAACGTATAAAAAAGATAGTTGTTGTCGTTGAGCGCAGCCTTAGTTAAAAGTGTCGGCAATTTAGCGAACCGCCACTAGCCTAAATTTAAGCCTAAATTCTCCTAGAGCCGCCACGGACATCCAGGTCCCGAGAACCACAGGTTGAGAACCCCGGGACCTAGGTAGGCCTAAATTATAAAGTACACGGAGGTAGCAAATTAGCAATGCATGCTCTAAACATACTGAACTTAGTCATGCCAAACTCTAGTAACAATTAACCCTGTCTTACTCGCTGTGTCATTGATATCCCCGGAAATTATAAGCATGTCTGCACAATAACACTCCACAGAGAATAGGCGCTCCATTATTTGTTGGATGAGAACATACAGAACTATTGCATCGCTTACGAGCATGCGTCATAGTGTCTTGACAGAAGGACGCATCGACTACAAACGGACTCATTACCTCCCCAGTGACCATTGTCAATTATAAGACAAAAACTCCCACGGTTTATAAAGGTCCGGGCGTATGCGTACTCACGCAGAGCGCATCTCCGCTCATATTGTACCACCTGTGTCAGTGCTTTACTGGAAACGTGATATCTTCGGGTTAAGCATTTTAATTTAGCTGTAAGTAATACCACACTATATACATAATAGTACCTACAAGCAGTAATACCAACAACTATTTCAAATTATAATAGGATACTATAACCACTTTCTTAACAATTCATCGATATATTAATTTTATTAATCTTCTTCTACTTATCTTATAAATATATAAAAGGCGATATGTGTATGTACCAGTATGTATGTTGGATATGGACTCCAAAACGGATTGACTGATTATGACGGGGCTTTCACTGACTGATAGCTGATGATATAAGGAGTAATCCGAAGGGCGCAGCTAGTAAAATATAAAACAAACATATATTATTTTCAAAATATGGATATTAAAACAGCGCTCAAAAATGTCCGAACCAAATTTAGACTACACGCATAGGTACTTACTTATTATTAAGGTTGAATGTGCATTTATATAAGTAGTCTAAGTATATTATGTTGCAAGATAAATATTAAACACTAGCCGTCCGCCCCGGCTTCGGACGAGTGTAAGCTCGGCCTTCGGCCTCGCTACAAAATATAATATAGCCTATGTCACCCGGGGATAGTGTAGCTTCCCAACAGTGAAAGAATTTTTCAAATCGGTTCAGTAGTTTCGGAGCCTATTCATTACAAACATACAAACATAAAAAAATAGGTACAAATCTTTCCTCTTTATAATATTAGTGTAGATTAGTATAACGATATAGGAAAAAGTATAGGTAGTATTATCTAATCCATAATATATAATAACTTTAAACGAGCAAATCTAGTATGTATTTAAGTATAAATTTTAAATCGATAGAGCCGTTTCCGAGATAATTTCGCGTATCTCAAAAACACCTCCAACGATTTGGATGAATTCTTTTTAGTTCATAACTCAATTTTGTCCAGTTACATAATGGATAGAATTGGCCCGGGTCGTGGGCCTGGAAATTCCAGGATTGGGTAAACATTTTCAATATTTTCCAATTTAATAACTTCTCGTTTTCCAAGTGTTAGTAATTTTTTACGGGGAAAGAAGTAAAAAGTGTCTTTCACAGTAACAGGAAATTAGCTGACATGATTTGTATTGCTTTGTAAAAATAAAATTGCTATAAGTGTAGTTTTCTGGGAAAATCATATTCCAAAAAAGTTTATTGAGCAAAACTTGAGTAGGTATCACCTACTAAGTTACGAAGGGTCCTGAAAGTTGAACCTGCGAATCCAGTCCTCGAGTTTAATTTCCACAATTAACATTTGCTAAGTAACTTTCTTCGAAGTATTCGAATTAAGCATTTCATATTTAAATTAGACCGAGAAACGAAAATCAATGAGTTCTTTCGTAGATTATAAAATCATCTGTTTACAATTAAGGCTTCGTAATTTATTTATTTTTTAAAACTAGTATCGCAGTTTGATCTTTACTTCGTTTGACCTAAATGAAGCGAGTCATTATAATTATCAATATAAAAAAACTGACTTCATCAAAACTGGACCAAATTGAAATGGGACCAAATGGGATTCAAATAAAAAAATATTTATTAAAATCGGTTCACCCAGACAAAAGTTCTGAGGTAACAAACATTAAAAAAAAAACGTTTGGTAACCGATTTGGTAACCTCCTCTTTTTTGTAAGTCGGTTAAAAATATACATACCTGAGAAGAAAATAAATCTGTAGTACCTAGTCAGTAGTACCTAGTACCGGTAGTACTTACCTATTCGTATTGAACCTACCTATAGCAAAGAATACATAAATCTATAGATAGGTACAGGCACTATCTAGCCTAAAATTAAGTAGCCAACGTATTAAAGAACAAAACGCATAATAGCTATCTTGTACCAAAGAACAAAACGCATAATAGCTATCTTGTACCAAAGAACAAAACGCATAATAGCTATCTTCCACAAAGTATTTTTCATTTTCAAACAGACTTCAAAAAAGTTCTAAATGTGGATTCAATTTAGATTGTTTTTAACCCGTTTTTATTAGTTTGGTACCTATGTATATATGTGTGTATGTATACTATGTATGTATGTAATGACAATGCAATAATTTAAATAGTTTATCCCTTTTACAGCGTATATTTTTTTATATTATTTGTTTATGTTACCCGATATTTTGACCGATTGTGGACTGATATTATATAAAGTACGTAGGTAGTACTGTAGAGCTGTACCCATTTAAATTTGAAGAAAACGTTGCGTCTCTATATGTGGAAAATTAGGAAATGTTTTCCGTTTATTGAATTTCAACCACTACCTTCGAAGTCATTTTTTTGTTGTAAAAATTTTCTTTATAATAGTTAATAGCAGTTACAAAGAGAATGTCATACGAGCTCGTCAATCGTATAATAGTAACTTTTATTTTCAAAGATCCTAATTTTTTTTGTTGCTTTTGCCACTGTTGTAGCAGAAAAAACAAAGCAAATAGTATTCGTTCGCAGATAGCGTTTGAGCTCATATTACCTCGTTCTTGAACTGTTGTTAATAACGTGAGAATAACATTAGTTCTAACCCATGGTTCTAACAAACTGTCGATTGTTTTGGGGGTCATAGGCTACCGGTATAGTACCTGTTGCTGTCTCACCTACGTGCTTTGTCTTGTAAACAAGAGTTACCTACTTAGTCATTAATCTGTTTTTTTAAGGTTTCCGTAGCCCGATAAGGAACCCTTATAAGTTCGTTCTGTCCGTCCGTCCGTCCTAAATTTTTATAACCTTCTAACTTCTTTATTTATTAAAGCAAGTGCATGAAACTTTGTACAATTACAGTTTAATTATAGATCTCAATTTTAAAAGAAATACTAATATTATGACTCTAATACATAACAAAATCTTGTCGTAGACAGGTAGGTGTTAATTAATATGGTAGATTACGTAGTTGCATTTGAATTATTTAAGTATATCCTTTGGCCTTATTTCTTCCGCAACGGATATTGAATTTGCGACCCTTCCATTACACCACGCAGACATTATTGTACAAGACAAGTATAAATGATCTGACAAAAATGTTTTTAAGACATTCAATCAACAACGTTGTGTGATACAAGATAATTTTTTTCAAACACTACCTGTTGCACGCGATTTCGTACGTGTAATGTTTCATACATATTATATCTATTTTCCCCATCATTAGATAGCCCTTTCGTAAATTTTTGATGTGTAACATCTATTGGCGCGCCTTGGCAGTAAAACAGACTCGTATGCCGTGACGGACGTGACGTCATTTGCTCTCTTATGCCGTCATGTTCAACATCTGCCATCCCGTGACAGACAACTTTTTAACCAACTTCCAAAAAGGAGGAGGTTATCAATACGACTGTTTTTTTTTCAATACTTAAATTGTTTATTGCGACATATATAATTATGCATGCAGATCTTAAAAAACATGTTTTTGTCTTGAATAACACATCTTAAAATACATGTAGTAAGTACATAATATATGACCCTGTGAGGGTATGGCACCAGAAAGAACGGAACGGTCTATTTGTTGAATGTCATCGAAATTATCCTTGAAAAAATTCGACTAGGGTGTAGAAACATTTTGATTCTAGGAAAGTTTTGAGAACATTAGTGAAGCTGGTTTCTTTTTCTATGTCTTTTATTATATTTGGTAGCTTATTGTATATTTTTAATGTTTGTTACCTCGGAACTGGGTGAACAGATTTTGATTATTATTATTTTTATTTGCAAACTGGTGGTTCCCGTGAGTGGTCCCATTTAAATTTGGTCCAGTTCTGACATTTTTATGAAGTCGGTTTTTTAAATTGATAATTATTGTTGGCCGATCTCTACACCCCATAAGGAATTTACTTGCCAAAATTCAGCTTCGATAGTCGAGTAATTTCGAGATTTCGTGATATCAAGTCCGTCAGTCAGTGGTTTTTCGCTTTTTCATGCATAGATATCTCACCACAAACTGTTAATTTCCAGACGATGTTGAAGTTACTGCCACTCCTAGTATTCGGCTGTGCGTGTGCGGCGCCTGCCGAAAATGCTGCAGAGCTAAAAGCCGCCGCTGTTGCACAAAAAGATGGCGCGTCCGATCTCAACACCGATGCCACTTCTTGTAAGTATCACAGAACCAATCATTCCCGTTGTCCAAAGTAGCAGGCCTAGCACGGGCCGGGGAAAAATTGTATTTCCACCGTTTTTATCCACGCGTAGACGCGACAGAGCTAGAATATGGATACATTTGTCTCTTTCTAGCGGGATAAAAACAGTGGAAAGACAATCTGTCCACGGCCCGTGCTAGGCGTGCTGGTGGACAATGACACATTTTTTTTAAAGTTGTTATTACCACTAGTGGTGGTCGGCGACACATTTTTTTTTTATCATTCTGTTGGACAGTGAACCGCATTTTTTTAATCATTATCTTTGATCGCCACTGGGGGACAGTGACACGTTTTTAAAAAGTTCTCCCGTAGTCCCCCAACTGTAGACCGTGATACAACTTGTTAATATTATTCCCAGTGACCTACACACTATAATCTACAAATGATTTCACGGATCGGTGGTAGGTATACTAAGCCGAACAGTGGGTTATTATACTCATCATTAAGATCAATACTATGGGGCCAACCCTGAAAACGCGAAAATAAATTCTGCTTTTCTATAGAAAAATAACATTCGCACGAGATGTACGTATATTAGAAAACCTAATTTTTCTTTTCAGCTTAGTACCCCGACCCATGTAACGCAGTACCTATTCTCTTGAAATCGTTTATATATGATGTGTAAAGGTGTGTAGGTTTTTTTTTTTTTTTGTTCCGTCTATACTTTCTCCGACACATGCCGGAGACATTGTTAGACTAAACAAATTGCATAGCAGTTTAAGGTGTGTAGGTTAGATCAGACAAACAAAACATAGCCTGATTTAGGCCCATCATCCTCAGCCCACATCAGCCATTTTACGTATATCGTCATTCCAACGTGTAATAGTAACAAAAAATTACTCCAGTTTTACAATCAAAATATTCTATGTCATCAATTCCAGAAAACAATAGAAACAGACAAACCAAACGACATTTTGACAAATCGGCCTGCCTTTTAAATTTGAAATAATTTTAACTTTATTTTCAGACTATGATCGTTATTCGGAGTATGGGTCCCGCAGCTATCCTAGCACATATGGCGGCGGATACGGCGCCAGCGTGTCGGGATACGGGGCGGGAGGATACGGTGGCGTTGGGGGATACGGTACTGGTGGAAACGGAGCGGGATATGCGGGCGTCGGCGGGTACGGGGCGGGTGGATACGGGGGCGTCACGGGCTATGGCGACAACGGATACGGCTTAGGGGGCTCAGACGGGTATGACAGAGGATATCCGGGATCGTATGGCGGCGTTGGCGGGTACGCAGGCTATGACAGGGGATACGGAGCTTCTAGTGGAGGCTATGGAGGCTACGGTGGCAGCGGAGGCAACGGAGGCCTCAACTCCTACTATGGATACAATAACCCGAGCTACCAAGGCTACGGCCACACAGGATACGGATATTACAACAGACGGCCCGGTTCTGGCAGCATTTACGGCAGCGGCATCACTCCCAGCTTAGTCACCGGCTATAGAGGCTACTCGAGGAAATAATTATAATTATGCAAATTAGCAATTAAGATTTATTTATTGTCGTCGTATTGTACCAACCAAAGTACTTCCCAAAGCTATTATATATATACACTGTTCATAGAACATTCTTGTCTGCAATATTAACTACATACTTAATTATAATGGTCACAATAAAAATTTACAAATAAAACAAACTTGAATAAGTTTAAAAGTTTATTGCTAACAATATGACATTGAATTATCTTAAAACATACATGCCTATTCAGTTAAATTTTTTTTTAGAAGTATTACATTTAAACAGTTATTTTTAGCCACGATGCAAGTTACAGACAAGCATCTATGAGTGCGGTGGATGAGAGACATATGGCTAGTCAGACCCAGAGGCACTAGTCTGTTTTTTCATAGACTTCAATGCCCGTTCTCGAAGCTTCTTCTCCAAGTCCTCATTATTCACCTTCCCTTCCTCTTCCTCTTCCGGCTCATCACTATCAGAAGAATCATCCTTCCTCTTGGATGTTTTCTTATGTTTCTTGTGTTTCTTATGTTTCTTAGAATGCTTTTTGTGTTTCTTAGCTTTTTTCGACTTTTTAGGTTCGTCACTATCTGACTCAGAATCGGATTCCGAAACCTTCTTCCTTGGTTTCTTTTTAGAAACTTGATCGCTGTCAGAAGAAGATTCATCTTTCTCGCGTTTTTTTGCTCTTTTCTCGCCATCATCTCGCGACTTTTGTTTAACCTCATCAACATTTTTAGCTTTCGTAGGTTTCTCTTCTATCTTCTTCGATTTTATGTCTGGTGAAGAGGCTTTCTCTTTGACTACGTCTTTTTTAATGCTCCGGCGTGCTTCTTTGTCCGAGCTAGAGTCGCGTTTTGGCATTTTCTTCTTGCTAGATTTTTCGTCACTGTCCGAACTGTCATCTTGGGAATCGTCAGTATTATCAGGTTTCTTCGATTTTGCTGGTTTAGACTCTGCTTTTTCAGGCTTCGAACGCTCGATGCTTACATCTTTGTCTTTGTTTCGCTTTTTCTTTTTATCAACATCAGACTCATCTGGAATGTTCTTTTGTTTGGATTTGGAGCTTTTATGCTTAACTTCCTCCTCCGAACTAGAATCCGAACTCGAGGAGCGTGCCCTCTTCTTGCGCCCTTTTTTTGCCACCTTCTTTTTTGAAGCCTTCTTGTTTTTCTTTTTCTTATCATCTTCAGAGTCGCTAGATGAAGAATCTTCAGAGTCACTATCGGATGAAGAACTCTCTTTCCTCGATTTCTTGCCTCGCTTGGAAGTTGCCTTCTCTTTTCGTTTAATCTTAGATTTACTCTTCGATTTGGAGACTTCCCCACTAGTTTCACTTTCAGATTCAGATTGACGAGCTTTACGCTTTGGTTTCTTGGACTCCTTTGGTTTTTCTTCACCTTTTAGTCCTTTTTCTGATGTATTATCTTCAGATTTTTCATTTATTTTTTTATTTTGTTCAATTTCATGTTTACGGAGGAAAGGAGATGGGGTACGAGATAGGCTCTTAGAATATTCTCGTTGAGTTGGAACAGGGATAAAATCTCTGTGGCCCTCTTCATCAGAGGATTGCTCAGCTTGTTTTTCTGCTTGAGCTTCTTTTTTAGGTTCGGGTTTATCTTTCGCCACAGACGATTCCCGGCTGGTGCTAGAAATTACGCGTTCTTTGGACTGTTCTCGCTGGGTTGAAACTCGTTCAGTTGACTTCTTCCGTAATTTCTGCTCGAGGTTTTCTGCAATTACAAGATAGCATTACTATGCTGTACTACTATGCTAGAATAGGCAGGTACACAAGAAGAGATTCAGTTAAATGGGATAGGGCAGTCTTAGGACCAAGACACGATCAAGACGGGGCCCGGACGCAGACGCTCTCATTAAAATTACAGCCTTAGATGTTATTTAATCTGATACAAAACAAAAAGGTCGTGAGCATGTTTCGCGTCTTGTGCTATGCCGCATATCGCATCTGTTTATATAGTATAGCTGCGCCCCGCGGTTTCACCCGCGTGGTGATAAAAATCGGTGATGATGAAAAGTAGCCTATGTGCTAATCCAGGACATAAGCAATGTATGTTCTAAATTTCATCCAAATTCATCCAGCTGTTTCTGCGTGATTAAGTAACAAACAAACATCCATTCATCCATCCAAACTTTCACATATATGATACTAGCTGCGCCCCGCGGTTTCACCCGCGTGGTGATGAAAATCAGTGATGATGATGACGATGAAAAGTAGCCTATGTGTAAAGTTAACCCAGGACATAAGCAATGTATATTTCAAATTTCATCCAAATCCATCCAGCCGTTTCTGCGTTATTGAGGAAAAATCATCCATCCATACATCCATCCAAACTTTCACATATATGATATTAGTGTGATAGTGTGATTTAAATGGAACTATGATTAAAATGCGCCCGCAACCGCAGCTTGTCTTACGAATGTCGAATTTGGCTTTTTTTATATATTTTTTTTAATGATGAAATGGGCTACCGTTTGACCACAACTCACCTGATGGTAAGCGACGATGCGGTCTAAGATGGGGCACGCTTGCCCATGAGGTGCCTATTCACTCTTGTCTTGAAGAGACCCAGGTTGTAATTTATAGGGAACACCGAGGTAGGGAGCGCATTCCATTCCTGTGCAGATCGAATTAAGAAGGAATTTTGAAAACGCTGCGTACGGACTTTACCAAAGTTCACGATGTAAGGATGGAATGACCGCCTCGATGATCTATGGCGGAAATTGGATGACGGGATCAGCCTGAACAGCTCTTGTGCACATTCTCCATGATAAAGGCGATAGAAAATTGACAGACAAGCTACCCTCCGTCTATGCCGCAGACTGTGCGACATCTTTTTAACCAGCGCTTCGTTATTAATGAGTCGAACGGCGCGTCTCTCTACAGAGTCTAATGCTTCGAGCTGATATTTAGCGGAGCCATCCCACAGGTGACTGCAGTATTCCAAGCAGGATCGCACCTGCGCTTGGTAAAGATTAAGTAGTTGAGCAGATGTAAAATACTGCCTAACCTTGGATAGAATACCAAGCTTTTTAGCAGCAATTTTGGCTCTTGACTCGATAAAGCGACCGAAGTGTAGGGAAGAAGATATTTGCAACTTTTATAATTTCCAAGACAGAAAACACAAAGTATGGTACCAACCTTTTCTCGGGATAGAGACAGATTTCTCCAAGCGTTCCTTAATCAGATCGCTCGACCTCCTATCGCGAGACTTCCTGTCCCTCGATCTTCTGTCTTTGATCGCCAGTCGATCCCTGGATCGCCTGTTCCAACAAAAAAACACGATCATTATAGTAACAATTATTTAACGTCATGTTCTGATGTATTTTTAGATTAGGACCATGGCCTATAGTATTCGTGAATTTTATTTGTATAACCGCCAAATTTATTTCGTTCGTGACGCAGACAGAGTACTTAATTGCCCTCCTGCCCTGTTTTCTATCGGACTGCCAGAGCGGGCACGAAAAATCGACACCGCTTTATGGTTGACATTACGAAAACCCGTAAGAAGCGCTTTGATGACAGCTCACACACTAACACCGGTCATGCCGATTAGGCGATAGGCGGTATATATAAATACACAAACAGATAGACACACCCGAAAAACATTACCCTCCTTCTTGGGCAGTCGAGTATAAATTAGTTAACAGTTTCTACATTGTTTGTTTTTTTAGTTTCTAATAGGTCGGGGAAAAAGTCTTTTCGTATTTTGTATGTATAAAGTTGTAGTAAAAATCTTATCCGTTGTACTGTTTGTATCTGGCTGGTTTTGATACCATTAAAAATATGACATTTTAAAAAAGGAATACAAAACGTAAAAAGCAATTTCCCGCCATTTTTCAATTGTTTTTTTGTTCGATAAAATGAGTGAATCTAACGAACAAATTCGATATATTGTGAAATTTTATAACAAAAAAGGGAAAAATGCGACACACGCCGCGAATAAAATTTGTGACGTTTATGGACCTAATGCAGTGTCATCAAGAGTAGCACAATGTTGGTTCAAGCGTTTTCAGTCCGGGAATTTTGATGTCAAAGATGCAGCTCGCTCTGGTCGCCCTGTTACGGATAAAGTCGATGCCATTTCTGAAAAAGTGGACCAAGATCGGCATATTAGTAGTTACGACGTAGCTAAAGAACTGGGGATTGACCACAAAACAGTTTTGACTCATTTGAAAAAAACTGGGTATACAAAAAACTCGATATTTGGGTGCCACACGAGCTCACTGAAAGAAACCAAATGAATCTTGTACTCATTTGCGATTCTCTATTGAAACGTAACGAAACCGAACCGTTTTTGAAAAGATTGATCACTGGTGATGAAAAATGGATCACCTACGACAAGAATGTGCGCAAAAGATCATGGTCAAAGGGCAGTGAAGCACCACAGACTGTAGCGAAACCCGGATTAACACGTAATAAGGTGATGCTGTGTGTATGGTGGGATTGGCAGGGCATCGTTCATTATGAGCTTTTACCGCCGGGCAAAACCATCGATTCGGATCTCTACTGCCAACAGCAGATGAGACTCAAACAAGAAATTGAGAAAAAACGGCCGGAATTGATCAACAGAAAGAGTGTGGTCTTTCATCATGATAACGCCAGACCGCACACATCTTTGGCCACTCAGCAAAAATTTAGAGAGCTTGGTTGGGAAGTGTTAATGCATCCACCATATAGCCCAGACCTTGCACCCTCAGATTTCCACCTGTTTCGATCTCTTCAGAATTCTTTGGGTAGTGTTAGATTAACATCAAGAGAGGACTGTCAAAACTACTTGTTGCATTTTTTTGATCAGAAGTCCCAAAAATTCTACAGCAACGGGATCATGTCACTACCTACAAGATGGCAACAAGTTATCGAACAAAATGGCACATATATATTATAATTAAATGTAATTAAACTTGAAAAAAATATGTCTTGAATTTGTTTAAAAAATACGAAGAAACTTTTTCCCCGACCTTATATGTAGGATAGTTTAAAAATTACAGAAGGGCGTATCATCTTGTAAGGCACTTCGAAGGGGCATATCTCACAAAAACATGACAAACCTTCATTCTAAAATCTCTATTTAATGATAACAAGAGCCCGTGCAGTCAAAGAAATGTTCAACCCCACATCACATGAATGGAAGCTGCCCTTCAAATGCTTAAGTATAATTTTTTATACCTCTAAAATTTAAGTCTAAAATATCATAGCATCTTCCTTTCCGGGCTGACAAAGAACCGTCACCACTGCTAGTGTTGCAAGTGTCTACAGGCGGCGGTTTTGCTTACCATCAGGCGGACCGCATGCTTGTTTGCCTCTCTTTTTATAAAAAAAAGGTATCAAAGCATTATATAAATCTCCATGATTGTAGAAGCTATGTTATGATCCTATGACAGATTGGTGTGGACGAACAGACGGACACAACTGTCATACAAGGTTTCCTTCTACTATGGGACCCTCATAAATTGTTTCATTCAACTTTTTACCATCTACTGCAGCTGTAAGAGCTAAAACACTCGGACCGAGTATAGTTTGCGTGGACCTATAGATACTTACCTGGACCTGGAGCGGCGGTCGCGCGAGACCCGGCGATCACGCGACGGGCGACGATCGCGGGAGGCACGCCCCGAGCGGCGGCGCGACGTGGACCGACGACGAGACCGAGAGCGGCGACGGTCGCGTGACCTGATGGTATAAACGATATTAAAATATTGTATTATGGGAAATGCCTGCAATATTGTATTTTTAGTAGAGGCAAGCCCAGAGACCCCGATAGGCAGTTTAGCCGTCAGGCAAAATAGCGCATGTCACTTACCTTGTGAGAATATAACAGGACTGCACTTGAGTGGACTTCTAATTATTAGACAGGCTTAAGAATGTGTTTGATAGACAAGCATTTACAGCCATTCCTATTCGAGCTGAGGGCAATGAATCCTGCACTAACGTCCCGTGGGATGTATTGTGCATTTACAGCCACGGTCATTTCGAAGCACAAGCTATTTATCTTTACGTTAACATACATAAAATAATTATCAATATAAAAAACCAACTTCATAAAAATGCCAGAACTAGACCAAATTGAAATGGGACCACACGGGAAGCACCAGCTTTCAAATAAAAAAGAACCATCAAAATCGGTTCACCCAGTCAAAAGTTTTGCAGTAACAAACATTTTAAAAAAACCAGTCGAATTAAGATTCTCCTCCTTTTTGGAAGTCGGTTAATTATGTGCAGTCACAATGCCATCGGTCAACATCGTAAGAAAACTGGTATGTCCAAGAACCTCAACAAAAGACATATACCATTCACCAACACACACTGGGCCAGCATGGTGGCCTCTAAGAGGCCTTTGTCCCAGCAGTGGGAACTTGATAAGCTGATAATGAATAATGAATGAACAGATATTTCAGAAAAAACACCTATACTTAGGCTTAATTAACTTTTTAGTGAAGATGCTTTGACAATGGATGATAGCTAAATTAACTCGCTAAATTGGTAAGCAGTGAGCGTGAAGCATTACTCGCAGATACAATATAGCATAAGAAACGACGCGGACTTTAGCCAGCCGTTGAATAGATGTTTCAATACTTGGAAACATGGCATTATGAAAATATATCAGCGTGAAACGTCATTGAACAATGCAAAGCCATGCATATGCAACGTATATACCAGTTTTAGGCAGTCTTCCACTGCGGAAAAGTGGGCTCGATACTCCTCTATTACTTGCAACATTTAGTAAGGTTCAGAAAAGTGATTCCACTATCATGCAAGATAAAAAGACCTTCTATGTCAGGGAAAACTTCATAGAAGGCTGACAATTTTATACACACCATGCCATCTAAAAAACACAAAACCTCTTAAGTTTCAGTTACTATGTGAAACCAACTCTGAAATCTGGACACAAAAATCAGCTGTTCCATAGACAAAAGTTCATTGCCACTCGACGAAATGTATGAAACACCAGAGATTTTTTTAAAGATTTCAGAGCCATAGTAAAAGATGTTTTACAATAAGGAGTACAATGACTCCTTAATGCGTCAATACTTGAAATATGAAAGTGTATGGTGTTGCTTCCGAGATACATAGTACGAGTATGTCGCATCAGCCACGTGCGTTAAACGCGCGCAGCTGCGATCGGCCGCGATGCACGAAAGTTTACCTTAAGGTGAAACGTTTCACTTTGGCGGGAAATTCAAATTTCAAACAATTTTTTTTGTTATTGTAGTTAGGCCGGGTAATTATTGTAAACGATAATGATGTTTGCGAAAATTGATTATTATTCTTTACAAACTCGCGTAAAGTTATTTATCTCCAATGCACATTATTACATACATTTGTCAATAAACAAATTTATACTGTTTCAAACGGTTTATTGCCAAATGTAAGTAATATGGTGAGTAACTGATTAATAGCTGTAAATGATAATGTAAAGAACGACCAACAAATTTCGCGAACACTATGCCATTACACAATAATTACCCGGCCTAGCTACAAGGACAAAAACACTGTTTGAAATTTGATTTTCGCGCCAAAGTGAAATTTCACCTTAAGAGGTTTTGAATCATTTCAATGGCATGTTGTATACTTGTCCAATTTTATTCTATTAACTATGTTAATCTTAATCACGCCATCCCACTCAGGCGAATGGAATGAGTAGTATGGCGCAAGCGGGATGGCGCGATAGTGACTCACGCCCAGTTTCGCAGTGGAAGGCGGGCAAAAATCAAAGTACCTGTCAGGGGAACGTCGGCGAGAGCGTGATCGGGACCGCCTGCGCCGTTCAAGCGATCGACGACGTTCGCGCGACCTAGTAATTAATCATTGGTATTCTATATTACCATTCTCATATTTATACTGTTTTTTATATCTAAAGTAATGCGCTTGCAACATAGTAAATAAATGTGGCAACCAAAACTTTCAGTAGTGAGATAACTAGGTTTTTGTACAGCTGCTTATAAAGATTTTACACTTTAGTCTCTTCTTTGGATGACCACGTAACTCTAAAAAGTATCCAGTTAACTGATAATTTAGTTGTTTTTGAATGTAGGATATAGATATCTAAGAGTAAAAATAATTATAAAAAATTTAAGCAGGGATCATACCGTTCTCGTCTATCTCTTTCGCGTCGTCTCCGCTCTCGCTCCCTCTCGCGTTCCCGCTCGCGTTCGCGTTCGCGTTCTCGCTCCCTCTCACGCCGGTCCACCGACCTGCGGCGGCTGCTCCGGCGGCGGGACTTACTCCTAAAAAATTGTAGAGGTTTGTTCAAAAATCGAACTGGCCACCATAAGCAGAACTCAAAAAAAGGAAGAAAAAGGTGCATTTACAAAGAATGTGAAACAAAAGACGGTGTTTGGTGCTGTGATTTTCAGTGAAACCTGGCTTTTTATTGTCTCGCAGAAGGTGTGAAAAGTAGAATATGCTCCTCTGGAATAAAGCCTGTCTTCGTCTTGCACAGCTTGAACCCCTCGCTTCAATCAGGAGTTAACTCTACAGTCTAAATAACTCTACAGTCCCTTGTTACGCTCAGGGTTCAATATGCCGTAAAACACTGCTTTTTTCCCTTAGTGCATAATCTACTATTACGAAACAGGCATTAAAATTTATATGAGTATTTATACTCGTGGACAACAGCTGGTAGTCGTATAATAAAAAGGGTCTTGTAAATTTTTTCTAATTAAATGTATTTACCTGTCTCTACGTGAGCTGCGTCGAGGGCTAGCACTAGCAGATGAGTCCCGGTTAGAGCGGTACTGGCGCTTCTTGTGCGACGATGAAGAAGGCTTCTTGACACTGCCATCTGTACACAAACATGTTAAGAATATACAGGGAGTACGGTTAGATAACGGATATACTTTGGGTGGGTTCAGTACATGATGCAGTAACCTAAAAAAAACCTTTAAATTTGACAGAGCTGAACGCCCTAAAACACGATACAACTAACTCATAAAAAGAAGTATAAGTACGATCTTCCATGCTTCTAACTTAAAAAATTACAAACTTATAAACAAACGGTATACAAACTTGCTACTTGCGATTCCCAAGCCGCCTGCCAAGCGTGGGGATTATGGCAACACCCCTCTCTATGAGGGAGGCCTTGTCCAACAGTGGACGTTAATTGGCTGATGATGTGTATGTGTATACAAACTTGCTTCCCCATTTAACACTTCAAAGGCTAAATTATCAAAAATCCTTTCTTCGTGCTTACCTCCGTCGTTATAAAAGGAAGACTTGTGCAAAATCACATGCTTCTCAAACCAGCAGTTTAGGCTGCGTATTGTCTGTCAGTGAATGAATGAATTTAGGATTTTTATTGAGTAGATTTGTATTTAAGAAGATGTAGAAGAAAAACTCACGAGAGGATGCAGATGTAGAGCGCCTAACGCTGGCAGAACGGCGAGACTTCTCAGCTGGCTTCTCATCGTCTTTATCACCTTTAGATCTGTAGATTGAAAAAATATGTATTTAATTATTTCAAGAAAGTTTTTTTTACAATTTATAGAATTGACTTTTTTTTACAAAAGATAGAAAATTATTATTACACTTCACGCTATAAATAAAAAAGTATAATAACAATATTTTTGTCTGTTAGTCGGCCATTTTAATCTTGATGAAGCAATCATCAATCAAATAGTACCCATCGTATATATAGCAAGATTCTGTGATGAAAGTCTAAAATGAAACAATATACTTACTTGACAGGAGAAGCAGATCTAGATTTAGGTTTCTCGTCATCTGTCTTGTCTGGTTTGGTGGTTGTCTCCTTGGTTTCCTCCTTGGTGGGATCCTTGCCTGTGTCAGCTTCGTTCTTTGGCTCTGCGTCCTGCTTGCGTTCTGGCGACTTCCCGTTTTCTGAAACATTGACGATTAGAGAAGGAATAAATAACTTTGCATTTTAACTAAATATGGGCCCTAAAATATTGTGCAGACACTTTAGAAACTAGTTTTTTTTTTTTTTTATTGTAAAATAGGCTTGCGCTTGGCCGCCAACTCGCCTGATGTTAAGCGACGATGCGGCCTACGATGGATCACGCTTGCCTAGTTTTTGGCTTGAGCCTCTTGGTCGAGAGATAGTAAGCTTTACCCATTGGGTGTAGTTGTGTAAAAATTTATAGTACTCTGCTGCAATTCTGCGATAACCTGTAAGGCATTTGTGTAACTACTATACAAGTATCTTAAACATCACAATCATTATAATCAGCCAATCTTAGTTCCTTGCTGGACTTAGGCCAATCCCAAGGGCTGGGTGCAATGACGATATAACCACTTGACAGCTTTACCCCGCCGTGATGAAAAGGAACTGAATTTTAAGCAGGATCTTCTTCGAACGGGCCAATCCTAGGCGCGAATTGAATTAATGACTTTTGTTTTCACCAAGCTCAAGCGCCATACGATATACCCCTATGGTATCCGCGACCGAACGTGGCTTACATCGTACACAAGCAAATTATAACTAATGCGCGATCAAGTGGTGACTATTTGAAATTTAGAAATGCAATAACTTAACTGTTATTGCATTTCTCCAAACAATATAGAGGACAGAAAATAAAATCAGTACCTTTAGGCTCAGATGCTTTGGTATCATCTCCATGAGATTTGTCCCGCGCTGGGCTGCTCTTGTCGCGGCTCTTGTCACGGCTCTTGTCCCGACTGCGCCGCCGGGAACGCCGCGGGCTGCCTCCGTTGCGATGCCTGATATTAATAAAAAAATAAAATCGAAAATATCCAACCGAAACTATAAATCAATGAGAAATTTGTATGTGTACAGCTTTCACATAACGCATAATTGACGCCTAAGTATGCGTCCTCTATCTCGCTCGAGCATTTCAACATTTTTGAAGACATAAATGAATAAATATACTTATTTGGAATTCTACGCAGAAAGAATAAAGAAAATAATATTACTCAAATTTATTTGATTGATTACACTTACTTTTAAAGTCAGGTTTCGTCAGGTCAAAAATGTGTAAAAATTCGTCGCCAACATGCTAACCCTAACGACTGAACAGATTTTAATTATACTTGCTATGGAGGCAACTTACACCCAGTATTGACACATAGATATAGACTTTTAATATATTTTTTAATCCTGTTAAAACCAAAACCGCTAGGCAAACAAGCAAAGAGGAACTAGTTAATTCCATTTTTATCTGTACTAATAATGTATCAGATGGTCTAAAGGACAGATCTTGTCCCTCACAGACGAGAGAAAACTATTAAAAAATACCAGAATTTGTTTTCTTGTACAGCATACAGAACAAAAGGGGTATCCTATTTTTTACTTGTCATTTAGCAGCCAGGCCTGGCGCACTCCGCACTTTAGGTATGAAGCTACAAGTAGTAGTCTTGTCGGACTTGCTGGACTTGCCGTGCCCGTTGCCGCGCGATAGACAGAGATAACGCGACAAGAGTTACGCGATAGACTGAGAGGCAACTTCTAGGTTAATATATAGCTGTAGGTAGTTAGCGCTCACACATCCCTAATTGCACTTTATTGTGTGGTAGCAAGAGTCGCTACTTATTTAAATGATTTTGCGGAGTGAATCTTCTGTACTTGTACTTGTACTGCCCCAGTGGCTCAGTTGGTAGTGAACCTACTTTCTGCGCTTGGGGGCGTGGGTTCGATTCCCATCTAGGACAAACATTTGTGTGATGAACATATTTGTGTTTGTTCTATGTCTGGGTGTTAATATCTATTTAAGTATGTATTTAAAAATATATATGTATGTATATCAGTCTCTGGCAGCCATATTACAAGCTTTACTTAGTTTGGGGTCAGATGACCATGTGTGCAATAATGTCCCACATATTTATTTATTTTATTTATATGTATTCTGTGACAAAGCTAATTTATTAGCTATTTAGTCATATGTACTCACTTCCTATCCCCGGAACGATCACGGGACCTGGAACGCGAGCGACGCCTCTCGCGCGACCGGCGCCGCGACCGCGACCTCGACCGCGTCCGCCGTCGATCCTTGTCTTTATCCTTGTCCTTCTGCTGCTCTTCCTGTACAGTACAAGATATGACAAATAAAACAATGTCTTGATTTAGGTGGTATTATGCCATACACAACATTAATATAAACTAACAACACCTTACACTCCAGAATTTAGTAGGGGGTACAATATTTTAGTCTACAAGGATGTCTAAAGGCAAAAAAATCACAACCCCTAACAACATATTATTCTATATTTCTTCTTTATTTATGTTTTATAAATAAATAATTTGTATTTGTTATTACTTTAAGGTGAAAGCGCGCGCGATTTTTGTCTTGATGTATCTTTTTCAGACCTCAAGATTCAGGCCTAGCCTAGTTTGAGGCCCTCAGGCAATTGTTTTATTGTACATATCTGTATTTTATTAGAAATAAATAATTTTCGTATTTGTATTTTGTTGTAACAGTACTCTACTGAAGATGTCAGGTAGAAACAGTTTTATTTTGTTACCGTCAGGTTTTTAAACCTTGTAACGCTAGATGCGCTAAAATTTGTTTTGGGTTGTGTAAGTAATTCAAAATATATTGCGACGACATAATGTGAATACGGAATAGGCGAGTCGGCTATGCGACCACACATAGAAATACCATCCTAATTTAAAAATTAAGGTGGGCACCTTCATCCTATCATAATAATCATTTCAACCATAAGATGTCCACTGCTGAACATAGGCCTCCCCGATCAATCTCCAAAAGGGCCTGGTGGAAGTGGCCTGCATCCAGCATTTCCCTGCGGTCTCTTTTAGGTTGTCTGTCCATCTTGTGCCTACTAAAAATGTGAATGCAACAGGATGGTATCTTACATTTTTAAAATAGGTAATGATAAATGATTATTCTCATACCATTCTCTTCTTGATTTCTTCTTTCTTCTGCTGGGTGAAGGACTCTGGTATTCCATTCTCGCTGGCCTGCGCACTGAGTAGAAGCTCCCACAGCTCGCCCATGAAGAGACGTGCATTCTTCCCGTTCAGAAATCCAGTCAAATTGATCTGCATTTTCTTGGGACAGGGGAACTAGGATTTGAGATAGGAATGGGAAAGAAAAAAGGTCTGTGTTAGTTACCTTCAAAATAATCTTTGCTAAAACACCCTAACCCGATTTTTGATTGACTTTTTTATTTTATTTAAAAAGCAATACTTTTACGTGATAAAAGTCGCCAAGAGTGCCCTATATTCGATTGAAGAAGTTGTATCTCAGCATCCATTTGACTCGGATAGGGAAGGGAACAACAAGATCAATAAATAGTACATCGAATGATTAGTTTTCTTGATGATGGTGGCGTAGCGATGGCACCGATGGCTTGATACAGGAAGACACAGGGAAGCTCGCAGTCTGCATTGAAGCTCTGCTTATGCTGCGATGGCAGATGGTGTGACGTCTTCGCTCTTCAAGCTCTTGCATCTGTAAGGGTTTTGCGAACACAACCACATTATGCTGAACGCAAAGCCTACTACGTGGGACTTCCCTATCCCGAGTCAAACAACCTCTTGACGACTTTGTTAACATTTTAGGTTATTTTAAGAAAAAAAAATTAGGAGAATAAAAAAATACGATTTTTGTTTCATTAACTAGGGAGCTCCAGTCACTGCTCTTTTTGTTTTATACTGAGTTAGCATTGTTTAAGTATTTAATTTCCCCGTAAATACCGATTCATACTAAGGGCCTCCAACGAGTTGAGCCGGAGGGCTGCGGCGGCTCGCGGGCGGCAGCGGGCGGGCGGCATCGACGGCGCGCTAACCGGTGGAGACCATAAAAATATCCATACGCAATCAATACATATTTGACATCATACTTCAATTGCAGTTTCTTTTAGCAGTGACTCGTAAAATACATTTTCTTACAACAGATATTATTGAATCAAACTGTGAAGAAACTGCAATGATTACATCTGTTTATTAGATTAAAGTACAGAAGAAGTTGAATGTAATCACCTTCTCCTCGAGCTGATTGTTGACGTAGTCGATGACGACGTCATCTTCCATCTTGAGGATTTCTGTGATCTTCTGTGTAATCCAAGGTTTCAGCACATCTAACTTCACCTTGGACATGTCCACCTAAGAAATTATACACAGTTCACAAATTTTCTTCTTAAAGCATATAGTATTTCAAATGTACTTTACCCAATAACTTGTGATTGGATGAGAAGTAGAATCATAGACTCATGATGGTCAAGGAACTACAAGATTTCGTGTTGGTTAAGATAACCTATTCAATGATTTCTATTATGATAGGTACACTTGGTAAATATAATATCACATCAAACCTGTTGAGTTAAACAGTCACCAAACTTCATTTGCTTCATAAGCTTCTTCTCCTTATCGCTGAAGCGGGTGTCTTGCTCCGTACTGGTTCCCTATACCAAAGAATTCAATGCATTATGCGGATATAGGCTATATATTTATTACAGGCCGGAACAACCTCAGCAAATATTTTAGAACAAGCTCTTAACGTAGAAAGCATTCTTACCGTATACATCATCATCTTGAAATGGAGAATTAATCAATATTCGCTACTGAAGCTGGGGTTTTATGCCCGCCGACCACCGCCGATGGCGTGAGGACGCCTAGATTTGGTGGCACAAGATTCAGTAACTATAGAATATCACTAGTTTAAATTAACTTAATATGACAATAAGCATATTCTAGGGCCTAATAGATGCTTATTACGGCATATTTTCATATAATTATTTGCAAAGATAAAATGTGTTCACAGAAAGCCAGCGGCCATTGTGGATTCATAGATTGTGGAATTATTTTTTCTTTCCTTATCGATTTTGCTTTTTCCCGTCACTACCGTAGACAATTATGGTTTTGCTAAAAGCGCCCCTGAGAAAAACACTCAAACAATAACTTGAGATGAAAATATATTGCGGAAAAATTAACAGGTTACTTTTCGCCCTCAGCAGGGCTAGCATATTATTTTTTTAAATCTATATTTTCCTATATTAAAAAGTACTCTTTGATCTATATTTAATTGTGCTTTAGTCGCTATGCGACTTACAGTACAGGCGTATATGAAACCGTGGGCACCTTGTCGCGTTCTCGATCGACAAAGTGACGACAAGATGTTGTCGCGGTGCGCATGCATACTAGCCATGCAGAAAAATAAAAAATAGAAGCGTTATACATTTTCCTCTTTAGGTCCCCCCCCCCCCCCCCCCTCAGTCATCCATTCTTATACATTTTAATCATATCTTTTGTAGTTGTGTGGGCTCAATATTGAAGTGTGCGTTTGTAAAAATTTATGTCAGTGTGTACAATACGTGATTACCTCGACCATTAATTTCTTAGACCTCTACCCCTTCTGTTTTTGTCATACTTTTCGGTACTAGCAACGTTGACATGAGCGGCGCGAAAAAAAATAGTTAACTTTTTTTATCCTGCTGCCAGACAGGCATATATGTAACTAACCGTAGGCACCTTATCACGTTCTCGCTCTACAAGGTAACGACTAGATTTTTGTCGCGGTGCACATGCTAGCCCGGCTGGCCGAGATTAAGGCAGATTCCAAATATATTATTATAATAATAAATATTTCAGCATGCCTAGCTTGCGCCCCGCGACAAAATCTTGTCGTCACTTTGTCGAGTGAGAACGCGACAAAGTGCCTACAGTTTCATATACACCTGTCTCGCTTTGGCTCGATAAAAGGATTCGACAAAATGTAGTTGCTGTGTGCATGCTAGCCCTGCAAGTGACATTTGACAAAACCCACCTAGCAACACTGGTGGTCTGTGTAAAACTGTCGGAGTTTTGGCGCCAACGTGGAAAAAAACATGTCGGCTCGTTGTATTATTTTTTTCCTAAACTTGTGTATTTTCGAGTGTTTATGTGTAATAATGGTGGATTATTATTTATTAAGGGCTCGTGAACGTGCTCGAGTGTAGGAAAGTGATATAATGAGGTGAAACATGTCTTTTCATGATGTTTCCAAAACTCCATAGAAGCCTATTGTAAAGCCTCCACCACTTTACTGGGGCATGAGTTTGACTTGACCGTGACCTACTTTGCTTGACTCTAACTGTGAATATGACTCGTTTGACGCTATTTAAGACTATGTAAACTTGATTAATATTTCGACCGAAGGACTTCGTATTCATGGTCATGAAAAAAGTAAAACTGTCAATGCGAGTAATAGTGTTCCGTGTGTCAATGTCAACCAAACATCAACAAAACAGGAACGATCGCTTATCGCTTTCAAAATTCTAAAAATAAAATTATAAATCCTAGACTCGCCGGACCACGCTTAACAAAGGTAAATAAAAAACAAAGTAAAATTAAGTATTGCTGATACAAATTAATCGACATGCTAGAATTGAACTTTTTCTAATATAGTTATATTACCTGTTGTAATAACTCAACGATATCTACCTACAGTGCAAAACTGGGTTTGGGACAAAAGAAGGGACACTACAACAATCTCTCGTTATTGTAAACGCTAATAAAATATGCCATTTGGGTGAGGCCATAATATCGTGGAGTAGTAAGGTTAGAGCAGCCAGCGTGCGACGCGTTTACGAGTCAAGAGATAATGAAGGAATCTTTTAGTATTATGCATTTCCTGATTGTTGTATAAATTAACAGTTCGCCTTGACTACTACCTACTGAGCTTTTATCAAATGAAGTTATTAGAGACTAGAATATGACCTGTGTTATCATATCTCTAGCCACAATCAATCTAATATTATTACGTACTATATTTTTCTGGTTGAGTAGAAGAAAAAATCATAAAAATATTGGCAACATTGAATGAAGTTACCTAGTTACATTTATCAATCATAATGTAAAAATGTATGTGATTCAATAAGATTTAAAATACAAAAAATGTAAAATTTAAGTTCCAGAAAAAAAAAAAAAATGCAATAAGTACTAGCGGACTCGGCAGATGTCGTCCTGCCCGACCGGGTCCAATTGTGTTTTCAAACCATCCAGGAACCCATTGAAATATACTTACAAAATTACATCCAAATTGGTCCAGCCGTTTAGGAAGAGTTTGGTGCCAAACACACATACAGAAAAATAATATAAATTAAGAATATTGTTTCCCATTTTTTTTATAAAAATGAGAAACAATACAGATTGTTTTTCATGTTTTTTTTTCTCAAAAAGTAAAAAAGACATTGAAAAATGTATTAATGAGTAATTATAAAAATAAAAAAATGTTTTACTTATTTGATATTTGTAATATAATAAAATACAGATTATAAACTGTGGAAGTGGGGGGTACCCGATTTTTTGATTCATACTAAGGGGGTCGCGTCCTGAAAAAGTTTGAAAAACACTGATGTAGAGAATAGAAGAGATAGAGATGAGTACTACCAATGACCTCATTTCGCCTTAGTACACACTGTTCTGTGTAACTGTAGAATATCTATTTATCAAGGTTAAAATTGTCTGTAGGTATAGGTATTCACTAAAAGTAAATATCACTACCTACTGTACCATTGTTTTTATTACAGACTATAAAAAGGGTTTCTCAATTTAATCAGTATTTTTAACCAACTTCCAAAAAGGAGGAAGTTCTCAATTTGAAATCTCAATAAAAAACTAAGTAAAATTAAGTATTGATTGTTTTTTTTTAATGTTTGTTACCTCAAAACTTTCGACTGGGTGAACCGATTTTGATGATTCTTTTTTTATTTGGTGCTTTCGGTGTGGTACTATTTCAATTTGGTCCAGTTCTGACAGGAAGTAATTTTTTTTAAATATTGATAATTATTCTAATAAATTTTATTAATGTTTGTACTTCAATTACTCCTTCACACTTAAGATTTACTCCTTAACACTTAATATATATACTTCTTGACATTATTTATGAACCTATTTATGTTTATTTTTTTACTATGTTCAAGAGGTGAAAAACGAGGCGAAAAACGGTATTTTTCAGTAGTGTCTTCATCAGCTCCAATTTTATGGATGATATTATTTTGGCCTCTCCTCATTTTGATGTTGGTTAGGAAAAAATTAAAGAAATTATTTTTAAGGGGCGTATTACAAAATGCATCGTTCAGTTTTAGGTATTTGGATCTTTAGGGATAAAACGAAAAAAATAAGCCGTAATCGTCAAGATGAATATAAAACAACTAAACTGACCCGGGTATGTCCTAAAACTGCGACCAGAACCACCGGAGGATGGGCAGCACCGTCCTAATAGTAAACGGTGAACGTACTGCGATCCCCAAGCCGCCTGCCAAGCGTGGGGATTATGGCAACACCCCTCTCTATGAGGGACGCCTTGTCCAACAGTGGACGTTAATTGGCTGATGATGTGATGTGTGTGTGAAACTATGACATTAAAATAGTTTATTTTATGATAGTAATTTCACGAAATCCACCCTCAAACTTTCGCTCCTAGAGTTTTACGTTTACATTTAACTACTTTTGCTAATTAGAGATAATAAGTTGATATGTTCAGTTTTTCCAAAATTTGACGCCTTTAATAAAAAATACAAGTCTATTTATTACATAAACTTGTTTTCGATAGATCTTTCAATTCGATACAATCAGACCGCCAATATATAACCTAGTTTTCGTTGCTTTTTTCGACTAAAAATTTAAGAGGGCCCTAACTAAGAAGCTTTTTTGCTCATACAAACAAGCCATTCTAATATTATTACTCTATTTTCTACCTTCATACTTAATTTAATTTCTATCCACTATAGTGTGTATAAATAGATATACACAGCCAGTGCCGTAACTAGCCTTTTATGCGCCCGGTACGAGCTTCTATAACTGCGCCCTTGAAAACAAAACTTGGTCCTGGTGTGGTCATTTCTGCGCCCCTCCAGAGTCTGCGCCCTGTGTCTGGGCACCACTGACACAGCCCTATTTACAGCACTGTACACAGCACACTGGCTGAGTCTGAAAGAGTTCAGCCAGAAGAGGTCTTATAGCCAAAATACTGTTATATACTAAGTTTAAAATATACATTTAAAAAATAGATTCTACTCTATAAAATAACATCAAATTATTCCATAAAAAATCTGTTTTCAAAATTGTTTACATTGCATAAGCTGATGTTTACTCCTTATTTGTTTCAGATAGTGGTGTCATACAACTGATAGCAGGTGATCTTTGACATTGATGTAAGAATTATTTTCATACTATGCCCGTGCGTTACGTAGTTTTACTTCAGTCTAGTTAGAACAATCAGTTTGAGAGTTTTAAAATGACTTTGATAAGATTTTTCTCAACGGAAGCGTTCAGTGCTCATAAGACAAATGAAATACTGAATAAACTGAAGCTTGTTGACCCTGAGGTGTCCCAGCTGTCTACAGAGAGCTGTTACCATGTGGAGCTTAGTGCTGGAAGCGATCTCAACATCAATCAGATTAAGATCCTGAAGTGGTTGCTAAGTTCACCGCTGCAACCCTATGCTTTGAGGAACGAAACCAACTACAAGTGTGTGCAGAAAAATCAAATTGTGATTGAAATTGGACCAAGGTAACATTCTTTATACTTAAATTTTACATGTGAAAGTAACTGTCCCCGTCTGTCTGGTTGTTCTTGTTTGTTTTTTAGGGTTCCGTACCCAAAGGGTAAAACGGGACCCTATTACTAAGACTCCGCTGTCTGTCTGTCACCAGGCTGTATCTCATGAACCGTGATAGTTAGACAGTTGAAATTTTCACACATGTATTTCTGTTGCCGCTAAAATAACTAATACTAAAAAAACAGAATAAAATAAATATTTAATGGGGCTCCCATACAAACCATCCAAACGTGAATTTTTTGTCGTTTTAATAGATAATGGTACGGAACCCTTCGTGTGCGAGTCCGACTCGCACTTAGCCGGTTTTTTTTATTGAATAACAGGCGTGCGCTTAACCGCCATCTCATCTGATTTTAAGTGGTGATGCTGTTTACGATGGAGCACTCTTGAATGAAAGAAAACAATTCACTTGCGACTTGAAGACACCCAAATTGTAGCTGTCACGGCTTATAGTTAAGCCAAGCAAATAATTTGTTTGGTAAATAAACATTGTGTATCATGAGGAGATTTGTAAAGATCTACGCTCGGTGTTTCATATCCGGAACAAAGTAATTCGCTAGAGAACTAAAGTCACCGAAAGCAACCTGAAGTGTCAGCGGGCTGGTCATATCTATCGCAGAACCGGTGACCCCTGGGGAACTTATGTAAATACCTCGAGAAGTTGGCATTAACTTGATATGAAAAGAAAATCGGGCTGTGGCCTTGCCTTGGGAGAGCCCTATGTCTGGCAATGGAATACTAATATGGGCTGATGATCATGATGACTCTCATCATGATATAGGTAAAACCACAGCATGCATTTTTCTATAAGTAAGCATAATTAAAAAAAAAAAACATAGTTAGCAAACAAACTGACGGGCCGCCTGATGGTAAGCGATCACCGTTGCCTATGGATACCTGTAACACCAGGGGCATCACTGCCGAACGTATACGTTGCCGTCCCTTAAAGACTATTAACAGCCCTTTTCAAGAACCCCATATTATAGTTACTCGGAAATGCCTCAGGGTCATTCCACAAATTGAAAAAAAATAAAACACCTTACAATCCTCTTTAAAAATAAAACTGATTTAAATCTCTCTTTATCTTTTCAGGTTCAATTTCTCAACAGCAGACTCTAGTAACTCGATTCAGATTTGTGACAGTGTTGGCTTGCATGATGTCATACGCCTTGAAGTTTCCACAAGGTACCTCGTTACCTTTTCCACACCTAAGGAGGTTTCCAAGCAGCAGTTGGAAGATATTGCGGCGCCCCTTCATGATAGGATGACTCAGTGCATCTATACTAAGGCAAATCTACCCAGACAAAGTTTCAACGAAGGTTTACCTAAAGATTTAGAGCCATGGTATGTTGTACCTCTGCAGAAGGAGGGCAGAGAAGCAATGGAGAGGGTTAATCAGAAATTGGGTAAGTAATCAACCAGGCATCCTAATTTTGAATATGTGAAGGATCTCTTCTATTTGAAGAGAAAATCTCTCATGTTGTATATGTCAAATTTTACTGCTAGCCTAAGTAATGTTTTGGGGCGTATGTAAGTACTAGCGAAATCCCGCGATTTTCCAGTTTTTCCGCATTTCAGGGGGGGAAAGTACCCTATATCCGTGCTCATGATGCAGAATGCACACTATCTTACTTAAATAAAATAATACGCGATAAGTCCCGATTAAAGTTTATAACATGTAATTAATTATTAAATTATACCTGTTTTATTGACTACTTATCTTTTTTTATTAAATTAGAATATTTAGTTAGAATTGGTAGATGGTAGTCGGAATCTTTTAAAAGATCTTTGTCTATCATAAAACACCATCCATTGCCAACTTTCATTTTGTTTGTTTTATGCCATAAAAGTCTGATTTCTTTCATCATGTTTCATACTTGGCTGATTGTATTTTGTTCTTCAAGGATTGGCGTTTGATTCCTGGGATATGGACTTCTATATGGACCTGTTTGTAAACAAATTAAAGCGCGACCCAACGAGTGTCGAATTATTTGACCTCGCCCAGAGCAACAGCGAGCACTCTCGTCATTGGTTCTTCAAGGTAACTCAAAGATTAAATAGCGACTTTCAATAAACCATTATGAAAGTCAATAATTTACAGCCTTGGTTTGTAGTTAAAGCTAAACACTGTTTTAAACTATAACTAGTTTTAACTAAAGTTATATGGTTATTTACGGGATATTTACCGTGGAAGCGGGAAGCAGCTTCCCGTGAACATGGTGCATGTCACATCACATCATCAGCCAATTAACGTCCACTGTTGGACAAGGTCTCCCTCATAGAGAGGAGTGTTGCCATAATCCCCACGCTTGGCAGGCTGCTTGGGGATCGCAGTACGTTCACCGTGTACTATTAGGACGCTGCTGCCCATCCTCCGGTGGTTCTGGTCGCAGTTTTAGGACATACCCGGGTCCTGGTGCATGTTACTGCGCCGAAATATCAGGAGCTCCTTCCACAACCTTAACACGGTAAATATCCCGTAAATGATCATATAACTTTAGTTAAAGCTAGTTTTTAATTTATCTTGCCGAGCAAATATTTGTTCTGATCAAAACGTTTGTAAGTCCCAACGCTTAACAGTTTGCTCAGTTTGTCTTTTCTGAGCGAGCATTTGCTCGTTTGAACTCTTCCTCCAGACTATATGAAAACATAGCTTAATAGGACCATACACAAAAAAATCAAGTCACAGTGATTTACGAAAATAATTAATGCTCATGTCACCAAAGAGCGATGGTAGCCGGGCAGTAGCATGTGCGCTTAACAATTTGACGGCACCCAGTTCACCTTGGGTTAGCATCAATGACTTATTTACTACTTAAATAAATTATGTGCCGTTTTGACGCCATCGCTCTGCAACGGTGAAGGGAAACATAGTAAGGAAACCGGTATGTCCAAGAGCCTTACAAGTTTAAAGGCATGACATTCACCAACATATACAGGACCAGCATGGTCGAATAGGGCCCATCCTCTCTCTCTGAGAGAAGGCCTGTGCCCCAGAAGTGGGAACATGAGGCTGATACTGACATCAAAGTTCAAGTTTTCGTTAAACTGGCATGGTGACTCCTGTCCTGTCCTGTGACGGGTCGGTCTGGCGTACACGCAGATATGTTATTGTTAGGTCAGGTATCCTCATCTTTTCTTTATAAGCGGTCGAGCCAATGAAATTGAGGAAGTTCATCTTGCCGATATAAATTTATTTTATTAAACTACAAGGCTTTTCTAATCAAGGTTTATGCTTCTTTTAGGGTAAAATTATTTTAGATGGAAAAGAGATAGATGAATCGCTCATTGACATGGTCGCATCTACACAGAAGACATCTAATCAGAACAACGTTATTAAATTTGGAGACAATAGCAGGTAGCTACTGTTTATTTTGCTTAATTACCTCATCATCATCATCAGCCGCCAGAAGACGTCCACTGCTGAACATAGGCCTCCCCCTTTAACCTCCACACTAAATGACATCCTGCCATCTGCATCCACTGAATGTCCGAGACTCTCACAATGTCGTCGGTCCATCTAGTGGGAGGCCTGCCTACGCTGCGTCTCCCAGTTCGTGGCTTAATTACCTAACAATATCAAATCTTTATCACATATTTAATAAAAAATATCTAGACATTGGTCAACAACGTCCAAGAAAACTTGCCCTTTCATAATCAAATACATTGGAAGTGTGCAATGTTGTCTTTGTGGGTTGGGTTTTTATATTTATACGAAACAGTACATACATTTCTACAATTATTGTGATATTTGATAACAGTACCTACTATATTCCCATATACTCATAAATAACCAGTAACAAAAAAAAAAAAATTATATTACAGTGCAATAATAGGCTATAAGCACAAGAAAATTCGTCCAAGCAATGTACGTGCTCCGTCTCAAGTGATCGAAGAAGTGACAGAATCCGACATCATTTTCACCGCCGAGACCCACAACATGCCGACTGCAGTGGCACCGTTCAGTGGCGCCACAACAGGCACAGGAGGAAGGATTAGAGACGTACAAGGAGTGGGCAGAGGGGGCCACACTGTTGCTGGTACTGCGGGGTACAGCGTCGGCAACTTGCATATACCAGGTAAACCAAATAACCACTATTTATAGGTTTCCCATCGCCCAGACTCACAAAATGCTGTTACCATTCAGTAGCGCCGTAAAGGGCACTCCCGATTTGAACCACCCAGATTGTAAATATCCAGGAAAACCAGCTCCAGTAACACACAGACTAGACTAGAAAGACTAGCAGTTCGCACAATAAAAGCGGAATTAAAAAGCTAGAACGAAGCTTTTTAATTCCGCTTTTATTGTGCGTTTTCTGGATATCAACCATAAAGCGGTGTCGACTTTTCATGCCCTAGAAGTCCGATAGAAAAATGGGCTGGAGGGAATCAGATTATGGAGATAACTCCTATTAAATATTGGGCAATATCGAGTTCCAAAAAGTTGAAGTTATATTATGATTATTTACGGGATATTTACCGTGGTAAGGTTGTGGAAAGAGCTCCCGATATTTCGGCGCAGTTACATGCACCAAAAAGTTGGTTTTGAATTGATATTACAGGACCAATGAAGTCCACAAGTTAAAATCAAGAGACAACTCTTAACTATTATCAGACCCTAGGAATGTCGACGACTGCTCAGATAACTTATTGTAAATGTTTTCCCGACAGTTTGGGTTGATTTTACTGTTCATAATATTAAAAATTGTAGTAGATAATTTATTGTCTATTGATTCGCAGGTTACGAACTACCCTGGGAAGAGAAAGGATGGGAGTATCCAAACAACTTTGCGTCGCCGTTGCAAATTATCATAGAAGCTAGTAACGGGGCTTCTGATTATGGCAACAAGTTCGGGGAGCCTGTTATCACAGGTAATACTTGTAGTGATTACGTTTTTTTAATGTTATATTTTTTTTTGGTTTATTGGAATTTCAGATTATGGCGTTTGTTCCCCTTAATAGTACCTACCTTGTTCTAATGAAAAAGGTATATGTACTTTTGCTACGTTGCTCTAATAGAAAAAGTCATGATAATAAATTTTGTTTCAGCCATACATAAGAAAATATTTCATGTGTTTTTTATAACGTAATTATGGGATGGTTACACGTAAAAATAATTCGTGTATTTTTTATTGCATAATAATATCATTATAAGAAATAATATCAATAAATCTAAGCAAATAATATAATTTTTGACAAAATGCCTTTTTGGCATAAACCTGGATTATTGTGTTCATTTAACCTTCAAACCGTTCTGACTCTGGTACAAGACCTGCAGTGCAAGTACCCTTCTTTATAGATCGACAAATTTGACAGTTAAATAGACAAATTCGATTAAATGACAGAATCGATCATAATGAGTAGGGATCAAATGCCATTTTATCGAATTTGTCTATTTAACTGTCAAATTTGTCAATCGATAAAAAACGGTACTTGCACTACTGTAACGTCAATATTCTCGAATGAAAGAATTACAAAAAACTTAACCTACTTCATAATAATAAGTTACAAAAACATGCTCGTTGCTTCTACTGTCAATGTACTGTAAGGTTTCTATTACTGATTTTCGTATATTTCAGGTTTCGTCCAATCATATGGTTTGAAAAACGCGGACAACGTAAGAGAGGAGTTCGTGAAACCAATCATGTTCAGCGGAGGCATCGGATACATGCCGCATTCTATGATCAAGAAGAATAAGCCAGAGAAAGGTCTGTTAAACATACATTGTACCTTTAAAATAGACTTGCAATAATTATCAATGTAAAAAACCGACTTCATAAAAGTTTCATAACTGGACCAAATTGAAACGGCACCACACGAGAAGCACTAGCTTTTAAATAAAAAAATACATCAAAATCGGTTTACCCAGTTGAAAGTTCTGAGGTAATAAACAAAAAAACAGTCGAATTGAGAACCTCTTTTTTGGAAGTCGATTAAAAAGGAGGGAATTCCAAAATCAATTTAGCCGTTTGGGAGCTCGATGCCGCAGACAGATACACACGTTTAATTTATAACATTTATAACCCTCTTTTTGCGTCGGGGATTAAAAAAAACTATTGTGTTTGATCCACAGACCATTTTGTTTTCTTATCAGACTAGATATCTGTAGGACTAATATCTCATCTGATTGAGAGTGATTTGGTTGTAGGTGTATGTTTGCCGGGTATATGACATCTTTGTTTCTTGAAATGATGAAATGAGTTTTGAAACACCTTTGAAAATTTGCTACGAAACATAGGGCGCGATTCGAATGACATTACATTACATTACAAAGCCATTGGTACTTATCAGTATTGGTGGTGTCGTTAGTGTGATTAGGATTGCATCTTTTTAAGTAAAGGCGAGGCTGCACTTTATGTGTCAAAAGGAAATCAGCTTCAAACCAGTCTACTTTTTTCTTATTGCTTTGTTTTTCCCCACAGGGATGATGTTAGTGAAGGTGGGTGGGCCGGTGTACCGTATCGGCGTGGGCGGTGGCGCAGCTTCCTCCGTGGCGGTGCAGGGAGGTGACGCACGTGACCACGCGCTTGACTTCGGAGCCGTCCAGAGAGGTCACTATACACTAATTAAACACTAGGTCTGGAGAAACTTAACGGCTGAAGAAATAGTAGTACCGTTTCTTTTGTAGCACTGAGTGACAAAACGAGCGAATCGTTCGCCTTGTAATCATCACTATATTTCAGCTAACATTCGATAATGTCTTTACAGGTGATGCTGAAATGGGAAATCGTTTGAATCGTGTTGTCAGAGGATGTTTAGAAGCAGACATAAACCCAGTTGAATGTGAGTACTGAGTCTACTAAATAAGCCTTTTACAACTTTTTTTTCACTAATTCATTTTGTTTATACTTTTCTCCTTTCGTACTTTTTTGTGTGCTTCTCATACTTTTTACACTTATTTCAAACAAACCTCCGAAATGTGGGCAACAAGCGGGGCTGAATTTAAACCCTGTGATTGAAATAAAATCAGACACTGCGTGGTTGTTTGATTGTGTTTGTTTGACGTAGCTAGGACGTAGTTGAATGTTTGCGTATACAAATGTCCTGCCGTTGTCGAAATAAATATTATTACCCTTGCTATCGTATGGCGCTTGTGATTGGAGACAAAAGTCATTCATTCAATTCGCGCCTAGGATTGAGTTCGAAATTCAGTTCCTTTTCATCACGGGTAAAGGATGAGCTGTCAAGTCGTTATATCGTCATCGGATCAGATCAATGATTGCATTGATACATTGCAGCAATTCACGACCAAGGCGCCGGCGGTAATGGCAACGTGCTAAAAGAGCTGGTGGAACCAGTGGGCGGTGTAGTGTTCACTCGGGAGTTCCAGTTAGGAGACCCCACGCTCACCACACTTGAGCTCTGGGGTGCCGAGTATCAGGAGAACGACGCACTGCTCTGTGCTAAAGAAAACAGGACTGTTTTGGAAGGTACTTCATATCCATATGTAGGAACAGAAGGTGTAGTTTCATAACAGCAGCCCCATGAAGTGTTAATAAGTTAATCTAGTAGAAAAGCATTTTAATAAACAAGCTTTTAGTTTTAGCAAAGAAAATGTTATCCGCTATTTTGGGGCTGCGGTCATATTGAATTTAGTGTGATGTCACTTTATCATTTTCTACTCCTCTTAATTTGATTCCTATATTAATTCGATGGTATCTATATTAATAGAGGCTGACAAAAAATGTTATCGCCATCAGCCATTTTGAAATGACGTCACTCATATTATCGTTTCATACTCTTCAAACCGTTTCATTTGTTATTTATATTAACAAGGTTAATAAAAAATATACACTATATGCCTTTTGAAAATATTACTATATTGGGTATTGTATTATTGTATTGACACTAAAGGTGTATGCAAAATTTCAACATAATCTGTTAAGAGGAACTGGTTCTAAAGCAGCTTGCAAGATTTGACTCAAACAAAGTTAAACATAATCTTGTAAAAAGCTGATGGTGTCAAGATGATGCTACGATAATGGTAGTGAAAAGTATCTCTTATTTGCATATAAGGAGCACTGCAGTGCCTAAAATTAAAATTTCCATAATGTCCGAGTGTACTTTTATTAATTAATTTATCTCGTATGTGTGACCTTTGGCCACAACTCTCCTTCGTGTGGTCGAAGATGAAGCAAGCAAGCGACTTAGATAATACATATTCATTCTGACCTTGAAAAGATCTAGATTTGGCAGTTTGACCATTTTCCATTCCTTGATTGTATGGATTAAAAATTATTAAGAATCGAGACGTTTAGTACATTGTAGGACAACATAGTGAGTAAAACACAAGCGATTGAAGTCGGTTTATACTATTTTTCAAGTACTTTTTTCTTACAGAAATCTGTAGCCGTGAGAGATGTCCAGTCTCATTCGTTGGTGAAGTGACCGGCGACGGGTACATGAGTCTCATAGAAGATTCTTATACGGACAAATATATTAAGCGAGCGGACAGACTGAAGGCTGAGGTTAAGTCGAAACTGCCGTACGACTTGCATTTGGAAGCAGTGCTAGGTATGAAGATATACTAACCTCGTTATTATTTTATTTTATTTGGAAAACATACAGTGATAAATAACTAGATTACTTATATAGCTATATATTATGTAGCTTTGGACCGTAAAATTGTCTTATTTCTAATAAAATTGAATACATAAACTTTACACATATTGCAACTCACACTCAAAATTGAATACATAAGCTGTACAGATATTGCAACATACACTCTAAATTGAAGACGTTAGCTCTACATATATTGCAACGCACACTCAAAGTTGAATACATAAACTGTACACATATTACAACGCAAACTCTAAATTGAATCCATAAGCTGTACACTTATTTTTTTATTTATTTTATTGAGACAAAAACGAATTATACAGTTACATTTATCACACATATTAAAATTAAATTAATCTAATTTAAACAAGAACGAATACATATAATTGTCAAATAATTAATACAACAAATGTCAAACAGTTAATTATTGCAATGCACGCTAAAAATTTAATATATAAGCTCTACAGATATTGCAACGCACACTCAAAGTTGAATACATAAGCTCTACACATTGCAACGCATACTCTAAATTGAATACATAAGTTCTACACATATTGCAATGCACATTCTAAATTGAGTTTGGTTTATTCTATCTGCCTCTTAAATCAGTAGTCTCAAGGTGACCGCATAGTATGAAATTTAATTGGACACAGCCCAAGGAGCATTCCGTACCTGATTTGTAAAGGACCTTAGAAATACAACATTTTACTTCCTGCCAGTCTCAATATGATTAAAAATTGTTATTCAGGAAACATGCCACGCAAGACATTCGACCTCAAAAGCGACAAGAGTACAAAGCTGCCATTGTCATTGCCTAAGAGTGTTACTGTGAAGTCTGCTTTAGACAGGGTATTGAGACTCGTCAACGTAGCTAGCAAGAGATACTTGACCAATAAGGTAAGCACAACTTTTAAGTATACATAAAAATGTCAGAACTGGACCAAATTGAAATGAAACCACACGGGACCAACAGGTTTCAAATAAAAAAATAATCATCAAAATCGGTTCACCCAGGACAGTTCTGAGGTAACAAACATATTTTAAAAAAACTGTCTTATTGGGAACCTTCCCCTTTTTGGAAGTCGGCTAAATACAATTTCGTTCACAGGTAGACCGCTGCGTCACAGGGCTTGTAGCTCAACAACAATGCGTAGGTCCGCTCCACACGCCGCTGGCAGACTGCGCGATTATCGCTCTCTCACACACCGACCTCGTGGGCTCAGCCACTTCCATCGGCACTCAGAACATCAAGGGACTACTAGACCCCGCGGCAGGAGCCCGGATGTCACTTGGGGAAGCATTGACTAACTTGGTAAGTTTTTAGCTAACTTCAGTGCTAAGCCGTAATAGCTATCCCATATATCGACCTTGTTGGCTGTGCCACCTTTTTTTTTTCAACTGATTGACATAACGAATAAATCGCTTGCATGATGCGTCACTTGCCCATAATAGGTAAGTGCTACCCAGAATTTTGGACTATCTTCCTACCTCTGTGACTTGGAAAAAGACTGGCTCCTGCAACGGCAGAACGTGCAGAAGGGGTATCGGTACTCGAACATCAAGGGTCCAAGAGACTAAGAAGTCTCCGCTGGGTCTAAGAGACTTACGCCCTTGATGTTCTGAGTGCTGATAGCCCTTGACGTTCTGCCGTTGCAGTTGCAAGTTTGTTTTTCAACGGCGGACAGGCTTAACACCAATCTTGTAGGCTCTATCGGGATTTTAGTTATCTCTAACAAGTATTTTATACATAAAAAAAGCTTACCTCCTGACATAAATATACACAACACCTTGAAATTAAAATATGTCAAGTCATTTAGATTACAGGAATAAACAACATGCACCCGAAAAGCATTACCATCCTTAGGCAGTCAGGTAAAAAGGGCGATTAATCTTATGTATTACTTGTACTTGTCGCAATACATAAATAATTAACTATCCACCGGCAGGTGTTCGCTGGCATCTCCGAGCTCGAAGATGTGAAGTGTTCTGGTAACTGGATGTGGGGCGGCAAGACTGGCATCGAGGGTGGCACTCTAGTGGTGGCATGCGACGCTTTATGCCGTGCCATGAGCGTGCTTGGAGTCGCCGTAGACGGAGGGAAAGACTCGCTTTCTATGTGCGCACACGTTGCGGGTGAAAGAGGTAAATAAATAGGGAAAACTAACTTTTATAATTATTCTTAAACATTTCTTTCTTTAACTTTATACTGTACATAAAACACGTGAATAAAACGCACTCTAACGCTGTAATATGCCGTGTCATGCACTCTATCACAAAGGTCCAAAAACATATCTAAAAAAAAATATACACCAACTTTAATGTACAAATCAAATAGAAATCCTCAACATCTACTGCATTGAGCAATATCTTCTGGTATAACAATAAAAAAAAACTTTTACTTGTATCATTATACACATTTCTTTCTTTAACTTTAAACTTAACATAAAAACACGCAATCTATTAGTCGTAACAGACGCACAGACGCACGAACCGTCAACAAGACCAACAGGAGGGAAAGAAAATTTTATCTTTCTCTCCTGTTGGTCAGACGGCGGTTCGTGGTTCGTGCGTCTGTTACGGCTATAAGGGCTTTCACAGACGTGTGGATTTGGTACGCCTGATCGCCGTCCAATAAACGGGGGATAAGGAGAAAATTTTCTCTTCGCACTGTAACGCTTATTATTTGTTCCAGTAAAATCCCCCGGCACGCTAGTCATTTCGACCTACGCCCCTTGCCCTGATATTACCGTGAAGATTGAACCTGCTTTGAGACAGGAAGGATCAGCTCTTGTTTACGTACAGGCATCTCCAGGAAAATACAGGTATTCTTGATGGCATGTTTGGAACTTGTTTATGCTTCGTTTTTGTAGTGGTAGGATTCTTTTGCATGGGTCCGCCTGGGGAAGTACCACACCTTTGCCAGTTATTCAACCGCCAAGCAGTAGTCTATAAACACTACTGTGTTCCAGATTGAAGGGCAATGTTTCCAGTGAAATTACAGTGCACACAGAGATTTGACATCTTATATCTCGGGATGACGAGCGCAGTGCATTGCCATCCAGGGTTTTGAACTGATGAAGTTCAAAATTCTGATTGGCGTTGTGCTGTTATGGGCAAGCGTGAAGAGCCATCAGGCGAGCTACTTCGCTCGTCTCGTCACCCAGTATCATAAAAAAAAAAAAATTGAACCTCATTGATGATGGAAAGTGACGGACGGATGTCGTCTATAATTATCAATATAAAAAACGAACTTCATAAAATTGTCAGAACTGGACAAAATTGACCAAAATAGAACCACACGGGAAGCACCACCTTTCAAATAAAAAAAAGAATCATCAAAATCGATTCACCCTATCGAAAGTACTGAGGTAACAATCATAGAAAAACAATCGAATTGAGAACCTCCTCCTTTTTGGAAGTCGGTTAAAATACAGAACAAATTTACTAATTGCATTGTTTGTATATTTAGACTTGGGGGGTCAGCATTAGCGCAATGCTACAAACAGCTTGGCGACAACCCTCCGGACCTCGACGACCCTGCCATCTTGAAGTCACTCTTCAAAACTACACAAAAGTTGTTGAAAGGTACAATGGTTTTATTGTGCACACCAGAAATAAACATTACAGACACGAGCTTGTGCTAAGTGATAAATGAGTAATATAATTAAAAGAAAACAAAAAAACCCGAACGCAAAATGTAGCCGGTGTCACTCCGGACATAAAGAGTAATCCAACGACGCCTTACTCATCAAACTCGGTCAAGCCCATTAGGGTATATATCTACTATGATACTCTGACTATATGACTGGTACAAAATACCGACATGTGACCAAGACCAAGACACACAACAGAGTAAAAACAATAAATAGTTAATAATAAACATCTGGCACATTTTTGCACACACGGTCATCTGACCCCAAACTAAGCAAAGCTTGTAATATGGCTACCAGAGACTGATATACCTACACATATATATTTTTAAATACATTCTTAAATAGATATTAACACCCAGACATAGAACAAACACAAATGTTCATCACATGAATGTTTGCCCTAGGTGAGCCACTGGATCAGTCTATTAAAATACAATAAATAATTTTGATCACCTATTAAATAGGTCACTTAGCATGAAGCCCGTTGCAGACGATGCGCAGTAAACTTGCACGAGTGCTGCGCGTCGCTTGGGGTGAACTGCAGGATTTTTTGCTTAGACGCCCACTGCCACTGGCACTAAGCAGAATGTGTTGTGGCTCGTTGCAAGCGGTGCGCGTTGGTGCGCAGTATTCTCACAAGTACTGCGCCTCGTATGCAATGGACATTACTTACTGTTTTTGCTCTGATGGAAAGATATTCAAAATATATAAATAGGACAATACAAGTTTTCGGACAGGCACTGCAGTGTGCTATTATTCGACTTCCATATTCGAGAGATACTCGTATGAAATCGAATAAGTGCAAAAAAAAACAGGAACCAAAGAATCAGGATAGAAGAATGCTATGAGAGGTTTTTTATATATATAATAAATCTACGTTTGACCACCAACTCGCCTGATGGTAAGCGACGGTGTGGCCGAGGATGGAACACGTTGATCTAGAACAAATCTATTCACTCTAGCCTTGAAAGTTTTGATAAGGCCATCCTACTAGACTCATTTTGTTTTTATAACTTTAATGTTTGTTTTAGAAAAGAAACTTCTGTCCGGTCACGACGTAAGCGAAGGCGGTTTAATAACAACAGTCCTTGAAATGGGCATTGGCGGTGTACGTGGACTGAACATCGACATACAAGCAGAAAGCAATGTTTCTCCTATTGAAGTACTATTCAATGAAGAGCTTGGAATAGTGGTTGAAGTAGCTAGAGCTGATCTGCAGTATGTGTTAAGTGAATATAATAAGAGTGGTGTCAATGCTAAGAGCATTGGTACTACAGGCAAATATGGAATGCACTCTGAGGTTTGTATTAAACTTATTGTTCAGATTAATAATGATGTAAAACTAGTTATTTACCAGCTTAGATATTCTCTTAGAAACCGTACATTTTCCGGGGTAAAATTCTGTGTCACTTTCCTTGCTTTCCCCTATCTCTATCCAAATAATTATCAATATAAAAACCGACTTCGTAACAATGACAGAACTGGTCCAAATTGAAATGGGATCACACGGGAAGCACCAGCTTTCAAATAAATCAAAATCGGTTCACCCAATCGAAAGTTCTGAGGAAACAAATATATAAAAAAAACTTATTGAGAACCTCCTCCATTTTGGAAGTTGGTTAAAAATCAACACAATCCGTTGTTGATCTGTTGCTGCGTGAAAGAAGGACGTACAAACCAGCTTTTATAATATGAGTTTTATAAAGATTAAAACTGAGGCCACAGGACAATTCATTATCATTATCAGCCTATCATGTTCCCACTGCTGGGACACAGGCCTTCTCTCAGAGAGATTTGATCCTGATCCACTATTTTCATCCAGTGCATGTTGTTGAATGTCATATATCTTTGAACTTTTGAGTTTCTGGTTTCACCGGTTTTCACGATATTTTCCTTCACCGTTTTTGAGCGATTGCATCAAATAAGTCATTGGTGCAGGGCCGAGGAACGAACCAGGTGCCGTCAGATTGTAAAGTGCACATGCTACTGCTGCTCCACCATCACTCACAACACACAGGACAATTACTGGGAATTAATCGATATCTGGTCTTTTAGTTAATTGCTTTCCCAAAATATATATTTCAAAAAGTCCTTGCAAATATATGCTTTTTTGAATCAAGCCCTCTATAAAACAATACAGTTGTTTTTGTTCATATGTCCTTAGTTCTAAATAAAGGAGATGCCTGGTTGTCTAGCTAGGACGATGCGCCCCAATTAGAACTAAGGTCGTAAGATGTCCATGGTAAAAACGGGTCAACCGACAAGAACGTAAATACCGGCCTTTGAAGGTCTTACAGCTGCCAAGTCTCTGCTAAACCCTTCTTAACTTTAGTACTGGCTGGTCGTGTCCACGAGGTGCAGTTTTAGAAAAGTAAGATTTAAAAAAACGCGGTTACGCGAAAAGGGTGTACTAAGACGAAAGGGGTCTATACTATCGATCATTATGAGCAACTTTTAATATGGGACCAACCCAGAAATCGCAAAAAAATATTAGCTGTTAGAAAACTGTCATACACACGCGACAAAATGTATGGACTGTTTTTTTTAATGCTATATGACTATTTCTAATGCAGGAAAATGTATGATACGTTTTTTGTTTTTTTACTGCAGGTTGTGGTCACAGTGGATGCTGAGAAGGTGTTAGAAACACAACTGATAGACGTGTTTAGAATGTGGGAAGAGACAAGCTACATGCTTGAACGCTTGCAAGCTAACACTGAATGTGTTGAGCAGGAATGGAGAGGTAAAAATACACATTTATATTTTTTATGGATACTCCATGATTTTAGAACCACAGACGGCGGATTTTATTTTGAGAACTCGAGCAGTTTTTGTGTTACATCGAATAAAGATCTTCCGTGTTAAAATTGTGATAAAATGGTTGTATGTCATACAATTCTGGAGATACCCACAATTTTATATTTTTTTATCGATCTTAATAGTTACTAATTAGCATTTTTTACAATAAGTAAGTACCCACCTTTATATTTTCATCACAGGTCTGGAAAAGCGTAAAGGTGTAACTTACAACGTGACATTCGACCCATCTGCGGCGTTAATCAAAACAAAATCGATCAGAGTAGCGGTTTTGCGTGAGGAAGGTATGTATACAAGATTAATGTCAGATTTGAATCCATATTTATTTTAATTATTATCTAATAATAGTTCATAGTTGGTTATTCATTCTACTACATATATATTACACGACAAAAATAATAATAATTATAAGCTTATTTAAAAAATAACACTTTTAACAAATAAAAGAAATTAAACATTAAAATATTTATATCTTTTTTTTTATTAAATCTGGTTCAAAGATTTCGTTACATAGATACATAGGTACCAAGCTAATAAAAGCGTTTTAAAAATAGACCTTAATATTTGACAAAACTGATAACTGATAAAATGCAATGTGTATATAATATCTATGTATATAATGTTCCCTATGGACTCCAAAACATCTGGACCGGTATTGGCGGGACTTCCACTGGCAGCTAGCTGATGTTATATAACTTAGACTACTTTTCATCACCATCATTTTTCATAATCACGCGGGTGAAACCGCGGGGCACTGCTAATTACTCTATGTGCTATAAATCTAATATGTTTTTTAGATTTTCTATTATTTTTCATCTTGCGCAGGGACGAATGGCGATAGAGAAATGATCGCGTCGCTGATGATGGCTCATTTCGACGTTTTTGATGTAACAATGAGCGACTTGCAGAAAAGGAAGATCACCTTGGACGCGTTCCAGGGCCTGGTGTTCCCTGGCGGCTTCAGTTACGCAGGTAATAAAATATTACATTCTTAACGAAAAATTTAATAGAATGTAATACATATACTGAAGATTTTGTGTTAAATCTGTTTGAAAGTTCTGAGATACAAGCAGTTCAAGTTTTTGGTCGGATTAGGAAGGCATCATCATCAGGCCACTCTTTCCCATTGGGCACTCTGGGCACTTGCCCAGGGTCCCGCGATTGATGGCCTCCTAGTTTCTGCCAGATCACCAAACGATAACCGATATTTATTTCGTAAAAAATCTAAGGATAATGACTAACGCGGGTGCCTTTGCATGCGCGAAGCTACTCTACTCTCGTCCGAAAATCTGTCATCTGTCCCTGTCAAGATCATAATCCTAATGTGCTCAAGGCGTCCAATAGATTAAAGACGGCCCTTATCATTATTTCAGCCTATCTTTTTTCACTATTGGGCCACATGCCTTCTCTCAGAGAGGGAGGATGGACCCTAATCCACCATGCAGGCCCAGTGCATGTTGGTGAATGTCATATTGTCTTTGAACTTGTGAGGTTAAAGTTAAAGTTCTCTGAGAGAAGGCCTGTGTCCCAGCAGTGGGAACATGATAGGTGTAACAGAACGAGCGTGACGTTAGCCTGCCAAATCACCAATGACAGCCAGCCAGCCATGATACACCCCTCACGCCATGCCACCGCCAAGCTTGTCAAGCCTTTCGAGGGGAGTGTATAAAAGCCAACGTGCCAGCCATCTATCGCTCTGTTCCTTTCGATTGCTGAATAAATTAAGTAGTCGCCACACTGAGTGTTTCTTATTTTATCCACGGGATAAAATAAGAAACACATAGGCTAATACTGATGGATATGAATGATTAACACTTACAAGTTACTTTCTGTTTGAACAGACACACTGGGTTCAGCCAAAGGCTGGGCAGCGGGCATCTTATTCTCAGAGTCTCTGAGCTCCCAGTTTGCTCACTTCAAGGAGAGAAGTGACACATTCTCGTTAGGAGTGTGTAACGGATGTCAACTCATGGCGTTACTGGGATGGATCGATCCCGACCTCAGCGCCAGAGGAGCGAACAGGACGCAGATATTCTTGGACCATAATAACTCGGAAAGGTATTGCAAGGCTGATTTTGCTATACGTCGGGCTGTTCAAATAAAAACCCTATTAATATCGTGATTAGTACAACAGAAGGTCCAACGACAAACCTTGTGGGACAAATGATGAAATTAAACCCTTTACTTCCGAAAGTAATTTCAAATTCAGTTGCACTTTACACAATATTGAGTCCATATTACAGTTTCGCAGCTATGGTTAGGCGACGGGTACCTACGCTGATTGATTTGCTGATTTCACAGAGAATTGTTCTTAACTGTATTTGATGACAATTTATCCAGCTTTGCTTTTCTTTTCCAAATTAGTTAAGGTTTTTTTTTATTATTTCTTATAACTGCTATAGTTATGACAATAAAGTGTGCATTTGCAGATTCGAATGCCGCTGGAGCGCAGTTAAGATCACAGAGAGTAAGTCCGACGTGTGGTTCCGCGGTATGGGCGGCAGTGTGGTTGGGGTGTGGGTCGCGCACGGGGAAGGGCGGTTCACGGCCGCCGAACCACATTTACTGCAGCAATTGAAGAGAAACGGACAGCTAGCCATGCAGTATGTGGACGACGATGGTGTGCCAACTGAGGTGTACCCGATGAACCCTAATGGAAGTCCAGGTAATATTGCCATTTATTCACGTTTTAAATTTCAATTTTGTGTCTCTGTCCCCAGCTCAGTACTAATTACGGATTAAAATTAAATTACGGAACATCTGCTTTGCTTTGTATCAATATTATTTCCTAATATTCGTGACAAAGCATTTATTAAGTGGAAAAGTGTATGTTTAGTGATTGCGATAACCTAAGAAATCATTAGGAAAGTGGCTGCCTGTTACGTTTACAAAGTCCCTTTCATTATTAGTGTGATAAATGATACGGAATATGACATCTCAATGTCGTTTTAAATCAATAGAAATGTGACGACTAGTTCTCTTTGTTCAGCTACCTAGAGAGTGAATGATACAATAACAGAACGACTTAGATATTTGTTTTTTTTTTCTACAGAGGGCATAGCGGGCGTGCGTTCAGTGGATGGGCGTCACGTGGCAATGATGCCGCACCCGGAGCGCTGCGTGCTCCGCTGGCAGTGCCCCGTGCCATCTCCACCTGCCACGGGCACTGCCGCGCCTTGGCAGAGGCTCTTCCAGAACGCATACACCTGGGCCGTACAACAATAGACACTATTTGTTATTTACTTCTGCCGTACCTTGTCGAGGACCTATTCATATCGAGATAGCTCAGTAGCGCAAATCTCACTATAAAAATTATGGCTGGTATGGGTTAGTGGTAGCGCGTCATCTTATAAGCCGGAGGACCCGGATTCGATTCCCGGCTGAGCAGATGTTTGAATGATGAATTTAAATATCTTACATCGTCCATGCTTTTGTGTGTTCCATGGCAGTGGGATAGAGAATCCTAGTGGGGGTCATGAAGTATTTTTTTCTTTTATGTAGGAGAAAGATCCTGTAGTAGATTATTTATTAGGCTCGGGACCTCAACCAGTCCAGAAGTTTTTTTCTCTCTGAGGTTTACAGTAAAAATTTGTTAAATGGAATATATGTAGTGATTTTTTTTTATAGCTAATGTGCTTTCTCGTTATTAAGGTTCTATAGCATCCTCCATATTTAACTTAAAATGAAACCCATGGTACTGCCTTGATCAACTAGTACTTTGATAGTCCTAAATATAGTGTAAAAGTCCTAAGTCCTAAATATAAGTGTTGTTCCATACTTTAGGATTTACTACTTAACTATGACAAAACAGCTTATACACTCACATTATGTTTATCCGTCAAGAGTGTGTGTGTTGTCATCGTTTATAACGGACCTTCATACAAGTTTTGTTGTAGTGGTTTACTACATAAATGTTTAAAAATTAATTATCTATACCATTTAAATAGTATGTTATTCATTCCAGTGAAAGTATAGGCTGATGGTTTCTTATGTACGTTATATATTGTAAGTTGTGTTTGACTATCTATGCCAGTCTATTTTTCTTATCTTATACTTTTGTTTGCTCGAATATTATGCATAGTATTTTGGTATTTTGTATTTACTAGTGTTATGTAAATAGATTCATTTTATGGAGTTAAATCATGTGCCTTGAATATCGACTGAACATCTGTGATGAAGTTGTGCCTTACAGTCTTAAAAATATGTTATTTGAAAAATATTATTACTGTGACATTCCATATTATTGAATTTAACCATATTATTCCAATGTTTCAAGCATTGACAACAGCATGTCACAAAAATTGTTTTATCAATAAGTAAAGTAGATGTAAGATTAAAATTAAATAAATGTTTTTAATAATATATTTTTCATTTCCAATATATAATAGTGAATGTGGTGTTATGTACCGTAAAGCGAAGCGGGGTGAAAAATAATAAAAATTAGATTGTTATTGAATGTCCATAGAAGAAAATAGATAAACTATAAATTTCATCAAGTTGTTCATTCATTCACCCCATTCTACGGCAGTCATTCTAATAAAGTTATTTGTTCTTAGATATTCATCATCATAATTTCTTGCACTGAAAGTCTCAGCTGTTTCCTTCGAGTCTTATCCAATGCTTCACAAAGAATAAAGTGCCATTTCTCCTTGTCAGTCCGGTCAAAAAATAACTTCAACATTTGAAAGGCCTTTGTTGCCAATGTGACATACTTGTTATCGATATCGTCAATCTTACATTCTTGGATCTTCAAGTTTCTAGCCAGGTCTTTCCAGGCACTCCCGATCCTTTCAGTGACTTCTAGTAATATTCTTTCTTTTTTCTTATCTCCTACTGATGCAGTTGAGTTGATGAAACCACCCAATGACACTGATTTGTTAGCTTTTTCTGATGCTAAAACAAACAAAAAATATGAGTACCACTTCAACACAAACCATCTGTAAGTTGAACAAGATTTTTATCTTCAAGGATGTTTTAAAGTAAAGAAAAATATATATAATTAATTTAATGATTATTAATAGGTTTTCAAGACTCGTAGCCATATTAATTAATAATATTGAAGCTTTAGTCATACCTATATTATCTGCTATTTATTGCATGGAAATAAATGTAAAAGAGCTCATGTTTAAAGGGCTGAACTGATTTTCACTGAAGAGCTACGAACCATTGCAATGATTGAAAGCAATCTCTCAAATTAAAAAAGCATTCAATTTGAGAGCTACAATGCCAGACACACAGGCTACAAAACCGTTTTTTGTGTCAAGGGTAAAAAATTTGATAATGCTATTAAATCTTACAGTTCATAAAGGAGGCAATCATGCTGATATTGTAAGTTTTACAGTGCTTTCGAAATAAGATTGGCTATTTTTAGAGTAACTAACAAAATAATATACTAAGTTTATCTATGGTCTATAAAATTTATCCGATATACTGCATTGCTTTCAAATCATAAATATGAACTGGGTACTTACCATAGTAGTTCAAACATTCTCTTGGTTCATGGTTTTCTTCGTATTCATTTATCTTGCTCAAAAGACTCTTGCTTTTCAGTTCTTTAGCAATGTCCTTCAATGGGGTGACGTTATCTTCAGACAGCAAGGCTCTAAGTTCCAAGATTTGCAGCAACTGTTCGATAGTTTTGATTTGTTCAAATCTTCTCAAGGAGTTGATTCCTCCTCTGAACAGTTCTTTCAAAGATTTTAGCAGATTGCTGTGACTATCTCTAGATGCGACAGAAATTACTACTTGCTGTTTCAAATGGGAATAGTCAGATAGAGTCATTGTATTCACTTGAAGTAATTTTATCAGTTGCACATCGTTTCTGATGTGAAATGAAATATAATCCTACTTTACTCACTTGAGTGGGAAATCCTGGGCATAGGCAATTGGCAACGAAATAAAGATAATCACAACAGGAAAAACTTCAAAAAATAGTATTTGTATAGTAGGTATAAACCGTGGTATAAACAATATATTTTACCTACCTACATGACCTACATCTTTGATGTTGACTGTGACTGTTGCAAAACGGGCAAGTGGCAACGGCAGTCGGCAAACTTACCAAACCAAATGGTAAGTGTTGCCAATACGGTATGTAAAGTTTTGTTGGTAGATTAGGTCATTTAAGTTTTAAACTTCACGGTTTTTTACTACAGTTGTATGATTATTTACGGGATAATTACCGCGGCAAGGTTGTGGAAGGAGCTGCCGATGGTTCAGCGCAGTTACATATGCACCATGTTCACGGGAAGACTGAAAAATGCGGATGGTTGGTTGGCCGAACAGATCAAGTTAGGTGCAGACAAAACGATCTACCCTCTTTCTTAGTCTTTAGCTACGGTTATCACTGGAACTCGAACCAACTAATATGTATTCTGTGCTTGAACTCGAACCTAAGTCCTGACCAAACACTCTCACTATATCACTTGCTCAGAATGAAATCATGTTTGAATATGAATAATTAATCTAAAATAAATGTAGTTACTATATACATAATATTATTAAACATAGACATCGTTGTTAGTATCACCCATAATTAAAACATAAATTAATCTGACGTAGATAAGAAAATTCGTTTTAATAGGTGATTTCTGTAAAAAACGCTCTAGATCAGTAATATTTATTTCCTCTGAAAAAGACAATTCCACATGATTTATCCCTACGTTTAGGGAAAATACCCCATGTTGGCAACCCTGAAACATCAAGACTGTCAAACCAAGTGTCAAAAGTATTTTTTGTTATACCATTGTTTCGCACAGATAATGACATGTTATCCTGTTGTGACATCATTGAGACGTCAAATGAAAGTCGAGCGATTTTTTAAAGCCGTTTGTCACGTTTGTGAGTAATTATGCAAAGAGTACTTTATTATATATACTGAAATTATGTTCCTGTATGGTGAGTAATTATGTTCCTTGCGTAACAAACGTACGTACCGTGAACCACGGACCGCCGCGCCGTCTGACTCCTGTTGTCAGACGGCGGTTTTGGATTTAGCGGTTTAGATTTATGTTAAAATAATTGGCATTTTGCCGCTTTTGTAGAAAAATAAGGTTTAAAAAAAACCTCGAAATGGTTTCGAAATCGGTGCAGGTTATATTTTTCTTAAAGTTTTAACAGACACGTCAACTTTGCTGACAAACCGCCGTCTGACCCACAGAAAAGAGAAGGAAGAAAAATTTTCACTTCAGTGGTCTGACCAACGGGAGAGAACGTGAGAATATAATTCCCCTCTCTTTTTCTCTCGTTGGTTGAGGTGGTTGACGTCAACCATGTTGATGTGTCTGTTTTGTCTGTTGAGGTTTTAACTAGTTTTTGTTAGCCTATTAATGTTCCTATAATGTGTATGTGTTTAATTTAACTGATATGGATCTTGAATCTGAAATAAAGATATAATAAATAAAAATAAGTTGTTTTTTTTTCTAAATAACCAGCCAAAAATGGTGCTGTGATTGTAATTTAATTATAAGTTACGATATTAACGTTTTCTTTCATGTTGATTTTGTGTTTAGTTTAATAGAAGCTACAGTCAAAATCTGTTATAACGACATCTAAGGGACTGCTCATATTCAGTCGTAAAAACCGATAGTCGTAACAACCGGTGACGTTTAATGTGTATCGTGCAAGTACAAACAAATCGATAGGTTATTATAACCGGCATGTTATTCTAAACGATGTCGCAATAACAGGTTTTGACTGTAGGTACTTTTGTTTATAAGTTCTAAATAACCAGCCAAAAATGGTGCTGTCATTATAATTATGAGTCTGAATATTATTTCTGCATAAAAAAAAAAGTTAATTAGCTTATTCATAAGATTAATGTTTTTTTGAATATAATCAATAAAAGTTTTATAATTAATTTGATACTTTTATTTGAGAGGAAAACCACTGAATTTGTTGACGTTATTGGAATCAAATAATATGAGAAAACGTACGTAAATGTAAATTTGTCGGCAACCCGAGAAGCCTCGAGAAATTAGCATCGACAATTCTCGAGACCCGAGAAATTGAAAAGCTCGAGATACGTATCATGAACCCTAATAAGCACTGAATTTGTTTACCATACTGCTTAGCTATTATCTACCCAGTTCTATAGCAAACATGTTACTGGTAGGTAGGTACCTACTTAGTTAATAATGATAATGGGTCACTACAATGACCATTCCTCACGTAATCTTTATTATTATTTGCTTATTGCTCCTTATCACTCTACTTTTGTACGATGCTCTGACTGCTGACCTTAGTATCAATACTTCAGTAGGTACATTAATGTCGCTTTCTTGAGACGTACCAACAATATGATCAAATAATTTTATAACAGTAACTAATTTTGAATAATAAAATGTATAGAATAATCAATCGTAGTTTCGGGTCCAAAAAGTCGCTTTTTGGTCTACAGAGATGTACTCAGAAAGAAGAAAAGTTGTGGGAAGGCGTGAGAACTGTGACCCAAAGCTCGAAGTCGGACAGTCTTTTCCCCGACAGAGTAGATTTTCCAAGCAGACACATAGGGCCGAGGGACCAGGATATAGTGACAATGTTAGATTTAATGGGATATAAGGTACGTACTTAAAGCTGAAATATACCTAATAAGTAGATACCTAAGTACCTACTATTAAATCACCTTGGCCATTAATGCCTATGTTAAAACTTAACTTACACTAGGTATAAAGGGACAGGAGTTAGATATGTAGTTAGTTGCCTATAAACGGTGAAAACTAACTATAAGTACCTTCAAATGGACCAACCGCTTGTTTACCACTTACAATAATTTATTTAGGTACCTATATAATACCTACTTAAATAACACAACAATAATAATAGATGGCGTAATAGATACCCAGTTGATATTTTCACAGAATATGTAAAGTTACGGCGGATTAACTAAGGAATAGTACTTAATTAAGTCAAAAAGTTAAAACAAAAGGGATTCTCATACAAGAAACTTTTTTTACTAATTTTTGTATTTGCTCTAAACTAAAAAAAAAACATACAAGCGTCAAACTTATATACTTAGCATGATTATAGTAAGTACATATATATGTTACGGGTACCTAATGCTAGAAGATTGAATAATTCTAGGTTTACCCGGGTTTCCTTAGTTTTACCCAAGCATTTTCGGTAAAGTCCGAGAATTAGATACTTAGGTAAAAAAAAAAAAGACCAGGTGCGAGTCGGTGACAAAATGACAACGTCGGGCACAGTCGGTACTTGGATGGGTGCGCCCGCCTGGGCGTGATGTACTTAGTATTTTTATGCACAATTTTTTGTACTTTAGTAATTAACAATTTATGTGTTGGTAGGTAGTTGGTACAGAACAGGGATGATGCGGATGCAAAAAAAATCACATCCGCGGATGCGATTGCGGATGCGGATTTTTTATGTTCACATCTGCAGATGCGGATTCAAATATATTTTTTACAAAAAATTATATATGTACAGAAATAAAATAACAAGAATAGAATGATTTTTCATGATTTTATTAATTAGTAGCCGAAATTATAAATTGGAGCTTTATATTTAATAAAAAGCAATATTTCAGCTTTCTCGGGGTCAAGTCTGCTATGCAGAGGTTCGTAAATCGATCGCCGGCCCCACTCAACTTCTTTCTTGTAGCAATTTGTGCGACATCCGCATCCGCATGCAACTCCGCATCGATTATTGCTGCTGCGGATGTCTAAATTGATGCGGAAGTTCCGCATTTGCGGATGCAGATGCGAATATTCGCAACATCCCTGGTACAGAACAATCAGCACAGTCAGTGCGCGAGCCCGACTCGCATTTTACCGGTCATCTATGAAATTATAAATAAAAGTGCTAATTCCTATATTTCTTGCCGTGCAGAGTTTGGACCAGTTAACAGATGATGCTGTTCCGAAGAAGATCCAGCTACAAGGGCTGATGAATATCAGTGAACCAATAAGTAAGCGATTTATAGGACTATGCCTGCATTTTTGAAGTGAAAACTTCTTTAGGCGCGTTGAGCACTTTTGGGTTAACAAAAATCATGGAAGTCGTGTCATCGTCACCGAACGCTGTACCGTGTATTTTAAAATAACGCCATCTCTTGAACTTTTTCTCTCCAACTGTTTGGCTAGGTCCAATTTATAGGTGCGTAAGTGTGTAGGTACGAGCTAATTATAGGGGTCTACTCTACCCGAATTTGTGCGTCCTTCTTCTGGGACCTTACGGCTACCTGTTTTAAGAGATTCTGTTTAGGTGATGAGAAAATTTGTGCGACTGCAATACGTATCTATCTGTCCGCGTGATTTTCCGAACTGCGCTGTTTTAGCGCTAAAGCCGTAAAGGCCCCAAATCTCATAGCGGAGACGCGGAGACAACTCGGTTGTATGAGCAAGTAGCTAGAGGAGCTGACAAAGTATAAGAGCAGCACACTTCCGTTGAGTTAGTGGTTCTTGGTGACTGCAATGCTCAGTTATCGATCGAAGCGATTATAGATACTAGAATAGGGGCAAAAGAAATAACGCAAATTCTTGCATCAGACATCCCAACTAATTTTAAATGTACTAACTAAAAAGTTTTTGAAGTGAACAGTTGAAGTTAGTACACTACAAAATATGGCTCATGTAGGTACCTTGTTCATTGTTAATTTTCAGGTGAATACAATCTCATTGAAAGAATTAGGAAAATAGCCGAGCAAAATGAAATATGGCGATCATACATCGGCATGGGGTACCATAACTGTTGCGTCCCACACACCATTATGAGAAACATGTTCGAGAACCCAGGATGGTAATATATATTTATACCCACGAATTAGTGCTAGGTTTACTTATCTTAGGTTATGCCGCTCTATCTATAAAAGTAATTTTAAAGTTTATAGGTATTATTCGTACAAATTACTTGTCCGAATTGGAAAATGTTGGTAAGTGCAAATAAATTGTGAAAATGTATAGATTTTTTTACTTGATAGCCAGGATGTCGTTAATGATGTAAATAGCTTAGTTTGGTAAAACCAGCACTGTCTTCAATATATTTTGTCGCTATTTTCCTAGCCAAATTTTTCAAATCTTGTCCTTTTGAACTTTTCTTAAAAGTTTGTACCTACTTATATATACCTACTTTGAGACAGATGTATGTACAGGGTTACACGGAAAGGGTGTACTAAGCCGAAAGGGGTTCATAATACCCATCATTGTGAACAACTTTTAAAATGGGACCAACCCTGAAATTGTGAAAAAAACCTGTTCCATTGAAAACGATCATTTACACTGAACAGAATGTACGGAACGGAACTGCTGATATTTATTTCGAAATTTTAGGGTTCGTCCCATTGTAAAAGTTGTTCATAATGATGAGTATTACGGACCTCTTTCGGCTTACACCCATTCCCCGTAACCCTGTAATTACCTACCTACCTACATCCTATAAGAGATAACGCCTTTAAAGTCTATTAGCCTACACGTAGGAAGAAAAAAGGAAGCAGGGACTTAGAGTAAACGCCCTAGTGAGATATCGTACATTGCATGCAAAAATTCAAGAGGCAAGAGGCACCCTAATGGCAGGCACCAACATTCAAATGTACCTTTGTAAATTTAAGGACAACACAGTACACCCCATACCAGCCCGAGATAGCTCAAGGACGATTGGAAGGTCTCCTCAACTACCAGACCATGGTTAGCGACCTGACTGGCTTGGACGTGGCCAATGCCTCTCTACTTGATGAAGGCACGGCTGCTGCGGAAGGCTTATCACTTTGCCATAGGTATGTAAGACTTGTGGATACTTTAAGTCACGACGATAGAAACTTAAAAAAAAAAAACCCAATACTGTATTATTGGCGAATCCACTTTTATTTTATACTAGCGACCCGCCCCGACTTCGCACGGGTGTAAGTTTTATTATATATACTTATAAATCTTCCGTGAAAAATTTACAAACTAATGGTAAAAACCGCATCGAAATCCGTTGCTTGGTTAAGTAGGAGATAGATATACCTACTGACAGACAGACGCGGAAAGAGTCTTTATTTTATAATGTGTAGAGAAGACACTAGCTGCACCCCGCGGTTCCACCTGCGTGGATCTCTCCTTGTAACATCAGCTACTTGCCAGTGAAAGCCACGTCAAACGCGGTCCAGCCGTTTTGGAGTCCATAGGGAACATGCTTGTGGAGTTTTACCTTGACTATAAATTATTTGTATTTATTCAGTTAGAACGGTTAAACACCAATTACACTAACGATAGACAATAATATGACATAATTATACAATTTAAATACCTACCAGATCAACTAATTACATGTCTAAGCGTACTTAAATTTGATGTCACAATATACATATAATAACAATACAATTGGTGATTATAATTATTAAAATGTAAAAAAATACAATAATTAATTAAAAGTTAAAATGTCAAATGATCACAATATTAGGTACAATAAATAGTTAGGTGCCATGCAAAAAATGTCAAAATAAATGATCGTATTACAATGAATAATTAAAAAAGTCAAAATGTCAAACTAAATTATAACAATACCTACAATAAATAAATAATTATCATGCAATTAAAACTATCATACTTAGTCAATCACGCAATCCTCTCACAGTACCGCAAGCATTCCGACGTTATCACCTTCCATTCATCCGCAAACACGTCACACTCTTGTTTAGCGTCAAGGAGGGTATTAGCGCAGCAAGTGATCGTGGTATCGGGGATTTTTCGTGGGCAACTGTCTTATAACGCGGGACTGCAAAAAGCTTATGCTTCCTGCCTCGAAGATACTGGTCAGGAACAAAAAGCCGATATAGCTGGTCATTAAGATCCGGCGCATCTACTTTCCCTCGAAGGATCTTACACATTATTGTTAGCTGGTCATAGGACCTCCTAACTTGTAGAGAGTTGTACCCTAAGGAACCGAGCAAAATTTTTGTCGGGGACATAAATGGGTAGTACCCATACATACGCTTATATAAATACCTGAGGAAGGCCTTTTGAACCTTCTCCAACAAAAGGGTGTATTTGTCTTCATGCGGGTGCCAAACACAAGTACTAGCCTCAAGCTTACTCCGGACCAGAGCACTGAAGATGAGCCTTACAATGTCCATATTGTGGAATTCCCGAGAGTTTCTTAGCACAAAACCTAGTCGCTAGTATGACTCCTTAGCAACCGTGACTATATGATCGTGAAATGTAAGCTCTCGGTCGAATGAAACACCCAAATCTTTGACTGACATAGCACGTGATATCACGTTCTTGCCTAACTTGTAGTGAAATCCGATTGGGCGTCGCATTCGACCAAAAGTCATCTGACAACATTTTGAGCAATTGAATTCCATCTTATTCTCGACGCTCCATTTATAAACAGAATCAATATCTCTGTGTAGTAATAAGCAGTCCTCCATTGATTTTATTTCACGAAAAAGTTTCAAGTCATCTGCATAAAGGAGGCACTTCGAATACTTGATGACTGCTGGCAGGTCATTAATTATGAAATTAAAGAGCGGTGGTCCCAATATTGATCCTTGACTCACTCCGGAACGCGTATGATAGCGTCGAGAATCGTACACGACGAGTCGAACATACTGCTGGCGATCGCGAAGGTAATCAGCGAAAAATCTGAGAAGGCCTGGGGCAAAACCCAGAGTATATCGTTGTTGACCCTATCAAACGCCTTCCGGAAGTCAAAATATAGTACATCTACTTGTACTCTACGATCGAGCCTGGTGGAGATGTAGTCAACTAGTGTCAAAAGATTAGTATTCACTGATCTTTTCCTTCTAAACCCATGCTGCTCATTACATAGAAATGGCTCAATTTGTTTGTACAACTTTTGGTGGAGTATGTGTTCGAACACTTTTGCCACGGTTCGTAATATTGCTATGGGTCGATATTATTCAACTGACATTTTATTGGAGCTTTTTGGGATAGGAGTGACCCGCGAAAGCTTCCATTGGGGCGGATATACTCCATTCCGTAGCGCAAGGTTGAAAAGATGACAAAGTGGATATGTCAGAAGTGTCTTTCCTTCCTTAAGAAGCCAAGGAGGTATGCTATCCGGCCCAATGGAGCTATTGGGTTTTAAATTTTGTATCCCAGCAGCCACATTCCAGGGCGATATCTCCGGTATGTGCACATAATTACTCAAAGAAAATGAGTCCCTGTTTGAGGTACTTTCTGCATCTAGCTTAGGCAATTCGGTGAGAAAAACACTGGAGAAAAACTCGACAAAAGCGTCAGAAGCCTGTTTGCCTTTCATAGTGTCACCATTGAAAACGACGGTAAGCTCATAGCCACCCTTCGATCGTAAATTAGAAACATGGCGCCAATACTCTCGAGGATTCATTTGGATGTTGTTCTCAATACTGACTATGTACTTGTCATACGCATTTGAGACACGGGTTTTTAGGTCCGCCCTTAGGTTTGAAAGTAATTCATAGGCCTCACTCGAGTTAGTACGCTTCCAGCTCCGATGTAGCTCAAGCTTGCGTTTCATATCATCAATGATGTCCCTACGGAACCAAACCGGATACCGCGACCTCTTAGACTGGTAACACAAGCATCGAAAATTTTGTAGAGTGTTGCGTATAAGTTTTCTGTACTCAGACAAACCATTTATTTTATAAAATTCATCCCACGATACATTGGCAAGCATATCAATTAATAAAACGGAATCAATCTTCTTAAAATTCCAATCCTTGTCTGAGTCAATATTACTGGGCTCAATACTGTCCGAAAGACGGGAAGCAACAGTTTCGATGCCAATGTCGAGAGGTGGGTGATGAGGATCTATTTTCACAAGCTGTTCCGTAGTCGTAACAGTTACACGAACATTTGTGTTACTTCTCGTCAGTACGACATCTAACATCCTACCATTATCATTTGGTACAGTATTATATTCGCACAAATCACAATAAGACATAAAATAACAAAAGTAATTGTTTACATTGACGCAGTATATAAATTTAAGTCACCAAATATTAACATAATTCCTTTCAGGTCATTTATAAAACTTTCTACCTTTAAAAACCACCTCATGTAAAAGTCATCCGAAGCGTTTGATTTGATGTAAATGACGCAAATATAAACCCTATGACCATGCCACTCGAAATTTGACTACAAGTCTTCTGCTCCGCCGACAGATTCCAACTCAGTGCGCCGGCGCAGCGCAATAGGTGCTCGCCCGGCTAGTAGCACCCCTCCGCACGGCGTATTTCTATCACGTCGCAATACATTCCATCGTTTAAAAGCGTCTAACTTGAATGAACGAAAATCCGTTTTACTATGCGAGTTTGCGTGAAAATAGCAAAGCTTGGCGGCTATCAAATAACTACCGCTTATCGTAGTTGATGGTACCGTTTAGACAAATAACACCTATGTGGGTCAACTTTTCGAGCTAGGAGTAAGGCCCCAGCTCGATTGTGGCATACCATTGCATTGTCACCAAACATACATAAGTATGACAAATTTCAGCTCAATCGGTTGAGGATAAATGGTCTAAAATTCAGTAACAAGATTTGAACTTAATATACAAATAAATATCATCATCAGTCAGAAGACGTCCACTGCTGAACAAGGTCCCTTTAACCTCTACACTGAACGACATCCTGCCATCTGCATCCACTGAATGCCCGCAATGCTAACAATGTCGTCGGTCCATCTAGTCGGAGGCCTACCAACGCTGCGTCTTCCGGTTCGTGGTCCCCACTCAAGAATCTGTCTTCCCCATCGGTTGTCAGTTCTTCGAGCGATGTGGTTATAAATATATTTGCAGGTTGAATTGGCAATGGGTATTGCCACTTCAACCTATAATTATTATAACATTTAATTTACGTTTTTTCTATATATTTATAGAAAAAACGTAAATTAAATGTAAAAAAATAAGGCGATTTAAGTCAATTGCACTATTTACTTTTGTGCAAGTAACAATAGTTATTATAATGTTTTTTGCAGACACAACAAAAGAACAAAGTTCGTGGTGTCCGAAAGAATTCATCCGCAGACTTTAGCCGTCGTTCAGACTCGTCTAGATGCACTAGGCCTGGAAGTGACGGTGGTGCCGGATCTTCGGCAGGTGGACTTTGCACAGAGAGACATATCAGCGGTTCTTCTTCAGTGCCCAGATACAAGAGGCTTGGTCTACGACTACTCAGGGCTATCGGCTGCTGCTCATGAACATGGAGTAAGTTTTTTGACGATATATTTATTAAATACTGTTTAAAAAATATCTAGTATTTGGCTTGTCACAGTAGGCTATCGGACTGATATTTTTTGTTTTGTAAAAAAGCTAATTATAAATAGAGCCGATAAGGTATCGAAGAAATAAATAAAATTTGTTCAAAATTAAGGAATATGTATTAGCATTTTAATGTCTTACTAGAGAGAGAGAGAGCGCGCATAGTACTTATAAATTACGTCGTTCAAACTTCATATTGACACTCACATTGTGAAAGGAACAGAGCATCTCTTCCTAACCCGACCTAAAATTTTAATATCCCTATTAATGAACGTAAAGTGGCCTTTTTTACTCCGTCTATTGTCTTTTTCGATAGGGTTAAAAATTTGAAACAGAGAAAAAGACAAAAAACACACTTTTGTTTCACAGACAGCTCAATCTCAATGCTAACCAACCGCACAAAGATTTTAGCTATCAATAATTCAATATTTAGGTCGCGATATAAAAATTATGTTCGTCTCTTTTATCTAATGTTTCATCGTCATTTCCAGACCCTAGTAGTAGTAGCTACGGATCTCCTCGCTATGGCTCTTCTGCGTCCCCCTGCAGAATGTGGAGCAAATCTCGCAGTGGGTACTTCCCAACGACTCGGAGTTCCACTCGGCTACGGCGGTCCTCATGCCGGTTTCTTTGCGGCCGAGCATCAGCTAGTCCGTCTCATGCCTGGCCGCATGGTGGGAGTCACGAGAGATGCTTCTGGGAGAGACGCTTATAGGTAAGATATTTTATTGACTGGTTCAGCCATGTCAGAGGCCTTCAGCCCTAAAACTCTAACACCAGGGCAAGTCACTCAGCCTATATGGTAATATTGGTTGATTTACAAAAGAAATCTAAAAGACATCTGGCAGTGTTTGCTCCTTTCCTATGTGATTAACTTCTTATCTGTATGTTTCTTTGCCTTTCAGACTAGCCCTTCAAACGAGAGAGCAACACATCCGAAGGGACAAGGCAACGTCTAATATCTGCACGGCGCAAGCGCTGCTGGCCAACATTTCCGCCATGTACGCGGTCTACCACGGCCCGCAAGGATTGAGGGATATCGCCACTCGAGTGCATAACGCTACTCTTGTGCTTGATCATGGTATAATTTTTTCTAAACTACCAGTGACCACTTTCTTTATAAAGTGATAAACCTCACATTCTGTCAAGTACACAGTAGAAGATCATGTGAAGTGGCGTTAATTAGGAAAGGCCTATGTCCATGGACCAATGGAAACGGTTTGGGCCAATTTGACTCAACTTTCAAATTGGCCTTAACTTCACCCTAACTAATTCCTAACTATCTATTAACTCCCTGCATTCCATATCCAACCCGCGCACTGCCAATGTCAAAATGCATCCAGTCTGAGCTGCCAAGCAGGGTTAAAATTGGATTACTAACTATGCTAATGGCAATTAGCTGTCAAACAGTCTACGATTATCTTTCCTTATAGGCATTCGTCAACGCGGCCACAAGCAATCCAACGACGTTTACTTTGACACCCTTCGCGTGGTCCCTCTCCCTGAACACGACGCCGCCAGTATAAAAAGACGAGCAGAAGAAAAGAAGATCAATTTGAGATACTTCGACGATGGAGCGGTGGGCGTCGCGCTCGATGAGACCACAACCATACGGGATATTGACGACTTGCTGTGGATTTTTGACTGCAAGAATGTCGAAGAGGTGAGTACGATAGGAAACTATAACAATACGAGCGACTGTTTTGACGTTATTTGCTGTGTTTCTTTGTGTTCCGGTCATTCAATGAAGATAATAACTGAATTTTTAACTGACGTTTCATTCGCTTTCCATAGGGAACCGTAATTTTGTTTTCTTGATAAAAAGTCTTATGTCACATTCCGATCCACCATCTCTATGTAAAAAAAAAACACGTTGATCCGTTTCTGCGTAAATGAGGAACAAACAAACACACTTTCGTATATAAGGTCGGGGAAAAAGTTTCTTCGTATTTTATTAACAAATTCAAGACATATTTTTTTCAAGTTTAATTACATTTAATTATAATATATATGTGCCATTTTGTTCGATAACTTGTTGCCATCTTGTAGGTAGTGACATGATCCCGTTGCTGTAGAAATTTTGGGATTTCTGATAAAAAAAAATCAACAAGTAGTTTTGACAGTCCTCTCTGGATGTTAATCTAACACTACCCAAAGAATTCTGAAGAGATCGAAACAGGTGTAAATCTGAGGGTGCAAGGTCAGGACTATATGGTGGATGCATTAACACTTCCCAACCAAGCTCTCTCAATTGTTGCTGAGAGGCCAAAGATGTGTGCGGTCTGGCGTTATCATGATGAAAGACCACGCCCTTTCTGTTGATCAATTCCGGCCGTTTTTTCTCAATTTCTTGTTTGAGTCTCATTAGCTGTTGGCAGTAGAGATCCGAATCGATGGTTTTGCCCGGCGGTAAAAGCTTATAATGAACGATGCCCTTCCAATCCCGTCATACACACAGCATCACCTTATTACGTGTTAATCCGAGTTTCGCTACAGTCTGTGGTGCTTCACTGCCCTTTGACCATGATCGTTTGCGCATATTCTTGTCGTAGGTGATCCATTTTTCATCACCAGTGATCAATCTTTTCAAAAGCGGTTCGGTTTTGTTACGTTTCAACAGAGAATCGCAAATGAGTACACGATTCATTTGGTTTCTTTCAGTGAGCTCGTGTGGCATCCAAATATCGAGTTTTTTTGTATAACCAGACTTTTTCAAATGGGTCAAAACTGTTTTGTGGTCGATCCCTAGTTCTCCAGCTACGTCGTAACTACTAATATGCCGATCTTGCTCCACTTTTTCAGAAATGGCATCAACTTTATCCGTAACAGGGCAGCCAGAGCGAGCTGCATCTTTTACATCAAAATTCCCGGACTGAGAACGCTTGAACCACCATTGTGCTACTCTTGATGACACTCTAATGCAGTGTCATCAAGAGTAGCACAATGGTGGTTCAAGCGTTCTCAGTCCGGGAATTTTGATGTAAAAGATGCAGCTCGCTCTGGCTGCCCTGTTACGGATAAAGTTGATGCCATCACATATTTTATTCGCGGCTTGTGTCGCATTTTTCCCTTTTTTGTAATAAAACTTCAAAATATATCGAATTTCTTCGTTAGATTCACTCATTTTATCGGAATATTCAAAAAAACAATTGAAAAATGGCGGGAAATTGCTTTTTACTTTTTGTATTCCTTTTGTAAAATGTCATATTTTTAATGATATCAAAACCAGCCAGATACAAACAGTACAACCGATGAGATTTTACTACAACTTTATACATACAAAATACGAAAAGACTTTTTCCCCGACCTATTATATAAAAAATTGTATGATGATTAATAATTAGTTATGATGAATTTGTAATTACTCTTAATTTATCCAAGATTCGCTTCCAGGTCACACAATCGAACGACGTAAAATCACGTAGCATCATGCAAGGCGCGTTCCGAAGAACCTCTCCATATCTGACTCACCCGGTGTTCAACATGCATCATTCCGAAACCAGGTTGGTGCGGTATATGAAGCGGTTAGAAAACAAAGACATATCGCTCGTGCATTCCATGATACCTTTGGTAAGTTTAACTGACCTTATGAAAGTGCGTAGAAAGTTAGACCTTACACTTAGATAGACAAACTCTTTATTGTTCACACTACAAATTACATACACAAGACACGATAAAACAGCTTAAAACTAGTGCAACGATCGGCGGTATGTTGCAAAACATCATTAATAGTGATGTTTAATTTGAGGGTAGATTTCAAATAAGTAGAGGGTCATAGCATTCTGAAAGGAAGTAGTAAAAAGCTCGTATATTTACTAGAATTTGTAGAGTTAAATTGCAGAGTTTATGCTTTTTTCAAATTAAATTTATTAGTTTCAGTGACATTGCATTTGGATTCATGTTTTTTTACATTTCGTAAACTCCATGAAATTATTATCTTAAACCTTTTTTCCCAGGGTTCGTGCACAATGAAGTTGAATTCCACAACAGAAATGATGCCGTGTTCGTTCAAACACTTCACCGACATCCATCCGTTCGCTCCTCTTGACCAGTGCCAGGGATATCACGCGCTGTTCGAAGAACTGGCCAGCGACTTGTGTGCAGTGACTGGATACGATAGAGTTTCCTTCCAACCCAATAGGTAGGTATTTGATGCTACTCTAAAATTCAACTTCAATGTGGCAATCGTGGCGTAGTAAAAGTACAACTGATGACCCTAACAGATCACCGACTTGTATCAACGGACTGTACGGTCAATACGGATGGGTGCACAGTGAATGTTTTTTTATAGCTTAGCTCTACCATTATTGAAATTTAAGAGTATTTTTTCAAATTTAAATTTTGCTTAAGTATTATAATATTTTGTAACATTGTATCATTAGTGTAATTAGCGCAAGCCGTCCTAATTGAATAAATAAATAAAATAAATGTTTCTTATGGCGTGTAAAACAGCTATTCTAGGATCAAGAACTATCAATAAGCCAAGCAGCCTAAAATACTCTGTCAAGCAGGTTTTGACATAAAGCTCTTCTTCACGACTGTTTTTTAATTTTTTATTTAGTGTATATTCTGACCAAGAAAAAACATTTTTCACGAGGTTAAAACTGTATAACTATTAAGCCTCCAACCCCAAAAGGTCTCCATGCGAAATCACACTAATCTATTAATACTTTTCTAGCGGTGCACAAGGAGAGTACGCGGGTCTCCGCACCATCAAGCGCTACCACGAGTTCCGCGGGGAGTTCAAGCGGAACATCTGCCTGATCCCAGTATCAGCGCACGGCACCAACCCTGCGTCTGCGCACATGGCTGGCATGCGTGTCTGTGCTATACGAGTCACGCCTGCAGGAGATATTGACATGGAACATCTCAAGGATATGGTAAACTTTACCATTTTCATTTTCAGTTTACCATTACACGTTTTTTGAATTGTGAAGTGCAGTTGTGCAATTCACAACTGCACTTGGGGAACATACGGGGAATGTTTCTTTTTAAAGATTGGCAGGTTAATACGCTTGAACACAGCTCAGCTCATAGACCTAAAATTTTTTTTGCTACGCAATAGACCTACAAAGCGTGGGAAAGGGATATCGCGATCCACATGAAAACTCCACAAGAGAGAAAGAGATCGACAACAAATAAAGTCTAAATCGCTTTTTGTTATGTCAATAATGACAAATAGGTACCATGCGGTACGGGTTGCATTGTGATAATAATATTTTTTCAGTATAATTTTAAATTACTGAAAATGGGCAATAGTGCTTAAGTGCAATTATAGTGTCTTGTGCATTTAGTGATTGTGATGTAAACACAAGAAATTACCTGCAGAATTTTGAGTTTCACCGGTAAATATATGATCTTTCCATTGACATGATTTCATTGACATGATTTCATTTAAATTTTGACCAAATAATAACATAAATTGATTACAAAATTCGATTTTACAACGGTATATTTATATCTTTTCTTCATTATGTGTCTGTTTCATTGGTAGAAGTAAAATTGATTACGCTCTAGTAATTTTTAAACTTTCGCGATTCGAACACATGTTTTCATATTTATCGGGACTTATCGCGCACTATTAAATATAGGTAAAAATAGATACCTTTCGCTCGACGTTTCGACCATGTTACAATGGCCGTGGTCACGAGTTTAATAGTGCGCGATAAGTCCCGATAAATATGAAAACATGATTACGCTCTGTTATCACTAGAGATGGATAAAATGATGACGTCATTATTATCGATATCGATTCGATATTTTTTAGCAAATGTCATTAGGCAACGCGTGCATATTAATAAACATTTACATAGGTATAGGAGTCAGACATATAGGAGTCATAAGTCACGTGGTTATGTGGTTGTGTTGTGTATATAATTATATACATGAGTATCCCATAGGACTATTAGTGCACGACTAATTATTTATTACGGTCTTGGCATCGTGCGTAGGTGATTTGATTGAGATAAAATACCAGCGGTCATAGACAATTATCTAAACCTTTATGATACATCTAATATGCTATGATAATAATGGCATTATTAACTTGTGCCAAGGAACACCTGTCTGATTAAAATATTTACACATATCAAACGCCAATGTAACACTATCGTGGGTAATGTTACCTATCTAGACTTAACCTAACTTTGTAATCGAGTGTTAAAAGCTCTCCCAAACCTAAGAACTCTCCTAAGAGCCAACATTCATGTGAAGAACATTTTTGTGTTTATTCTGTATCTGGATGTTAATATTTATTTATTTAGTTTAAGTATGTATTTAAAAATATATAATGTAACTATTACTAACTATTTATGTCAGTCTCTGGCAGCCATAGTACAAGCTTTGCTTAGCTTAGTTTGTTGTCAGATGACCATGTGTGCAAAACTGTCCCGAATATTTATTTATCATAAAAATTTTAGACGAAAAAAAAGCAACGAAAACTGGATTTATGGCGTTCTGATTCTATCAAATAGAAAGATCTATATAGACATTTTTATTGTTGTATTAAATAATGTCTGTATTTTTTATTGATAATAACGGCTTAAAATTTTGGAAACATTCAACATTTCAACTTATTACTTCCATTAGTATTTTTTCTTAAAACACTCGACGGGAAAGTTAGTGTTTAAAAAAAATTACTGACATAAAATAAATATGTGTTTTAAATGTTATGGTTTATTTGTTTTATAAACAGTTTTCAATACAAAAAAAATCACATTAGGCATTATCACATTGTATACATTGGATAACATTATAAAGCAAAACCAAAACTGTTGTTGTTAAGTGACTGCTGGTGTTTCCAGTGTCCATAGGCGGCGGCTTCTACTTACCATCAGGCGGACGACGTGCTTGTTAGCTACTCTTTTTATAAAAATATATATATTTTAAAGCTATATATATATTTTCATGTCGATATAGTATACTTTGTTCGAAGAAAATAAAAAAAAACTCAATAAAAAAACTTGAGAGGTGTCAAGGGACACCCGGATGGAACGAAGTTAGATAGAGAGAGAAGAGAGAGACCGACAGAGAAACACGCGCACGTCGCACGGCTTAAAACTATAGCAAAAAGTGTCGTTACAACTTTTGGTCTTAATTTTTCCGTCTAGCCCCCTTTCGCAACGCGCGAAAGGGAACTTCGTTCCAATATTTTAATGTATCTCCTTCGCCAAAATATTGACAACATTTTGGAATTTTACTTTGAAGATAATGCCAGTTGATTATTCAGAATTCCCACTCAGTGATTTTTCTTCTTCAAAAATGTTAGAATGTTAGAATACTGCGAGCGAGATTAGTATAGCGGAAACCGGTCTCTTATGCGATCTATAATCTTCATTGTTTAATGATGTTTTGTAGTCCATTGTTATTAATAAGAGGGATAAATCACTTAATGATAACAATTCACTGTCACCTGAGGACACTACAACAATCGCAACACAGAGTTTTTAGATGCGTCGCGATCCCTGGGTCAGTGGGATATAATATATTAGGGGAACACTCTTTAACCCTCAAAAATGCTTTCATTAAATGTTCATTTTCGGTCGTTCTCAAAAAACAATTATTTCTATAGGTGGAACAACACAGTGAGAACATATCGTGTTTGATGCTGACTTATCCCAGTACCTTCGGGGTATTCGAAGAGAAAGCAGCTGACGTCTGCGCCCTGGTGCACGCTCATGGAGGCCAGGTCTACTTGGACGGCGCTAATATGAACGCTCAGGTACGTCAGCGACCATTTCCCGACACAAAAAAATTCTTAGCGTTTATTGGGAAATCTTTTTTTTTACATCGGACTATGCTGACTTTTGACCGCGATCTCGCCCGATGGGAAACGATGATGCGGCCGAAGATGGAACATGTTTTCCCAGTAATAACCTATTAAGCCAGATTTCAAATCTGGCTTCCCCTCATACATTTCCTTTTTGTTTTTTATTATAACGCAGATGGGCTAAAAAGTGCGCAGATGTCTAGTTAGTTAGTTGCTCTCCAAAACAACGACGGACAAGAAGTTTTCTGTGTAACATTAGAAATTCTTTGTTTTTGTAGGTGGGGCTATGTCGACCAGGTGACTACGGCAGTGACGTATCCCATTTAAACCTGCACAAGACCTTCTGTATTCCCCACGGAGGTGGCGGCCCCGGGATGGGACCTATTGGAGTGTAAGTAATACTGCAGTCACATAACTTTTATGTGCAAATTTTCATGTTCATTTTTCATGTATGAAAAATAGGCCATTTAGTATTAATACAAAGTTATTTGATGTGCATTAAATGCATAAAAAAATTACAGAAAGGCTCACCTGGCTCCGTTTTTGCCATCGCATCCTGTGGTAAACCCACTGGCAGACTTGGGCGACGCAGCCCATAGTTTTGGGTCCGTCAGTGCCGCACCTTTCGGATCTTCTGCTATTCTGCCAATTTCTTGGGCATACATCAAAGTAAGTATAGCTTTAAGACATAATCATAAAAGTTAAGCAAGTGCTTAGTATTTTACTGTCCTGCGGAAAAAGTTTAATGTTTCCGTAGTAATAAAAGTAACTTTTCCAGATGATGGGACCCAAAGGGTTAAAGCGAGCGACCCAAGTCGCAATACTCAACGCAAATTATATGTCGAAAAGGTTAGAAGGTCACTACAAGACCCTATACAAAGGCGAGAGGGGTCTCGTAGCACATGAATTCATTATTGATGTAAGAGATCTGAAAAAATCAGCTAATATTGAGCCTGGGGATATCGCAAAACGACTTATGGATTTCGGTATGTGAAAACGATTTACACTAATCATACTTTTGTTACCTACAAAACTACGATACCTACGTGTTAATCATTAGGCTTATAATTTGAGAAAATTAGAAGACTACTATCAACTAGGTCAGTGTAAGAATTCTAGCTATGCCCATTTCATCTAGATTAGTCTAGAACGCTTCGATGGAATAAACAAGCTGACACGCACATACGCGTAATGAAGCCGGAAAACAGCTCTTTAAATTCGAAGTGTTGTTCCACATTTGAGTTTTTTTTTTTAATTGTACATAACATTAGATACCGCTTTTTGTTTTGTTAGTCTCGAAGCATGTGCTCTAATGAATAGTACTGTGCTGTTACTCAAATTAACCTAGAGCATTTAACTTTCAGGATTCCATGCACCGACCATATCATGGCCAGTAGCAGGAACATTGATGATAGAGCCAACAGAATCTGAGGATCTGCAAGAAATGGACAGATTTTGTGAAGCTCTCATCACCATTAGGAAAGAAATAAAAGATATCGAAGAAGGTATAATTGACAAGAGATTGAACCCCCTGAAGGTAATATTCAATTGATTCAATTCAATTCAATAAATGACAGAAACTATTACTAAAATGTTAGATATGTATTCCAACAACGTACCTAAGTATATTAAAATAATTTGTATAAAAAACCATGATGTATTTTTTTTCTTTTTATAGATGGCGCCACATACACAACAGGAAGTAATTTCAGAGGACTGGAACCGTCCTTACACTCGAGAACAAGCCGCATTTCCAGCCGTAAGTGATTTACATTGTGCTTAACCACGTAGCCTGATTACGTTAGCTGTCACTTGAAATCGCAATTTCATCCTGCTTGCGCGCACGGTGGAAGTTAGCGTAAGTAGGCGATGCAAATCATTTAATCATTCACAGCTACCGTTCATGCTGCCTATTATAGTTTATTATGGTGTGGGCTATGTAATTATCAAAACTTTGTTTTATTACAGCCATTTGTGAAAGGAGAAACCAAGATCTGGCCTACAGTAAGCCGCATCGATGACATGTATGGTGACAAACATCTAGTCTGCACATGTCCTCCTGTCGTGGATGACTTTGTTTGAATATATTGGTAAAATGTTAAACATATAATTTAAAAATAACACTCAACTAACAGTGTTTAGAAAACGTTCAGTACGTAAGTAGGTAAAGTATTCTTTGTATCAATAGTAGGAGAAAAAAATACTTTGACGATATTTTTCTCTCTCAGACTATGTTATAAAGAACAGTAAATGCATAGACTGTGCGCTGCGATATCTGAGAATTTTAATCTAACAATCTATTATTATCTTCAAGTTAGAGTAAATAGATTTCTTCTAAATTAAGTAACGTGTTCCATTCTCGGCCACACCGTCCTCACCATAAACTAATATATCTTAACAATAAACATATTTTATTATAGCATGGTGTGACTTTTTTTATAAAGGATGCATGTAACTAAGAAGGTTATATCTATAAGAATTTGTTACCCAAAGATATTTAAAACTTAAACTATTGAAATAAATTATACTTTGTTGACAACAAAATCCTTTTATTTCGCAGAGGGGTCGAGCAATATTTTAAAATACAATTGATTGTCATTTTTGGATATTATTATTGAGTTTAAATAAGTTATCCTGCATTACAAATAGCACTTAGGAAGGTACTGTACATTCACAACATAAGACGTATTTATTGCGTCGGTTATTCCTTTTAACACAGTTTGGGATCAAGGCAACTCGCTTGTTTTGTATCAGTTAATATTTCTGGAATACGAAAGCATCGTATTTCATAACAATATACATTATTAATTCTAAAATTTTATGCCTATGATTAATTCCGTATCCCAAAATAAATATTAGAATCATACATTAACTTTAGTCACTAAGAAGCCATATTTTTCAGCCTGAAAGCATATTCACATACGAATAATGTATACGATTATACAATAACATTACATAAAAATGGGAAATCATAATCTAATAAATACAACAGTCGTATCTACGAACGTAGATGTACCTACATAAGAAGACGCAATACAGAACCCTAGTCGATTGTATTACGTAGAAATAAGTGTTACCTAATAAACCACTATTATTTCGATAAGTTTTGTATTTTTAGCTACCTTTTACTTAATAAAGCTTAAAAAGTCAGGTATCAAAAGAATGCAGCATTAGCAGTTATAGGTTACATTATTATTGTAAGTAGTCAAATATATAGTAAAATAGCGAACCATAAAAGTATCTATCGTATATTCATTTTGGAGCAGAATTAATGTTGTCCTTAGGATACATGCCTAACTTGACTCCGAGTTCCTTAGGCATCCGTAGAGGACGAGTGGGGAATGGGTGGTAGGACCCTGTGGAGGGGCTTCGAGGGTAAGACAATGAAGATAATGTATCTGTTTCTAAAAGAGAGGTGATCGCACTACACGTATCATCAGACTCCAATTTTACTGTATCACTTTTTTCAATATTATCCTTAGGTAACGTGGGAGTATCCCTGACAGAAAACATTTTAGGAGATATAGGGGTAGAAACCTGATCAAGCGACGTTATTTGACATAATGTATCACTTGAGTTACTTATTGCTCCAGTTGGTGAATCATCGTCTATTGACGGTTCTTAAGTAAAACTTATCGAAGAAGTCACAGCATGAGCAAAGTCACTTGCTTGGCTGTCTTCAGTCTTTAGTGAATTATCGCAAACTTTCGGTAATTGATTAACAGTTTTTCTGCATATATCACTGGCTTCAGATAACACATAGTCGTTGTACTTATTCGAAAGAGGATAGTTACAATCATCTGTTGTAAATCTTCTTCCGTACGTAGATGTGTCCTTTGGTTCCGTAGAAGGCAGTGTAACTGATGTTTTAGATTCTCCCGAAAAAGAATGCCGGGACCAATTTGAAGCCATTGATGGTTTAACATCACTGGTATGTTCTTCATGGCTGGGCACGTGTATGGTTTTACGTTTATAGTCAAAATCGAAGCTTTTTTTTGGCTTTTCAATGAAAGGTGAACTATCGCATTTTGCCAGAAACCCTTTATTTTCCCATCCATATGAGTCAGTTTTATTACCTAGGCAGTCAATACTAGGACTTTTTATGTTTTTCGACAAATCTTCCGTTATTGGTAATATATTACGCGCTTCCAAAGAAAACGGATCATCAATTGAATATGGTCGTATCCTTACAAAATCGTGACCTTCAATTCCCTCTTTGGAAACATTTCTTTTTCTGCAGCCAATCAATGAATCTGACGTCGACTCTTTGAGTAAAGGGGATTCTATTAGTTTGCTCTCCGACACCTTCTCTGCAATTGGTCTGCCAAAATACTTTGACTTCTCAGTTAAAACTTCAGCTTTAATAGCATTAGTCGTGGTTGTCTCTGGGATATTTTGTTTTGTTAAAATTCTGCTTAATATTTTAGAATTTTCCTGAATTATTTGTAATGCCCTTTCGCTGTTTTTCCTTCCACTTTGAATAATAAAATCGTTCGGGGAACTTGATGTTGGAGTTTTTTGTTTTGTTGATTTAAACACCTCGTTTTCAGATTCATCTTCACTCAAGAGTTTTTTCGTAAAGCTGTAACTTTGTGGGAGAGATGAAGCTCTTTCAACTTCTTTTAAGATTTTGTCACTGTGACTACTTTGCAAGGTCAAAGAATCAGGTTTCTTCGGTATTCGTGAGATTCTTCTTGTTGAGCGTCGGCTTGGTATATCAGCGTTGTTTGGGTCTGTAACACGGGCTCCAAAAAACTCAGGACTGTGTTCAAAATATTTGTCAATTTTCAACGGGATTGGAGGCTCATCTTCACTGACTATAATACTTTCTTCATCAGGACTTTGAGGAGAACTTTTAATATCAGGGGAATTATTATCAGACAAATCAATGTCAGGAACGAAATTGGCGTACATTGTGAAACTGTCAATAATATCTGGAGGTTGCGTTTTAGATAAGTGTGTTCGATTTATAGGACTTTTAAGATTTGATAAGAAATCATAATTACTAGGAGTCACATCCACAGGGCTTAAATAAATTGACGTTCTTTTAATATTTCCGGATTGTATGTATTCATTATCAGTCTTATTACTAAAGTTTAATCTTTCAAATATCCCTAATTCTTTAGTAACGTGTGCTGGGGAAATAATATTGGGTGATATCGGCAGTGTTGGTATATTAGTGGTTCTAACAAAGTCCTTTGAAGGAGATGTAATGCTGGTTTCTTGAGTTATTATACTTGTTTCTGTTTGGGTTACACGTGGCGTCGTTGGGATGCGTGCAGTTTCTGCTGATGATGACCGATGTGACATTAACAAGTCGTTATCATAGTAGCTATACATTATATTACTAGGCGAAGCTAAAATATCTAATTTTGATACAGATGAAGGAGAGGAGATTGAAATCAATGCGTCTTTAAGGTCAATATCACTTTTGGGTTTATAAATATTATCGTTATACTTAAAACATTCAGTAAGATCATCAATGGTAACGTTGTTTTTAAGTTGAGATTCAAACTCATCAATATAAGTGCGCAGAGGCTCTCCAGCTGCAGAAGTTAAATAGTCGGTTATATCTTTTACATTATTTTGCTTAGTGTCTATTGGCTTATTGAAAGAAGAAGAATTAAAAATAACTGTTTCCTTAAAAATTGACTGATGTGCTGCTTTAGTGTCTTTAATGCCAGGAGAAACCGGTAATTTACTTTTGCGAACACTTACATTTTTGTTTTCAGTGTCATCATCTGGTATGTCAGGTTCGGAATCACTCCCTCGTTCATTTTCATCACATAAACTAGTATCTGTACTTGAGTTTGTACGTGATGAATACGAAGAAGTTTCACTTGAACTTCTAGATCGCAGCGAGGCAATCATTTCATTTGCTTCTATTTCGGACACTATAGTTCCATCACCAGTTTCTTCTAAATCAATAGAGGATTTTCTAACTTTTTTTGACTTGTCCTTTTTTATATCTTTCCATTTGACAGAATTGCGCCTGCTAAGAGACTTTTTACTTTTTTCTTCATGCCAACTAATGGTATCAGTCGAGCGCACTCGCGAACCAGATTCAGTTTTCTCATGACTACGTGATTGTCTTGAAGGAGGCACTGCGCCAGGTGGAGGACCAAGCCTACGACCTCGTGAACTGACAATTGCACTTTTACCTAGCAGTAGATTATTGACTGTGAGTGAGGTCGGTGATGTAGGTACTCCAACTGAAAAACAAATATCTCAGCTATAAAACCATGTACATCAAATGCTCAGATATTCCTCTCGATAGATTATTACCTGCAGCATGCCTAGCACAAGCTGCCGCCAAGATGACGTGAGCTTGTCTTTGCCGCTCACGAAGTCTTGCGTATTGACGCTTCAATGCTCCGATATCTAAAGAAAGTCGATCTCCTGCACCAGAGCGGCTTTCACGCCTTGGCATTACCTGAAAGACGAAACTTGTTAATTGTTTAATAACAAGTACACATTCCAGAGCAAAGGCACATATAATACGTGAAATATTTGTAATTTATTGATTTGAAACAACTACTTATTTTAATTAACGTACAAATTATAGCATTTGTTAGCAGCATATATGATAACAGATAGCAAAAACTAAATTGCCATTGAATGTAAGTTATAAAAGCTTACCGTTGCCAACGCCATTTTATTGCCATCATCACTAGAATCGCCTTCATCTTCGGAGTAAAACAATCTCAGTCCTCTTTTTGTCATGGACTGCATCTGAAATGTGAAAAGACAGAATTTCACATTATTTTTGAATAACATAAAACAGAACACGATCAATTCTTCAAGGTCTACACGCTGCACGAAACGATTTAAAAAGAGCATCAACAATGCTACTAGAAGTAGACAAATATAGATGGAAAGAGGGTAGGGTTCCAGGCCTTTGCCATGCAGTGGGCTAAAATGAAATAATAATCTACAAATCAACTCTAAAGGCTACCAAAGCGTTAACAACTTAGTGTTGCAGGTGTCCATAGTTGGCGGTTACCGATAACCACCAAGCGGAACGTCCGCTTGTTTATCGCTTTTACAATGGAAATAATTAAATGAACACTTACCGCAGAGTGCATAGGAGGCTGGTAGACTGGCGCAGAGGTAGGCGGAGCCGGGGGCGCCACCCGGTATCTGTGGAGGTTGCGCAGCCGAGGCAACTCTGGTGCGGAGCCGAAAGCCACGACCCGCGCCACCAGCGCCTCCCCGGCCTCCCAGATTACTCCGGCTCCACCACCCATGCAGCTGTAGAACTCGTCGGCTGATCGTGCAGACAGTATGCGACTGAAAGTTATACATATAAAATTTACTAGCTGAATGCTGTGGTGTCACCCGGTTGCTCAGTTGGTAGTGAACCTACCTTCTGTAATTGGGGGCGTGGGTTCGATTCCCACCTAGTACAAACATTCATGTGATGAACATTTGTGTTTGTTCTATGTCTGGGTGTTAATAAATGTACGTAATCAGTATATTACAAAGCTTTGCTTAGTTTGGGGTCAGATGACCGAGTGTGTAAAAATGGCCTAGATATTTATTTATTTATTTTCTATTTTTTCCGCATTTCTGAGGGGGAAAGTTCCCTATGTACGTCCTCATGATGCACACTATCCCGTGCCAAATTTCGTTGAGATCGCTTATGCCGTTTAGTTGTGAAAAGCGAACAAACAGACAGAGAGACAGAGTAACTTTCGCTTTTATAATATTAGTTAGGATTACGTTACTTGTTCAGGCATAAGAAAGTTTGATATACCTACCTAAGGGCTGGCCACTCAGCCTCTACAAACTTACTTAATTGTTTTAGATTAAACCATGATTCTAAGTAAAACTAATGCTTGGACGTCAGGTTAATGAAGTTAGCAGGATGGTGTAAAAAAGCGGCCAAGTGCGAGGGCTCGCGCGCTGAGGGTTCCGTTATACCACATAAATACTAAAGTAAGTACAAAAAGACAATATGCCTAGACGGTCACCCATCCAAGTACCGACCACGCACGACGTTGCTGAACTTCGGTGATCGTACGAGAACCGGTGGTGAATAGAAATTTGTCACCGACTCGCACTTGGCCAGTATTTATTATTTTACTTTGGGCTGTGTAATAATCATGCGAAGTTTGAAGCTTACGTATTACCGTTTTTACACTAGAGCAAATACAAAAATACGCTTTAAAAAAAATTCTTTATATGGGGCCACCCCCCTTCAGTTTTGACTTTTTAACATTATTATTATTTCTATGTTAATCCGCCGTAACGTTACATATCCTGTGAAAATGTCAACTCACTGTGTATTACTGTTCGAAAGATACAGAAGGTAGGACGGACAGACAGACAGTCAGAACAAACGATAGGTTGTGACTTGTGTTTTATTCCATTCGATTTCATTTGCTTACATTTCATTGTGCTTTACAAAAAAACCGCTCGTAAAAATGCTTTGAACATTTACTTACTAGTAGAACAAAATACTACTTACTCTTGAAGCAAGTCCCATATAGCCAGCGCAGTTAGAAGAAGCACCTCGTTCCCGTCCAGGAGCACCAAGTCCCATATTCTGAGTAAGCAGTCACGGGGCAGCCACGTGGCGTACAGAGTCAGGAACCATTGCATTGTGAACACATCTGGTAGAGGGGGCTCTACGCCACCACCTTAAAATAATTAGAAGCCCAATCATGCAAGAATGACCATAAAGTGTCAAAATCTCTTTTGAAGTCATTTACCATCGGAAATCTTTTGCAAATAGTCCATGTGATGAGCGAGCCGTGGCAGGCGTATCCTCAGCAAATCCCTAAACGCAGCCATGTCAGCTGACAGACCCCGAAGGTCGTCAGCAAAGTAACCTTCTGGAAGCACCGCTTCTACCAGATATATCATAACCTGCAATACGAGTTTTATTATAAAAGCGGTTGAGAATTATGTCATCCAGCTTTTTTTTGTAGAATAAGTGAAGGATCTCGCTTTGGAGTTTAAAGTGACACGAGTCCCAAAATTTGCAGGTCGACACGTGTTGAAAAAAAAGTTCGTTGGTAACATCGTAGCCTTAAAGATTATTCAGTACGTACTTCAACGCGACGTTTGTGGTAAAAGCAATAACACAAGTGATACGTCGTTTTTGACGGCTTTATATTATTTATATATCGTACCCATGTACCCATGTGTGTTTAATCCATAGATTTATAGCAAAAAAAATTTTGGTCTATGGTTTAATCCACCTCATAATTCCTTAGAAGGTGTCCGTGACAAATATTTGGGAATTGTTTCAAAACAAATTAAAAGATATTGATCAAAGAAAATAAATGATAAAAAGTTCAAGATTTTTTTCGATCGAGCGAAATCAAATGTATCGTGTTACGACTCCCACAGAAACTTAGATTAAGGTCTGCTTACGATATATTTATACATTTTTCAGAATTAAAATACGCTATAATAAGGAAATAGTATTGGTATTTCCACTCAAAGAAAAGCGTTTTGGAACTTTTTTATACCTTTAATGAATCTGACTCGGACTTGTCCATAACTTCCAGTATAATAGCAGCTAGCATGTTGAACCCTTGACAGTAACCAACTTCTTTGTTCCACCTGCAATATAATGATAATAATCATACTTATATTTTTTACTTCTCACTCTTTAAAATATACTTCTCAATTCGACTATTTTTGTTTGTGTACATACAAAAATAGTTGAATAGAGAACGCGAGCTACGAGATATCATCGCCAATTGTGAACAGATTTTAATGATTTTTTTAATGAAAAATTATTAATTACGTTGCCTGAATGGCTGTTCAACTGTTCACCGATAATTACATAGGTGTCTTCAAATCGCGAGTGAATCGGTTTCTTCTAGACAAGTATATTCAATCGTGAACCGCATCATTTCTTAACATCAGGCGAGATGATGGTCAAACTCAAGTCTATTATTTAATAATAATAATAAAGCAAAACGCTGCGAGTAGCGTTTATTGAAAGTGCACGCCTTTCGACACCCAAATCCACGCCAATGTTGCCTTCCGGCGGCAATATAAGGCAGCCTTTATGGGGGGCCCATTTAGTAGGTGGCAAGTCATCACCAGCCTAAATAACTTTGAGATGAGACAGGATAAGGCAGGTGCCGTTTCTCATCCTATATAGATCTGCTCTCCTATCCACAAGTTGTTCACCTCAATAGCCCAGTATATTTGTGACCCCATAGCATTAATAGTACGAACATCATCTCAATCGACAATATATATATTTTTTAATTGAAAAATAGGCTTGCTTTTGGCCACCAACTCGGCTGATTTAAACACGAAAAGGCATCTCTCTGTAGTATTTGGCCCCCTCGATGCCGTATAAAGCTCTGGGCTACACAAGTGAGTGAAAATAGCCGATGTGGATAAATAATAATATATTTCGAGGGCCCCATTTAAATTTGTAGAAAATATTTATCCTCTAACGAATTTTTTGGACAACATTTTTAATTATAATTTGTAGTACCTACTTTGTTCAACAGAACTGTTATAACAAAAGACGTATCTTATAAACACAATACTAATGAGGATGGCTGAAGGCGGACGGCCACCGTGATACTTTATCCTCATAATAATGTCAAAGTTGACGCTGTCTTACCTCGCGTAAGCTAACAATACTCTTCGTAGCATCGCCTGGTTTTCTCGACCTTCTGCGCCACAGAATAGAGAGCAGCCGGTTCGATGTAAGTCCTAAAAAGAAGATAATGTCACTTGTACGTTGGGCTGTCATTATCAAGCTTATTTCACTTCTCTTGTAACTATAGCAAATGATAGCAATGAAAACAAATCTTGGAAACCGATTTTAACCTACTTCTAACAGTCGTTTTGATTTGAAACCTTACTCATAGCATAGACGAGGAAAACATATAGTATGGTATTTTGTCTATGCTCATAGGTTATGTATGTGTATCCCAGATGACAATACAATATTTTGGTACCATCGTAATGATCGGTTGATGAAGCCAGGAGGTGGACAGCGGAACTTATCAATTGCTACTAGTAAAACCCTCGACTTTGGGCTCATTTGATATGTTTAAAGATGATTTATCTATATATTAAACTTGGTGACGAGGGTCTGATAATGGAGCTAGAAAGTGGATAGTGTAACTGTTCAATAGCTTAGGGTGTTTTTAGTTATAAAACTTTTTTAATAAATATTATTAATCTTGATGATTAATAATATTTGTTATCAGATCTTGCGTATTCCGATTTTAAACGTTAACTAGGGAGTGTATTGAGGTAGTAAGTGTCCCCCTGCCAGTGTATACCTGGTCCATCCCAGTTGTTTAAAGCAGAGGAGAATGTTTTTTTTTAATAATCCATAAATTTATGTATTTAACACCGAGTTAATAAATAACTAGGTTAAAAAATTAGCAGCCATAGATACGAGTATATCATTTTTTTAAGACTTTCAACTCTGGGTTTCCCATGAACCCTATAATTACTAACCGTTTAGTAATATATTATTAGCTAGAAATTCACTTACAAAGGCTATATAGATAGGTATCTTAGTCATGGGAGCAAACTTGGCACGAATACAAGATCCTTAAATATTTATTGGTAGCAAATAACATAGAATTATAGTTGGTTCGGGTAGAACTCGTGACTAGCCTAGATTTTTAGCGTTTGCGGAAAAATATGGCGGCATTATATTTTTGTGAGACAAAAGTCTAGCCGCACTTTCATCTGGTCACCTTGGCATACAATAAAAATAATATGAGACCATACTAATGCAGATAAACTTTCCTTATAATATAAACTTTTCCAACTTAGCTACGTAAGCTAATTAAAACGAAACCAAAGTTACGTCAAGTTCGCAAAGGTCAGGTATAAGTACGTTTTCCATTACGTCACTTACTTTGATGATCTGAGCACCAAGTTCTGTGTCGTCTGGCTGGGCAGTGCCTCGGAAGCAAGCTCGTTCTGCTGAGGGCCAGTCCACTCCTCGCGCGGTGAGGTGACGCTCGGCTAGAGTCAGCCATAGCTGAAGGAATTAATACAATTAGGTACTCCTAAGTAGTGTAATTCAAAATTTATTTCGATCAAAGGCATTATATATACAGAGTTACACGGAATGGTGGTACTAAGTGGAAAGGGATTCATTCTACGCATCATTATACAGAACTAACTACATAGATACATTTATATTGGGATCATAACTAAAATCGCGAAAAAAAAACAGACGTTCGCGAGAAAAATAATTGTAATTTTGTGTACATTTTAATTGGAATGAGATTAATTTAATTAGAATGAGGTGAATTTAATTGGAATGAGGTGTAATTTAATTGTAATTCAAATATAATTTTAGAAATGCATGCAATCATTAGTTATTTTTGTTTTTAAAATTATCAATTATTGTATGTTTACAATGAACTTGACTGTTGATACCTACGTTTTACCAATAAATATTATCTGAATCTGAAATACATTCACACTCAGCGAAATATACAGAAAATGTACTTAATATGTTTTTCGCAATTTCAAGACTAGTCCCATAGTGAAAGTTGTTCATAATTACGACCACATTGAATTCATTTCAGCTTTGTAGTTACCACCGTTTCGGTGTAACCTTATATATAACAGAATAATGATTCATATCATCATCAGTTGATGATTTTATCATCGTTTTTCTGACTGCAGACTTGCAGAGTATGGAAGGCATAATAATAATAAATTTTATTAATTCATGGACTCATATTTACACAACGACATACCACAAGGTATTTATCAGGATAATTTAAGCTTCGTCAAATTAATCCCTAACCTTTACGTACTTTTGATTTGAGTATACTGAAGGTAAAAACTTGAATAAACATTGAGCTTAATTATTAATTGAGTTCATATACTGAAGTTTTTTTTGAATAAACATTTAGACTGCAGAAGTTTAATTAAGAATGTAGATTCAATCTGTAACAGAAGCTGTATGATTTTGTAAAAACATCTGCCGAGTTTCTTATGATTTAGGTTAAACCATAAAAGGCGAGACGAATGTTCTCACAACACGCTGGGTGTGTTTTACTTTAATAAGAAATGATTGAAAAGGTTTCATACTCCAACATAATTTAATAATATACTCAAACTAGTAATTTTTCTGTTTTCCTTTATAATACAGAGGTTTTTTTTCCTTTAGTCGATGAACTTATCAACACTATTTGCGGGCAGACTTTTTGTTGAGTTTCCACACTATTCATATAAATTTTGTGAACAAGTAATGTCAAAGTTTTTTAATCATCATTTATCATATAAAAGCGGCTTCTTTCGCGTAGTGTAGTTCAAATAAATATGTTTGTTATTTTTTTTTATACAAACCGTGTCCTAACGACAACAAAATCTTTTTTTTTAATTGAATTTGGTGCAGTCGTTCGGAAGTTATGCGCGTACATACATTTCGGCGATTCATTTTTATTTTTCCGGCGATTCATTTTTATTTATATACATAGAGAGATGCATTATACTTACTAGCTCTTGCCCGTGATTTCGTACGCGTGGAATTTTATTAGGTTTAATCTTTTAACTATTCGATTGTCCCTGGTATAAAATCCTTTCTTTCGAATGTCTATACCCCAACGGATGTCTGTATCCCATAATATCAAATCTGCTTAATATCAGCTTCGTAATATATCATTACAAGTAAAAACCTTGCTCATTTATTACGTAGAAAGAGATTATAGTATGCTCACATTTATCTATGTATAGTATATTCAGTTTGATTTTGATATCGCTGGTATTTAATAAACATTTTGTGACGAAGCGTTCATAGCCACTGTAGATGATAAGATATACCTAACAACCTATTGGTGAAAGCTATTTTGTATCAATTCTGTCATATCAAAACCCTTTTTAACCGACTTCCAAAAAGGAGGAGGTTCTATGTAAAAAAAATACATACAGACGGTGTTTTTTTTTGTATGTTCATCGATACTTTCGGCAATTGTGAACCGATTTAAAAAAATCTTTTTTAATTCAAAAGCTAATACTCCCGAGGTGATCCCATTATCATCAAGTCAGGATCTGAAGATGGAATCCCAAGGAAATCGAGGAAAAACTAACTATGTTTGACCCACTTCCAGGTTTCCGATTGAGCTGAAATTTTGTATACTTATGTAAGTTTAGTAACAATGCAATAATCTGGTACTATTGAGCTGATCTGATGATGGAGTCAGGAGGAGGATAGTGGAACTCCTCTACGGCGAACAGCAAAGACCAAATTTAGTAAATAGATTTAACTATAATATAGTCTGTTCTAAACTCCATCATGACATGGCTGCTGCACCCAGGGTTGACTTCCGGCGAGGGAACTCTTCAACGGGAATAATTTAATAATTATTATAAGCGCTACCCACTAATTAATTTTTCTTTTTTGAGTGCCTATTTGTGGTTTTGAAGTCTGTATAATTTTTTGATAAAAATAATATATTCGTTTCAAATATTTAACACTTTAGAAGTACTTATGTTTTGGCAGTTTGATTTTCGTAGTAAGTACCTTCCTTATCTACCAATGATTGGAGTGATAATTATTAGCATTAGCCAAAAGTATTTGAAAAGAAAAACGTAGGCGGGTGTTTTTTTAAATAAATATATAAATATAAAATGTCATAAATATTTTAATTATTTTGTTACATTATATTGAATTTCGATTCGCACCTACTAATACGGGCACGAATGAATACCTAACTACTAAGAATACTAGTACGTAAGCAAAATAGAATGATTTATACCTTTCTTCGGAAATGATGCGGAACTCCAGCGGGTAAACGCGCGACTAGTCGCATAGCCTGGTGCCACTCGGTATACCCGCCCTCGCCGGGGCCTTCGCCCCCGCTGGGTGTCACGCTGAACCGGGCTCCGCTTACGCCACCTAAACACAACATAACAGTGGAATATGATGGAATACCAAGTTGATCCGGCTTCTGGCTGCAGGCTCTACATTTTGCGTCTACATGAAGGTGAAGTAATGGAAATAGTTCAACAATAAAAGAGGCTAAAAGTATGAACCTTGGTTACGAGGTGATTTTCATTATGAAGTTTAATAGGTAATTCTATGCTGAATTTCATGAATTTCAAGTAGCTAAGAGTGTCACGCGCTAGTAAGTTCGCATACATATGTAGGAAGGTAAACATTGCAGATTTAATAAAAATACGTTTCTACGCAAAGTTAAAAAAAAAAAAACTGACATTTTGGTTCTTACACGACGCACCACTAAATCAACGAGAGTTCTTGCTTTACTTTACCGAATCATTTTTTTTTTTTAATTATAGATCCCTGCCCTCCTACTTAAAATGTACTTTTTGGTGAAAGCTCTTTTATCAGATTAACAATGAGTAAATCAAGGCCAAATGATTTACCAACATCAAACTCACAATAGATAATAATAAGGTAAGAAATTATATTGCCCAATTTGGTTCTGTTCACCACCCCTGAGTGATTGCAAAATTTTGAACATGCAGAGTAAAGTAATTATAACAAAATAATTTACAAAACAGACCATCAATATTGTTAGTTTATGTAAATAGGATAATTTAGCTAACTCAGGCGAAAAATTGTTCTTACACAAAAATTACAGAATACAATTAACTTGAACAATATTGCTGACGTTGCATTGCCAGCAGTCATTAACTTAATTATGGTTCCTTATTTCACATGAAATAATAAAACTAAGTGTTTATAAATGAACATACCTGCAGTGGGCTTGGATGAACTTGCTAAGTTCCTTAGAGAGTTTAAGAGTGCACTCATCTGTGTTGTAAACGGCAAGCATTTGATAATATACACATATCTTTAGAACTGCACCAAACACAGCGTTAATGACCTGACATTCTAACTCGATACAGGATTACTGCAGGTAACACATCCTTCGGCAACTACTGGACGCCGCAGACGTTTCACGGATAAACGAATAAAAACGGGTACAATAAAACGTATGGCGAATAATACGAGTTAAGGGCCATATCTTGGAAGCATTTGAGACTGCGTACAAACTGCGTCGGCCAGCTGATGCGATGTTTACTGGGAAAGTCATGAAACGAGGCGGCGAGGCCTCCAGCCCCGTACTACCGTACTGCATAGGAATTCCGCCCACGTCTGAAGTCACATCGTTGGCGAAGAGGGAGAAAGCAGTCGCTTGTCAAATTGGTGGCGTCAGTGAATATAGTGATATCGTGGTAGATGCCAGGAGCATGCGCGCGGGGACAATGCCAGGATGTCTGTGTGCGTTACGTATCGATTGAATACCGCCGCCGCTGTGTACGTCAGTGTCGGAAGCAGATACATGGGAATAGGTACTCAGATGCTCTGATGTGCGTAATTCTATATTAAACCTTCAATGCATCCATGAATGAAACTGTTCTGGTTAGAAACGATATAGATAGTCGGAGCACATGCAACTTTATTTAAGTTGATCTGTGAGGAATTTCTTGAATGACATAAATAAAAATCTGTTTTCAATACTGTCATATAATATTCTTATACTTCATCATCGTCATCAGCCAGAAGACGTCCACTGCTGAACATAGGCCTCCCCCTTTAACCTCCACACTGAACGACATCCTACCATATGCATCCACTGGATGCCCGCGACTCTCACAATGTCATCGGTCCATCTAGCTAGTGTGGGAGGCCTACCTACGCTGCGTCTTCCGGTTCACGGTCTCCACTAAAGAACCTTTCTTTCCCATCGGTTATCAGTTCTTCGAGCAATGTGGCCTGCCCATTGCCACTTCAACTTGCAGATTTTAATAGCTATGTCGGTGACCCTGGTTTTTTGGCGAATATCTATGTTCCGAGTTTTATCGCGTAAAGAAACTCCGAGCATAGCTCTCTCCATTGCCCGTTGTGTGACTCTGAGTTTTTCCAAAAGACGAAAGCATACATGACTTAAAATACCACGTGTATCTCTAGACAACGGACATCTTCTAGGATATCATATTGTACCATCATATTAAACCATTTTTACTAAGTATAAAACCAACCCTGATATCGCGAAAAATATCAGTAGTTCCTTTTTAGAAATGTAGGGAATAGCGATTTCAGGGTCAGTCCCACAGTAAAAGTTTTTTATAGTGACGAGCACAATGATATCCTGGACAATGTCCGTTATCTAGAGATACAACCGGTATGTATATAAGTAAGGGATGTTAAGAACTACGTAGCAACAAGATAGCCAACATAATACTTGGCAATCTGATTAAGTTAACATATTGACCGAGTACACAATATTAGATATATTGTTTGCCCTTCTCGTTTTGTTCCGGTAACGAATCTTTTCAACTTACTTATATGCCGAAGCAGTACGGAAAATGCTCCGCATAGTTTTTTCTGTTGTCTTCGGAGTCGGTCTCGAGATCTAACGCATTTGACGAGTCTTTCACCTGCCCGTTGAAGCTTGAGGGCTCCCTCGAACGCCTGATCTCGAAGCTCGTCAATATCTATAGCAATGTTAATTTAGCAATTTTAATTAGCTACTTCAAAGAATTAGTTACGTATGAACATAAAAGCTCATCAATATTTGTTTTAGCATTGCCACCTGATTGCCAATAAAAAAAATAGCATCTGATTCATCGATAACAGCGAATAAAACGCTCTTTTACTCACTGGGTGAATATATTTTTTTTTAATTTATAGAACAAGCATTTAAAACAAAAAAAACGTTCCTACTTTGGTACCTACTGCACGTACTGGCTGACTGAATGGAGCTGTTCCATTGAACTATCCAATTTAATTTGGGATAAATTATCCCGCCGTCTTAAGTTAGTATTTTTTTTTTGTTCTTTTAGGTATCGTGGTGGTTTTAGATTATTGGAAAATCTATTATCATTATAAATAGTAAAAATAAGTTCATACAATGACGAAAATTAGACACTGACTTCGGAATCATTTTGTTATAAAGCAGCAGTTATCATTAATAATTTGTTGCCACCAATGTCTAATAGTTACGACCGTTTCATAACTATAAAAGAATTTGAACAAAAAAATATAACAATGTTTACTGTAAATTATTAATGTTTAAATTTATTTCTTTATTATTTTATTACTAAGCGAATATTTATCGATATACTCGTAAATACTACAGAACATTTTATCTTTCCGCAGTCAATGGTAAAAAGTAGAGTATAATATCCCTCTAATGAAATTCCCTTTTTTTACACCTGTTGTATAATCTACTATTTCAACAAAGTAAGTGAAATAAATGAGGATTATTTAATACCCACCCAAAGATTCCAAATAGTTGCGTTCAATGGCCTCTGTCTCTCCATAATTCGAATGTGATGATGCTAAAGAAGGTATTGATGTAGATCTGGAATTATATGCATTGCAATTTTCAATAACCTACCTACATGTATACAGTTAAATATATCACAAAGTAATACATACGAGCTTAATAAAAGGAACATATCTTAGAGTGTGGATACTTAGATAATAACGACTGTCTCTTGATAAATATTAAACTTTAAAAAACTAAAAATACACGCTTATACGACTCGTTATATTAGACAAAATTAGCCACAAAAGTTTCCCCCTCCTGGCTCTATCTTTTGATCAGTGCGATGGTATATACTTATTGTATTGTCATCCGGTTTTTTAATATTTTTTTACACAAGGTCATCTGACCCCAAACTAAGCTATATTATATGAAAGCTTGTGATGTTGATATTTGCCTAGAAATTTACCAACTAAGTATGAAGTATTGTAAAAGCTGACGGCTCTAAGAACATGCAATATGTCTACAGAGTGAATAAATTTTTGATTTGATTGATTTGATTTGAAGCCAAGATTGTAATATGGCTGCCAGGGACTGGTATATATATATATTTAAATAATAGTTATTAACACCCAGACATAGAACAAACACAAATGTTCATCACATGAATGTTTGTTATAATTTGTTCACATAGTTCGCTAGTTAGTTACGAAAGAAACTGATAAGAGAGTTTTAAACGTACGCTCTGGTGTAGTCAGTTCCGTTGTGGCTATTCCAGTCTCGTTGGTCTGCGTAGAGCTCATCCAGCAACTCTTCTACAAGATCTTTTGTATCCCGCTTCTGCAAAACATGCAGTTCCTTGTTATGAATATGTATAGTGTAGATACAACTCATATTTTTTTAACGTTCACACTGTTTTATTTTATTTAATCTATTAACTTAATTATAGAATGAATTAATATATGAAGAGCGAAGTTATTTTCTAATTATTCTTCGTATATACTTTGTATCAATGCTTACTCCTCACTATGGACCTATGGTGCTGAGAGTTGGTCGCTGACGGAGAAGACTGTGCACAAGAAAGCCGTCGCAGGGAGCTATGAAACGAGCCATGCTCGGCATCAAATTGCAAGACCGTATCCGAAACACTGAGATAAGACGACGCGCCAAGGCTGTCGTAAAAAGGATGACGAAACTAAAATTGAGCCAGGACACAGTGATGATGGGAAGTGGTGTACCTACCAAATTATGGCCGAGACTAGGCTGTTGGCACCCAGACCCGGACGAGGACAAGGTGGACCGACGACATCGAACACTTGGAAGCAAGTGGATACGACTAGCGGGAGACCGGGGAGAGTGGCATAACAAAACAAGGCCTGGCCTATTCGTACCAGTGGGTCAATCATTATACATTTTGAAAACTTAAAGCGCAGCACTGTTAAAAATTATAGGATTTGTTATATATCTTACCTGATCATTTTTAACTAGGGGAGGAAGCGGAATCAAAAATTTCTTCTTATCATTAATTGTAATCTTTGGCACCTTGACTTTCTTGATCTTTTTTTCTTGCTCTGGTTTTTTTAAGAGCGAGCTGAAGTCCAGCTCGAATCTTACTACTTTTAAGTTGATTGGCGTATCAACAGTTATAGTTTTCATTGTTTCACTAGAATTCATATCCGAAATCGCTGTATAAATATAATAATACAAAAGTAAACAAACAATAATACAAGCGGCAAAATCGAAAACATTGATGTGACATATAATGTCACTATTCTAGATGATGTCACAATCATATCAGCACGGAGTTTTTAATGATATTTTAAATGATTTTTAACATCAGGATTTAGTCAACATTACAACATACCTATCCACTACTATAAAACACACGCAGAATTAATAAAAATGCTACAACACTGAGAAAACTTGTATGACTGTTCTAGTTAGTTTAACTTAGAACAACATCTTAGACAAGGTAATTATAAAAGTGTTACACACACTCATATCCTCTATTAATTGTATTACGTAAGCACGAAAATCGTTTATAAGTTAAAATTTCACAGTTTAAACACCTAAATGTAAAGGATGAGCACAATTGACTAAGCACGGCATTGACAGGAGGCGGGCCGATAGGCACCCACTCGTCCTGATAACGCCGATAACCGCTAATATATTCATACAAATGCATGCCCAATGAGGTAAACCATAGCACACAATGGGTTAAGTTAATCTACCCGATAATGTGTCCTTAATTTTTTGACTGCCCCGGTGGCTCAGTTGGTAGTGAACCTGCTTACTGTGCTTGGGGGCGTGGGTTCGATTCGATTCCCACCTAGGGCAAACATTTATGTGACGAACATTTGTGTTTGTTCTATGTCTGGGTGTTAATATCTATTTAAATATGTATTTAAAAATATAGATGTACGTATATCAGTCTCTGGCAGCTATATTACAAGCTTTGCTTATTTTGGGGTCAGATGACCGTGTTTGCAAAAATGTCCCAGATATTTATTTATTTATTTAATGGGTATAGGTACATAATAATTATGTTATGGTAATATTACTGATGAATTCCAGGCCAATATCAGCAACTGTTAAATTAAAAAAGGTTACTTGGTACGTCCTCAAATGGCTGATTTAACCAATTTTGTCAGTAAAAGTTCGGAAACAATTTCTACATGTGAGAACGCCATTAACAAATTTGTAAGTAATATTATAAGGCGGTTTGCTTTTGAGGTCTTCTCTTGCGTCTAGATCATGCCTTCGTTGGTCTTCGAATGAGTAGACCATTTTCTGCACCGATTACACGACTGCTTACTAGTTCCTCCCACATGTGGAGTGTTCAATCCCACACCCCTTCATATGTCTCTTCAAGGCGTCTCTATCTCAGAAACTGGCTTCCGCTTTTCCACTTACCTTCTTGAAATTCTGACCGAAGGGTAACAGAGTTTTCAATGTGACTTAACACGTGTGTAAAAAACGTATCGAATTTCATTTATAAATAAAAAATAATAATTTGCATGGAATTCGAAACCTACTCGTATATATTTACGCACGTAAGAATAAAATTCGTACTTCACTGTGATTCAAATTAATCCTACCGTTTATTTTGAATAGAAAACTTTTAAATAAGAAGGGGTTGTTACATAATAGGCAAAGAGAATATAAACTATAATTACTTGTTCTTGATTATGTATACGAGCATTTGGAAAAGTTACTTTTTTCGTATTACGTTTGAAATATTTCTAAATAAATATTATATATGGGAAAAGTTTATAAGTTTGTTTGACTTTGTTTATATTTGGTAGGTATCTATACTCATACCTTAAGTTTTAAAGTATTTTTCATCATCATCATCACAATTTTTCATCACCACGCATGTGAAACCGCGGGGCGCAGCTGGTACTTACCCCAACCGCATATACCTACCTTCTCCGTTAAAATTTGATACACACACTTGGTTTCTTGATCCTAATGTAATGAGTATTAACAGTATAGGCGGCCCCTTATGTTTTAAGTGGGTAGGTATAACTTAAATAGATAAAGCTACTCGGTTTGTTGACACTTTACGACTTAGTTATCGATTATACGAATCCTTTAGAAGGTTTTGTTGCATTTTAATTAAATACCCGAATATTTTACTTCATTGCTTCATTGAATAGTAAATAGTTTTTATATTATTGACTGAATTGACTCATTATGAAACCTCAAACACGACTTATGAAGCTCAAATTTTGCAGGAAGATTCCTTATGGGATGTAGAAATCCGCAAAAGGGGGTTAAAAGCTTATATGTACATTTACAACTTTCATCGTTTGCTTTAAAAAAAATAACTTGTTAAGTTGTCATTATTAATTTAATTACATGCAATAATTAACTGGTGTGTGTGAAAACTTTTTGTGAGTAATTTAATTACCCGAATATTTTACTTCATTGCTTCATTGAATAGTAAATTATTTTTTATATTATTGACTTAATTGACTCATTATGAAATCTCAAACACGACTTGACTTATGGATCTGAAATTTGGCAGGAAGATTCCTTATGGGATATAGAAATCAGCAAAAGGGGGTTAAAGGTTACATGTACATTTACAACTTTCATCGTTTCATTTTTTTCATCAAAAATAGCTTGTTATGTTGTCATTATTAATTTAATTACATGCAATAATTAACTGGTATGTGTGAAAACTTTTTGTGAGTTACTACTCATTCCCCACCCACACCCATATCCCGTTTTATTTTCAGCTTTTTAGCAGGTTGGTAGGGTATGCGCGGGTAAAAGTTATTTAGACATCAAGGACTGGCAGTGATCTTAAGGGCAGAAATTGTACACCGTTTAACTCTATAGTGTCAAGTGGCTACTACCTACCATGATTTATTTACATTCTGTTCATTATAAAAAGTCCCCTCATTCAAAAGTTGGTAGCTCTGTGTGGGATGCCAGATTTTACCCAGCAAAATAAAGAAAAGGGACATGTACAAGTTATGGTGAAGTGAACCAAAGACATTGTGGTGAACCTTGTGGTGAACCATGAACCTACTAATAGGTTCATGACACAGACTAGGTAAAGCTACTACGTAGCCCAGATTTGTAGTTACATTATTTCCAATGGAAACAATTCAGTCAATTACCTGAGGGGCGGGGTGAGGGGTCACTGAAGGCTAATTGGCCCATTCAATGTCACTTCAAAATGTTGACGAACTTTACATCAGACGTTTTCATCTAATGTAGGGCCTGAACATCTTCGCCCTGCATTAAATGTCTAGTTCTAGAAAGTCTTTGGTTCATGTGGTGAACGAACTGTAGATGAAGTAGACTGTCAAAATCGTCATATAAAATCAACAATGACAATGTCTAAATATTACCAGCGTTACCAGCCTAAAAAAATACACTTTCAGTATGATGGTCCGTCCAAGCTTTCAGTTGTCATAACAACGTAATTGTTTGATCATACTGCGGAAACTATATTTTGATTTCCTTTCGCATTATTTAATTTATCCTGTTTTCTAGTTCTTTCTTTGGTAACTAAGATGAGTGATAGAGCTATAGAAGGCACCCGAGAGACTGGCTTCTGCTCCGCAACGTGTACAGATAAAACCAGTCTTCATAAAGAGATTGCAAAGGAACTAAAGACTTCGGACATGTTCACGACGTGCAATCTGCCGAAGAGATTTGAACATCCCCGTGAGTAGAGACTATTAGAGAAAAGGAACGTTTACAAGTAGTGTTATTTTATGAGTCTGTTTTACAAACAGTAACAGTTCGAATCGTTCGCCGCTTTTTAGGCCGCTTGAAGGCCTCTACAATGGCTTAGCAGTTTTTATCGGTAGGCACACGTGCCACATGTCCCGCCCAATCTCATTTAAATTTGGTGGCTTTTTGGCGAACGTCAACCACATCTGTTATGGGCGCAGTGCGCTGTTGCGAACTCTGTCATCAATTTATTAATTCATTTTTTTAATCCAAATATTTGTTTCTAAGCGTACCTATATATTTATCCGAACTCTTCTCTCCGAAAACTATCCGTAACGGCTGAACGGATTTAAATGATATTTAGTATGGAAGTAGCTTATATCCTGGATTAACACATGGGCTACTTTCACTTCGGATAAATCATGGTTCATGTAGGATAACGGGTGAAACCATGGGTTGCTGTTAGTTGTATGAAAGATAGAATCTGCAAACAACAACTTACCTACCCACTCAGTATTCAAATTACATTTTCTTTGATCTTAGTTGATTTGCTTGAAAACTAATAAATAAATTATAAACTTCTGCATTGGTCGTGCTTGAGATTAATTTACCTAAGTACTTTAGTTTGTCTTGGAGCGTTGTCGGTTGTTGATTTTCAGATAATAAGTTTAGGTCTAATGGAATAGTGACCTTGACTGTGTTATTTTCGATTTTAGGTCTCTTTGGCGGTAAGGGTAAGGGTGTTTGAAGGTATTTCGTACTTGTAGTGTGCATGTGCATTTGCGTGAACTTACGCTAAATTACGCCGGATTTTGCTACAATATTATTCCAGTCACTAAACCAGCCTAAAATTGTTAATTGAACTGACTTATTGGTGGGTGTGATGTCCGAGATTTATTTCTGAATTTCCATTTGCTCACTTATTATAATACAAAGTATAGAACTGATTGTACGCTCCTCTCTGTCCGTGCAGTCCCTCCTCCACTTTGGAGTATAAATTCGATTAAAAAAAAGTAATTGGAAGTAGGATTCATTTTCTATGAGTAATTATATTGGGAGTATGAAGCGAGGCTAGCAGGACATAACGTCTACTAAAACGTCACAAGGAAACATTTTGTCCCTTTCCTTGTTGTCGTGCTATGTAAGGTGGAGAAGATAATTTGTCAACGGTCCGTGTTGGGCCTGCTGCTAGAGTGATTTTGCTCTTAATTGGGATGAACTAGTTACGAGCGCAAATTCCGGTTTGTCGTGTCCATGAGACTAAACAGTCCGATCAATAATTTGTTTAGGATCGATAGCGAATGAAAACAGACGTTTTTAATATGAAACATTGCACGAGTGGTTCTTTTAAAGAAGTTTTTAGGCTGTGCGGGTTTTTTACTTTTATGATTGCCCTTTCTGCTCTCTTGAGTTTTAGTAATTACTGTCAGAACAGCGTCTGCTGATATTTGGGTATACGATATTTTGTTGCCTTTTAACAGCTAAACACTAGAACAGATCTTGACGACACAACGAAATAAATATCTCTCCTGTCTGGATAAAAATAGCGCCTTCGCCGTACAATAATTATTATTTTACTCCCTTGTAATTCAATCTACTATTTATATATTTCATCCCCGAAAATATGAAAAAGTTAAAAATAGCCTTCACTGCGCAGTTGTTATGTTTACTTAAGTACTCAATACTCAAAAATACTCTCTCAATACTCTTTTAAATAAGTTGGGGTATTTTTTAACGAATTTGCAAATTTCCTATATATATCTACCTATATGTTAAAGATAGAATTTTAAGATCAAGTAGGGCTTATGGATATTTGTGATAGTTATGTCGGAAGATTTTGTAGTAATATAGAGTAAGTAGTTTGTATAATGATGTTACAGACTGGTTCAATGGGTACGGTTGTCAAGTGAGCAGACAGCATCCGTTCTACAGAACTACTGCAAGTGAATATGGGTGGTATCCTCCAGGCCAGTAATAACACTTTATTTCATCAGATAGACTACAAAGCGCACACAAAGAAACTTGATTGCAGAATCCTTGATTATCATTATCCACAGCTTTTCTATACCATCTGCCTCAGTCCAACAACTTTTCGAGCTAGGGGTAAGGCCCCAGCCTTACCCCTAGCTCGAAAAGTTGACCCGCATAGGTGTTGTTTGTCTAAACGGTACCATCAACTACGATAAGCGGTAGTTGTTTGATAGCCGCCAAGCTTTGCTATTTTCACGCACACACGCATAGTAAAACGGATTTTCGTTCATTCAAGTTAGACGCTTTTAAACGAATGGATAATTTTAGGTACCTATCAGGTACCTACTAAAAGTTGGCTCGCAAAAGTGAAGCTAGGGGTAAGGCCCCAGTGCTAATTAAAAACAAAACCCTATGTAAATTTTATATGCCATGGTGCAGATGGCAGATTTTTTTAGCCCTGTATGAAAATTAAATTGGATTTTTCTCACTAATTGTTCTTATTTTGGAGCTGATTAATAAACTACTGAGCCAAAATTTATGGAATTTTAGTGGGACTACCTCGGGAGTTTCCTATACATATCTACACTAATATTATAAAGAGGAAAGATTTGTACCTATTTTTGTATGTTTGTAATGAATAGGCTCCGAAACTACTGAACCGATTTGAAAATTTCTTTCACTGTTGGGAAGCTACACTATCCCCGGGTGACATAGGCTATATTATATTTTGTAGCGAGGCCGAAGGCCGAGCTTACACCCGTGCGAAGCCGGGACGGTAGGCTAGTTATTTATAAAAATAATCTCGTAAATCGGTTCTCTGGTGTAATTATACTACATGAACTGTGGATAGTAAACATAAAAAAAATACTGACTTGATTATGAATCACCTTAATTTTTCTTTTTTAATTCTTAATCCTTGTTTAGATTTGGTTAAAACTACAAATTATATTACTTACGCTTTCTTTTGAATTACAATATCTACACAATTGAAATGCACGGACAACACAATTTTTAGTGACCCTCACATAAAATTTTATGCAAATAAGTCCAACCGTTATAGAGTTGAAGTAGCGCGTCATATTAATTCAATAACACAAACATATTTGAGTGGAAGATTTATTTTTTAGGGCTTCTTAAAACTTCTTCTTGGCCCTTACTTAAAAACGTTACTCAAGTTGATCTATGCTTAAAATTGCTCTGTCGCGTGTGACGGTTGCCGTCAGCGAGAAGTTGAGAGAGCAATTTTAAGCGTAGTTCATCTTGAGTAAAGTTTTTAAGTAAGGCTCTTTATTTACAATTTTATTTTGAGTAGTGCTTCAGTTTGTGTGGCCTTAGTAAGTACGAGCTTTTAATAGTATTTCTTTTAAATTTTATTAAGTTCTTTTAATTTTTGTAGTAATTTATTTTGTATGGTTTTTAGTATAACAAAGCATTTTAATCTATTTTTCAACGTTGTTTGAAATAGTTTGTTTAAACAGTACCTAATTAATTATAATAAATTTTAATTTCATAGGCATACACTCGATTCCAGCGATGTTTTTTCCGAAGAACCAGAAGTTTTCCAACACGATGGCAGTCGCGGGCATGTATCGTAACTACTCGCTGAATACGGAGCTCGATCATCATCTTGTGGACTGATCAAGACGTAGAGCAACACGAGACTAGAATATGTTCAAAAAGAGAGTGGACTTGGCCAAATGGAGAACTAGAACGAATTTTAAATGGCAATCCGCCTATGCCATCTGAAAAATGTCAAACTCCGCTCGCTATCATGCGCTGTCATATCATCCGTGTTGTTTTGTTGAGTGAATTTGCGATAGTTTAGTAAGTTTAAGATACGTATTTTTAGCAGCACATTCGATTCTGAGCACAAAAATAATTCATTGTAATGCTGTAACATAAGTAATAAAGCAGTAAACGAAATAAGATTAAGAATATAATAACAATTCCTAGTACTTGTTCTCAAATTAGATTTATTATATTAAATTGGTTTGGATTTCATACGTTGTTATTTTTAAGAATTGACACAGTTTAAATGGCTTATCCCGTTACTTAACTACTTATAAACTTGATATACCTTTGTTTAGTTTGTTCTTAAGCGGTACTTGTTTATACGTAAACCCTTCATCATCACCATCATCATAATCAGCTTATACTAGTCTACTCCCATACTACTAGGGATCTCCCAAGAAACGCCATTCAGCCTGATCTTCGGCTTTTCTCTTTCCAGCCACGTAAGTCCTTAATTTTAAGGTAAGTCAAAAAACTGTCGTAAATTTCTCATACATACATTTTCAGATTACAGATGTTTACTTCCTGACCTCTTTCATGACTTGTGCTTTTCTTAGTCGCCTTTATTAGGTCTTCGCTGCATAGAAGTACTGCACCTCAGTTTTAGACTTGATAAAACTTTTATTACTTTTATCATATAAATGGCTAAACAATTTTTCAAAGAGATCCATCTCAAGCTATCCAAGTTTCATGGATATTTTAGCTTTGATTTTAGCCTAGTGCGGACAGATACTACCAATCCAATTGTTTCCTTCTGAATCTGCTGTTCACAAAACCTAAACAATGCTCTTTGGTGTTTATCTTTTTCCACTCTTTATAGGTAAGTATTTATTCAAGTCACTAGTTATTTTATTTACCTCTAGACAGGCATAGTCCATCGTCGATTGTTCGTCACTTAGGTATTAAAATAATAAATAATAACAGGTGAGATCATTCTGACAGGAACTCAGTCATAATCCTGTTGAGTTTCTATAATAATGGAGTCAATAGTGTTCCGTGGTCAAATATCAGCAGGTGGTGCACGAACTTATTCATGGTAGGTAGTCACACCGCGTCTACTCGAAATAATAGATACGTTTAAATATTTGGCATTAGGGATGATCGTTCCATAAAAAAATCATTAGTTGAATTCTAGATTCTTGAATTTTTGATTATCCCTACCAGTAAGGATACTTTGGTAGGGATAGGTGTATGCAGCCAAAATATATTATAGTTGCCAAAATGTACCATAAACCTTATGTACCTTAAGGTTGCCTGGAAGAGATCGCTTATAGCGATAAGGCCGCCAATTGTTTCACTAGTTTTTAAGTTGTTTTTATGTTACCTACTATGTCCCTACGTATGTAATATTTGGTGTGAACAATAAAGAGTTTTCTATCTTTCTATCTATCTACCATTGTTATTGTGTACGCAAAAATACACAATATATTGGTAGGTATATTTCTTCATAATAGATAGGCATAGTAAGCGTTTCGAAGACCCAGAGAACTACCATTAATTTTTGCTTGGGGTTACTTCAAGGCCATTTAAAGTACTACCTCATGGTCTGCTTATATGAGAAAATTAATTTCTGTGCTGCTAACCGTTGCGGAGTTCCCTAATCAGTGCTCAACCCTCAATGCACCAACCATGTCATGGTAAAACTTTAAATCGGCTGTCATAATAAAATGCGTACATAACATTTCGTGTCTGTGCTGTTGACCTGAATAGTTCCTGTAGCTAAAGCTGGATGTCGATTCAGGTCATACTTATCTTAAAAAATCATTGTCATCAGAACTGAAACAACAAGTAAAAATTTAACTCCGTAGAATAAGAGGAAGTGGTTCTATTTCAACTTGCAAGATTTGACCTAAACAAATAAACATACAAAAATTGCAAGTTAAATAAAAGCTTGTAACTTAGAATAAGACTTGTAATAATAATAGAGTGACAAAACCGATAGATGGTTGGGTCAAGGGTCAGATGCAGAAGGCGGTCATCCTGGCCAAGGCGCGCATCGTCAGGAGGTTTCTCACTCTGCAGCCCAGCATGGCTAACATGCACACCGCGACATAATGCTGTCGTCGTCCTGTCCAGCGAGAACGCGACAAGGTGCCTACGGTTTTATATGCGCCTGTCTCGCTTTGGCACGACAAAAAGAGTCGACATAACCCTGTCGCGGTGCGCATGTTAGCCCGCCTGATCACAGGTAGCTTGGGCCCTGCCCCGCTGCTGGCGGTATCTTAGTTTGTTTGTTTAATATACTATTTATATAATTTATTATCCATATTGTGATTTAAAAAAACAAAAAAAAACAGTCATAGGACTGCACTTCAGAAGTGAAAACTTATGTAGTAGTTCGCCTATTCTACAAGAGATGGCGCTGTTTTAAAATACACGGTACAGCGTTCGGTGCACGAGTTCCATGATTTTTAATCACCCCAAAAGTACTCAATGCGCCTAAAAATTAAGAGTAAATAAATAACTGTAATAATAAAGTGAATGTGTTGCAGGAATCCACTCGGTGTGCTCGGTGTTCTACCCCGCTGGACAGACGTTCACCAACAGGCTGGCAGCAGCAGGTATGTACCGGAACTACAGTCTCAACACCGGCATGGATCCTGTTGGACACTGACCTACCGTCTTCTCAACTCTTTTGTACAGACAGCTTATGTGATATTAGAAAATTATACAAAATTATTCGCTATTGTATTTATAAATTATTGTAATTTTTTTGGTTTATTATCAAATATTGAGAAAATATTTAAGATAAATGGTTATTTTATTACAGTGCGTCTAGAAAAATACTCTACTCCTAACAAATACTTTCTTAGCTTTACCTAGTCTGTGACTTCTTCGGCTGTAATTTTATTTCCTAAAAGTATACAAATTTAATGATCCGTATAATTATGACAGAATAGATATTATGTCATAATATTTGAGTCTCTGTAAGTCAATGAGTGCAAATAAAAAGGCAAATAGTTTCAGTATTAACTTACCAAAAGAGGTATTTATTACATAGTATAGATTAACATGCATTCAAATTCCATTAACATATTCCATTCGAACATCGACATGAACGCCACAAAATAAGCAAAACATGTAAATTATGGACATGCGTACGTACTTTATGTATGTGTGTATTGTTTCGTCCTAGAAAAGATGTTGAAGATTATATACCTCGCATTTTGTTACCTTTTTGTGACATTCTATGCCCGCTTATATCTTAGGAGATTATGCCATAGTAAAAAAAATATGATAAGGACCAAATCCTTTTGTAAAGGTCACGCTCGGCCCAACTTTAATTTTACCATGACAAAATCACTACAAAAGATTATTTATCCATCATTTCAATATTAAGTATATTATCATAATATTGTATAACTTGATAGCAACAACAACAACAGCATTTATATTAATTTGAGTGTTTATACTATAATTATCTTAACAAGTATAACAAACCTTGAAAATGTTTAAACGTTACATATAAACCAAAAGTAACATGTATAAAAAATACAGGCGGTTTATGAAATAATTATACTTAATAGATGTCATCGTGTTCGTGAAATTAAAAATTTAAAAACTATTGCAACAATGATCTATTGTAGATATATAAGTATATATATTAGAGGTATAAGTAATTGCATGTCCTTCTAATTGCGCATTTTGTAGACATTATAATATCTTTATTTAGTTAGGTATAATGTTAAATTTTGCTACAGCGCTGCTATCACGATTACTTATATTTGTGTAAAGTCTACCTACTGGTGCATATATAAGTATATTTTTCCTTAAAATACTTAAAATTATATCTAAAAACGAACAAATATCAAGGTAACAAAAATCACTGTCATCGTAATGCGAAAGTAATTCTTAATTTGGTAAACGTTTTAACTATTTCGTTGTAAAATCTACGATAACAAGTGGGCTTTGATTATATATTATAAATATTATAACATGTCTATTATCATTTAATTAATTTATATATTTACTATGAATTGTTCTTAAATAAGGAGCGGAAAATATTGTTCTACTAGTATTAATAAGTAACTAAAAATATTGCCTACTTACACGTTAAACTTCTACTGTTAATAGCGTTAGCTAAGGAATATAAATGGTATATTCGTATAAATAGCTCAATATAAAATTGAAGACTAGTTCAATGAAATTTCAATTAAATTACGAAGATGGATAATAATATCAACAATTCTGATATGACAAACAATCACGCGCTCCACACTTTCACTCCTTTACATAACAACTGACTTTTTCATGAATTGAAATATGTGCCATATGAAATGTACTAGGATAAATATTATAACGATGGATTAATATATAAAAACAACGCATTGTAATATTAAACAGACAAAAATAAACATAAATGCTCTAACATAAATTAGGCGGAGAAATGATAAAACAAAAAGTTCTTAATTCTATAAGATAGCTATAAGAGGGTATAATTATAGCATTAACTACGTATGTATATAAAATGTGGATTATATTTTGCGTTTAACAATATTGTCTTTAATAGCTTTCTTAAGGTCTCGTCTGTCAACACATTTTATAGTAGGTAGTTACGTTTTTTGTGTTGACGAGTCCTTGGATTCAATCCAAATCCACGCTTCTTCAAATTCGATTCCAACGATAAATTATCCATTTGGAAGAGAAAAAGACTATATCCGTCTTCTTTAATATCACGAAACTCATACTAAGTAGTTATTGCCATTTTTCCCGATTCGATTGATAGATTTGAGTTTAAATTATTAAGAGTGTAATGGGCATTCATTACATATGTAAGTATTACAATTTTTATGAAAGTACCTGTCTGAAAGTGTGCCACAGCTGGACAAAAATAAATGTATTTTAAATAATCTCTCGTTGCTCAGTTTGTAGAATCAGTTTTGAATGGTTAACACATAGAATAAGGGTGAACATAACCACCATCTTACTTTTACACAACCGGCCACAGTAAGTAGAATATATATATTATTGTTAACAGAATCAAAATGTAGAATTAGGTATAATAATATAATGAATTATTAGGTTTTCGCGATCATTACACATTTGACATTGAAATTAATCAGTTTTGATGGATTTTATCGCGTGTATATTTACATGAGCGATATGAGAAATGGTGATCGAGCGGTACAACACCGTGCCATTTACAATCTGATGGCACCCGGTTCGATCCTTAGCTCTAAATAAATTATGTGCAGTTTCAATGCTAGCGCTCAAAAACGGTGAAGGAAAACATCGCGAGGATGTCCAAGAACCTCAAATGTTCAAAAACATTATGACATTCACCAACATGCACTGGACCAACATGGTGGATTTAAGGCCTAACCTCTCTCTTTCTCTCTCAGAGAAGGCCAGTGACCTAGCAGTAGGAACATCAAATGCTGATAATGATGATATTATAATGCATGTAAATGTATTATCATCATCATCAGCTAGAAGATGTTCACTGCTGAACATAGGCCTCCTCCTTAGCACTCCACACTGTACAGTAACAGCCTGCCATCTGCATCCACTAGATGCCCGCAATTTCCAGGATGTCGTCGGTCTATCAAGTCGGAGGCGTAATATCAACGCGATAAAATCCGTTAAAAGTATTTAATTTTAGTAGGTTTTTTTTTATAATTCAGATTCTGTATGTGCAGCTGATAGCGTAGGGCTAGCACTCAGGGGAGAGCAGAGATGGCACCACGCCTGAAAAATTATAATACTTCCAGATTTACCGAAGGTTTCAAAAATTCCCGTTGAAATGAGTTGACTTTTTCATTGCCGCTTGTGCACCACGAAGCCGCCTTAACTCTGTAGTTGGCGTTGGGCTTTATGGTACGACTGAATACTTGATTCCTATAAAATAGATTCTGAGGCTTTGATAACACAAATTATGACGTGTGAAGATGTGAATGCAATCCTGCCCAGCTACTTCTACATGAATCTAAAAAGGTGCGTTGAGTGTAGAAAGGTTTGCAGAAAGTAGAGACACTACTTGCTCCGCATCGCGGGCGTTTAACGGATTCGATCACAATGCAGCTCAGTTGATTCTCGTATATTTAACTTACTGTAACAAATCTATATCATACATTTAAAACTATGCTAAATTTGTTGGTTACTATCGCCTCACATGTTTGTCATGAAGAGCGTACACTTCAAATAATGCTACTAAAGAAGACTTCCGGATTTTTTGTGTCCATTTTTCAATCTCAACTAACAAACACCCAAAATCAAGTGTTCAAGTTATCTTACATTGTTGGACTTAATCTTTTTAGACGGCCAGGCTTCTCGGTAAGATCTGTTAATTTATGTTTATGTTGGTAATTAAATGAGGTCTTTATTTTAAATGTACTCATTTTTGAAATATAAAAACAGATTTTTATTGCCAAACAGAAAGTTATTTTTGCGTCAACTTCTTCACTTTAATTGGTTTCGGAGTTATTTCAATGTAATGAGTCATACGATATTATGATCGGGAGATTATTGTCAGGAAAACGTTTTATAAAATATTTTTCTTGATATTAACTTTGTAGGAAAAATGCTTATAATATCAGCAGCTGACTACATCGGTTGTGATTAAAATTCTGTTGATAAAACAGCAGAACCGCATAAAATCAAATCAGTTATGCACATTTTCATGTTGTGAGTTTACCATCAACCACCAGATGTTCATATTTTTCTTGATTTTTACATATCTCCAAAGATTCCAGCGAAAGTTTTTCTCAGGTTCTTCATGGTGTCTTCTGCGTCTTCTGTAAGCGTCGCGCTGAGTGAGCCCTGGCGGGCAAAGCCCCCGCGGCCGCCAGCGGAGCCCGGGGCAGCGCCAGGAGCGGTGCTGCTGGCCGCGCTTGGGGCTGCAGAGGCCGACGACACCGTTGACGATTGAGACGCTTTAAATAAAAGCAAATATTAGGGTCAGTTTAAGTTAATTAGATACGTAGTATCTCTACAAACAATGGAATTAACATCATACTAAGACATTTCAGAAATGAAAAGAACCAGCATATTTTGTTTAAATGAAACAGAGATACCTACGTGAAAACATATTATATCTTATGGCGCACTGTATGGTTTGTGTGAATAGGGTTTTACAACGTCCTAAAATATTCTTGCAGTATTTGTGATTCTAATGAGCTCCAAGCACCCGTCGGTGCTTCAATGAGGCGACATGATGACAAGTGCAATGCGTTATAGACAGACTCAACCTCGAGCTCTGTCGAAACACCAGACAGCTTGAGGCAGAGCTTGACTACGCACACCACTACGTCGTTGGTACTGCATTTTAGTATCTAAATGTTATAAACAATTTAGTGCAGTACACTGGCACGAATTTTCTCTTTGTTTTCACGGGTTTTTCTCCCTATAGGTAGATAGGTACCTAAAATCGAAGGACCAAGTTGTTGGCAAAAAACTCGATTTTTTTACCGGAACACTTGGAACATTTGACCCGTACAATACATTCGCTATCTGCAAGGAGCGAGCTCCAGCGATTCAAACCAAAAATAAGCAAAGTTACAAAAACAAATTGTTTAACTTAGTCCTCGCGGTCACAAAATTATTATTTGAAACCACTTCCCAGTTCCCCGTAGCATGAGGTTTTTAATGTTGAGGCCCAGGATCCCTGTTTTCTTAATCCGAGACGGTAGTGTGCATACCTTGTGAGTCACGGCGCGTGAGCGGTGGTGGCGGCGGCTGGCTGGGTTCGGCGGGGATAGGCGGCAGGGGGCGGTCGATGCTGGCGGCGGTGGCGAGCGGCGCCGGCGGCGGCGCGGTGGGAGGCCCCGAGCCAGGCAGCAGCGGCGCGCGCTCTTCGCTCGGAGAGCCCGCTGCCGAGCTACCTGACACTGAGCTTCGAGATGTCGCCTTCGCTAATCCAGGCCGGCACACAGCCTGTAATCAAGCGTTGCGGGCTGTAGTTCTATACTGTTAAAAGGCTGATTCAAATTTAAAAATCATAATCATTATTTCAGCCTATTATGTCCCCATTGCACTCAGCCTTTATCTCAGAGAGAGAGAGAGAGAGAGAGATAGAGAGAGAGAGAGAGAGAGAGAATGGGCGCTAATTCACCATGCTGGCCCAGTGCACGTTGGTGAATGTTATATTATGTCTTTGAATTTGAAGAGACAAGTAACATTATGAGTTTATACTGTATAAAATACAGCAACTTATCATTTCTCATCCCAATATCCATTCAGAGTGTGGAATGTGTCTTTATGTGTTGTCTTTGTTGTCCATTCATGCCAATTTTTGGCTATGATGATTCTCAATTCGTTATAGTGCCCTAAAACCTACACCTATGTAGTAAGTTTTAGCGGTAAATGTGGATGCACGCACGTCAGGGTGCTAATGAAGTAGTTGTATAAGAATGTGGTAACTACGCCCGGTCACCCATAACTTTATGTATAGTATAATTATATCACTTTATTCACACAAGTTTTTTTCTAAAATGGGTACGTTACCTGCATACGTTGCAGCACGAGGTCTGACAAGTGCCGGCGGTCCTCTTCCTGTGAATCCCCCATGAAGGAAGTGGCAGAGTCATTCAGCTCGATGATATGCTCGCGACCGTCCTTGCCCACCACCAGCTCTAGCGCGCACACTTCGAGGCCGCCGAAGATTTCACTCACCTGAAAGTGTACGATAAAACTGATTGATTTCTAGACTTCAAGGTTCTAGAATTTTCAATTGATATTTATTCAGAGTAGTAACAAAGAAGAGCTATATAGAAAATGTATAGTTGATTAGGTATGTTATATTTTATATTCCACAATAGAGTTGCCTTTGACCACCATCGTGCATACACATCACATCACCAGCCAATTAACGTCCACTGTTGGACAGAGGCCTCCCTCACAGAGAGGGGTGTTGCCATAAACCCCACGCTTGGCAGGCGGCTTGGGGATCGCAGCACGTTCACCGTGCACTATCAGGACCCTGCTGCCCATCCTTCAGTAGTTCTGGTCGCAGTTTTAAGACATACCCGGGGACATCGTGCATACGCTTGAAAGTAAACGATTCACTCACGACTTGAAGACACCCAGATTGTAACCATCGGGACTTTTATTCAAGCAGCAATTTTGTGTTAGAGTAATCAATAGTTGCCAAAAAAATGTCTCTCGCATTTTTGGGAAAATCGTGACTACCAGACTTGGGAAAATCGTGACTAGCATGCATGACTTTTATGCATATATACGCTTATTCACAGATATCACCACTGCCTATGTTCCCCTTAGTGACAAATGGGAAAAACCCTGAACATACAAACGTAACGAAAGATTACCTCATCGATCCACATCTTGTATCTGTCATTCATGCCAATCGCTTCGAGCATGGCCGATCCTTGATTCGTTTTCCAGTTCCCGGAAATAGATTTGCGCCTGAAAATCAACAGGACCTTTGTTATACACGACAGATCGAGCGACGCGAATAGATCATAATAAGAATCAGTTCAATGCTAACGCCTGTATCGTTTGTTTGTATCCACATTGCAGACATACGTTTGATGTTTAGTTTAGGCGTCTGTAATCTGAAGGTTGAAGTTACTCACATGAACGCTTTGTAGTTAGTGCCTATTTTCTGTATATGAATGTCGTATTTTGCGTCTATGTACGGCTCCACTGTGCAATAGGTTCCAAGCATGGCAACTACTCCGGCAATATCCTAAAACATGTAAAACATAATTATAAATTAAAAAACTGACATCTATTTTTTTTTATAAAATGGGCAAATTTGCTTACTTTGGTTAACATATTGTAATCCAAATTAAAAAAAAAACAGTTATTTTGATTTAAAAACCAAACTACTAAACCGATTTGTTGAAATTTCTATGGAACCAATCTGTAATTATATCCTTTCGAATAAAAAAACAATTTTCTAAATCAGTTTATAAATGACAGAGTTCTGAGGTAACAAACATTAAAATAAGCAACCGAATTCAGAACCCCCTCCTTTTTTGAAGTCAGTTAAAAGTAAGGAAATGATTTGCTAGAACACACGTACGAACAAACGAACTATCTGCACCTTATTTGCGGTTTGTAACATATTATATGCTTACTAGTTTAAGTGTATAGGGTTAGTTAAGCAGAGTTATGATAAGACGCCGTTTAAAAAATATTTAAACAAAAAAGTCATATTAATATTTTAAAAAATATTTTGTTATTTGTCCCTTACCTACTCCGCAATGTCTACTCTAAGCTTTTAGCCCGTTGTCTCGTAATTGCAGTCGTTAGAGCATGTTAGAGACCTATAAAACTCCTTGATAACTCCCTTGCAATGGATTACCTACATTTTATTAGTACCATGGGGAAGCTTTTCGGAGTCGTAGCCCAGATTAACTAAAACAGGGCGTTGACATTTGTATTTAAACAAGCTTTTATTTAACTTGCAATGTTTGTTGGTTTGTTTAGGTCAAATCTTACAAGTTCAATTAGAACCAGCCTCGTAACCGATTTTGCTGAAATTTTGCATACACCTTTTAGTTCTGGTGACAATACAATATGCATTGCCCAATAATGTAATATTTTAAAATTACAATGATCATTATTAACAAAAACTAGTTATTAATAATGTTTTTGAAATAAAAGCTTGCTTACTTCATAAACACAATTTTTACTCATAATGTTTTTTTTTCTAGGTAATAAAGACTTCACGGGAAGTGGGTGAAGTTAAAAAATCAACGAAATTCATCCTCTTACTTTCCGCCTTAAGAGGTGGAATACTTTTTAAATTGAAATGACCACCCCCGAATAATTAACATCATATTCAATAAATAAAATAATCATTAAATCTGTTCAAAATCGCGAAGATTTTGGGTAACAAACATAAAAAAGTTGAATTGATAAATTCCTTTTTTTTATGTCGGTTGATGAAGGTAAATTAAACAGACTAATTAATATCAAGGTAAGTAATAAAAGATACCCGTAATAACACGTTGTGAGAACTATTATTACTTGGAACAAGAGCTTTGAAATGAAGCAGATCAGCATATTAATCGAGGTGCGTTGCCGTAAGGTGTTCTACGTACCTGGAAGTCGGCCAAGGAGTCCACTTTCACCTTGGCCACGCCGCTGTGCGCGTGCCCTATCTTGATCACCACCGGGAACTTCGAAGCAGTCACCTGAAACAATTGTATACGCTATTGTCTCATCGTTATGCCTATAGGAAGCTGATGCAGAGGTTTTAATATAATATGATGAAAAGATCTCGTTTCATTTTACTCATAATATCGTTCATAACATTAATTTACAAATGTTAGCTCTAGTACAAACTTTGCTAGAAAAGTGTTAAGAGATTAATTAAATTTAGATACATTTTAAAGTTATCGGCAAAATAGATAAAAGCATATGTCGTTAAAACAATGTTTTTTTTTGCTTACAATAAATATAGTCTTATTGCCATCATTTTCTAGTTTTGTTTCGGATTTTTTACGCGATATCCATAGTTTTAAATTTATTTGGTTCGTTTACATAAGTATCATCGAATTTATCAACCAACCAACTTTTTGTAATCTTACTGGGTGTCAATGTAATGTCATGAAATTTCATATTTTCCGTGCTCTAGCCTTTGCATAAGATACTATTAAATATGAAGATATTAATTTAACGTATTCATTTACGTATTCGTATTCATTCACGACTGCCCCGGTGGCTCAGTTGGTAGTGAACCTAACTTCTGTGCTTGGGGGCGTGGGTTCGATTCCCATCTAGGACAAACATTTGTGTGATGAACATTTGTGTTTGTTCTATGTCTGGGTGTTAATATCTATTTAAGTATGTGTTTAAAAAATATATATCAGTCTCTGGCAGCCATATTACAAGCTTTGCTTAGTTTGGGGTCAGATGACCATGTGTGCAAAATGTCCCAGATATTTATTTATTTATTTCGAAGGTGACCGAGTGGAAGCATGTGCGCTTTACAATCTGACGATACCGATTTGACACCGGTTTGATCCCCAGCCCTGCAATAAGTTATTTAGTACCTGAATAAATTATAATTATTATGTAGCTTCATTGCCATCACTCAAAATGGTGCAAGAAAACATCGTGAAGAAACCGGTACGTCCATGAACCTCAAAAAAAGTTCAAGGACATAATTAATATGACATTCACTAACATGCACTGGGCCATCATAGTGGATTAGGGCATATTCTCTCTCTTTCTTTCTTTATTTCTCTCTCTCTAACTCTGTCTCTCACTCTCTTTGAGAGAAGATTTGTGTCCCTACAGTGAGAACATAATAGGCTGTTAATGATGATGATTAATTAAAAAGACAGTGTCTATTTCAAACTCAAGGAATAACAAGAGTAGAAAAAAAAGCTAGCATCTGTTCGTGCTGCACTGGGATAAAACCAAACTACATAAATCTATACATATAATAAAAAAGTAAAGATTAAAAAAAAAATGCGAGATATTAAAAAAACACAGGGCGTCTTAAAATAAGCAGCTGAACAGTGAACACGTTAAGACAGTATAGTTTATTTTTCTGTTTGTTTGTTTGTCCACGCACATCTCCTAAACCACTGGACGGATTTAAATGCGGTTTTAACGAATATGTTTAGCTATGACCAGATTGAAGTATAGCCTATGTTATTTTGCGCAAGGGCCGGATTGAGGGAGGAAAAAAACCTTGAAAGTTTATATGAAAACCTGCGCGTACGAAGTCGCGGGCAACAGCACTATAAGGTCGGGGAAAAAGTTTCTTCGTATTTTTTAAACAAATTCAAGACATATTTTTTTCAAGTTTAATTACATTTAATTATAATATATATGTGCCATTTTGTTCGATAACTTGTTGCCATCTTGTAGGTAGTGACATGATCCCGTTGCTGTAGAATTTTTGGGACTTCTGATCAAAAAAATGCAACAAGTAGTTTTGACAGTCCTCTCTTGATGTTAATCTAACACTACCCAAAGAATTCTGAAGAGATCGAAACAGGTGGAAATCTGAGGGTGCAAGGTCAGGGCTATATGGTGGATGCATTAACACTTCCCAACCAAGCTCTCTAAATTTTTGCTGAGTGGCCAAAGATGTGTGCGGTCTGGCGTTATCATGATGAAAGACCACACTCTTTCTGTTGATCAATTCCGGCCGTTTTTTCTCAAGTTCTTGTTTGAGTCTCATCTGCTGTTGGCAGTAGAGATCCGAATCGATGGTTTTGCCCGGCGGTAAAAGCTCATAATGAACGATGCCCTGCCAATCCCACCATACACACAGCATCACCTTATTACGTGTTAATCCGGGTTTCGCTACAGTCTGTGGTGCTTCACTGCCCTTTGACCATGATCGTTTGCACACATTCTTGTCGTAGGTGATGCATTTTTCATCACCAGTGATCAATCTTTTCAAAAACGGTTCGGTTTCGTTACGTTTCAATAGAGAGTCGCAAATGAGTACACGATTCATTTGGTTTCTTTCAGTGAGCTTGTGTGGCACCCAAATATCGAGTTTTTTTGTATACCCAGTTTTTTTCAAATGGGTCAAAGCTGTTTTGTGGTCAATCCCCAGTTCTTCAGCTACGTCGTAACTACTAATATGCCGATCTTGGTCCACTTTTTCAGAAATAGCATCTACTTTATCCGTAACAGGGCGACCAGAGCGAGCTGCATCTTTGACATCAAAATTCCCGGACTGAAAACGCTTGAACCAACATTGTGCTACTCTTGATGACACTGCATTAGGTCCATAAACGTCACAAATTTTATTCGCGGCTTGTGTCGCATTTTTCCCTTTTTTGTAATAAAATTTCACAATATATCGAATTTCTTCGTTAGATTCACTCATTTTATCAAACAAAAAAACAATTGAAAAATGGCGGGAAATTGCTTTTTACTTTTTGTATTCCTTTTTTAAAATATCATATTTTTAATGGTATCAAAACCAGCCAGATACAAACAGTACAACCGATGAGATTTTTACTACAACTTTATACATACAAAATACGAAAAGACTTTTGCCCCGACCTATTATAATAAAGACAGTGTCTATTTTACTTTCGTTAAATATTTCTGCTCGTTTAATGATTTTAGTTAGTTTTTTTTTTATTTGAATTATTTTGGTAATATTAATAGGGTTTAAATCTACCGACAATTTAAAATCGACCATATTCATGAGTCAACGTCAAAAGTTTGTTTTCGTTTACTAATTCAAACTCGCACTAACATACATCTAGAGCGTTTGCCCTTTCACACACAATTAGGGCGAGTGGCACACTAACGGCGTATTTACAAAAGGGTGCCTATTGTTTAACCGCAGTAATTATAGACGAGTTGTTAGACTTGTTAGTAAATCACGTGCATGTGGTGTTAGCAGTTCACATGTTCGGTTAATTTTATAGAAACGATACAATCTTAATGGCGCTGGGCACGAAACGAAAGCCCGTCTAATTATCGTGAATTAAACACATTCTTATCTATTGTATAGTTTCTTTCATGAAACAAGTTCCTAAAAGAACAATGTTTTGATTTAAAAACGTATTTTTGTTCATTTAGTTGGTACACACAGCCTAATTTTTTTTTTAAAGTTACGTAAAACTATAATAGTCCTATCTTATTAGTAAAGTTATAAAGAGAAAAAGAGTTTAAAGTTTTAGTTAGTCTTTAAAGAGCCAAGAGAATGTAATACCTACCTACGGTACGGTAAAGAGTTTATCTATCTATCTAATCTAAGCATAGCTCTACAAAATATAGCCATGTCAAATAATGACCCGGTAATCTTTTTTTTTACCGAAACGGAAAACTGAGTGTGACCAGGTATGAAAATATGAAAAAAAACTTCATAAATTGATTAGCCTATCCCCCATGCAATATACTACATACAGTAACTATATGCCATAGGTTTCTACTCCGAGTACCTCATCATTATCATCATCAGCCAGAAGACGTCCACTGCTGAACATAGGCCTTCCCCTTTGACCTCCATATTAAACGTTAGCTTGCCATCTGCATCCACTGTATGCCCACGACTCTTACGATTTCGTAGGTCCATCTAGTAGGAGGGCTACATACGCTGCGTTTTCCGGTTGGTGGTCTTCACTCAAGAACCTTTCTTCCCCATCGGTACCTCCGAATACCTGGCACACCCAAATGTTTAGGGTTCCGTACCCAAAGGGTGTAAATGGGACTATTATCTTATTGTCAGTGTGTCTATCTGTCTGTCTAACCTTTTAACGGCTGGTATATTTCGAACCGTAAAAAATTAAGAATGGTTGAAATGTTTACAGAATATGTAATGTTATGGTTGATTAACTAAGAAATAATAATAAAGTGAAAACTAAACCCCATACCCCCACAACAAAACACTCTGTATACATAACGGTAGAGCATTTTAGTATCGCAAAAATAATTCTAACTCTAACTATCGTTTTTGAAAGGTACGCTGTTTAGTTTGGACAAATTTCTTGGACACATCCCATCTTCTGTAGACCATACTTCCTATTTCACTTAAATTTATTGAAAATAACGTCATTCAGTTATTTTTGAATATGAAATGCATTTAACAAACAGTCTTCACAATCATCCACAGTTCCAAAATAGATTTATACACTGTAAGCCTGTGCTGTAAGCTGTCAGAAAGAAATTGGCATGGATTCAATAAATCATTTTAACGTGTTGTAAAACTGTTTAAAATCAATCATAATACTTGTAATAAGTAACTATGTAAACGTTTATTGTTTAGTCTGGATCAGGAACGCTTAAATATGATTGACTTATTATACATGCAAAATTATATTATGATTGTTTAGAATCAGAGTAAAAACTATCGTTGACGGTGTCCATGGTTTCTGTTAATGTCTACGAGACCAGCGAATTTTTATTAATTCGTTGCAGGAGACATTGGAAAATTTTGCCACTTTTTATTCAAACGTATATATATATATATATTATACATATAATATTTTCTTCTTCTAGAAAGTAAATCATGTCTAAAATTGTATTTTTAATTGAAATACAAATGTATTTCCAAGTTTCATCAGAATCTGAAAAGAAAAATTTGGCTAGTACGCAGGTATGTTTCTTTAAAATTTGTAAAAATACGGATCCAATTGAGAACCTGCCTCCAATTTTGAAGTAGAGTGAAGTTAAGTGAAAGTGGAGTACAAAACGATCGATCATTTTTATACTAGACAATAATTTAAACAGGCATAAAGTTTTATTATTTATTTATCAGTTTGATTTAAAATAATCAAGTTGTTCAATTGCCAAGCGCAGAATGGTAATAATATATAGTAAGTAGTAGAAGGTACTAACATGTTTCCATTTTTGGTACCGCAAGCAGTGCCGATTATAATAAAGATAGCGGATACGACAACTTATCATATTGTGTTGTAACTTAATGCTAAATAAGACGTTTGTTTTGAAATGAATGAGAAATTTGTAAATACAGACTTAATGGATATTTCAATAAGTAAGTAGGTATCTACGCTTTGTATCAGACATGCTATGTTTTCTTAAGTATCGCCTGTCAGCGAAGGTAAAGTTTTATGTAGAAATACATTGTGAAGAAAAAACCTGTGTTAAATTAAACAACAATATTGTGCCTATTTTGGTAAATGATACACACTCTACCTGAACTCTACTATGAAATATACATATTTCATAGGTAGAGTATGTATCCTATGAAGTTAATCTAATATATTATAAACTTCATAGGTAGAGTATGGATCTTTTACTAAAATACAAAGACGTACTTACTTATTGAAATATCCATTAATATCTGTAATAAAAAAAACTAATTTCTCGTACTGAAATCCGTAGTTACGTTTGTAAATCCGTAGGTATACTGAATTAATCAACTGTAATTCTTCTTAAACCGCATAACTTAAAGGGGATCTTTTTTATTTAAAATTTTCTGTTATCGACCCCTGTCGTAAACAGCTTATGAAAGATCGTACTGCATAATCATAATAAAATTCATTATATAATTGTGACAGTAAGTTTGTATGTGCCAATTTCACGCAGCAACGTATCGATTTGATTTTTTGCATTAGTATAGTTGGAAGGCCTGACGTGGCACTTATTATACCTACCGGAAAAATGTACAGGGAATTCTTGACTAAATATTCAGGTGAGCGAAATCGCGCTAGTCTGTTAAACTTCATAGATATTATTATCTTTAATTCATGTGGTCTACCTCAGTATTTTATACGGCATCAATGGGGCCAAAGCCAAAAACTCAGAACCCTTTTTGTGTTAAATAAAATAATTATTAATGATGTTGGTAAATGGACTATTGATGCTATGGAGTTATTGAAAAACTGGGCTATTATCTGTTGACGAAGAAATTCTATATAGTATAAAAATCCATAATTTGAATTCCAGCAGTTTTGTATCCACATCATCAGAATCAGAAAGAAATCAAACACACATAATGTGAGTAAGGTCTGCATTTCATCTCGTGTCGTAAAGAAATGGTAAGTCAAGCAGTGTGACGTCATCACGTGCATGCATGGAGGCGTCATGGTGGGCGGCACGAGTCAAGTGTTGCTGTAGGAAGCGCCAGTAACGCTTCCTTCTCTGTATCGATGACGCATCTTCCATCCATCACAAGAAAAATAACATTATGTATATTACTATTTAAGGAGCGACGTCTGTGTGACGCCGGTTTTTGACGTAACCATCGGTCGCGTCGGGACTACGATAACTGGCCGTTATAACATCTCTACATAGAATAGTATTTCTGGAACTGTAGGCTAACCACACATTTGTGGCTCGACGTCATTAATTTGACAGCTAGTAATAAGCAATTACATAATATACAATTCCTACACAATAACGTAGAGCTTCTACGTCATTCTACATTATACATTTTTGGTGACGAATCAAAATAATGACGCCCATATCCAAGTAGAGTTCGCGCAAAACTTTATGAGCCCTCTGAAGTTAGGCCCGAGGCCTCCCCGACGCCCTGTCCCGTCCCTCGGATACCTATAATGCGTACTGCGCAGCCACTAGGGCCTAACTTCAGAGGGCTCATAAAGTTTTGCGCGAACTCTACGTGATAATAAACGCGTAGTAGCCAGTGGTATGGAAATGTTATGTGCATCTTGTTTTGTATTCTCATTCATGTTTATGTAAAAGTTAAAAGATGCATTAATTATATCTCAAAGGCGCTTCACATTTCTGTGTAGATAGATCGCGAAACTATTTATTATTTAAACTACAACTTAAATACACACGATAAACAGCTTAAAAACTAGTAAAACAAACGACGGCCTTATCGTTAAGAGTGAATTCTTCCAGGCAACTTAGTGTACCTACATCCTACCATGCTTATCGTAATAGTGGTAGTTTGTCACCTAAATTATGTTTTATTTCATTGATATACAAACATATAGATGTTGTTACAAAATTAATAAAAAAGTGTATAAGTACACATTTTGAAACAATTTAGAAATACCGACAAACTAATATAAATCTTATGTCGCTACCACTGAAGCGTGAAATTTTTCCCTTCTCTTTTCTGTGGTCGCTACGGTAACGATTCATTTAGCTTACAACAAGTATAGACTAAAATCATAGATTACCGTGATGGTTAATATGACTTTAGTGTAATTTTGGTTCAGACATGTTTGAGCGCTGGCCTGACATCTATTGTTTTAAATATATTTGGTTTCATCGAAATAATTACCCGTTTAATCTTTAACGACATATAAATGACACATAAGCGCCTTCTATAAAATAACGATCATTTAAAAACATTCATCGTTATAACGGTAGCTATCTACCGATCAATCTGAGAGATAACTTTGTGGTGGCTGTGGAAGCATTCAATTCAAATATCGCTGTCATTGCTGACAATAGTTCTTAATGATCATAAACAGGCGAGGAATAGTATCGCACGAGGCTCGATGGTGTATTTATTGTCCTCACAGGACAAGACAATTGTCATTTATCACTGTAATAGCCGCCTTTGAAGTCTGATATTATCTCGCCGCTAAAAGTCTTGCATGAATGCCACCATAAATCACCGCTATGCGATAGGTCCTTATTGAAAAATATTGGATAGACAGGATAGTACCGGTAGATTATTAGTAGGTATAATCCTTCAATTTAACCACGGGAGACACGTTGCAATGCGATAATGCAAACGGGACCTTATTAAATCTGGGACATTATTGCACACATGGTCATCTGACCCCAAACTAAGCAAAGCTTGTAATATGGCTGCCAGAGACTGATATACATACATACATATTACTAAGCCTAAGTTGTTTGTCTGTCTGTCCTACCTTATAAAGTTATAATATTTTTATTTTTCAAATTTGTATGTATAAATTTGCATTTTTTTTCTCAAATACATAATATAAAATAAAAAATTTTTTTTTTACTAACAAACAAAACATAGTATGCCCGAAATGGGTACACTGACACTACTCAAATATAACACCTTATATACCAGTTTATACAACAAAAGATATTCTGATTCTGAACGGCTGAACCGTAATAGAAAGCCAGTTGAAATTTTCCTCAGTGCGCGAGACCTTCTGCCTCATTACGAGGATGAGGAAAACGCATAACACTGATAGCGCACATTTACAGTTAAACGCACAAACACATTTTTTTTATAAGAATCCTATTTATATGAATGCAGACTAAAAATCGAGAAATGGGCGTCTTAAAACTGCGACGAAATGGGCATCAACGCCCTATTAGTACACGGTGAACGTACTGCGATCCCCAAGCCTGCCAAGCATGGGGATTATGGCAACATCCCTCTCTAAGAGGGAGGCCTTTGTTCAGCAGTTGACATTTACTTGCTAATAATGTGTGAAGTGAGACTAAAAATCCGCAATATCAATTATAATACACATTTATAAAATACAGCGTAAATAAAATACAACTAGGTACACAAAATTCTCATATTTTTTTTACTTTACGAATTAACATTTTTAAATTTTCGAAGATATAAATAGACTAGCCGCCCGCCCCGCTTTGCACGGGTGTAAGCTCGGCCTTCGGCCTCGCTACAAAATATAATATAGCCTATGTCACCCAGGGATAGTGTAGCATCCCAACAGTGAAAGTATTTTTTAAATTGGTTCAGTCGTTTTTGAGTTATTTCGTTACAAACCACTAAAGAATACAAATCTTTCCTCTTTATAATATTAGTAAGTATAGATATCACAAATGAGTAGGATGTTAATAAATAGAAGTCAGTACATGCGTGACATTAAGCTTAGTTAAGTGGTTCTGTTATTGACCGCGGCCAAGGTGAGAAATGTGTTCATCGACGAGATTGCGTCCGCAATAATTAGCACTTTAATGCATCTTACGCCGGCGCACGCGTTTAATAGGTGGTAATAAGCAAGTGTTGCCAGTCCTATAATCAAAGTAGCTTAAAAAAGTACATAGTTATCCGAATATGGAACAGCAACTATAATGATTTCTAGATTTACATCCATATTAATTACTTAACTGAAAACTAAACGACAAATAAAAAAATATATGTTTTTTCAAATCAAGTTCCACCATCGTCAAGCCAAACATTAGTATTGAATTAATGAAATTTCGAATAAAAAAATTATCGATTCAGCGAATATAGATTTTATGACTATCAATATCGAAGGTAGGTACATTACATAGATCCCAGTACAAAGGAAGATATTACGGTTAAAAGTACAGTATTAAATAACACATGTCAAAATACGCCCCTCACTGTAATGCTGGCAGCATTACCAATGGCAATTCTTTGCACCAGGAATGAGCTGGAAGCGAGAGTCACCGCCTTTGCATAAGTAGAGCAATAATATATTAATCACTTGGTTTTACCAGAAGTTAGGGTAATTCTGTCTTATCAGTAACTGTGTAAAAACACAATTAATATTGATACGGCGCCAGTCTACTCGATCTCAGGAATTTTTATGGTTGTTGTTTTTAATCCGGGATCTGAGCTCATCCACTTAGATGAAAGAATCGCAGCATTCATGCAAAGCAAATCACTTCTTTGCTTCGATACTAGTAAGTACTGTGATAATAAACGTAAGTAACTCATGTTACATTCTAAGTTTTATTACTTCATGTTCCATGTTCCATGGCAAGTTCCATCTTACATCTAATAGCCGGTAAATAGATAATTATGATTTAAAAAATCTGCAGATATTTTATGTATTGAAATAAAGATAATACATATGCAAGAAACTAGGAAATCAAGTTTATGTAAAGATTCGTACCCAGTACCTACACCTAGGTACTTATGACGGATTTATGGGCATGGCCTTGGCTTGGCATCATTACTTATCCAAGCCTACTAATAAATTGTCCATACTTTCTGAGGATGCGTGATTAGATGTTAGGGATTCCCCTGCTGCGAAAATATGTTTTGTATTTTTGTAAAAGCCCTAACAGACGTGTCAACTTGGCTGACAAACCGCCGTATGACCAACGGGTGAGAAAGAGGATTTTATTATTTCTGTTAGCTACTTAAAGTCGTATATTGAGTATAAAGCTACATACCTACCTACGAGTAGAATACCAACCTACTTTGAATGGTATTTCTGTATTTATTTGCTCTTTTTCCGACTTCAAAAAAGGAGGGGTTCTCAATTTATATTTGTTACCTCAGAACTCAGCCATTTATTAACCGATTTGAAAAATATATAATTTTTCTTTTAAATTAGTGTTTTTTTAATTAGTATTTTAAATTAGTTACCACACCAAAATCAGTTTGGTAGTTTGGTTTTTTAATCAAAATAACTAGAAAAAAATATGTCAACCAAATAAACGAAATTACGTAGGTACCTACCTATTTACAAATTTTGAAGTCGGCTTTCAAATTAATAATTACTAGCCGTCCGCCCCGGCTTCCCACGAGTGTAAGCTCGGCCTTCGGCCTCGCTACAAAATATAATATAACCTATGTCACCCGGGGATAGTGTAGCTTCCCAACAGTGAAAGAATTTTTCAAATCGGTTCAGTAGTTTCGGAGCCTATTCATTACAAACATACAAACAATACAAATACAAAAATAGGTACAAATCTTTCCTCTTTATAATATTAGTGTAGATTAACCAAGTAATCTTGTCTAAAACGATAGTATAGTCACATTTAAACAGTAGGTACAAGATAATGAGTAACATCATTATGTGGAAATTATATTCAAAGGTACACAGCAAGAAGGAAACATTGCTTCAACGCATCTCGACCCACTTTGATAAGGGCTTCAAGAATATTAACCTACGTATAAGTAAAACTAGTTTCTGCAAACAGCCGTATAGTAAACACAATCGAAATCTTAGATTAATTGCAGCCGAGAACTAGAAACAAATTGCTTCAGCCCGTTGTAATTTTAACTTGGAATAAATAAATAGTACCACAAGAATCGTGAGATACTTATCTAACCGGGATTTTTATACAATGATAGTGTACAATTGTGATGCTATGTTATGTGTGATGCTGTGACATCAATCGCGTCAATAGGCATTTACTTTTTTGACAATTGTAACCATTGTGAATGTGAAATGTAATTGGATTTTACTTCATTATAATGACGCCGTAATATGATATCAGTGTTGTGTACGTGTGTAGTAAAACGATGTTTAGGAATGGGAATTTTTAAGCTTGTGATACGCTACGCCCTGCGGTTTCGCACGCGTTATACCTCCTTAAAGCAACCTCCTTGAAGTGACAGCCCTCCTTTGACTAAGATTTTAAAAAAACAATGATGTAATGTTAGGTATGTCAATGTATGCTTTTCGACCGAGCGAAGAGAGGTCTCTAATTCTAATGGGACATGTTTTTTTAAGTATTTTTGTACGATTTTTTTGTGAGCCCAATCTGACTGCACCCGGTTGGATCCTCGGCCCTGCACCAACGAATTATTTAGTACTTAAATAAATGATGTGCAGTTTCGATGCCGTCGCTCAACAACGGTGAAGAAAAAGAATGTGAGGAAACTGATTTGTCCAAGAATCTCAAAACTTCAAAGACATGATATGCAGTGGGCCATTATGGTGGATTCTAATCCATGATGGGCTACAGCCCATCCGCTCTCTCTCTCTCTCTTTCTCTGAGAGAAGGCCTGTGCTCCAGCAGTGGGAACATGATAGGATGATAATGTTTTTTTCAAGCAATTTTTGTTCGAATATGAGCTTAATACAAAACAAATACCAAATACAAAATATTTGTTCGTAATAATGGTTACACAAGTTTAGTGAATCTCTGACTCCTATGCTAGGTATTATAGAAGTCAGTTCCTTCCCAGTTATAGTGACTATTGACAAAACGAATAATTAAATAAATCTAGTATTAATATTCATGCAGTAAGTATGCGTGTGTGTGTGTGTGCGTGTATGTGTGGAGGGTGTAGGTGTTTCTGAATGTGTGGGGGGTAGTTTATGTGTGGGTGTGTTGATGAATGAAATGTGAGACTGAGTATAAGTGATTTGTAAGTATGTGTGGCATCGCAACGCTATATATGTATATATATAATCAGTCGAAAGGTTGCAGTGATTTTTTACGGTAACAAATTAACGTTGTATGTATGATGATTTTTCGATGATTACTTGAGTACCTACTGTTGATCAGATCTTCATGAAATTTTGGCGTAAAAAATAAACTTGCCTACTTTATTTAATGAAGATCTGTTCGACAGTACTCAAGTTGATCAGAGTACTGATGATTGTTAATTTAAAAAAAAAAATATGTAAATAAGTTCGAAATTAGGTTAAGGGTAAAAATATAGAGAAATATAGGTAAAAATTTGACATTACATTTTTATAGTATTATTAAAATGTGGTGTATCTGCACCTCACTATTCATGACGCCAGTGATTGGTAAAGATGACAAATTGGCGATAGATTTATCAAAAAGTAACCATTCGAATCATCACGCGTGACGCTCTTAGCAACGTACCAGTGACAGAAGAAGAACCTTCTGTTTAACCTTTGAGAATTATCCTTTACTTTAACGTCATTCGTCTGGATTCTTGCGGTGAAATCCGAGTGAAACTTACGTAATTATTTCCTCGGTGGCATTCGACACCACTAACGCGAACCGCAGCATTAACTCCGCAGTATCTTTGGAATTCGCGTTTCCACGTAATCTTTCTCACACATTGCCTTGTGAAGGTAAATATTTAGAATGATCAGTATACAGGTAGACGTCACGTCCTGCAGGTACACAAGTATGTACTTCGTTAGTCTGTGTTTAAAATCGCTGAATCCGAGGCTTTCGACAGGCTGTTTACATTAGCATAGCTCGGTGATGTCACGCGCGAAACCTAATTCTGGTGAATCATGAGCTTTTACCGGCGATGCACCGGTAAGCACGCGGCGGCGATGCGGCACCCTGCATGTGTGATATGAGCATACACAGACCCACGTGTTGGTGGAGTTATTGATGGCTTCGGTGGGCGCATAATAACTGGTCCGGCGCGAGCGCACGTTCAGTTACTGATAGTCCGCCACGGGGAGCGAGTGTCGCACGAATCACGGTCTACAGTTGCGCGAGAGCACACACGATACTCCGACAATATTGACATTACACCAATTCGCTTTGAACATCATTTGAACAGGCAGTAGTGAGTGCATCGATAGCAGTGCATGTGCTCTACCTTGGATTCGTGTCCCTGAAACGCTGTAATCTACGAGAGCAGGTGCAACTTGTTTGTATATTTATTTACATGTTGTAATGTCACTAATACACTTACATAATGGGTTTAAGAATATCCTACCTAACTATTAGGTATAATAAAACTGTAGAATAGTGTAGAATTAATTCAGAACTAAGATAAAGTAATTTCCTGTTTTTATTTTGAATATTTAGATAAGTATACCAAACCTTGAAGCGGTTTAAAATTAAAATCAAACTCGCTCAATATTTAACTCGTACTACAATTAGGTACCTACCTACTCTACCTAGAGAAAACCTATAATTATTACTGTAAACGTAAGTATATAAGTACTGTTGGAAGTAAACTTGATCATTGCCCTCTTTTAGAATTTGATCTACTAATCAAAATTCCAACACACTCGATCATAACACGCCTTTTCACTAATTACCTATACTCAGGTATACGCGTACATTACGAATTGCCAAGTAATGCATAACAATCAACATGACGTCAGTTAGAACAATTGCCGTAATTTCTCGTTGAAGCGTTATTGAATTAGACTCACGTCTAATATAGGTCACGTGCACCTTTCAGTTTCTTGCACAATTGAGAGTAATGTTTACTTTTGGAAACAGTGCACCCCACACAGTGCAATGAGCAATCAAAGAGTTGGCACAGAGTCGCGGCTACCGAACTGCAAGATGCAATGACGGAAAATATTTTTTGAAACAAGTACAAATACGAATAGTTTTTCAGCTGAAACAACTACCAACTACAGTTTTAAATTTGCAAGTTAAATATGACATATCCTGAATTTCAAGTATTTTTAATCTATTTCTGGTTAAACTATTTGTATACTAAGTTAAATTACAAACTGTTTTTGCTTATTTTGTCACTTCTTCTAATGCGTGTTTAGATTCAAGGTATGATACGAGTTTTGCTTACATTAGGTATGTCAAACTAATTTGATTAATTTATGAATATTAAAAGAATTGGTAGGAACTCTCATCAATTCATTGTTTTACTATCAAACTGTATTTTTGCATTATCAAAGTCAAATCTTTTTTTTTTAGTTACCTATCAACTTAGCACTAATTCTGAAAATGCATTAAATTACAGAACTAGATGCGTGAAACAAATAATTTACTGTCGTTTACAGTGCTGATATCGCTTTTGTGATTGAATCCTATTTCTAGAATAGATTCTTAATAATCGTGAGAAATGGTTGGCATCCTATTTAGGTGCAGTAGTTACTCCATTCAATGGTAACAATGGCCGCGAGTGGACTACAGCCCCTAAATGGTATTCATGTGTGAAGCTTCTTTCAACTCTGACATCACACTTCAAAACTATTTCTCAATACTTCATGGTATCAAAACTATACTTGATCGATTTTAGAAATTCATTACAAAAATGAAAAAGAAAATACGTGAAATTACACAAAGTAATTGCTAAGTTTAGTACTGTAGTAGAAAGTATGCAGCTATCCTATTAAGCTAAAACACTTGAAGAATAAAAGTCATACTTTTTGCGCTGTTGTCTTAAATAAACAAAAAACATCTCGTCTCGTCTGGGTCCTAAATTCAGGACGCATAATACATCAAATATACGGAGCAAGGAAGTGCGTCGTTACGAGCCTGGTGGCAGGACCCACTTTGCTCTATTGATTAATTCAACTGATTTTATTGCATAATGGCCAGCCACTGAATTGCTCGACTAGCTTGCGTAGATCGTCGATCTCTGTTGTTTTCTTTCAGGAAGTTTTCTACAAGTATGTATGGTCTTCGTCCTCAAAATGCTTCTCTCATTTGTTATTAATAGCCTGCCATCAGCATCCTGACGCCGTTATCTATGCATCTGTACTCGCAATGAGTCAGTTGAAAGGTATTTTAAAATGAAACATGCAGTGTTATGACCCAGATTTCTTGAAAAGATTTTTATATTGAAACATAACATGAGTATCGCGTTGTTTTTAAAATGAAGTAAAAGTAGATACTATATATTTCTGGATAGCGATAATTTCACAAACTAGAAAGGGCTAGTCAAACCCTTCACCCCTGTATGTTGACCCTGACGCGGAAGAAATTAATCTCACGCCAAGCCAAAGGTGAAATTTATACTCTAACTAAGCCAACTTGAGTTATAGGGACACTTTAGTATTAGCAGTATCGTAATTGATAAGTACATAAAATTTTACTCAACATTTACCGTTATTGGGAAAAATGTCATGCAAAGCTCGAAAAAATTATTCAAAGAGTTTGCATTCCATAGCTTCATAATTTTACCTCTACTCCGTACGTTTTTTTCATTATGTTTTTACGTACGTATTTGCGCAGCTGTGTCCTACATAAATACTAATTTCCAAGAACATAAACAATCTCGACTAATCTAGAGAAATAGAGAAACGCACAAATAGATGCATGTCGTCTCGTCGCGCTCTATTGTTGCACTTTATTAATTGTGGGTGCAATTGTGTGCAGGAATGTCGCCGGCGGGTATCTCGGCTAGTTGACCCAATAGAATCGTGAGCTGCAGCTCACAGGCCAAGTTCAAGCTCAACTCGTGGTTGAAAACCGACCCACATCTTCACTATGCAATGTTGCAATGGGAAAGCACCGCTTGGAAAGCTTTAAGTGGAAAAGATAAGAAAAATTGTCTACAAATTGAGTTAGAGACCTATAAAACTGTTATCTTAATTTAAAACGCGAGCCGCCGCAGTTATCGATCGAGTTCACGACTATAAAGAAACGAAGAATGGAAATAAATGAAGGCGGCTACGATAGACGAATATTTGTGTAAACAGAAATATAAAATGCTTATAAGTCACTTTTGAAACGGCTGTAGTAATCATAACATAAAAGTAAGGCGGAATAGAGCGGACTTCGGTCACTTGCGTAGTTGCTGAAGCCGCAAGTACCACAAAGCTCAAGTTTCATGCTCATTGGAATGAAAACAATGATCCCGAACTATTGCAGGTGACAATAGATCTTATATTCAACGTACCTATATGAGTACAATAAAACGTGCTCCGTCAGTGAGATTGTGATCGCTTGTACTCCGATCTAGAGGCATGACATCAATGTACATCTGCCGACAAATACTATAGAAACGAAGATTAATTGTTTATTCGATAACAAATATGTAATTGAAATTTGAAAGTAATTACGTGACTAGATAAATTTCCGAGAAAGGTAAAATGATAATGATATCTACGATAGGCATAGTAGGTACTGACTGATGATAGTGATTTTGGTAAATGATATCTTCTATCACTGTGCGTGTGACTCGAAGAATTTTTTCTCTATCTTATAATGATAATACAGATAAAACTCTCAACAATTAAAATCCTATTCATATATATTTAAGAAGGTTTTAAAAGCAATTAAAACCTCTTTAAACCTACCTACCTTTATATTACCTATCTAAGTAGTAAGTATAATTTGATAGCTACATTTTGTTTCGAGTTCTTATTTATCTTAATAATATGATTTTAATGTTCTAAGATAATTATCACGTACTTACTGCTTAAGTAGCTAATAGTTATTGAAAATAATTTAATTGGTAGCCTTATCTCTAACCTCATCATAAAACTAAACAAAAAACCAAGTTGGTATGCAATTGCAAGAATATAGAAATGTCATTACAATACTTTGCTATTTAAATGTTATGGACTAGCTGTACCCGCAACTTCGTCCGCGATTTCTTCAGGAAAAAATAGCCCATGTCCGTGCTCATGCCACATACTATTATCTCGCAAAATTTTATCGAGATTGGTAAAGCTGTTTAGCCGTGATTATGTAGCAAACAGACAGAGTTACTTTCGCATTTATAATATTAATAAAGTGTGAAGTATGATTAGTGTGATTCAAAAATTTGACGTTTCCAAGTTCTAAGTTCACGCCCCGGTCGCTCTTTCCAATAAGCCACAGACGCTTAGATGTTTTACTTTTTATGCAACTCGTGACCAGAATGCCGACCTCTACTTTGCTCAAAGAGTGAGCAGTGCCTTACAACGTGGTAATGGCGCCAGCATTTTGGGAACAATTCCCACTGGTAGCGGTTTAATAGATTAGTTTTTTTTTTTTTATATATATTACGGAGATGGGATGTTACGTATGTAAGTTACTGAAATAATTTTAAAAAAGACAAATTAAAAAGATCTGTTGTAAACATAAATTGTTGTAATTTATAATGATAACATGCCAATATATTTTAAAATAATAAATGTATATAAAAAAACTTTTTTTTAAATATGCTTTTCGATTATTTTAGTATTCGTCTCAGCAAACCTTTTCATTTGATACCCATATCATGGAAGTACATAAAAAATAACTAGTCCGCCATCTTTGGGAGTTCGCCATATTAGATTTAGAATGACGTCATTTAGCTAACCATGTATTGTCATCTGAACTAAACGTGTACGTATGCAACATTTTAGCTCGATCGATTAGGGATATTTGTTTTAAAATTCAGTTGCGAGATTTGCAAGACAAACAAGTTAAATAAAAGCTTGTAAAATGAAGTGCATTACATTTCTGGTACTTTAAATTAACATCTTTTTCGTAAAATAATTTGTCTATAAGTCATCTTTTAGCCTGGTTTTAAATAAAACGATGGAAGCTGATTGACACTCATGCGCGGGCAACTGGTTAAATGTCGCAGATCCTGCGATCTTGAAAGATCTCCACGAATTTATGGAACGGTGTCACCAGCAGCACCAAAATTGTTATTGCCTTTTCAACACGAAAGTTAAATGTCCTGAAAGTCGAAACGAAATTGCCAAAGGCAGGGCTCAAGTCATGATCGCTAGTTTATGGCCCTTTCACGCCATATCGTCTCCCAAGGGTTCAGGTCATTCCCAGTTTATCGAAGATTGTGTCCGCCCACGGAAACCCAAGATTTAAATTTATATATGTATATATATATCTCTCTCCATTGAGAACGAAGCTAATTCACCAATTAAATAATTCTCGTATTTAGATAAACTAAAAAACACGCTTTAAAAAATCACTGATCCTGAATATCCTGGTAAGGATAATGGGACAAACTATTTAAATTATTGCATCGTCATCGGTCCTTGATAAGTGTGCAAAGTCTCAAATCAATCCAACGTTTTGAAAAGGGTGAAAATAACGTTCAAATATTCCGTTATACACATACATAATACATACATACTCGTACATACCACGCTAATAATCTTCTTCTGCCTAGCGTGTGTCCCGGCATGGGCCGGGGTCCGCTTTCTTACTATGGTTCTTCCACTTCGCACGGTCGTTAGCATCATCCTTGGTGACACCACGCTAATAATAGCGTGTTAAAAAAAATGCGCTTAGCTATTTTGATTTTCAGCTACTTCAAAACGTCAAATTAAATTGAAATTTTGAACACTTATCAAGGACCGATGGCAATGCAATAATTTAAATAGTTGGTCCCATTATCCTTACAAGGATCTTCAGTATTAGCGATTTTAAAGCATGTTTTATTAGTTTTTTTTTTAAATGCAAGAATTATTTACAATACCAATTTATTGATGTAGGTAGGTAGGTAGGTATATAAAACATATAACGTTGAGATGAGAGAGCGATTATTCAGATTTTCCTAAAAAAACATTACCATTAAGGATTATCTCTCATCGTGCATGAGATTAGATTAGATTAGTCTATCATATTTTTTTATTCCATAGCAATATACTTGTTTGGGTCTATGACCAGTGTGTGTTGCTAGTGATGACTTATGGTATTGAGACGTGGTCCTTAACAGTTGGCCTTTTGGAAAAACTCAGAGTCACACAACGGGCAATGGAGAGAGCTATGCTCGGAGTTTCTTTGCGCGATAAAATTCGGAACTATTCGTAACTATTCGTAGCTATTCGCCAAAGAACCAGAGTCACCGACATAGCTATTAAAATCTGCAAGTTGAAGTGGCAATGGGTAGGCCACATCGCTCGAAGAACTGATAACCGATGGGGAAGAAAGGTTCTTGAGTGGAGACCGCAAACCGGAAGACGCAGCGTAAGTAGGCCTCCCACTAGATGGACCGACGACATTGTGAAAGTCGCGGGCATCCAGTGGTTGCAGATGGCAGGATGTCGTTCAGTGTGGAGGTTAAAGGGGGAGGCCTATGTACAGCAGTGGACGTCTTCTGGATGATGATGATACTTGTTTAAATTATTAACGCTGCCTAGCTAAAAAAATTATGAAATATATATTTTTTGGGGCAAGTCTGTCTGTGTTAATTTTGCACTTTTTAACTAAATAAAATCTGACACTGATCAGAAAACTATGCAAAGCGGTTTAAAAGAGGATATGCTACCAACAAAGTATTTTTCTCAATAGAAGGTGAACCAAGCTTATCGCTTTTAGATATTCAGTATAAAGTGACAATCATAGAGAAGTTTAGTTCTGATGATTTATTTCGTAGGTCAATAAGGCATTTTTTAATAAAACTTTTGGGTATATACAATACCCAATTACATTATCACAATAATATAACCTGCTAATAGCGAAGGAAGCTTCTTCGTTTATATTGATTACCGGACATCAGTACAATATTTAACGTGAATTAGCTTAGCGTAACAAAATCATTGTTAATGTTTCATAGTGCCTTACGATCTAGAATAGTATAAAATTGAATATTTAATCATTTTCACGGTGCATACTGCATAGCGGTGGGTTGGCGCCTGGTCGCCCATAACGGTAATACGAGTTGCCTGGCTTATGTTCACTCCAGAACACCACTGATATCCACCAGGGATAAACTGACAGATAGTGTCACTATTTATACGTCCCAACAAAATAACAGGATGAGATAGTGTCACTATTTATACAGCTCAGCAAAATAACAGGATGTCGTAGCGCCCTTATTGGCAGTTTAAAAGGAATTCCTCCCATATTCACGTGATAATCACTGTGAGCGCTCGTCGTTCCAGGCCCTAGGAATGTCTTTGTAAACAATCGATCGACCCAGATATCAGTTTCGAGAGTTCAACATCGCAGAACTAAATATAAGAGCCACAAGTCACTGTGTGTATTAATTAGATTATTTTTATGAATTAGCAAAAAGTTTTGAAGGTGGTGCTCGCCGACCTACCACGCGCGATCTCAAGATACACGCACTTCATAAAGACATTCGTTTAAAATGATATAATGAACAGAACGATTAATTTTAAAGCATAAGCCATTTATCAACAAGCAATTAGTTTCCTTGTACAGTGTTATTGATAATTAGCTAACAACTTCCCGCAAGTAGCTTCCTTACAACATGCCTAATAAGTTTAAATCCATAGCTTTCAATATTCATCTTTTTTTTCATACATAAAACATAAATATTAAAATGAGAAGGAATGCAGGTCCAGGACGAAGCTTAGGAGCCAACTCTTGCATCTACAAAATAACGATATTTGTTTTCATACAAATTAAAATATTTGGTAAAGTTTTGTACAAAATATGGAATAAAAAATATTAAGTATGGCATTGAAAGTTGCTTGCTAGAAATTGTCAGTCATCAATAACCCTGTAAATTTTTACCAGCACAAAAATATTGGGGTGTGAGATAACTTCCGACAAAAATTAATTTCAAAAACTGCCAAAAGTTCCAAAAGAAGACTCAGCAATGGTTTAATAAAGCCGCCAATGGAATCAGAAGGTATAATAATAAACCGTCAGCCAAGCTTTGGATGTCGTAATCAAAATAAATTCAGGCCAATGAAATGTACGACTACCAAACAAAAGTCGTTATAATAACAAACGATACTGCGTCAGCGGTAATTACAATCAAAATTAATTAAACAGTGTGGTTTCAGTCCCTAGGCAAATCTACTTTCATGGCATGTACTTAGTTTTCGTTAGAATCAACATACTTGAAAGTAAGCTGCAATAAGGACAGTTTCATTAATACAGAATCCTGAATTACATATTTCAAACCTAAAGGTACGAATGATAAAATAATGATGACGTTATTAGATGAACTTTGGATTTAACAAATATTAACGACATTGCGAGTTAACTCTCTTCAATTAGTTATCAAATATAACCGGAATTGTGACATTATAGTCGCAAAAGCCATAAACACAAGAAGTGAAGTATAGATATATAACTGTCAATTTAATAAAAAAATCTATAAAAATTATCAACTACCCGCAGTTAAATAGAAACAAAAACATTAGACTTCATTAGAAGCTGTAAGCCTAACAGTTACTAGTATAGCCATAACATAATATCTCTACTTCGAGCATAGCTATTTGTTTGAGTTTACTAACTAGCTAACGATGTTTACTTCGATACAACTGTATATAGAGCTTTTATCGCCTTTAAGGCTCCATGACATTATTCCGTGACCTAGTTACAAGTAACCCTTATGTAAGGTGGCCGGTTCGTTGCACCAATTGTCGATCTTTTGCATGTACCGTCGCATCGTTGGGTCCGCTTTTATATAAGACATTTGAGTTTCCAAGTGTCCCATTTACCAGTTCCCCTTGCCACCGACTTTTTTAAATTTGATATAGTAATATTTTTCTTAAAAACACATTTTTTTGTTGAAAAATTTGTTGCAATTTTAGATTAACCAGTATTTATGTATACCAAATATTACCAAATATATATGTATGTATATCAGTCTCTAGCAGCCATATTACAAGCATTGCTTAATTTGGGGTCAGATGACCATGTGTGCAATAATGTCCCAGATATTTATTTATTATTTATTTGACAAAACTGTTTCATTCACGAATCTCTAGTGTATCACGCTTTTCCAATCACATTAAGTAAAATAAAGAATTAGAGTTCAATCATTCATGTTTCACTATACAGAAATATGTCAAAGATGCTAATTTCCCCTAACCAAAAACAAAAATTAATAATATTATCAAGATATTATGTATTCGTATTAATGGTTTTTGACAAAAACAAAACTGAGATAGAACTACGGCGCAACTCCGGCTGGCTGGCCGGGGAAAACTAAATTCTTTTCGGTTACGCTCCTTCAGAATTGTTACCTCATTTACTAGAGTAGATTCGCTACCAATACCTATTCTACAGTCACCGTTGGGCCTTAGAATGTATCAAACGACGTTATCGTGGCAACCCATGCAGTAGCGCGGAATTGAACTGTAAATGATCTAAAACGGAAACTTTTTGTGCAATTGTGACACTCAATTCACTTGCAATATAATTATGAGATAGACACTTTTAGTTGAATCTAAAGAGTCTATTTAAACAATTACTCATTTCAAAAGAACATTGCATCTACATTTGTGATCATGACTACAGTTATTCTATGAATAGAAATATATTATCTATAATATCATCTTGAGTCATTATCATTACTTTAATAAATTTTCCTCGATTAGGTACTTTAGAAATTATTAAATAATAAAATTCCTAAAGACTATTGTATGCCTATGTTAGTACTTACATAATAAAAACTACATAGTTCATACTTTGGTCATGTAGTCTTCGTGCATCGGTTAGTGCATATACTTTTACTGCGTTAAAGTTTTGTAGCTCTTAAAATAAACATGACCGATGACGATTTCGGGAAAGGCGTGATAATGTGAATGCACCCACATAAATAAACAGAAGATTAAACGCCTGACATTTTTCACATATGAACTCGATTACTACGGTTCATTAATGAACAGAAGTTTTGTGCCGCTGGAGCACGTAACTGAACGTGAGTCAGTCCAAAGACATGCGCCGCTACAGTCTGCTAAAGCCATAATGACTTCATTTGCAACTTTGAGGGAATTCGATATTCGAATGTTGCAGATGTTAGCGCCTCTTTTAAGCAACGTTATTGTAAGAATTAATGAGGCTATGTTTGTTTGTTACCGTTTGTTTACCAAGAACGAAGATACTTCTTTGGACTCCATAAGTACGTAAAAGGGCTTACAAATGAGTAATTTGAAGTAATGTGGCTTTCAGGCCTTTTATTTTCTCTTAAATACATTTAGAAATATTTCATGCAACCCACTCCATAAAATGAAGTCTAGACAACTTACAGACGGGAATGTCGATTGAGTTGAAGTGTATCCCTGCCATTGAACATGGCGTAATCGCTATACTCGTAAAGAGGACTCGTCAATACTAAGAAAATATACATAGAAATTATATATTTTCTTCAATGACGACTCGGTAGGATTTGACGTTGACAAGGTCAGCTGTTCGTTAACCATTATGTGTATTTACACTAATGCTAAACGGTGTTGTGCTAAACGCGTCGAGCTGTAGGTATTCATTGAATGAGGTCTTTTTTACGCGGTGATGTTATTCAAACGTAATGTTTAGATCATAAACGTCAGACCTATTACCTAGATTCTTATTTTCACCGAGTTTTCACATAAACATTTTGCTAATAAACGACTGTGGATAACATAATCCAGGTTTCCCACTCGGCCAAGGTTGAGAGCTGTAGTGGTCTAGGATGTTTACACCTACCCAGTTCATTTTCGACTGGTATCCACCTGAACTGAAACATTAATCAGATAAGTAGAGTAAACAGCCGGTGCTTGGTAAACTAAATTCTTTGTACATTCTTGAAAATATTTGTTCAATGTTGTGTAAAAACGCCATCGGCTGAACAAACCATAACAGGCTATGTTGTTAAGTTTTATTGATGCCGTCATCAAGAGTCGTTGCACTAAGTTACTAGCGGAATGAATCACAATTGGAGATATTCTCGTAGATTATTACGAAATTCATGCTCTGGGAACTTTTGGACGTGCGTTAGGAGATATGTTATCGATGATGAATTGAAAGCGCCGGTGAGTATTAATCATCCATTAATAATAAGTTTGGATAACAACCAGGCGCACCGCGTCGGGTTTACTATCCGATGCTGCAGGAAACGCGTGGAACTTCCCAATTCTATTCCGCTGTTTACGATGACATAAACAGGCAGTAATGAAATCTTTTTATATAGCTACTACAGTCTAGGAAGATACTACTGTATACGCTGTGACTATAATAGTGTCATGTTATTTTACCGTACCGAGCTCTAATGAAATTCTTCACACGTTCATTATTTTTAAGTGACTTCAGAAGGCACATTATAAATTCGGGTGTACATTTTTTTTTTTATATCTGGGCTAAGGGTGATCGAATGGGTGTTCAAACTATTTAAATACACACAATTTACGGTGTTTTCACAGCTGTACGTGATACCCGTACGGGTCTCACGTACTACGGGAGACGGGATCTACGCGGACGCAAGTCCCTAACGAAGCAATCTGCGTCGCTGAGAAACTATGTTCTAATAGCGCCTCACGTTATGTCTCCGCTCCGGGAGCCCGTACGGGTCTCCCGACAGCTGTGAAACCAGCATTAGTGTTTTTTATCGGACAGTAGGCTACGAGTATATCCCATGAGATGATGATACGACTTTTTCTTGACGATATTTTTGTCGCATACAATACGCTGAGATGATTGAAGTCAGCTGTATTATTGATACGTAAAATATAATTATAAATAGTATGAATTATTCCAAAACAGGGTCGTAAGTAGATATACTCGATCTTCATCATGAATTTGCCCGCATTCACAACCTATGACCTTCACCTCTTTTATGAACTGAAAATCCGGGTTCGATTGGTAAACCAGGTGTTGGCACCGAGCCAAACTTTTTAAAAACAAGTTGCAACGCCTTAATTAAGGATGATGCGACCAAGACTTGCAATAAACTGCTCGAAAACGCATAAAAACATCCAGACATCATTGTGTGCTTTTATGACTGACATTTTTGTTGGACATAATACTAAAGGATTGGCATCATTTTTATCGTTTTATTTTAATTTTGGATAATTATATTTTCATTGTTTTGATCTTTTGCACTTGTGTCATACATTTTAAACGTAATACAATCTTGTTTAAAAAAAACTATACAGGTGAAGTAGAAAGGCCGTATGGGGTCCACTATACATAGTTATACTCATCATTATGAACAACCTTTACAATGGGGATAGCCCTGAAATCATGAAAATTCTCAATGTCAAAATGTGGCTTATATAAAAGCTCCTATTAATATTTTCTGATAGATGCAATATTTTATATTATTTATGTATATTTCATGCTTGTATTTTGCGTCATAATTATCAGCGTATCATGTTCCCACTGCGGGGACATAGGCCTTCCCTCAGAGTGAGAGGATGGGCCCTAATGCATTATGCACCATGCATGTTGGTAAATATCATATGTCTTTGAACTTTTGAGGTTTTTGGACATACCGGTTTCCTCAGGATGTTTTCCTACGTTGTTGTTGAGTGATGGCATTGAACTGCACATAATTTATTTAATTTAAGGAATAAATAAGTCACTGGTGTAGGGAAAGGGTGCCACTAAGTGCTACCACCATCGCTCATTATTTTGCATAGCTCTTCCAATATGACCTGAACACAACAAGACGCCAAACACAATAAACATAGCATACTTATCTGGTAAATGTGGTGTCTGGAAGATTGATACCTCAGTAAGCATCAGGTATCGCGACATTCCCAGTGAGCTATAATTAGAATCGAGTCAGATTGCTTATGCGCATCTCAGATGCAGACTTGGCCCATTTATCCTGAGAAACACTCGTTTATTATGCCATGTATGTATGCAAACTGCTATAATTTTAAGGGCCATAAATTGTCGCAGCTGCGGAATGTTTTTTTCCTGAAGTAGCGGCTATTCTTGTCTCAGGAATCATAATGTGTTCTGTGGTAATTTTACTAAAAAGGATTAAGAAGGAGAATTTAATAATCTGCTTAAGATCTTACTCCATCTTAAAGATCGTGTGGGACAAAGATAGGTAATCGTAATCGCTCTACAGATTTGGCACCGTTGGAAGAGCATCCAGTCTCCTTGCCAAGAGTTTCGTTTCCGTGTTCAATTCCACGTTTTATTGTAGGTTAACAAGTATACATTTTAAAAAACCAGACATTATTTATACCATAAGTGGCAAACAAGCAGATGGACTGCCTGATTGTCCATCGGTGACGGTGACGGTGCAGTCACCGTCACCTGAAGTAAAATTTTATTCAAAATATTTATTTCTAGTCTAAAATATCAACTGCCCAGAGGCAATAGAAAATTTATGGCGTATTTTCAAACACCCACACGATTCTATTGCGGACTGATGTGAGAAAACATAAAAGCGTTACGTGTGATTTGATTTTGAGCAATGATTTATATTTTTGTGGCAGCAAATAAAGACTAGGCATTTGTCAATAAGCATTTTAATGGGCCAATTTGAATATAATCATCTTTTATACTGCATTTTTCTTTCTTAAATGTTACATAAGATGATGTATCATATTGTAGTGTATCAATAAACTTAGTATCTTATTTGACAATCTTACACTGACAGGTTACCTATCAACAATGGATGGTAGTTTTCTCCACAGAAAAGAGAAACGAAAAAATTCTCACTTGTGTGGTTTTCTCTGACACGCAGCATAGTCGGTATAAAACAGTTTAGTTGCCGAGTTTAAACACAAACATTCCATAGAAAAAAAATAGTACCCTATTTTCTTATACATGTGGCAGGTCAATTTGAATCAATAACGTATGTCCAGAAACTTTGAGATTTGAAATGCTATATGCTGGATGTTCTTTTAGACGACGGACATAATATTTAAGGATATCATTGTACTCATGATTAAAAACAACTTTTACTATGGGACCAACCCTGAAATCAACATTGAATGAGTAGAATGATATCTTCGAATAGTTCCGTCGTCATTTAAGGGCTATACAGGTTGCAGCAATCATCTCGAAGTTAATATTTAAAAATATTTAGAACAAGTTTTTGTTTTAATATTTTTTAAAGACCAGAATGAATGGTAAAAACTGTTTATCTCATTTTGTGGTCATAATAAAAAATATTAAAACAAAAAAAAAAAATTGAAATATTAATTTATTAAAATGCCCAAAACACAATTTTAAAAGTAGACAAATTTTGAGAACCTATTAAAAAATGCATCAGTAGAATAGCGACATGCCAGCGTAGAGAGTACGCTGTTCCAAAGTGTAGCCATGTATAGCGTGGATAATTGCTAGATGTAAACTTTTTTTTACGTGAAATATCTTGGAGAATGGACAGACAGACTGGACCATGACTGGGCAGTCGACGAAGGGCGAAACTAATTGAGCATTTTGCCCTTCAACTGGAAAATAGAGCGTAATAAAATTATAAAAATAATATTACATGTTTAATGAATACGTGATACAAATAAGTAGTACTAATAATTAATTAAGGGAAAGACGATGAGGAATGAAAAAGTTAGGCATAAAACATAAACATAAAATAATGTTTATATAAATATGGACACATATTTAAATGTCTATCTCTACTTATATTTAGTATAAAAAAGTCGCTTTCCGCGTCTGTCTGTCAGTATATCCGCTAACTCCTCTTAAACCACGCAACGGATTTTGCCGTAGAGTTAGCCGTAGTCCCCTGGAGACCAGAAAGAACTGTGACCAGCAACTCTCTCGCTCTGACGAGACCTAGTCACGAGGGAATAGTGATCCTAAAGGTACCCACTTTTCACCTACGCAAATACTTGTATTGCAAATAACTTTACTAACATCAGTGTAACAAAACAAAACTTACTTTAAAAAAACTAAAATTAACTGTCAAATTTAAACACGGGACTACGTGCAAAAATTGATCTTTCGTTCTTTTAAAAATGAAAACTCCGATATATTTGTCCCAGCATGACCTTGGTATGACTTGGAAAGATAAGATAAGAAGGGAATGCATTATTAGGTATGAGTACAGTATATGTATACAGAGTACAGACACATATAGACGTATAGATAATCCAGTGTATTAAAATCAAAAGGTATTAACCAATATATTTTTTACTAGCCGTCCGCCCCGGCTTCGCACGAGTGTAAGCTCGGCCTTCGGCCTCGCTACAAAATATAATATAGCCTGTGTCACCCGGGGATAGTGTAGCTTCCCAACAGTGAAAGAATTTTTCAAATCGGTTCAGTAGTTTCGGAGCCTATTCATTACAAACATACAAACATACAAAAATAGGTACAAATCTTTCCTCTTTATAATATTAGTGTAGATGATAGGCTAAGTTGTTTTCGTATTTAGTGTTGGTTAGTTTGTATTTTATTTAGTTGGTAACATTATAAATGATAATTCTCTAATATAAATAACACGTTAAAAATATCATTCGATGTCATATTTTAAGGAATGCAAACTACTAGGAAGTATTTTGTAGAACACCGGAAACTTGAATATTCATCGAGGTAACGTCTGCTTTAAAGATTGTTTATGTTTAAAAAAATGTCACACAAATTTTTGATTAGCGTTTCATCATCATCATTTCAGCCATAGGACCTCCACTGCTGGACATAGGCCTCCTCCATCGATTTCCAAAAGGGCCGGTTGGAAGCGGCCTGCATTCAGCGTTTGTCCTGCAGTCTCTTTTAGGTCGTCGATTAGCGTTTATTTTAACAAATTTGATAAATTAACACACACCTGCAGTGTTAAAGTCAAAGGTTAAAGGACATGATCTAGGTTAATAGTTGAGCTACACAGTTCGAGGACGTGACCAACGAAGCCGTAAATTGAAATGCATTATCAAATGGCTAATCGCAAAATAACAAACGCCTGTATTGAGCACTGCAATCATGCGCCGAACTGTGCCTCTGTGATCTATGACTCGTGCACATCAAGAGTCATTACTTTTCGGCTAGGTATTTATAATTGAGCAATTTAGTCTACCAAAAGATTGTTCAATAGTAATATATGATGTGTGATAAAGAACTCAAAGAACATGTTTTCATAATGCAAGATTAAAATTATTATTTTTAGATGCATTGGCACAGATTTCTAGCTGACAGCGTATGCGATATGATACGTCTAGACATTAGTCAGTCACAATTATGTTCGCGTATCTCCTTTCTCTAGATGACGTTAATAATTAACAAGTTAATTTTATGAGAAAAACATAGCGATGTCCTTGAAACAACTTTTAAAAACAACACCAAGCATTCATCCAATTATGAGATGATGAAAAAGTGGATCAACTCTATGAAGTTGACGGCAAATAAAATCCACTTTTATACTCGTATTCATAAAAGAAGAAGTTCATTTGTCAGTCAGTGGGTAATGAATGGCTCCAATGTTATTTGTGAGGGAAAAAATCCATTTCAATATTATAATTATGAATACGACCTTGCGTCCTGGTAAGATCTGCTAGTTGACTAGCTTTAATCTTCGTTAATTTTATATAGATTTTTGCCTAGACACAGTTAAAATTTTAAAGTGTTCAAATAGTTTAGACAATACTTCATAGCTTTATAAATAAGCATAATGATTATTTAGTGTAATATATGCTTTTATTATCCTTGCCAACAAAAATTTAACTAATAACCAAACTGTTAAACGAATCTGTGATTCACGGAGTACCTACATGCAATACGCCGTAGGCTTGTTCTAGGAATTACAGAGTATCACAGTGAAACGTGAGACGCTGATTACTTTTTGGAATTTGCTAACCGTAAAATCGTGTCGTTTGGTATGATTAACATCTACGACTATAATGAATACTAACATGCTTAGATCATCCTTACGAATCATAAAAATAACGCCTATAATCTAAAGCCAGAAGAGCCATACTCAAAAATTCCTGAAAAATTTCAGCGCAATCAATTTACTATTGTTGATCATACTTCCAGTCGCAATTGGCATTCAAATAATCATAGGTAGGTATGGGTAATTGAATTAGGTGTTGTCTCTGAAATAGGTTGAGGTTAGGTCTATTTTCTGAACTGAGCCAACCGCACCGCGATGAGAATATTCAGACATGCTTATTTGGTCTAACCACATTTTCATTATTAGCTGTTTTTCAAAGCCTTTCAACAGAAATTATTGAGTATGTAGGTACCATAAAACAATTTGTCATATATAAAAATTATATTTACAGTAAAATATTCAAGAATGACTCAAAAATTTTGCGAATGACCAACGATTTCTCCCAGCATTTGATATTCAAAGGCTGCAAACTTTGAATATTGAGGTAAATGCGGCGTGCCCTTCGCGGTTGGAGGCTCAAAACGCATAGGCGTCAGCGATGATTTCACTTCTCATTTATTACGGCTGGCTCACGGTTGATATCCTGTTTTGCAAGAGAGAAAGTTAGGAACCGATAGCAACAAAAGTTCAATGTGCACCTAGACTTCCCTGACTCATTGTTTACATTGCACAATCCTTGTTTATGGCGCCCGGAAAATACAATCAAATTTCTAGTAATAAATGTGTCATACGCTTATTCTTAAATGTTGTTTGTGAACTCCGGAATAGCAATCAGATTGCTTAATGGAAGCTGAAATATTTACAAACCATCCCAAGACCAATTTACAAATTCTCCTGCGTCATAACGTTTCTAAAACGTCGATATGCTGCATTCCACAGAACGTGTAATGGCGGTGCAACGGTCGTGAATTGAAGTTATTTTCACTTCTGTGAAAACAATGCAAGTCAACAAAGTGGTGAGTTCTTCAGCAAAGAATGCAGTGGAAATCTTGGGAAGTGTGTTGTTCGTTGACGCGACACAGCGGGTCGCGCGACATCTCCATACGAAGGCCCGCTAACTGCACCCGTGTCGAAAGCAGCACTCGTTTGTTTAGCACGCAACTAAGCAGCCACGTGTTGCAACACTGTGTACCTAAACCGTCGCGAATTGGTGAAACTATGCTAATGATACAACTATCAGGAACAAATGGTAACTGCCTTGTAGAAACAAATGTCTAAACAACACACCATGTCATGGTTCAAAGTTTTTCTTTACGTTATTTCGAAAATCTAACATTTAAACCAAACAAAATAAAAATAAACCCATGAACATTGGACACCAAAGTATAATATATACGCATTGAGTTTAAGTTGCCATAAAAGCCTATGTGCGGCTCGCAGGCAGGTCCGGGGAACAAAGGGTAATATACATCTTCGAATTGGCTTTTTTAGAACAGGTGAGGCTGTGTCAATCCTATACAAAACGCATTCAATTTTTTCAACAACAGCCCAGAGAATAAAACATGAATAACGAAGGCCGAATACTGTTTTTATTTTCGAGACCACCTGGTTTTTGCCCACGTATTTCAGATTGTTTTGAGCATTCTTTCATAACTAAAACTCGGTTTTAGAGACGCGGATGGCCGTAAATCTGTTTATGTTTGCACATTCGAAAACTATTTGGTTTTTAATTTAGAAATTATGCAATGTAAATTTTTAAATTCCATAATTATTAATATTTTTACAAATGATTTCTTTCTATTGATGACGATATAATAATTACACTTCTGAGTATTTTCTCAAACATGGTATTTATGTGGGAAGTTGGCGTCGAATTTTGCTAGCACGTGCGTAGAATATTTCAATTTGCGAAGAGGTTTGATTACGTTTTTCTACTAAAAAGAGGCAGAATGCAGAGTTTATGTCATAATTTCCAGAACCAGATGGCTATCAATAGCTGGGTGTCCTGTTATTGGCTCATAGTACAAATCATAGCCATCTGGTTTATTTTTTTCGAAGTTTGATTGCTAGGCAACTTTTTAATAGAATGTTATAACATCCCCAAAATAATTACGTGACAAGTGTCTGAGAAAATTACTATACCAATCTTGCAAGTCACGAATGCTTGCTCGGCTATGACTCAACTCACATTTTCACGTTCGTTCATAAATGCTTCAGTTGCCTGCCGCTTATGTATCTATTATAAACAAATTATAACAAATTATAAACAAACAAATAAATAATATCTATTATAAAATTCACGTAGCACAAAAATATTTTAGGTCCCTTAAAAAAAAACATAATTATCATTTTTTTAAACCGACTTCACATAATTTCTATAAAATGGCCAAATTCGGCTACTTGGATGATCACACTGTCATCCAGGTATCAAAATTCTCCAGTTATCTATCTTCTATATATATAAAAATGAACCCCTATTTCTCCTGGTCACGCTTTTAACTTGAGAACGGCTTTACCGATTTCATTCATATTTTTTTAAATGTTTTCCAATACTTTGTAGAAGGTTCTTACATTAAAAAACGGCTGGTCCGATTTGGATGAAATTTTCCTGGAGCGGGTCATAGTAGCGAGGCCGAAGGGTGAGCTTACACCCGTGCGAAGCCGGGCAGGTCGCTAGTTTTCATATAAAAGTCAAATTATTGAACCAATTTTGATAATATTTCTATGGGACCAATCTGAAAGTAAGTATATCCTTTCTATAACTTTTTTCCAAATCGGTTCATAAATGACGGATTTCTCAGGTCCCACCTTTTCTGAAGTTGGTTAAAAATAAATACGCATCAGCAAATCCGATTGAAAGGGTGAGAAATGGCAACTTGTCATTGACGTTCTCTGCAAAAAAAGTACAAAGCCCCACAAAAGAGCTGACGTTAATGAGGGTCCTAAATGTCACGCGTGTCAATTAGCGGTCATGCTCATATTCTGTCATCACCAACGCACACAATGAAGACCCTGTTTAAAACAGGTATTTAAACTGCGGAATGGATTGGTTGAGCATCGATATAAAGTCAAAAAAAGTAATACGCTCAACTATTCATGCGAATTAGCGTAATACAACGCGATATACAACTATAGCAATATCAAGTTAATCTATTCAAATGAACTTCATACGAAAACAAACAACTCAATTATACAATTTATAACTAAGGTAATAATCGTTCGTTAATCGTTAATTGTCTCTTCTGTTTATTATATTCACACTTTTAGCTTTTGTTGATATTCGATTATAAGTAGGTTTTGATTTACATATAAATATACTAAATAATCTTTTTTATAAAGCTTTTATTACCTTCCCTAAAATTTGAAAAGAGATTTTCATTAAATATTTCTACGGTCTAAAAGGAAACAAAATTACGGTAAATCTCATCGGAGCTTTAAAGAATTGCGTAAAATCACGGAAATCAATTTCCATTTCACCGCTTAGAGTTCGATTTATTTTTGTGTTGGACGATAATTTGTCTTTCAGGCTTCAATTCGACGCCATTCTTGGTGACTGAAGACATTACGTTGAATCTTTTGTAACATCCTCATCAATCAGTGTACACATCTTCTTTCAATGTCAGAGACTTTCTTGCGATGTACCATACAGTATTGAATTAGTCGATCTTTTCTTTCACATCGTTGACCCACATAGCTTTCACACTTAGTTTATTTCCTCACTAACATGATAAACTCTAGCTTACGGAAATTGGCACGCTCGAAAACCAAATTTTATTAAGCACACGCTCTCGACGACTTTTATAAGTAAGGCCGAAGATATTTTGCAATCAATGTTTAGATTGGACCATGGGCTCAACACATGTTTTATTTGCCTGCCTATGGAAACTTTTAAGCTCACCATTACGTAGTAGCTATGGCTATATTGGGAGCAGTGCATGCACATTCGAACTAACCCAGTTTCTTGCTAACGACAGGGCGACGATAATATGAGGCAGTTGGCCACCGACCACATCCTAAAATGGTTTATTGGCTCGACAGCTCTGTTCGTTAAATGTTTGATTTACGATGCAGACGAAACGACTCCAAGCTTGGTTGTTTACAAGCTAAAAAACAATATCATGGTAAAAGGACTAGACACTAGCATGCCCTTTCTATTACGTAATTACATTCTAAACAGTCTTTTCAGGATTTTGACAAGTAGGACATTGATAACTGTGTATGAAAGTATAGAAACTAGATTCTAATTAAGTTAATTAAAAATAAAAGGCCAGTACTAGATGCACCACTAATAGATCTACCTATCATCTACTTCGATGTAAATTTCATTAAAAACTGACGTTCATCGTGCAAATAATAAGTTAATATATCTACAAGAAAAAAGTATTATGTATAAAGATATTTAAAACCTAAATCTGCTTGAATTATACTATATAAACTTAAAAAATAAATATTCAACTAATATATTTGCAAACGTTTCCAAAGTAACAAATAAATGTCATAAAAGGGTATCAAGAACTCCTGTCACTTTATCGTTATCTCTAAGATAAAACTGGTAAACAATGAGTGAATTAGCAGTAAATACTTATAAGACTGATGTGATATGATTATTATTAACTCTTTCTGGGATAAATACTAATTTATACTATTAGAGACATTTCATGTACACCGATATGATCACGCAGTTTCCTGAACAACGTTTAATGAATGCTATTCAGAATCACAGCCTATTGTGTAAATGAAGGAGAATTCACTAGTGTTTATATCGTATACAAAACTTTCACAACGATTTTCTCACACGCTTAGAATCGTGGAAGAACTAGAGTAAATATTCGCAGAAGAAAACTTTTTAGACCCCTTAATTATTATTAATAAGATGTTTCTCAGTATAGTGTTATACGAATCTACTTTTACTAATAGTGAATTGTGTATTATTCAAATCAACATAAAATTGTATTCATTACCTTGCTTTGTTAAGTGAAATTGAAATGCAGCGTAATTGGGAAGGAAGCTTCGATAATATTTATGAGGATAAACAAAAACTATTAACAGGAAAATATATAAAGAAAGCAAGTATTCATGACTAATGAAAGATTAGATACGAATACATAAGGATACTGATTAGTATCTTGTTACATAGTATGTATAATATGAATGTTAATGTTACACGTAGAGTAAGAACATTCCCTCAGACACATCGATCACCATCGAAGTGTGTCCGATAAATCAGCATCATTCAGGTGACCGAGTGGACAGCCTCGATTATTCCACGGCGGCGGTGATTCAGACCCTACATTAATGCCATCCGCCTAAAGGCATTACGCATAAATTTCATAATTGCAGATGCGTAGACAATACAGGAACAAGTGAGGCAAGGACCTCGTGAATAATGCATGAAGGTATCGATAAAAAGAGAACGATACCTACAGCAGATAGGAGGCGCTCAGACACAATAGGCCACGGGATATTTTTATTTAATCGTAACCTTTCAGCCCCATCCACCGTTTTAGGACGATAAGATACAAAAAATAAATATTTGCATTGTTCGAGCCACCTTGTCATGGTAATGTTATCTATTTAAATTCTCTGAATTGAAAAAGCAAACTCAGAAAGAAATTTTATCAGTATCTTGCTCAATGAACTTAAGAAAATAATGAAGTATCTGAGTAATGTTACTAAATCTGTGCAATAAATAATATAAGTTTAATTACAAAACTGTCAACATGATTCATTTGACACATCAATTAATTAAAAACACACATCCATGGGCGTCTGATTTATCGTGTTTCGTAGTAAAGTTGTTAAAATACTATGCTAAATATATTTTTGCGTGAATCATGGTTCATTCAGTAGCTCTGCGAGATGACGCAGCTTCATAGCTCTTATCGTTGCGATAAAAGACATTATGCGAAAATTATTATTTGTGCTATGTGAGTCAAGGTCATTAAATGCTGTAATATTATTACTTAGATTATGTGCGTATATTTTGCTACTAATTAAAAACAGTTTTCGAGGAAATTTGAATTGTCTTACAATATGAACTTCTTGATATTTACCGTGCCATCTTCATTTTGAAGTTTGGAGGCCAGTAGGTAAAACTTTTTGTGATCCCATAATGTCTTCTTCATATGCTGCCGGTCTATTTTGCAAGCTAAGTGAACGCGCAAGTGAGGTGATAAGCTAAGTGAACGTGTATTTTTCTTATCGATTACTATAGAGAAATGTCAAAATGTCCAATCATCACCCTTGACTGTAGTTCCTAACCCTTATAATTCGATTTTTTTGACATTCATCTACAGAAATAGGCAAGAAAAAATCACATTCACTTAGCTTATCACTTCACCTGAGAGTTCACTTAGCTTGCAGAATAGACCAGCTGTTAAGCTGTTTTTTTTTTCTTTATAAATGTTGAAAATGTGCGAAAGATATAGCTCTGATAATGAAAAAAGATATAGATCCAGTGACCGTGTCTTTAATATCGTGACACATCAGCAGAATTTCCAGTCCATCCATCTCGGAGTGTGTAAATACATGCCAATACCCATCCCTGACACATCTAACATAACTTTATTTATTTATTAGGTACTAATAACAAATAGTAACGTAGTAAGAATTTTGAGCGATCTCATTGACTAAGCAGCGACACAACAGTGTGCATACAGTTGCAAACACTTTTTATCAAACAATAATTATTGATAAACAAATTAACAATGCGGCAAATATTAAGACGTTAATATTGTACGACAATTTAAATTTTCACGAACACTTTATTTTAAGTTGTTGCTAGTAAGCGCGGCCTAAAGCCCTAACCAACGTCAGGCAAGGATGAGCTCCAAAGTAAGGTGAATCTGGCTTTTTATTCTTTAGAGAGGAGTATTTGGAAAATTCCAGAGTAATACCAAATTTGCATATCGATACCTGTCGCCTCGGGGTCGGCTTATGGAAATGAGGGGCTTGTTGCATTCATTATTCTTCTATTTTTTGTTATACCTACTTATTTTTTAAAGCAGGGTGCTTTAAATATATAATTCCATTAAAAATTATTAATAATAATTCACTTTTATTGTGCGAACTGCTAGTCTGTGAAATGCGCTGCCTGAATGGGTATTCCCCGATAGTTACAATCTGGGTGTCTTCAAGCCAAGAGTGAATCGGTTTCTTCTAGGCAAGCGTGAGCCTCGTGAGCATCGTAAGCCGCATCATCACGGTCTATGGGCAGGCCAATTGGTTTTGTAGTGCTATAGTTAGCTTGTAGTTTGTTAAGTTATTAAGGGACTTGCCAATAAAAATGTTGTCATTTATTGATAAACTCTATACACGTAGATAGCTAGGTATGTTTTTAAAAGTGGTTTGTTAATGGCGAGGATGTTGTTATATTCCAAACTTAACAACGTAAGCGCGGTTTTTATACTCGTGGGAATAGTTTGGATTACAGAGTTGACCTATCTAAAATAATGTGCCCGGTTCCCATAAAGTCATTATTTTCATGAATGAAAAAATAAACTTGTTTATTTTCGCTACGAAAGCATCGTCCATCGTACACTACCAAGTGAGCTAACGGGGCTGTCAACTTTTTGTATGTTATTGTTGTCGCTTGTTTGCCACTTATATAAAAAAGAAGATAAATAAAATAAATAAACTTTTAGACCTATTCTTTAAGTGGCCTAACTATAGAATGTGCTGAGTTGGGCACGTTCCGTTTGGTTCTCATTCACCTAAATCTTAGCTTCATTTTATTAAACGTCGCGCGCAAGACAGTGAGTTGCAAATTGCAAGCGACTCGCGAAAGTTAACCTTGAGCTTTAGTGCACTCGCTGCGCCCGCGCAGCGCCAGCGAGGGTGGCTTTCGCCGATACACGCGCAAACGAGCTACGAGAATCGCAACCGAGAATTTACATAACTCTCCATTATATACCGTTCTAATATCATAATTCATAATAGGCAAATATAAAACTAGGAATACACTATGAACACACCGTGACTCATCATGACATTGTCATAAATATTTTTAGAATATTGCTAAGTATTTTATTACCTACCACGTAATTGCCGAAGGAGGTAAATTGTTTATGAATTTAAATCAATGCTAATAACTTCATAAAGAAGAATGAGTTATTATTGTTTTTATAGGCACAAAAATATCAGAACGGTTCAGCGATCCAAATAACAATAGCGAGGAATGTAAGCCGCTACACAAATCTTGCCATGAATTTGATACATCGCAGTGAGTATCAATTTACGAAATAACAGTAGATCCGATTAAAGGGAAACGTTTGAGATATTTACACCGCTTTTAGGTAGCGGAGTATTGTGATCAAACAAAATTGGCAAAAAGATTTATTAAGTGTCACCAACATGTGATCTCGTCTCGTAAATCGATGTCATGAACCGATTCGAGAGCCGAGAGAGAATAGGGTGATATTGGTGCCGGGGAACCGCCGTCGCCGCACTTCAGATAATGGTTGTGAAAGCTACTGCCTGCACCGGGCGACATCGACTTCGAATTGAGTCACTATGCACCGTGAAAAGAATGACAACGATTGATCTTGACTGATGGATGCGTTTGACAGATGCGCGCGATGCGTGCTCGCAGCTGGCCGTGTAGGCCCATTGATCGTAGAAACAGATGCCGCACATGATTTCCGTACTTATATCAGCGTGTGTGCGATGCTACATCCAGGGCTGACTGGGAAGAGAAATGCTTGAAGCGCGTGGGCGGTCAAGTTTGCTGCCGTAATCCGTTGTTAGGGGTCATCGGTTCACAGATGCCGCACAGAGAACAAAAGAACCGCTTTAAATCATGCGGAAACTCTGTCAATTTAGGTATAAATAGGTATTGATATACTCTTGTTGTTATAGGTACAGGTTGTTTGTCCAATTTCCTAGTAGTAAACATCGGTTTAGAATGTGGTTTAGTTTCTAATAAACTTCAGAGCGTGTGGTATATAGTGGCAGTATTAATGACCCATGAGTAATTATAAACATAAACAGCTGAGAACGCGGACGACTTGTCATGCAAATATTTGTTACGCTCACTGAAATAAATTATATTAAATCCGAGGCTTCCGAAGAACGAATACTCTTGAGTGAACATTGGATTGAAAATCTGTTTAAATCTAAAATTTCTGCTTGATAAAAAATTTATCTTGTAGAGCAGCTGAAGAACGATTAAAATTTTTAACGTAATATTTTTAGTCTGAATCGATAAGAATAGTAATAGTCGTTTTAGGTAACGCGCATGTTTTGTTTTATATCATAATATAAATTGTTGTGCTGTAATTTAGTGTCGCGGAGTGAACATCGTGAAGAGGTTCGTAGAGCGACCCACATCCTAAGTACGTGAGTTGGCCACATACCAAACACTTTATTTTCCTTCTACGTGCCGCTGCACTTAAAGATTACATAAACAGTTACACTGCTTAGCTTATATTCCACACACTCAATATGTCCAACATTGTTAATGTTTACCATAACAATTGTATAATAATTCTATGACCAAAGTTTGCCTCTTTGTCTATTTATTTTTGCTAAACGGTTTTCTAAAGCGTACCCAATCTTCAAAACTGATTATAAATTTGTGTGAACGTATTTACTTCTGTTTACCACACAACACGTTCTTATTCGTTCCCTATTTGTGGTTGCAGATCAGATGAAACTGCACCTTTCCTTTCTCACACTTTCATTTACATGGGCAGCGGTTGCAGTGCCTTTGTTTACAGAACTTTACTTTTAAGTGAATATACTCGTAACAACTTTAATTATTTATATTTTCATTTGCTCTCTTATTAAATCACGTAATGGTATTAATTTAATTTGAAACAAATGTAAGATTTGTCAAACGTTTGCCACCGATATCTATGCCTTTTTTGCCTAGGGTGCCAGTGTTTTTAAATTACAAAATGTTCTACCTCGCTATAACAATGTTACAAATATCTACTGCGACAGATTTAAACAAGAAACTTTATAAAACCAATCACTATTTTAACCACATTTCCAATTTACCTTTCCGGTAAATCTATATGATCGAAATTATTCATCATCATCTTTTACGCCTAAGCCATGTTCCCACTGCTGGGACACAGGCCTTCTTTCAGAGAGAGAGAGAGAGAGAGAGAGAGAGGATGGGCCCTTATCCGCCATTCTGGCCTTACGACCGGTTTTCTTACGATGTTATGCTTCACCGTTGTTGAGCGATGGTGCTAAATAAGTCATTTGTGCAGGGCCGAGGATCGAACCGGGTGCCGTCAGCTGCTTTAAAGCGCATATGATATCCCTTTATTCTTTATTACCAACAACAGTAAATCTAATTATATTAATCGCTTTATTTCTATAACATGAAGCCACCAGTGTTATCTGAAGGGCATCTTATAATTGAAGTTCACAGTGGTTCAAATGTTATGAAGCATTATATCTACAAAGTTGAAGGGTTTATGTAGATTGTAGGTGTTTACCAACTTTGTACAAACTTGTTGTCATAATCATCAGTTAGAAGACGTCCACTGCTGAACATAGGCCTCTCCCTTTAACCTCCACACTGAACGACAGCCTGCCATCGGCATCCACTGGATGCCAGTGACTCTGACAATGTCGTCGGTACATCTAGTGGGACGCTTACCTACGTTATGTCTTCCGTTAACAAACTTGTTTTAACCGAGTATTATTCCAATAGAAACACTTAATCAAATTACACGTTGCTTATATAGGTATTGGTTTAATTCGGAATAACTTTAAATAACATGCTCACAGCGGTAAAGCCGAATTACATGCTCCGATAGAATTATCGTTCAATTATTTGAGGCTGAGCCGCGCTGATCATCTGAGATTCCAGTTTATGTTCGTGTGTGGGATGTCGTAAGATAGCTTTCAAACTTTTTACATTCTTCAAGCTTTTTATAGCACTTTCAGTGGAGCAAGCCGTTGTTTACGTCTTAATTTGTTGAGACATGATCCTTTGACAAATATAAATAATAATACTAATTTATTTCAGACAAAGTTCATATAACTTTTGACACTAATCAAATTTAATCAGATAATAAATGGAAATTAGGCAAAAAAAAGATAAAAGGTTTGAAATAAATATTATATTATACAAAATTAAAAATGTAATCAAATAAAAAGTTTGTGAAATAATAACTATATTCCACTGATAAAAACACAATCAATTAAATAAAATGTCAGTCTGTCCCGGAGATGTCTGCGCACTGAGGCGGCTCGTTCGCAAATTACGTTTACCTATAATACCTACTTTATTTAGCTGACTAAATAAGCTACATATGGTAATATAACCTACCCCAGCAACTACTATTGCATATAACAACTTATTACAAAGAAGGATTATAATCGTTAATAAGATAATTTTTACAATAACCCGCAACCAATTCAGGAAGAGTTTATATATTTTAAACCACTTGAAAATTTATATCAAATATAGCAAAGAACCACCGTAATCAAACCAGCTTTCAAATAAAAAAACTGCATTAAATTAATCCAACTATTTTGAAGTACAATTATAACAGACATACAATTTGTACGTCTGGTACAATTTTAGACGTTATATGTTTGGTTTGTATAATAGAAACATGCACGTAAACACTTAACACACGACCTATTGACACTTAATTATTGACTTAATAATAATTATTTATTGACTTATAATTTAATACTAATTAAAATTAATTAATAAATATATTAATTTAATATTAATTAAGACTAATAATTTATTGACTTAATACACGACCCAAACGCTATATGCGTATTGCTTTCTCCGTTCGGTCGTGGGTGAAAAAAATCCAAATTATACTGAAATACTGGCGACTAAGATTATATGTGTATGAAGTATAAGTATGAAATCTTTGACTGGCGATAAGTAAATACAAAAATATACATTTAAATGTCAGTACTGCAAAAAATTACTACCTACATTACTGTCAACACTTACGATACAGACAAATTTAACACTTCATTTTACAAGCCTTATAATCTCAAAGCAAACCTTTTTTACATTTATCATCCAAAACCCAGAATAAACATCATGCATAATGGATCCACATGCTAAACTGATGACATGCTACCACTTCTTAAAACTCTTTAACTTAACTCTTCTTTCAGGTTTCCTTATTATGACACATTAATACAAAGTTGAAATTATGGTCGTAATGTTATGAGAATGCGTAGGGTAGGTATGTTCCTAAGAAGTGTGAGTAATTTTGTTGTAATCGTTTTCTTTCATCAATGGGAACATACATTATTATGTTAACTCACAACCACCTAGTTGGGAACTGTACAGATGTACTTAACCTTTCAAATTCAATGGCCCTTATGAGTGAGTCAGTGATTTATATCATTTAATATTAGATGAACTTGCTTTCGTAATGTAAGCTTTGATACACTAAAATAAAGATTTAAGTTGAGAACACCCAAAACGTAAGCTGGAAGCTACTAACAATTTAATAATGTAAGCTCCGGCACGGGGACCTCCAAAAGTTATAGGAGAATATTTTATGTTAGGGAAAAACGTAACAAAATACAATGTAACCATATTTAAAAAAAGAATGGCGCATGCAAAAAAGGGGCTGTCTCGGGAATTTTCGGGAACTAACAACCGACCGGGCAGACAGGCCGATTGAAGACGCTCTTTATACAATTTGGCTGCCAAGCACGCCGCAAGTCATTAAACATCTTGATGATTGCATAAATGCTAAGTAATTACACGTATTACAAATCTCAATCAATGTTGTTACAAATTGGCAGTTTACGAGTACATTCGAATTTTAGGAGGTTATTTTCATATCTTTTAATTTGACGAAGTAAAATGGTGATAAGCGCATTTTCTGCTTGTTACCATCTTTCTCCGTCCAATGTAAATATATCAAAATCGATCTCATCGTTCTTTGCTAAAATACCTTCTGTCTCATAGAATATTCAATTATTGTTTTTTTTTTTTTTAACTTTTAAACATGTTAAATGTGACACATTTGATGTAGGATTTCAAGTTTCGTAGGAGCAGTAAGAGGTCCAAGTTTTATCTAAGTTAGCTCACGGGCGTCCAATGTATGTAGGGACAGTGGTACAATTTTTTTAAATCAAAACAAATGAAGTCTAACGCAGATATATTCGCGATTAACAAAAAAAAAACGATGAGTAATCATAATAATTTGACTTAGAATTAAATTGACTGTAATCTGGATGTTATCGCATTTTATTTTATTTATTTGTAATATAAAATCAATTTGAAATTATGACATAGTATTGTTGTTGTATTTTATACCTGATACGATTTTGTTTTCAATTTTGCATACCATTCGGTTAAAACCTGGCGAACACAACTTTGTTATCGTAACACATTGTAACAATTCAAATTGTAACTATGTTTTGTCAACTTAGAATAAGTAAGTATCTAAGTTTATGGAATCAATTATTTGAATTTTAAGGAAATAGTGTCCATCGCAAGACAAACAAAGTAATTTATTCAAGTAGGTACAAATATTTACACTTTTTAATTCGTTCATATTTAAATAGTTTTTATTTCGTAAAATTGCGGGAAACGAACTAGCAAATCCGCGGGAGCAGCTGTTTATCAAATTTGAACATACCATGTAACAGAAACCGTTTTTATGAAAACCGCACATAATATAACCATACGTATAAGGAAGTATATACAGGGTTACGCATATACCCTGTAATAAGCTGAAATAAGGTCATTGTACTCATCATTAAGAACAACTTTTGAAATCGTGAAAAAAATTGTTGCTGTTCCATAGAAAACGGTTTTTGAAACTCGACAAAATGTATAGACAGCAGTATTTTTTCGCGATTTCAGGGTTTGTCCCTTAGTAAAAGTTGTTCATAATGATCGCATAGCGACTAAAGCCCCAAACAAAAATTAAATAAGGTTGAGATTAGATTTTTTTTTAAGTTGAGTACGTTGACCTCCTTTGGGTTTAGTACAGGGTATTTGTGTAACCCTTTACGGGTATTAGGACATATAAACAGGTGAGGTGGTAAATATGATCACGGCTAACAGCGGGTAACAAAATATCGACGAATAGAAATCCGTATCGCGGTTGATTGACATGTTTACTGCAGTAATTGATGTGCCACGAGCTCGGGAAGGATGGCAGTCGGATTTATGCAGTTCGTATCTTTTTCTGACAAACTGTCAGCGGTCGGCCCGTTATATGGTAACTAGAAGATGGAGACTAGTGATCAAGGATTGATAGTATGACACTTGCAAAGGAAATAAAGCTCTATATAGCTCTTGTATTTCGTAAGAAGTAACTGAATTATACTCGTCTTCTGCTGAAAGCCCAAGTTAGAAACAGTGCAGTGCATGTTTACAAAAAAATGCTTTATTTCATTTTTACATGTAACTATTTACGCCAGCAAGAAGAACAGTTGATTAGAAGTAGATTTTATTTAACCTATGTATTCTCTTCCACTGCTGGGCCAAGGTCTCTCCCATTTCTATTCATAAATCCCGGTCCTCCGCCACCTTTCCGGAATGAATCAAGTTCGTCGCGCCGGCGTTTCTGAGGCCTTTCTTGACTGCATCGTACATCAGACACCTTGTGTGACGATCTTAGCCTATGGGGCCTAAATATGAATTTAAATACCTGTTTGCTAAATAATAACTTTAGAAGTAGATATATTTAATTAGTAATCACGAATTTTGTAACCAGAAAGCAAAATCTTTTTTTTATGCCATAGGTGGCAAACAAGCAAACGGGCCGCCTAATGGTAAGCAATCACCATCGCCAATGGATACCTGCAACAACAGGGGCATCACAGATACGTTCCGACCCTTGAAGATTCTATTAACAGCCCTTTTGAAGATCAGATCCTTTTTTTTTATATTGCGTTCTAAAAGTAACAGTAAAAAGTAATTTCTCTGACCGAGATTCACAATTAACTCCCAGAGCTCACTACTGAGATAAATAAAGCTCGCCACATCCTTAGTCTATCGAGCGACCACCAGCGGAAACATTATTTGCCTAATACTCTATACCATGGTCAACCGCAATCCTTGTCTATGCCTTGAGCTAAAACCACAGAATGCGATGGTACTTGTACACCACACTTAGCTATATGATTTGTTTAAAGTCTATGGTCTTAAAATACCTATTTTATGGCTAGCATAACAATCTTAGTCAACAATTTGAAGTCATTGGCTTATATAATAGCATGTTTAGTATTATAAAGTTTATAGTTTAGTATTATAAATTAGTGTAGTTATTATATAATAAAGTTTCCAAAAGAAACTAAATTTGTAAATATTTTCTACCGTCTTTAAAAAAAGGAAGTACCTACTCTGACTGTATATTATTGAGTGTGTAGTACGCGATATCTTCACTGATTGTGAAAATTAATATTATAAAGGCTATATTATGTCAAGAATGGTCCCATTTTTTGAAAATATTTCACACTTAATGGTAGAAAATTAGGAGATAACTCCCGTTTATTGAATTTTACCCACATCCCGTGAAGTTCGTTTTTTTTCGACCCCTGATTAACTTTGCCCTTCTATCTAATCTATAAGATAAACAGACCTTCGCTGCGTTACGAAAAACTTAACAAAATTTGAATCCCTAAATGTATGTCTCTGTTCCCAAAGAGAATTATAATACTACCGTCTGGCAAAAAAAAAATTGTATGTAGTTACATTGTGCATTATAATGTTTTATTAACTCACTATTTAGAATTCCTTATGTGATAAATACATTCTCACAGTCAGCTAATGCCGACAAAAACAATTACAAATATTTTTACGAATTCCTCGAAATCCTTACCTAACAGTACGTGACTATATTGTAGTAACCAATTCCATTAAAAAAGTTCTGTCAGATTTTAAGGGACGTGTTTCAATTAAGCATGTATTCATATTTGGTAGGTACCTCCTACTTGTTTGTTAGTCTGTTGCTACGAAGCAAAAACGTGACCACGGGTCATCAGCGCCTTTTTTTACACATGTTAACTTTTGTGTCAACTAAAAAGCATAACTAGGTATGTATAGGATGAGTTATACAATTTCTTGTACACGTAGTATAAAACATTATAATTATGATATCATAATTTATTAAAAATGACATCAGCAAGTGTGTTTGTAGTGGTAGGACTCTTGCAGGGGTCCGCCTGGGGAAGTACCACACCTTTGCCAGTTATTCAACCGCCAAGCAGTAGTGTGCAAACACTACTGTGTTCCGGATTGAAGGGCAATGTTTCCAGCGAAATTACAGGGCACAGAATTTGACATCTTATATCTCGGGGTGACGAGCGCAATGCATTGTCATCCAGGGTTTTGAACTGTTGAAATTCAACATTCTGAGTGGCGTTGAACTGTTATGGGCAAGCGTGAAGAGCCATCAGGCGAGCGACTTCGCTCGTCTCGTCACCCAGTATAATAAAAATCAAAAATTAATTTGCTACTAACTATAGAATTATTTCAAATGATTCCGCGATGTAATAAACTTATCGCTGAAGGTTTTTAGAAGCATTTTATGTTTTCAAGAAAATGCAATACCTACGCCAAATGAACCCAGTAAAATTTTAATGCCTCTTGTTATAAAACAACAATTTGATTGGATTAAAGAACGTGCCCGTCGTATACCAACAACCATACAAATCCCCGTAAACACAGTATAAAGCATTGTGAACGTCAATAATCCCGACGACCCCTGACAAACGAGCCATTGTTGGGATTAACACGGCGTCTACAGCGAGGTCACCGTCAGCACTATGGGAATGCACTCATAAAATTTCCGCATCGCGGTTTTTATCCGAAAACCTCTAGTTATAAGCTGTATCGGCGCCGGTACTTCTTTATGTAGTCATGCATCGAATACAAAAGGCGCAGATTGCATGAAACAAGGTACTTGAAAGGACGTTGTTGTACGAAGCGGACTGTAATGTGACTTGCAAATACTTGCGCGAGTTCTATAAGTAATTTTTAACTATACCTACTTGAACATATGTACCTATTTATGTACTTGCTTCTTAACTTAAATGTTCTTACTCTTGCGTGAAAATAGCGACGCAGCTGTTCGTTTTGAAAGTACAAAGTCCAACTCGTCAACATAGTAACTATGATAACTATGTGATATTTCTCTGATAATAGATGATTATCTATATGATTAATCGTTTTAGTTTAGTATAGTTATTTTATAATAGAACGAGGAAGCCAGAATAAATCGGCGATGATATCATTTTTTATGAGTATCTAATTATGCAAATTACAATCATTTTTATTAGATTAATGTGGCCGGTGCTGGTCATAAAATGTGAGGAGGAATAACGTCCTCCAGTAAGTCCATTATTACCGTTACAGGTAACTAATTTTAGTAACTTATCTCATCCCAAAAAACCGTATTATCTTTATAATTTGTTACATAAAAATTCTGTCTGAGTCACTAAGTACCTACAGCTCTATAATGTTAATGAGACTACTAATGAACACATTTTCGTGCTCTCCTCTCTCGTATTCCTCCTACATTCTCCCTTCCTGATCTGGTTATTGTTTGCTAACTAAAGGTTATTATTATGCAAATGTAATTTTAAATGCTGCTTAGCGACTTACTAAATAATATTACGACTGTATTTTCATCTGTAGCTATGTTGATTTCTTTGACAAACAACGTAGCTTAGAAAAAATACGCAAATCGGATTATGAAAAGAACTAGAGGCAATATTGAATTTATATTGGATTTCCAGCGAAACATAGCCTAAAGATAGGATGCGACAGATTTAATGTTACAAATATGGCTTCAAGAGTAGGTAATCCTCGGTCTCCATGATCATGATCTTAATCTTTTTAAGCCAGCATTTCTAATATGAAAAGAGTTCCATTAAATCTAACAAACATAAATGCATTAAAAGGATACGTTCGAGTCGTGAGACTAAACGAGTAAATCGGATTAACATCGACGCCTAACAAAGGAATAGCTAACAGTATCTTTTTACGCTTTGGTTGACAGGATGACACTTAAGATTTCTCATACAAAGTAAAGGCTCTTTCAGGCCTCGACGCGGTCGTTTTGTTTACGTTCTCAGCATTACGAGCCGAAAAAATTAAATACGTGGGAATAAAAAGTAACTTTTGTTTTATGGAAAAAACAAAGTATAAATGAAGTAAAACAGGGGTAGTATTATCGTATGTGGGCCAGAAACGCCATCTTGTGGATTCCCAGAGGTGGTTAGTGGTGAAACTAATAAATTACCCGTAACTCGGCACGTCTCCAGTAGAAATTGATGGCTTTAGTGGCAAACTTAGCTTATTTAAAGTGGAAATATTCACCTATGGCGGGAAATTCTTGTCCATGTAACTAGGCTGGCAAATTATTGTAAATGATCACGGTGTTTGCGAAAATTGATGATTATTCTTAACATTATCATGTAAAGCTATTTATTAGTAATGCACCTTATTACATACACATTTCATTATATGTATGACATTTTTCCATTATCTAATTTTTACTATTTTAAATGGCAAATAGAGTTCTTAGATAAGTTTCTTTTCAATATCAATATATCAATCAATATCTGGGACATTATTGTACACATGGTCATCTGACCCCAAACTAAGCAAAGCTTGTAATATGGCTGCCAGAGACTGATATACATACATATATATTTTTAAACACATACTTAAATAGATATTAACACCCAGACATAGAACAAACACAAATGTTCATCACACAAATGTTTGTCCTACATGGGAATCGAACCCACGCCCCCAAGCACAGAAAGTAGGATCACTACCAACTGAGCCACCGAGGCAGTCAAAGTCAAAGGCAGTTTTGTAAGCTGATGTTCAATATTTATGCAAAAGATTGCATGCGAAATGCAAGTTTCAGTAACAATGATATAATAACCGTAAATATTAAAAGCGAAGTATTTAAAACTTTGTAAATTAGTAGAAGTTTAGAATTTTAAGCAAAGGTTTGCTGAAATAACTTCTGTTTAAATTTTAAAAGTTCAACGAAGTTTTGATTGTTACCTAAAACCACCTGAAGTTATGTTTCGTGATGATAGATCATTTTAAATCTCGACGCTGGCATTTGCGACCTTCATGTTCCTATTTATGTTTCCTTTAATGAAGCTAGCTTTGTTTATGGGTTTTATTTTCGAAACTGCTATTCATACTCCTGGAATCAGGCCAATGTTTACTGCAGCAACATGGAGTACCTACCTGTCGATACCGAATTTCCGGTACCAATTCTATTTAAATCCAAATGTCATCCAAATATTTTGCGGAAACTTGATATTCGACAGAAGTGTCAAAACTAACAATTTTGATTAAATTTGAATTGTTGTTCCACACTTGAGTAATTACCTACTATTTAAACCACCATTATTTTTTTACACCGGCAGGATTTGAAACTGCGCCATCGGGTAGATATACGCCTCAAGCTACATTAAGCTTCCCGAGATCATGAGTTTTAAACTCTATCTAGAGATGTTTTTATCTTTGAATAGGGAAGTAATGCTATGTGTCCGGTTGTTACAGAAAGCACAGTATAGCATGCTGACGAGGTGGTTGGCGCTGGCGCTGGTGGCGGCGAGCTGTCGCGTCGCCGTGGCCTGCACATGCGCACTCGAACATCCACAGACGCACTTCTGCAATAGCGATTTTGGTGAGCAATGATTATTTTTTAACTACAAACAAACAAAGTAATTTATTTTGACATTAAGGTTGGTTAACATAATGTGTTGTTTCATAGGCTCCCGAACTAGTCTGGGACTGTGTGCCGGGTGCCAGTGGCTTTTCTTATCATATCAGTATAGTTATGCCAAAGAAAACAATTATATAATGCAAAGTCGCAAAAAGAGGGGTGTTATAAGTTTAACATGTGTATATGTGTGTCTGTCTGTGACAGTATATGCAACCACGTCGCTATGGTAACTGCGATTGACCTAAGATAGCGTGCCATAGCACAAAGAAGAAGCGCCTGGCTGTAGGTATATATATACCTACTGTAGAGAGTAGATAAAGTATTTAATAAAAAAACTTTTAAAAGAAATAAAAAGAAGGTATACTGAAATATACCTTTTTCTAGGTTATGTGCAAAGGCACCAACAAATACTGTGACACAAACACAAAAACAAACTATTAGTTTTAATGGTAGAATTTTATGCCAACCCATAGTAGAGTAGCTCTCTTAGTGTAACTTGACTATCCGGTAAGTCTTCGGATGGGTGACCGTCACAGTGATTTAGAGCCGTGAGTCGAATAAATATTAAGACCGCGCTCACACGACAGAGCAAACCCTTTCGCACATTTTTAACATTTTTCAAAATAATAAATCACAGTACAAATGTAAAAAAAAGAACACCAATTCGGCATTATTTCTTACATCTTGCAAAAGGTATAAAAATATTTTTTTGTTTTTATTTTATAGGATGGCGGAGAAACTCGAAAAAAAACGCATAAATTCATCGTATTTTTTTCGATCTCGCCATAATAAAACATATCAATACAAAAATTATTTTAAACATTTGCAATGTAATTAAAAAAATTATGAATATTTGATATAAACAACCGATATTGAAATAAATTTACAGCTACGAGTAAGTATTTACCTTTTGTGAGAACCTCGTAAACCGAAATTTGTTTCGCAGATTTATAACAGAATAAATTACCGTGCTTAGTAATTAATGCCATAAACGCGCGCAGAAAATTCATCACTCAACATTTCGTCTCCATCCTAAATTAAACGCATTTATTTTTTGGGCTTTTAGTTACAAATTTTATTACATCTTTCAAATTCTTCCTGCTAAATACTGTAGAGTAAAAACATTACGCTAAAAATAATAACTTCTGTTTCAGTGATCGTCGGCAGAGTACAGAAAACGTTCAGAGGAAAAGATTTTTACGACGCATACAAAGTGAAAATTCGAAATACATTCAAAGTGAGTAACGCAGAATTTTATGTGAAATTATTAAGCCTATGATTTATTGTGATATAACAATAACATTATAGCCGGGAATTCAGAGCAGGATGTGACTCGTAAAACTGCAGTCGTAAGATTTTAGGACACCTACAATAACGAGCAAGGTTTCGGATCAAGGCCTGTAACTTTTTATCGCCCCCATTGTCGTAATCTGATACAATAAGTCGTGAATTAATGGATATGCATTCCATGTGGCAACAATAAAAGTTTTATATTTGTTACGTTTCAGGCGACGCAGAAAGCTAAACTAGCGTTACAATCGGGGCGCTTGTGGACGCCCTCCCAAGACTCTCTTTGCGGAATCACCCTGCAGCCCAGAGAAACTTATGTCATAACAGGTAATTGATTACCAATGCATACAGTCATATGATTATTTACGGGATATTCACCGTGGTAACATTGTAAAAAGAGCTCCCGATATTTCGGCGCAGTTACATGTACCATGTTCACGGGAAGACGGTTGACGACGGTTCCTTCCACAACCTTACCACGGTAAATATCCCGTAAATAATCATTATAACTGTAGTGAACATCCGTGATAGTTTAAAACCAATGCATAATTATTTATATCTTATAATTATTCCAGTTATTTTGATTTAAAAACCAAACTACTAAACCGATTATGATGTAATTTCTATGGAACTAATCTTAAAGTATATCCTTTCAATTTTCCAAATTGTTTTACAAATGACGGCTTTATGAGGTAACAAACATGAAAAACCCGAAATACAACCGAATTGAGAACCTCCTCCTTTTTTGAAGTAGGTAAAAAAATCAGTTGAGCTGTGGTCAAACGCCTTGCCTGTCAACCTCAAAAAATACTACTAATAATATTATAAAATAATGCGAAAGTGTGTTTGTTCCTCTTCCACGCTGCAACGGATCTACGAGGTTTTTTGCATAGAGATAGTTCAAGGTCAGGAGAGTGACAAATCATTGTTTTTATCCCGAAAATTTTATTTTTCTCCACGCGGGTGAAACCGTGAGGAGCTGGTAGTTTAGAATATGCCTCCTATACTTTACAACCCTTTACAACCCTTGAAGAAAAATTCGAAGAAATTTATCTCTGACGTTAACATCGAATTTTATTTAAAAAGCAATTATTCAGCCATATAACGTTTTAATTTGTTTTCGCAACCTTGTTTTGAACTAGTAGATAATATAATTGACAAACAAACGAGTATCTGATTCTGAAGACGTTTGAGCCCACGCTAATAAATAAAATAGACTTGCAAATGAAAACTGATCATTTACCAGCCAGCCTACACAAACAAACAATATTTATGGTCATTCGTTGCGATTTGGGTAAGTTCCAGTTACCGTCTCCTTTGTAAATACAAATACGGATAAATAAACTACGAATAATTATACCTATATGGATATATGTAATGAAATGAATCATCGTTTCATCATCATCATTTCAGCAATAGGACGTCCACTGCTGGACATAGGCCTCCCCCATCGATTTCCAAAAGGGCCGGTTGGAAGCGGCATGTATCCAGCGTTTTCCTGCGGTCTCTATAATCATCGTTTAGGCAATAAATATTTACTTACAACTGGCGTTTTGTTTCTTTTCTTTACAAGGTAATGTTTTGTGATTTCAGGACGAATAGTACACCTAGAGGCACACATTGGCCTGTGTTCCCACATCAGCAAATGGAGAGATGTGACTCCGCGCCAAAGGAAAGGGTTCAGGCTGCTTTATAAACAGGGATGCACTTGCAAGGTATAAAACAAGCACTTTTTAATTCATCATCATCATCATCGCTTCATCCTATCAAGTTCCCATTGCTGGGACACAAGACTTCTCTCAGAGAGAGAGGAGGGGACCTAATCCGCCATTCTGGCCCAGTGCATGTTTTTGAACTTTGAGATTCTTAGATATACCGGTTTCCTCACGATGTTTTGAGCGATGACATCGGACCTGCTCATAATTAATTTAAGTCATTGATGGCCGAGGATTGAACAGGGTGCCGTCAGATTGTAAAGCGCACACGCTTCCACTCAGCTACCATTGCTCTATTCTCTTACTCTTTAATTCCTTCTCTTGAAAGTAAAAAAACTAGAAAAGCAGAACAAAAAACAATGCCATTATATTTTGTTACCAACTTTTATACACATATACATAGAAGTTAGTTTGTGATATTAGATCATCAATCTGTTAGATATACTTTATTGCTATTTCAGATATACCAACTAATTTTCAACCCTAGAGAATAATGTTCATTACGTAGCTACCTAATAAATATGACAACATTCCAGACATTCCAAACAGTAATGATTTATACTCCCAATGGAAAACAAACACAAGTTAGATAACAGTAAAATTAATATATTTAGTGAACGTAAGTATAAGCCAAACTAATTCGCCACCAGTTCATAAAACAAACAGCATTTAAAGTTCTAAACTTGCACGAAGTTATCCACTTTAAGTTGCAAAGGTTTCTGGGGTGTATTTTCGTAAACTTTCAATAGCTTCAAATAGAAAACTCAGGATATAAGTATATACCTAACTGGACTCTTGCATTGACTATTTTAATTCTTTTGATGTTTTACACAAACTTCTAAGTTTACAGCTACATATAAATTTATTTAATTTTGGTTTGGTTGTTCATTCAGTAATATGTAGGGGAAATATTTACCTCATAAATGTGCACGTCTTAAATATACTACGTGAACAGATAAGGCGAAATGTTTAAACTTCGTACATCATTATGATGTCCAAAGTTCATACATTTTCGCTGGTCACCAGTGTTATCACATACTTATTTATATGGATGTCATAAGAACACAATTTGGTCAATGTCGTAAGAAATTTGATTACTTCTATGATACAACAGATTTTTTGGTACACACATGGTAATCTTATATGACTCCATCCATCTATGACTACGAAAAAATAAATACTATTTTTATAGTCTTGTATATTTTATTTTTTGGTTGAAAATGGTAAACCTTGAATTGTTTTAAATAACGTAGCTATGTCTCTAGACTTTACTACATGAGGATGTTTTTTCATCAGGTTCACATGACCCGTCGCCGAACAAAGTCGCCGAACACTTGTGTGACAAACAACGACGAATGCTACGAGCGACACGGCATCTGCATGCACGATCGCGAACGACGCTGCCGATGGACTAGGTAAAACTTTTCTCATTAACTAATTTGCCGAAAAATTACCAGCTAAAAAGTGTAGAGATACAGACATCAAAAAGAGTCTTAGTTCTCGAGAAATGTAACAAAAATAAATATCCTTAAGCTTGTAAAGCGCGGTTTTCGTATCCTAAACAAAGTCAACACCTACGATGCGATTACACCCGCGGAACCCTCAAAGCGGTTTGCAATCCAAACACGAACCCTTTGATGTCCTTTGCTCATTACTGAGCCATGCAAACAAATCTACCAGATTACTGTTGGATATAAAAATATGACACTTTAGCTGAAGGAATACAATAACAGTTAAATAAACAGTGCCGGGAAGTTATGTTTATGTTACGTTAAGTTTATTATTAGTTTAAACATAATGCCTGCTACGCAACACTTTGATCCAAATTACGAAGCACGCGTGTGAATGGTGAGGTCTTTTCACCTATTTCTCTTGCCAAATTTGATCCGCTCTGCAAAGTTTAGTTTATTGATTTTGCATTTCCGGCAGGTAACGTTCTAGACTATATTATTTATATAAATAGGTTCCATATCATGTATTTGACCAAAAGCATTCCACCAGGAATACTTGAAAAACATACAGGGATTTTTCTACAATAAGCTTGTGTTTGAAAGAAAGAAAGAAAAAAAAAGAAAGAAAAAAATAATTATTAATGACAGAAACAATACTATATAGAATATTAAAAACAGGAAAATAAAATTATGGTTTCTGTCACAAATCGGTCCCAACTCAGCATAGACTACCATCTCGCCTGATGTTAAGTGATGATACGGTGTACGGTGGATCACGCTTGCCTAAAAGAAACCTGTTCACTCGCAATTTGAAGACACGCAGAAAATATCGTTCGCGCAAAACTTTATGAGCCCTCTGAAGTTAGGCGCGAGGCCTCCCCGACGCCCTGTAAAGTCCCTGGGATACCTATAATATGCGTACTGCGCAGCCACTGGGCCTAACTTCAGAGGGCTCATAAAGTTTTGCGCGAACGATACTTATCTATTACCTTGGAATACCCATTCAGGCAGCGCAATCTACAGTCTTGCAATTTGTATAACGAAAGTGTAATCAAAGCTCTTCGTTTGAGGTATCATTAGTTTTCCTGAAGATTCGTAAAACTAATAGAATATTAAAATCTGTCCCCAGGGCTCCAGCACTGACGAGATGCCTTCAATCTCATCAGCACTTCAACAGCACGATGACTTGAATAATAAACGAAGAATAAGTATTTAACGTACCTTTTGTATCACGTCCTTAAAGGGAACACAAAAAATGTATCCACTAATTCATTCTACCAATGCAGCTATGTCACACCTAGCCAAATACTTCACTAACATTATCTGTAGGACAGTATTGCTTAAATTATAGAGATTATTCATAGAAGTTCAATCACAGATACTAAAATCTAATTGAATATTCTAAAAAAGAGCACCGTATTGTAATTCAAAAAATGTTTCTTGTGATTTTATTTTTCCTTTGGACGGTCCAAAATTGTTGTTTGTCTATACAGACGAAATTAGTTTTAGCGTTATTTTTATATTATTTATTTGTAAGTTAATTATTGTAAATTAACATGTTATAGTGATATTTAGGTTAAAATTAAAGTTTTTAAACACACTTCTTCATTTGTTTTGCTCTTTAAACTAACGCCTGTCCAAAACACTGACGATTTTTCATTGATCGGTTAGGTAAGGCGCTATTATTGGTCAAGTTAGAGAAAAGTTAGAGACGGTAAAATTGATACATAGAGGTACATGGATTGGACATGTACAGTTTAAGATTTGTATTTCCTTAAAAGAATTTACAAATTCACTTATTGAGAAAACACAGTAATGATAGGTAAGTATTATAGCGCCACTGAGCGTAGTTTACAGAGATATTATAATAATAAATTAGCTAATCACCTCTCTACACCCTAAGCCACCCACGCCGATGTTGCCCCTCCGGTGCCAAGATACGGCAGCCTTTATGGGGGGCCCATTCAGTGGGTGGCTAGTCATCACCTGCCTAAATATATTTTGAGATGAGACAGAATAAGGCAGGTGCCGTTTCTCATTCTATAGATCTGTTATTCCATCCACAAGTTGTTCACCTCAATAGCCCAGACTTTTTTAATCCTATACTATACAATAGTTTCATATTCCTTTTTATACATATTTCATAGTTGCATGTGTTTTATATTCAAGAGGGCCTCTTGGTGTTGGCTTCGGCTCCACCAATGCCCACCAAATTTCCGGGCTAGACCCGAGAATGTACTTAATTAGCTAATCAAAACAATCAAATATGCGTTAACACTACAGTAAAAAGACAAACTTAGAGGGTAGGTTTATAAAATGTAGCAGAGTATATGCAAGCGGCCCGTGCCGCGCATTGTTTATTTGTACATGTAGCAAGATAAATACATGTAGGTACTTACCATATCAGTGTGGTTGTGGTAGTAGGTCTGTTCAATCAGGGGGAAGTTCTCTCGACCCAGGCGACGTTGAAGCTGCAGGAGATGCCCGAACACCCAGGGTCGATCCTAAATACAATATAAAACGTTGTGTACACCTATTATTACATTCTACCAGTTCTATAACGGTGATACAACAGTTCTACCGCGTATAGAGTAGTACTAAGACAAATATTTTTACTGTATTCGATTAATATAAACTATCTAATAACTTTAAACGAGTAATTCTTGAATATATTAATTTATTTCGCGTAGGTATCTCGGAAACGGCTCCTACGATTTAAATGAAATTTTGTATTTAGATAAGTTTTTGTTGTATAAGTTTACGTACCTATATTATTCCTTGTAAAAACTAAAAAGAAAAAATAAGTCGCCAAGGTAGCTACGTGAATATTAAAGTAGATACTTGCAGTCTCGAATTTAAGAGAATAATATATTGATGCAACTTTATCATATTCATAATCTCTACATGGTATAAAATAAAGACGCTCTCCGCGTCTGTCTGTCTGTAGTATTTTTTTGTCTGTCTGTATTTCTGTATATCCGCTAACTACTCCTAATCCACGCAACGGATTTTGATGCGGTTTTCACCATCTTTTTCACGGAAGGTTTATATATATCATCATCATCATCAGCCAGAAGACGTCCACTGTTGAACATAGGCATTCCCCCTTTAATATAATAAAACCTTAAAATTTGATAACATGTTAGAACACGTACCTAATCATCGTTGATATACGTATAGTACCTGGAAGTGGTAAATAGAGTTAAGACTGTTGATGGCCGGCACGCCACCGAACTTGAGACCCAGGAGCAGTGCGCGGTGATCGGTGCCGGCGTCTCGCACGTTCTGCCGCACCAGCACAAAGTCAGGCCTTTACAGAGAGCAACAAATATATATTTTATTGAGGAAATTACGAGTACTAATACGCTTTTCGGTTCTAGTAAGAAAATGTTACTGAGAAAATTTGTGTTAATGACTATAGTCATTATGTACATATATATATATATATATATAATTATATATATATAGTCATGTTTATCTGTACTTTTTATTATTATTTGGTAATACCAAGGATCCATTCTTCCTTGGTAATAATCTTGCGTTTGACCGCCACCTCGCCTGATGTTAAACGATAATGCGGTCTACGATGGAGCACGTTTGCCTAGAAAAAAAACGATTCACTCGCGATTTGAAGATACCCAAATTGTATCAGCGCATTCCACAGACTAGCAGTCCGCACAATAAAAGTGGAATCAAAGCGCTTCGTACGGGTTTTCTGAACATCAACCATGAAGCGGTTATCGGACTGTCGGTTTCGAAAAAGCGATAGTCTGGTAGAAAAATAGTAGGTAATAAGAGGAAGAGGATTTTGAGTAACATAATTCTAATACTGTAAATTCAAAAATTAAATCTAAATATATAAAAATTAACCCCTATTTCTCCTGATCACGCTATAACTTGAGAACGGCTTTACCGTTTTTATTTTTAATATTTTCTAATACGTCGTAGAAGGTTCTTAGATTTAAAAACGGCTGGACCGATTTGGATGAAGTTTTGTGTTACTGGAGCGGGTCATACGAGGTACCTCGTAGTAGCGAGGCTGGAGGCCAAGCTTACACCCGGGCGAAGCCGAGGTGCGTCGCTAGTAAAAAATAAATCTAGGATTTTTTTGCACACACAGTCATCCGACCCCAAACTAAGCAAAGCTTATAACATGGCTGCCAGAGATTACGTAAGTACGTACGTATATCCGTCTCTTATTAACACCCAGATATAGAACAAAGACAAATGTTCATCACATGAATGTTTGCCCTAGGTAGGAATTGAACCCACGCCCCCAAAGTGCAATAGGTAGGTTCACTACCAACTGAGCCACCGGAGCACTTAATATAATCAAATTAATAAAAACTATTATGAAAGATTCTTACTTAAAGCATCTAGTGACTTTAGTCCCGCTGCGGTACACGGCCATAGACACGTTGGAGCCATCTCCGCTAGCTGTCACAGTCAGCTCCTGTTCAAATCACAACTTCACATGAAACATTCCACCGTAGACAGTAAAATAAAACCGGCCAAGTGAGAGTAGAGCTCGTGCACTGAGTTTTCCGTACCACCACAAAATACAATAATTATCAATTAAAAAAACCAACTTCAAAATTAGTAAAATGTGTCATTTGGATTCGCATCATATCATGGGTGAAAAAAAATGGTGTGGTCGTCCAAGTAACGTAATTACCAGTTATTACTTGGTAATGAACAGAAATTTGTCACTGACTCACACTTGGCCATTATTTATTATTTGTTGTTATACATTAGAGTGTGTAACATAATCATGCCAAGATTGATGCTTGTACGTATTACCGTTTTTACATTAGAGCAATTACAAAAATACGTAAAAAAATGCGTTTGTTCTTTTTGTTTTTACATTTTGACTTTTTTATTATTACTGAGTTAATCCGCCGTAACATTACATATTCTGTGGATATTTCAACTGGCTATCTATTACGGTTCCATAGATACAGCCGTTTAAAGGTACCTAAGACGGACGAACGGACAGAATAGACAGCATAGGCTCATTAATAGGGTCCCGTTTTTACCCTATGGGTACGAAACCCTAAAAATGAAACCCATCCGAAAGGTCCAATATATTGCGCTATTTTACTTTAACTACTCGTCCCCGGTGACCATTAGCTAAGTGGTAACTGCTAAAGCTGTGTCATTTACATTTCATCCTGGTTGGAAAGATTTCATGACTGTAAGAGGCGTTAAGTTTGCCAAATTATTAATATCTAGGTAGCACCTAAAAGGAAAAGCTGACAGTTGTAAAGTGACGGCGTGGGTCGGATTTTTTGATTAGTTACCACCTTACAGCTAAACTTTGTGAAATAATCTGCATTTATAATGGATTTAGAAGTGATTTTCTGTCATCGACCTTCAAAGCTGATGTCTTATCAAAAAAATAATTGTATGGGTCCTAACCAAATATTTGGTGGTGAACAAAATTCTAGCGCCAACTTTACCATTCAACGTGGCAATAGGCAATGCTGCTAGCATTCTGCATTCTGGCCACTTTTTCTTGCACCAAGGTTTTTAATATGACCCGTTAAGTTTTTTTTTTTTTCTATATAGAAATTTTAAATAGATTTACATTTCCATTTTAGTTCTTTGTTCTTCCAAACATATATAACGTTATTTTTTTATAATTATGAAATATTTCTGGAGGTATATGAACAAACTAGAGATTTGGCTACGTTAATATGCCAGTATGTCAGTGATCATTGTGTAACTTTGAGTTTTATATTTATAGATGGATTTCGAAGGTCAAAACAAAACAAAAAAAACGTATATAGGAGCTAGATTTAAATACATACGATACTAAGTTATAAATAGCTAAGGAATTAAATGCTCCATTACGTATTTGCACTTTTACAATTGCAACCTGCGAACTTAATTGGTAAGGCTTCTATACAATTGCTTGGCACTGAGGCATAATATAAATTAGTATAAGTATACTGAGCGTATTTATGACCGTTAGCCATAGCCGAGGCCATAGAGTAAAGTCGACTAAGGCCATAGCCTCTTCTGTAGTTCTAATATAACATTTGCGCGCTAGCCTCTTTTTTGTGGGGAAATGTCAAACCTCTTTGCCCATTGAAAACGGACGTACCTACGTAGGTACAAGTCGTTATATTAGAGGAGCAAATATACGCCGCCAATAAGGTTAAAGGTCTAGACTACGCCCGAACTATAAGTTTAATTTAACTCGCAGTGTGTTTTTCAAATAACAGACACATTATATTTTACCATATTATTATGTTAAGGGGCAAAGCCAATACAGCCATTAAAGGTTATATTTAATTTTCTTTTAAATTGGTCAGTTACCTTGAATTCCGCTTGTTCGACGCGTATATCCCATTCCCCGGGCAAGCGTCGTCCCCGGAAGTACTTAGACCAGTCGGTGTTCTGGTCATCAATGACCAGGAGCGTCACGCAGCGGTCGCGGTTGTAGCCGCGCCCTACTGACGCGACGGACGTTACACTCCCTGTTTCAAAAGAGATATTAACGACTAGCTAATGCCCGCGACTTCGTACGCGTAGCGCAAAGTAATTAGTGGGTGGACGATTAGACTGACATATCCAAATATAAATGTTACACTAACGAACACGAACGGAACTTTAAATAGGCACAAATCCATCGGATTATTTATACTGAATATTTTATAGATAATACCTACACATATGACATGATTGTAGATTTATTGCTCTCCATTTTAATGCGGATTGTCATACTATCGTCATAGTATGATTTTAGTCTAGTTTTAATCTGACTCGATACAGGTATCCCGACATGTCCATAGTTTCAAATATATTTCAAGCAAATAATATATTACTTTCACTGGTTAAATACGTTGGAAGTGTGGAGCCATGGAACCAATAAGGAAAAAAAATTGGTATAAGTCAAGCGAAATGTCATGCATGACAAACGTTATTATTGAATTATTAGTAAATAGTAAGTAGGAAGCATGGAGCGGTATCTATAATTAATCGCTGTTATTTAACATTACTCCGCGTAAAGACTGCCAATCAATGATGTCTAAATAATTTTTGCCCGCCTTCTGCGCCACGACCCTTCCAACAACTAAACCGCTTTCGTTCACCACCATAACATCCAAAATAGCTGCTAATCATAGATCAGTAACAGATTAGATGCCGCGAGTTCACCTACTTTGCGTGTCTGTTATTGGTGTTAAGTTTGATCCTGGCAAAAAAAATTATTCATTTTAATCTCCGTCGACTTGGTATATTAGCACGTCAGAAGTCAATACAAAAATAAACGTACTTTAAATTACGCCATAATAAACTGTAAAACCTCTTCAAAAGCAGTTGGCTGTCCTGAAAATAACAAACACAAAAAAAAACTATTTGGTGCAGTCTATCGGAAGTTATGCGGGTGCATACATTTCGGCTATTCGTTTTTATTTCATCATCATCATCAGCCAGAAGACGTCCACTGCTGAACATAGGCCTCCCCCTTTAACCTCCACACTGAACGACATCCTGCCATCTGCATCCACTGGATGCCCGCGACTCTCACAATGTCGTCGGTCCATCTAGTGGGAGGCCTACCTACGCTGCGTCTTCCGGTTCGCGGTCTCCACTCAAGAACCTTACCTACTTCCCCATCGGTTAACAGTTCTTCGAGCGATGTGGCCTGCCCATTGCCACTTCAACTTGCAGATTTCAATAGCTATGTCGGTGACTCTGGTTCTTTGGCGAATATCTATATTTTTATTTACATCTAGATTATATGGCAACAGCCGCTTCAGTCTTCCTACCTACCATGTCTGCGAGTAGAAGTCTGTCATTACGACAACATTACTATAAAATAAGCTAGATGGCGTTATAAATAATTATTAAAAAAAATTTTTTTTACTATTTATTATCATAAATTAATATAGCCTATGTTTCAATCAGGTATTTTATAAGCATATTCATGGAAACTGCTTTGAAATCCTTCTAGTAGTTTAAAAGATGTGCGCGGACAAACAAACAAACTGACAGCCGTCAGATTTGTAGTTCCATAGTTTGAAAATAGATTGCGTACTAAAACGATGTTTTGCGAAAAAATTGTAAATTTGCTTAAACTTTACGAATAATATTATTAAAAACGTAATAAGGTATTCAATAATTCCTAAAATAATGAGTGTAAATGGATAGTAGTTTCACAAATATGAAAAGTGCGTCTATTATAGGTAAATACGACACTTTACCTGAATCACACAAACGGGTTTTTTTTTTGCAAGTTAAACCGATATCAGGTATTGCTTCTACTTAGTTAGAAGTCATGTGTGAAGGTATTTGATCTACACATTTATAATATGGTAGGGATAAATGTAATCTAGCTAAGTTTTGGTATAGCGAACAAAATCTGATATTGAATTTCACGTTGAAGTCAATAATTTTACTTGCATCCTATCTGAGCATTCATTTCACGATCTACAAAACAATACTGTAGAAATTCACTCGTGGATGTTTTTGGATATGAAAGTCCACGGATTTAAATTACATCGTTTGATTTTTATAGAAACACAATTTCTTATGAGGTCCATAACGTCAAAGCTACAAGTTACCTTATCTTATCCTTACCAAGCAAGTTAGCGCCCTGATCGCGAGCAGCGCCAGTGAGCGACTGCACGCGCTGCAGCAGCGATTCCCGCGACTTGGCCGGCGAGGACGGCGCTGAAGTCCCGCGAGAACCCCCGCGGAGGTTCAACGACAGGTCGCTCCCAACTGAGCCGGAAACCGAGGCTGCAACGGAGGCCGAGGGAGCCGGCGGAGGCCCGGATCCGCTACTGATGCTGCCCCCAGTCGCTATATGGCATATAAAATAGGGTACATCTTCTATTCTCTATCAGTTATCTTTGTTTGATCAAAATTTATCGGTCCAGATTATTTGTGTAAGTAGAAATTCTTAAGATATGTGTTATAAGAAATAATTGATAACTTACTCTGGGAGGTCGGCCTCTGATTCTGCGGCTTGGGCTGGCTCGTGGTGGCCGGTTGTCCGGTGTAGGGGTCCACCTCACCCTCATCGCACTCCGACTGCAGATCGCCCGAGCTGAATCTGCGCAACGCCTCCACTGAGCTACTCCGCACCGCGCCGCCACCACCGCGCCCACACCGCACGGGTTCGCGCCACGCAAGGGACAAGGCACACCATGTAGCCACTCAACTCACTCCTTCTCTCCAGCGAATATAAAAATTCACCTTCTCGGACTATGTAATCTATCTGTCACTTCCAGGAACTGTTTCCATTCTGACACAGAGCTAAGCAGTCAAAGCTCGGGTAGATAGATATAAATACCCAACTCAAAATATGATGTTGAATAGATTTATCAACAATTTCCATTTTTATTCATGCCGTCTCACAATTCGATTAAGAAATAAAGTTAATTAAAAACATTCAGAATCGAACAACATTGTGGGTAATAGGAAACAATAACATAAAAATCGAATGCAAGAATAAATCTGTGAAGCGACAACATCGAATCACGGCGATGACATCGAGGCAAGCGCCATGCATTGTTTGGACTGCGTTTGTCATTCGATGGTGCAAATGAGGCCGTCGAACGACATCGGTCCTGCATTTGCGAGTAAGGTTTACTGAGCCTATGAGTGGTGCTACACGTATGCGAGTGGAGGTAAGGCCGGGCTGGGAGCTAGGTCAGGCAGGGGTCCGGCGGGGCAGGGCGGGGTGGCTCCGGTGCGGAGGGAAGCGCGGTGAAGCGGCTTTCGGCCTTTTTACGGTGCCATAAATTTGTTTTAAAATCTCGCAAGCTTAAAATTACTTTTACGTCATAATTAATTTTAGGTGCTCTCAATTTGTTACCCTACGGATCGTGTTTAATACGCGTGATGAACTCTGCTAAAATCAGATTAAAGGATTATAACACTACATTAAAATTCAGTTAGTAGCTACGGCTCTACATTCTACACAGATTATACAGTCAAGTTAAAGTGTTTTTCTTAATTTCAAATGAAGTGAAGAAAAGAAATCTTTCTAATAATTATTAAGGCATCGTAAAAGGTACAGACTTTGTGACGCGAACAAGCACAGATAGATTTATAGTCATGCAAACTTATACAAAAAAGACAATCAGAGTTAACAAAAAAGATAGATTGCGCTTTCCTTAATCCACATACCTTCGTTTCAGGTAATTGACATTGGAGGTGAAGGAGGTTCGGAAGCTTGAGAAAGACAGGGTTGATGTGGTCGCGGCCTGCGGGCCACAGATCCCAGGGCACCCCGCACGCTCTATTTTGACGTCCACTTCAGCATACGAATTCAAACATGAATAAATTTATTCGAAATACACAGAAATGCTTTATCCATCGGTGCAAGGAAATAGTGAGAATATACGAGACCAACTCGTTGACGTGGACCGCACAAATTAGGCCCATGGGCCTAATCGACTTCAGTCAAAATCGAACTGGCGTTTGTGATAGCACGTGTATTTAATGGGTACAATTTTTGGATGTCACGCGTATTTCATCTTTTTGAAACAGTCATTGGCTTTATCAGACCTTTCTAGAAAAGCCTTTTAGAATAAAATAAGTATGCCTACTTTTAACGAAGTAAAATATTAAAGGTTAGCTGATAAATATATAATACATGTATATTTGGCCTTTAAAAGAATCAAACCCAAAATATAAAAACATTAAAGATGCCGCTATTTATATTTTTATGATATTTATTTAGTAAATGAATGGACCCGGGTATGTCCTAAAACTGCGACCAGAACCACCAGAGGATGGGCAGCAGCGTCCTTATAGTACACGGTGAACGTACTGCGATCCCCAAGCCGCCTGCCAAGCGTGGGGATTATGGCAACACCCCTCTCTATGAGATTGCTGTATAAGAAGCTTCACGGTTATTACCCGTTCATGTACCCAACTAAATTCTTGCTCGGCCAGCTCGGCTACAACTCACTAGAAGTGAGAAGGATGTTGGATCAGCTTGCTACTTGCTGCAAGGTGCTCAGAGGATCAGTTGACTCCTTGCATCTGCACAATTTATTGTGCAGATGCTAGGCAAAAAAGGCAAAAAAGCCGATGACTATAATGACAATTTGTATGACATACTAATTTTATGTTGACATATTTTTACAGCAATTTGTTGTATTTATTATATTAGTAATTTTATAATATTATTCCTATTTTTACTAGGAAATCTATTTTAGTTTAACAGTATGTGAGATAAATGTTAGTGGAATTTGTCTGTTTTTATTCTCAATAAATAATTTCAATTAATTTCAATTCAATTTCAATGAGGGAGGCCTTGTCCAACAGTGGACGTTAATTGGCTGATGATGATGTGAAATGAATACAAATCGGCATATTAGATATAATTTATTTTGTAAGAAATTGCCGTTGCTAAAAGTTTCCACGTAATATTCATAATATATTTCCTTAGCTAATAACAAAAGATAACAACAGTGAGCTTGGATTACATCAACGAACAGGATACTGTAAATATATGTCGGTAGAAACTTACCTCGGGATATACTCGCAAGTGCGAGAAATGTCAACAGTTGCGGGGTAAACGGCGATGAATTCGACTTGGCTTCGGATCTACTTGAATAGAAATAATGTTATATCATTTAATAATACATACACGATCTACACCTATCGTCTGCATCAGTTAGGTATCACATTTTGAACGAGGGGACGAATTTTTCGAATTTTCCTAGGATTTGTCTCTCGGATCGGCACTCAAGATACGTGTAAATGGCAGTGAAATTTTAGCTGATAAATGGCTTACTCATAAAAGTATACGTGAATAATAAATATTGTTCAGTTTTTTACTTCACATTACTTTGTTAAACTTTTTCATGTTATTTTCTTCATGAAACTAAAGACTCTATAGATCTAGTATCTATCTATCTATATCTATACATATAATAAAAACGTAGAGATAAAAAAAATCTGTAATTAATAATAATAATTATAATTAAAAACGCAGGGGCGGCTTTATGGCGAGCCGTCGGTGAGTGGCGACACCGCGTACCCCGATTCCATGGGGCCAAATGAGACCCCTGACCCCTGGCTTGCCTTAACCGGCCGTCCAGGGGTGGAAATCGCAAGAGCTAAGAACCTAAGCTCCAGGATGGAAGTGTTAAAGGGCATAACGCCGCGAGTAGCTCATAGTGAAAGTGCAGCACACCTCTCTACACCCTAAGCCACCCACGCCAATGTTGCTCCTCTGGTGCCAAGATACGGCAGCCTTTATGGGGGGCCCATTCAGTGGGTGGCAAGTCATCACCTGCCTAAATATATTTTGAGATGAGACAGGTAAGGCAGGTGCCGTTTCTCATTCTATAGATCTGTTATTCCATCCACAAGTTGTTCACCTCAATAGCCCAGACTTTTTAAATCCTATACTGTACAATAGTTTCATATTCCTTTTTATACAGATTTCATAGTTGCATGTATTTTATATTCAAAAGGGCCTCTTGGTGTTGGCTTCGGCTCCACCAATGCCCACCAAATTTGAAATGTCCGGGCTAGACCCAATAGTGTTCCGTGGCTAGACCCGAGAATTTAATGAAATAAAGAGAAATAATTATAAAAATTTGAAACTGTCAACTGTCATTCAGATAATCAGTTTAAACAAGCTAAAGCTAAAAAAAAATAAAGAAGGTTCCTTAACCTTCTTAGATGAATGAACGTGTAGATCAAGGATGTTGTAAAAATATAGGCCTTACAACCTGTTTGGTGATTCAATCCAATCACAAATCTACTACTATATCTGTGAATCCAATGCATTTTGCAAGGCAAGCATATGTCGGGGTTCCATATTTGTGGTCGTATTCATATAGTTCAGAAATTGCATGGTCATAGAAAAATTCAAACGAGCGAAGCTGGACAGTCAATTTTTAGAGATGTATCATCCCGACATGACATGATATACTTTTTATGGTTTAGTTTGGACAATAAGAAAACTTCAAAACATACTCTGCACTGTGCTCTGCACTGTGGTCACATTATCTTTTTGATTTGAAAACTGTTGACGGTGTTCTTACCATAGATTTAGGAAAAAAAAATTAGGTCTATAGTTTTTACTGTTATGCAAAGAGAATACAATAGAAGATGTTGTTGTGCTGTTATGCTTCTATCAATACTTCACACAAGGCGACTTAAAATAAGCAGCTGAACATGTAAAGGCAGTTTTTAGAATTTTTGTTTGTTTGTTCACGCACATCGCCTAAACCCCTGGAAGAAAATGCGGACGGATTTAAATGCGGTTTTTACGAATATGCTTAGCTATGACCAGATTGAAGTATAGGCTATGTTATTGTGCACAAGGGCCGGATTAAGGGAAGAAAAAAGGATTGAAGGTTTATATGAAAATCTACGCGTACGAAGTCGCGGGCAAAAAAACTAGTGTAAAATAAAAGTACCTAGATACAGAATAATTTATACGTTGGCAGACTAAAAGAACACATTCAACCCTTTCAAAACCTTTCTAAATTATTGTACCAATAGGTACCCCAAAAGCTTATTATCTTAGGACCAATTCAGTAAGCTATTAGTGTAAGAAGGATGACATTGGGCGCGTGGTAAAGATTACCCATTTATATTTTAGTCGAGGGCTTGAGCGAAAACGTGACAGGAACATTTATTGCGAGACTGTGGCAAAAAAGTTTACACCACGAAACTGTGTTGGAGCTTGGAGCTTTCCAAAGTCGAAACTATTACAAAACTTAAATTTGCCGTCTCCAAAATTTGTTCTTCTAAAGATCCGCGGTGTTTCCGACAAGCATTTCTTCAAAAGGCGAATTAATAGAGTCGCTAATTAATAGGGTCGGCAACGCATTTGTTAGGCGACAGTGACTGCTTACCATCAGGTGGCCCGTTTGCTTGTTTGCCACCTATGGCATAAGAAAAAGATATAAAACTGATTATTAAAATTATTTATGCTAGAAGAAAATAACTCTACTCTGCTTGAAACTTAAACCATTATGAAGAAAATTCACGTATCTACTTAATTCATTACTATGTTTTTGTGTTGTACCTAGAAAGTAAGTACTGAAATCCAGAATCTGGTTTCTGTACTTACTTACTTACTTACTGCAACGTTAAATTTATACATTACCGTTAAAATATTACCTACTAGCCGTCCGCCCCGGCTTCGCACGAGTGTAAGCTCGGCCTTCGGCCTCGCTACAAAATATAATATAGCCTATGTCACCCGGGGATAGTGTAGCTTCCCAACAGTGAAAGAATTTTTCAAATCGGTTCAGTAGTTTCGGAGCCTATTCATTACAAACATACAAACATACAAAAATAGGTACAAATCTTTCCTCTTTATAATATTAGTGTAGATTAGTGTAGAAATGTTGATGAGATGGTAGGAAAGCTTGTTTGATACAATGAATACGAGTAGCAATCGTCCTCCCACATATCCAATGACTCAATTTTTGTATTTTTTTTATCATTAGTGGATACTATCGTTTTAATGGTTCTGTTCTGAGAAAAAAGAAAATTTCTGGGAAAAAAATATTATAAGAAAATAACTTCTTACCCAATTTGAATGATTTATATTCATGAACTGTAGCAAAAATATCAGTAGTTCAAGCATTTTTCTTATATAATTTGAATAATTTTTTATACCATACTCTGGCCACTCTTATTTAAATTTTTATACGCGACCGTTCGGTTTCTCCTAGATATAGATTTATTTTCTGATCTAGTCCCTTTCAATTTAGTTTTATTCTTGTATGAACAAGTAGTATCCAATTTGTCCTAGGACCTGCGTTACATGAATCGCAATTTGAGCAGATACTTATTGCAAACAATAAACGGATGAAACTCTCAGCGGAAAACAACATCAAACGTTTCCTTTGCTGCAACAACTACAAAGTTTTATCACATGTTGTCCCACAAAGTACATGAAATAACTTGGTTGAGACACGTATTGTCCTAAGTTATTTAGCGAAACAGTTCTGGCTAGTTGCCAGAGAGTTGAAGAAGGCACGAGTCATAGAATGAACCTACCTACTATTCTTAGCCGCATGCAATTTCTCCTGCCATCTTCAGGCTACTGTTACCTAAGAAACAAATAAAAGCTTGACTGATTTTAGAGCCATTGAGTTCCATTTACACGTTTCTACTTCCCCGCCAATGTCTGCAAACTTATTTTATATAACAAAGAACACTTTACATACGAAGTGGCTTAAGGTAGGCGTATTGTCGGGAACCCTACTTTAGGTAAACCGCCACGCAAGGCCACGGTTGGGTCAAACAATTGCGGGTGATTTGTTGAAGAGTCTCAAGAAATAATATCAGAAAGAAATGTAGCAAATATCTCTCTAATATCTCAAATATCTTTATTGTGTAACTTTTTTTGTATATTGATGTTAAATTCACATCATCACCAGCCTATTTAGTCCATTGACACTATGGGTCACTCCCAAGGCACGCCACTAATCCCGATCTTCAAAATGTAGGTACAAAATGAAAGTACATATATATCAACTATAAATGCCATTTGATTTATTTATCTACACAAAAAATAAAAGATGTTAAGGCCGCGCTCACCGGCCAGAGGTATCTTTTTCACACAATATTAAAAATAACTAAACAAAATGGCTATTTCTCTTTTCGTAAACCATTTATTATATGTACCTTCAAAAAAGTTTTATTAACGTTTTTTATATTTCATGTATTTAGTCGTTTCTGGTTATCTTTCTATATTGGAACTCTCGTTTTAATTTTAGAAGTACGTGAAAAGTGTAATTGAAAAATAAATAACACATAACTACAGATAGAAGATGTTTTAACTTTTTAGTCATAGGTAACAGCAACAGTTTCATTTAAAATAAATAAATCAGAATAAACGTAAACGTGCGAGTGGCAAAAGTATTCTGAAAGCAGTCGCCGATAAATTTAATAGTCCCATCCTTGCACCATCATATTGGGTTAATTTTGAAATAGGTTAATAATTTCATTGCTATTGTTAATTTATATCAGTGTTGACACTGTATGTGATAATGACGTTGTATATTATTTTATTTAGGTATATTATACGGTAATTACTCACGTAATATTAATAAAATTAAAATGTGTTAAATCCACGTTAGTTTCCATATTAAAATTGTATGTAATTATTTGCAACATATGTTATTCTAAAAATAATCCTCGATCGTTTCTTTCCTACAAATGTAGGTAATTTTTATTCTTTTAAAATGTAGAGTGAGCGCGGCCTTAAAAACAAAACGATATTCATTAAAAGGGGTAACATCCAAACTTAATATAGTATATTTAAACTTGCTAATGATTTTACAAGGGCCCTAAAAGGGTAGGAATGTTAAAATTGGACTCTGACGAAAAACCTTCGCATGTGGAATGATCCTGAAAACTGGCTTCTAAATAATTTTCTGTGACACGCGTGTAGGATACGAAAATTATTTAGAAGTATAATTTTGTAGTCTCTGTCTGTAGTTTATTTTTCATGATTTTTAAAAACAGTATTCAACTGTACGTCGTTAAATAATGTTTTACACGCGGCATTTTTTAACATTCTGCGGCGTGTTTAGCATGGTATATAAATAACAAGTAAATCACATTAAACGACTTCAATAATTTATGAAAAACGTAATAAGTGCCTATAAAATTTGAGAGTTGCCCTCGATTTCCCTGGGATCGCATCATCATATCCTGACATGGTGACATGAGCCCAAATTGGAAGTATGGCCACCCTACCTAACAAAACATTTTTTTAAATCGGTCACTAGTTGGCGGAGAAATCAGTGAACATACAATAAAAATAATATATATATAGTGGAACATAGAACCTCCTCCTTTATTGAAATCAGTTAAATTTTTTCAACAATTGAACGACACAGAAAGTATAATTGATTGCAAACAAAAATGTATATAAGGTACCTACCTACGTCTTTTAGTTTAATTTTTTATTTATTTATTTAAAGTTTTAGTTTTTAGTTAGTATTTTAAGTTTTCTTTAATTTTCTGTTTTTTATGTTGTGCATAGTAATAAATTATTACCCCCAAGGCACCTACATCATTTTATTATGTTTTTCATACCATAGGTGACAAACAGGCAGACAGGCTGTCTGGTGGTAAGCAGTCATTGCCGCGTTTTGGCAATTTTTTACTGTATTACTAAGGCTCTGAAACTCAATGGTTTTCATTGTTCAGTTCAGAGCCAATGGGTTCTCATTTTAATATGTACACCCTTCTTATGGCAAATAAATGTAACCCAACAGTTTTCCATTTTATATTTTACGTTAAAAATTAAAATATGATTCTGGTATAAAAATAGTCTTTCAAAAGCATTTTTCTCTCACAGTAATAGTTACAATTTAGCGCTTTAGGCGCAACAGTTTCCCATTTAATAAATTACGTTAAAAGTAAAATACGATTCTGTGATAAAAAATTGTCTTTCAAAAACATTCCTCTCTCACAATAGTCACAATTTAGCGCTAAAACTTACAGACTAGCAAATCATAGGGGAGGAACAGCGATCGTTAACTACCTCTTGGCTGGCAGCCAAGCTGTGACGTTCACAATTACGCAAGGATCGAAGAAAAAAGTAATGCTACCTTAGTAAATAGTAGCTGTCACAGTCAGACGAAGATGGCATATCACAAGAACCATTTAGAATGGCCAAAGTGATGGTTATTCCATAATTTTCCACACAAATAATAATATTACACGCAAAAAAAAAAACTATTACGCAATCTCAAAAAACTGAAATAGCAAAACGTGATTGCTAAAATGCGTGAATTAATAAAAAACATAATTATCATCAGCTTTTGATAAACCTCAGCAAAGCTTCTTTTTGATTATGCCATTCAATAAAAATTGCTAATTAACTTTAGCTAATAAATACCATGGGATTTCTGGGTTGCCGGAGGTGTACCAAAATTACCAGGTCGATACGAGTTAAAAGGAACATCATTCTTAACTTCGTAGATTTAAAAACTAATTCAGTATACTAATTCAGTATATACAGTCCTTCAGCACAGCGGTTTCGGTAATGTCGATTGAAATCATATTTTTGACGGTTTTAAATTTATATTTCACTCCTAACATAATATAAAATAAAAGGCCAAAAGCGTGTCGAGACACGCATGTGGTAGGGTTCCGAAAACAAAGCCATATAATTGTTGTCATAGTTCAGAAATGATGGTTATAGATTTTTTTTGCAGACGAAGCTATGTGGACTTAGCCAACTTTCAGAGATGTATCATCCTGACATAGCATATATTTATTTTTAATAGTTGAATCATAGAGAAAACTGATTGAGAAACATTCAAAAAGGTCAATGTCCTTTGAGCTAGAATGTCTTGAATTTATTACAGTTTTATCGCTGTTACTCAAAACATTATATAATCAAGTTTCAAGTTATGTTCTTCCCGTGAACATGGTGCATGTAACTGCGCCGAAATATCGGGAGCTCCTTCCACAACCTTACCACGGTAAATATCCCGTAAATAATCATTTAACTTTAGTGAACAACCGTGATAGTTTAAAACAGTGTTTATCATATAATCATATAATGTTCGAAATAATTTTGAATGAAGGTTTTAAATATGAACTATCCGTATTGTAAGTCACAAGTTCCTATGTCTTATAGTTTAAAAATTCAGAGGGGACGAACTTTTTGCAACTTTGGCGCACTATAGGAAAGCAAATGATAGACTTTATAAAAAAAATATGAATGAAACTTTACCTTCATATCTAAACTATAAGACTAAGATTTTGGCCAAAAATTAGCAGTACCATTCAAAGTGGCAATGCTGCCAGCATTCTAGCCACTTTCTTCCACCAAGGAAGTGGCCAGAAGCCAGGCTTTTAGATTAGTTGTTTAGAGTATGTAAATGTTTAAGTAGTTTTAAGGGGTTGAAAGTCTACGCGTACAAAGTCGTGGGCAACAGCTAGTTGGATATAAATGAGTGGTCTGTTTAAAAACTATTTCCTCGAAAAAGAATAATCAGTGAATTATGAAAACAGCTCTTTGTTAAAAAAAACTAATAACAACGGAACGACCCTGAAATCAAAAGTATTCCATGCCAACACGAAGTCACCCGTCTCCTGTTCGTGCGAACTGCTGATGTAAAACATGGCACTAAAATAATGGAATGTTCGCGTGTAATCTACCACCATTCATCATGGCCGAGGGATCCGTGTGAATCAATGCGGAGAACTCGCAGAACCTATTACGTTTTTACTAGGTAGAGCCCGCTAATCCAGAAAATCTCATTTGATATAGTACATTGTTATCCTAGGGGTGAAAGTAACTTATTTAGCCCCGAGACGGGGTTTCGCTAATAGTTCGAGGGACTTAATAAGTCTTTAATCCCGAGGCAAGCACTGTGCTTTTCATTACGAATACAAGGAAACTAAAAATAAAAACATGAACTGACACTGGCAAATGCACGAGAAGTGCGGACCATAATCCTCTGAGGAGAACAAAATATACATATTGGAACATGGTTCAATACAAATGTGAAAAAAGAACATTTTTTTAAATAATTTACGTGTCTGTTGGTTGTCATTGTCAACTATCACTGTCAGTTGAAAGCGATTCTCCCTAGGGCTGAAATGTATTACTTTCAACCCGCTCCTAAGGCAACTTCAGACCTACTTTCCGAGTATGAGTAATGAAAATACATTTACCGCGAATACGTTTCCACCGCGATCTTACAACATAGTAAGTATCATTCTGTGAAGGCTGAAAGACTCGAAAATAAAATACCCACTCATAAGATATAATAGTTATTTACTTGGCCCAATACTGTATGGTCAGGTTAAACCCACTTAAGCCGCAGGGTAGAGCACTAGTACACTTGGATATAACTAGACATCATTATTTCTCAACAATGTACATACTTAACCTACATGAAAAGAATGCTGAAGAAGGCTTGTTTGTCTTCGCCTTTCGCTAGACAACGGTATATATGCTTTCGGCGTATTTCAGTTTGTAAGATCGGCAAAATTTATCCTCATATAGTTCGTATCATAAATATCCTGTATGGTATCCATTTCTCTTTCACTTTTGTGATGTATCATTTCGCAACTAATATTGAACTTATTTATAACTACATACACAAAATGTTATAATAATAATATCTAATGTATCAAAATAACACTAGTATGTATGATAATATATTTTTATATTTACTAAACAAAATACTGACAACCTACTGTCAGCCTACTAGATAAAACGCAGCAGTAAAGGTATTTTCAATAGCGAGACCGCTAAAAGACTAAAATAAATTCCAAAATACACATATCTTTCAGTTGGTAGCGGACCTAGTATGCTGGCGGTATGACCACACTGAATGACAATGATGTCTAAATGATTAGTTTGGTAAAAAACTTAAATTAATTCATTAATCAAACAATGCACAGCCTAAACAACGTCTAGAAGCATACAATTGTGCACCAGATCTTTATATAACTCGGGATAAGTGAAATAAAATGTTTGCATAGGGGATGAAAGTTTGTATGGAAGTATTTTTTTTTAAATAATAGTGTAAATGTTACGTAGGCTTATGTTTATAACATAAGGTTTGATATGCCATCTTTTTTTAAACCCATTTCCTAAGAGGTTTTAATAGGGGATGAAAATGTATATAAAAGTTCGTCATTTTTTAAAGTCAGAAACGTGGAATTTGGTACTTCGTTTTCCTACTTTACAAATAAAAGTCAGTTGTATAAGCGTTTTCGACAATTCATCTCTTAAAGAATGAAAGTATGTATGAGGTGCGTCATATCTTGTTTAACTGATGGGAGCTCCCATCGGTAACACGGCTCGTATTACAATAATATTGACAAAATCATATCGTCCATCATGTAATGTAAGCTCATGTAATTTTCATAGGGTTAACGACATCGATTAGGCGATGTCCCAGAGGGGTTCCGCAGAATGCCCAGTGTAATAAAACATTACGACTCGATCGGAACACTGGATAATTGCTCTCTCAACACTGACGATTAGATAAGACAATACTTTATATACAAAGCAGGCGCTGTTTTCATTAGAAAGTATTTGGTTTACTGTAGCGAAGAACTTGATTAGTTTTTATTACGTTAGTCTTGGGCTGTGAGGAGAGTAAAGAAAATAATCACACTTATATTATTAATAACTTGATCAAAACTCGCGTGAGAAATCATTATGAACTATTACAAAATGACTTAAGCTCACGTTATGTTCATCAGGGAATACGCGCGCCCGGCTGACCGTCTCCGGGAGCGCGCGTGTTCCCTGATGAAGGAGCTCTGATGCCTCAGAAAACCGGTCGCTCGTCTCGACCGATAAACATAACGGGCATGTAAGCCGTTTTGTAATAGTTTATATTATTAATCCAAAAATTTGTATGTGTTTGTCCAGGCTCCATAACGGCTGTACAGATTTGTATGAAATTTGGTCATAAGTAAAAAAAAAATTGTTGTGTTTATATGCCTTGGCCACTGTTTTATAAAGCTGTGCCCTGCGGTTTCACCCGCGTGGGTTGCTCCTTATAACATCAACTATCTGCCTGTGAAAGTCCCGTCATAATCAGTCCAGCCGTTTTAAAGTCCATAGGGAACATACATACATACACACATCGCCTTTTATATATTAAGATGAAAGTATATTAAATACTTTCATAGTTTTACAAAACAGACGATTTCTAAAACCAAACTCACCAATGGTAAATTCCTTATGTTTTATTATTAAAAAAAATGTGGTTCCATAATAAATTCTGTATTGACTCATGGGATCGCTCCATGAGGTCTTATAAAACAACTTTTACTCTCTTTCATAAAGATATCCCTTGGGTAAAACCGACTGCGTGTAGGTTGCCCCTTTTCTTGTTATAACTTCAGGTCCGAATGGGTAAGAATTTCCTCTAACTTTTGAAACATCTATAGATAAGTAAAATACCTTTGGAGTTTAAGAATGTTAAGAATTTATTTGGCACAAATATATGTACATCAGTACATACAATATGGACCCTTACCGTATTTAAAAGATAAATATCGTGCAAAAATGGTGAGGGTTTGCTACGTTAAAAAGGTTACACCTCTTGTTTTATAATATGCTTGCTGCCTGCTCGCGTGCTTCAGTTATAGTCGTTCAATTTCAGATAAGGATTTTTTCAACCCTTTGCATTGGCATTTAAACCTTTTTTTACGTTACCCTGAAAAGGTACACCTCTTGTTTCAAATTAATGAACGTAATATTTTCTTGTTGTCACTAATTTTCTAGGGAAATGTCTACATTTTATGTCTGCAGCGTACTCACGTGCTTCGTTTATGGTAGTTCAATTCAAGATATGGATTTTTTCAATCCTTTGCATTGGCATTAACCCTTTCTTTTCATGACAAGTGGATTCGATTTCATAAGTTTAGAGACGCTACTTGCTTTCAACATAAAACGTATGAACGTTATAAAGTATAAAGAATTTACGAGAAACACCACAGAGACGATATTAAAAAGTGGTTTTCTGTAAAATTAAATCTGAAGTTGAAGTCTAAAAGCATTTTAATAAACATAATACCCTATAGTTTTAATGCCTTTTTATGCAAGGAATGACTCGAATATTTTAAATGTAGAAATAAATTTCATCAAACATCATGGACTTAGCACCAAAAATGCACATGTAGTTACGTAAATTTTTATACACGTTCCATTTTCAACACAATAATCTACGATATTGTCTATCCAGTTCATTCAGTAACTAAAAAGACATTTCAATAAACGTCACAAAGACTTAAAATCTAGTGAAAAGATTCCCTTAGCTCATCATTTTCGATACCGTCTAATTGTTACAGTCAAATCTGCCAAACGGGGTCATTCCCCACCCCATATACTCTCTAAACTTTACCCGCGATGTAATAGTTTAACTTGGTTTCATTATTTACGTTATGTTCAATTTTATGAATGAATTTCAGTGTTTAATTAGAAGTAATATATATACATTGATTTTACTCACTTATTGGGTTGAATTTGTCGATTGTAGATACCGCTTTTAGGGCACTGGTTGCGCGTAAATGGGTAAGGAAATGGGCAGTAAGGGTGATGCCTCCTGAAACACTGATGTAAATTGGCAGCGACGGCGCGTGCCCGCCCGTAGAGTTATTGATTTTGGGCGGGAACGGTGCCGGGCGGCGCGACCGTGGCGGCATCTTTAAACTGGTAAAGTAATTTTGTTACACAAACTGTTGCCAGATGGCATCCCTGTCTGTCATTCAAGTTGTAACCAAGTTTGTGAGTTTCATACAATTTTTCATCGATGAACTAAAATTAAAGTGAAAAATCTTTTTTTTTTTTTCATTATGTTAGAATTGACAGCGTATAAATAAAAACTCAATAAATGATCTTGGACTTACAATAGTCCAATAGAAGTTGAGACGGTAATTGTAACAATAACAAACCAATAAATGCAATATCACCTTAATAATTATGCGTTAGAAAAATTTTGGAACGCGTTGATGTCTTTTGCATTACATTTTATTGCTTATATATTTTACATGATTATTGGATGTACTTAAAAGATAATATTCTGCTATTTATTGACTACACTAATTTACAACGTTATAACGCCGTTGTTTAATGTTTACGTAAAATTTTGCCGCAATAAATTTTGATATTTTTAAATAAAGAAAAATCATAGACAGTTTTTTATTCACTGTCTAGCAAAATCACAAAAGGATAAAAAACAGGATTGTCGGCAGGATCAGTCGGTGGCATACCTGCGGTTCGCCAGATGTGCATGTGTGCGAGCATGGGTCTGTAGACAGAGTAGACAGGTGGTGCTGTGGGCGTGTGGCGTAACGCCGCCGCCGACTCTACATTGCGTAGCACTAGACCTGCGCTCACAATGAAGCTTTATCTTTAACTCAATAAAATTATCTACGCTTTTCACTTCATGTATTACCACTCCATTTTCACAATATGTATTGTTGACCTTAGTTGTTTATTTAGGTCAAATAGTTTATGAATACCACAGACATAACAGACTGAACATGTTTTTTACAACTACATTCGCAAAAACAGTTATGTTTGCATCTCTCTCGATTACACAAAAATCATAATATTCGTATCTCTTTTTGTCGGAACGTCAACATAATAGAAAAAAATGAGCATGTGGTACGGTGTTCCAAGTTGCCATTTTGCTAAGCTGTCAGGAGGCAGACACCGAAAACCACGGCTTGCAAAAATTTGCTAAAATAAAAGTTATTTTTACATATTTGGTTTAAAAGATATGAAAATACTATGGTGAAGTGCAATGTCCTCATGTGTTTTAATTCATCTCATAAGATGCCACCCGGTATAACGTTTCACAGGTAAGTTTCGTGTGTCATAATAGAGCTTATTTTGAATTGCAAATTTTTCTTATTATTTTTCATAAACTTTACAATTTGAAGGCTTGGGAAGGTTGTGTTTCTTCCAATTTCATAAATGTACAAGTTTGGTGGGTGTAATAAAAGTTGATAAGTAGTTTTCATTAAAAAAATATTGTTTCGATCATTGTTTGGCGTTTGAGGTACTTAGACATTGTCCAGGGAACGTATTCAGTAGTATAATAATTAAAATAGATGATTCAGCTCGATGTGATTATGATGACATGAACCTTTTTCATTCATAACTAGCTACTTTTCTTAAGTAATGTAACTAAAGTAACTACCTATTGTGGTTCATGTCATATACACCTAGTGATCTAGATGATGTAATTAAAAGGTTATTTAGACATATTTCAAGTAACAAACATTTTTATTACATTTAAGATTTCCCAAGGATGAAATGTTGAGAAAAGCATGGGTGAAGAATTTGAACCGAGAAAATTGGCAGCCCAGTACAGCAAGTTTGTTGTGCTCAAAGCATTTTGAGGCACATTTGCTCGACCGGACTGGTTTCCGAACAATCCTTAGAGAGTTTGAGGTGTAATGCTTATTGGAACAACAGTTTTCAATGAACAGTCGCTATCACTATCATGAATCTCAAGTTGTACTAACTACATTATGATAACTTGCATGTAATAATTTTCAGAGCGATAACATACCAAGTGAAAAGAAAGCCACAAAAAGAGGTGTTACTGGCAAAAGTGTTCTGCGGGAGCTGCAGAATACCTCATTTCCATCAAATTCAGATCCTGCAACCACATGACACATTTGGTAAATTGTTTTATACAAAAATAAATGATTTGACTTGGTCTGGTGTGTTTGAATATTAATACCCAATGGGAACATCCATAAATTCCATCACATAAAGAGGAGGGGAGGAGGGGTCGACGAAGTGTGACTGACAAGGGCAGGGAGGGGTCGTAAATTTTGTGACGTTACATTTCAGATACAATCTAATAGTATCTGTTAGCACTATTATAAAAGAATGTCCTTGAGTCCGGCCCGCGTTTTGCAAATGTTTGCGTGTAATGTTTATGTAGTGTTTTTTGCATCAATATTTTTGTGGCTTGTTGGTTCTGCTTGGTATTATATGTCTGTGATGAATACGTTATTATTAGCTGTCAAGTCAATGGACATGACAATTAACCTTCATCGTCCAAAACTACGTCTTCATAAACTCTTTGTCCAAAACCAAAATAAAAGTAAGCCTTGGCAAAAAAAAGTCTAAAATCATAACTTTTTGTGTCAAATGTCAGAGCAATTTTGAAGTGTATGATTCTATGTAATACGTCATAGATTTAAATGTACTACCTACATTCGTTGTAATACGTTGATATTTATAATAATACATCGGATCGTCTACTAAAAGTTTTCACTATACCTTAGAAATCAATTCAGTGTGGAATTTATTTACGATAGTGGCGTCTTAATTATTGTAAAATAAACATGCTTTAACTCCCATTTAACTAGGTATGTACTTAATGAAAAAGGAATAAAATAATTGTATCGATGCAATGAATTCAATCAATATTTCGATCAATGATCTTATTTCCACGTTTTTATGAGGACTTTATCTACTTTTATAATTAAATACATATTTAAAAAGAAAAAAAAATACTTGAAAGTTCAATCTCAGGAACTCAACCAACAATTACCACAAACGAAATCAATTTTCTGTATAATTCAAACTGAAATAACCATAAAAAGGAACTGTACCAAAATTTAAACGTGGTCCCACAAACAGTATTACTTGGCAAAGTATTGAAATGTTATTAGGTAGTGGTGTGAACGCGGGCGCTCACAGAAAGTAAAGTTGGTATGATCGTGCGAGCAGTGTTGCTCCGAAACGCGCAGCGACCGGTCCGATATGCCGCGCTGACATCCGCGCCAAACAACTGTCAAACCTGATAAGTGTTCACTGTGACTACCAAAGAACCAAGGACAATAATATGTCTCCACTGTGGTGCCTCCTCGTCACGCTGCTGGCAGCTGCGCACGCTCAGGTATCTCGTTCTGTTCCTTTATTGCTATAACCCTCAAGTTTTGTTGTCTAGCCTGTTGCGTTTGTTGTCTTTCTTACTAATCAGTTTCATCACCAGGCACCTTCACCTGGTTGATGTGGGCGGTTGGGTCTGTATTGTTTTATGACTCAAAAGTTTGACATTTGCTTACTTTATTGCAACTTGACAAGTATACTTGCAAGTAACATTGGCATGGCATTGAGTTTTTATGATTCTACGTAAATCACGTCCTCTGTCTCTGATGTCATATCATCGTACACGTATTTTTAAAGTTAATAGATAGATATATGAAGTACCTAGTTGGAATTAGTTTGCATATTTTTGCTACATTGTTCAAAATCAACCAAAGCGTAATCTCTTAGTACTGCATCCAATGGCAAAAGCGCTTCTTCTTTTTTATTGTTTACAGTTTACTTGCTTTTTACTTGGTTTCTTTACATTTTCAGCTACTTAGTTCATGAAATTGTCATGGATATACCATGTTCACGAAGATTCCACTATATTTGTAGATACTTAATAAAAAGCAGGTTTATAAAAACAAGTTTTTAGTGCAACCGATTACCTAAAACGTGTATAAAGATATGGTCAACAAGCACTCGTTCTCTTTTTACACCCAAGTATTAAAACCAAGACTTGATCTGGCCATAGTTTGAATATACCAGAGTAATTAATCACAGTTACAAATAGGCTGATGATCATAAAATACGCCTTCTTACGTATAATAAACTGTTGTAATACTAATGTTATGTACGGCCGCGTAACTCGGCGCAACCTAGTTTACAATGCGCCGAAGAATTCACACCGCACTATGGGTTGAATAGGAACTCATCTGTACAATCAAACCCAGTATTCAAACACACGGTATTCTGTTTGAGTAATATACTCTGAATATTGTATGAGGATTTTATGTAAATGAGTTAGTGGAAGGTTGATCAGCGGGTGAATATATTGGAGTTTAATTTTCTACGCCTTCGCTCAGGCATTGTTTTAAAGTCTTGTCCTATGTCTTGTTCTTCTGTCTTATTTTATAGAGATACGTAAGAGTGTCTTAATTATACTGGGTTATGCGGAAAGAGTGTACAAAGCGAAATAATTCCATAGAACCCATAATGATGAACAACTGTTACTATGAGAGCAACTCTGAAATCGCAAAAAAAAAATCAGCTGTTCCATAGAAAACGATCATTCACACTCGGCAAAATATATGGAATGGCTGATACTTTTTCGCTATTTCAAGGTTGTGTAAAATTGGTAGTTGTTCATAATGATTGGTACTATGGACCCCTTTTGGCTTAGTACATTTTTTTCTGCGTAACCTTGTATTGTTGGTTAATCTAGGGCTGTATCTGATTTGTATATATTATGCGCAAACACCTTTCAGTAAACAACACTAACATAACAAGTAGCTGAATGGTTCCACAAGTACTAACTTCAACATTAATTAACTAAAACCTTAACTTCGACATTCCTAAATTTATGTCCGTAAATCTATGTCTGTCAGATATCACGCGGCAATTTGGAACATAGCTAACAAGAACCATTCCAATAGGATAAAAGCATTACAAACTGACTTGTTCGTAATTTGAGCCTAAAAAGGCACGAAGCATTCAGAGTACCAATGCCAAGTTGCCAATACTGAGTTGGGCGCGGTGGAAGCGCGGGCGCAAGGTTATAATGCGCCTACGCACCCCACTAAGCAGCCAGTTTGCTTAAACTGAAACAATACTAACTCTAGACAGGCGATAGGTTTCCCTACTCTCTCTGTTTTATTCTGAGTCTGGTTATTTGGATTGTTTCTAGACCTTCAACAGTCTAAGGGCAATCCAATTGTACTTTCTAGAATAGGATAAATTGTTTAGATACTTAGTGTTCAGTAGCCTTTGGACTATAAATATATTTATAGGCTATTCCAATAACGCGCTGTTACATATTTCCAAGCAAAAGGCACTTGGCTAAGCAGGAAACAGCTTAAAAATAAATTACCTATGAGAAATGTAAACGGGTGGACTTATTGAAAATTTATTACTGACACCGGCAAATATTTACACTAGGTTTTTTAGTTATACCTGCTAGAAGCTCTAATATTGTACATAAATGCAAAAGTTTGTGTGTTTGGCTGCACTCAACTCCGTAACAGTCAAACGAATTTTAATTAAATTTGGTGTGAATTTGCGGAGGCATCTTCAACCCTGGACATTGGCTACTTTTTATTCCGAAGAAATCCATGTTTTCTGTAGGATAGAGCAGGTAAAACCGCGGGCGCTACTTTAGCGTGTTTTAAAATAATAATTTTACTGTGTATGTATAACTGTGTACTATAATCATGCCACGTTTGACACTTGTACGTATTACCGTTTTTACAATAAAGCAATTACAAAAATACATTTTAAAAAAAGTACATTTCTTGTATGGAGGTTTTTTTCCTTTTGTTTTTTTATTATTTCTTAGTAATTCCACCGTAACATTACATATTCTGTAAACAAATCAACTGGCTATCTATTACAGTTCGAAAGATACAGCCATTAAATGGTAGGGTGAACGGACAGACAGACAGACAGACCTAGGGTACGGAACCCTAAAAACTACCATACATGTTTGTAAGATGACAGTCTGTTAAAGAAAATAAAGTGCTTATAGCAAGTAAACAAAATAAACTGGTTAGTATTCGTGAGCTTTATGCATACGCTACTTAATAAAAATACTTGCATTCACGGCTCACATACTACTAGTGCAATTCCAATCACATACGATCACGTTCATTCACAGAAGTTCACAGAACAAAGTGTGACTCAAACGAAAAACATAATAATTCTGTTCTGAGTCACTGTTAATTCTACTGCGAGTACACTGCTGTCTTAATAATGAATCACATTTAATAAAAATATTTTATACAACAGTTTCCTACAAAAAATTTAGCAGCTGAGTACACAGTAAACAATGCAATACCTACGTGTATTGTACATTCCTACCATTTACTCGTATTCGACAAATAATATTTTTATAGAATTACCAAATCTACCTGCGAGATGTGCAGGGTTCACGAAACGGTGGTACTAAGTCAAAAGGAGGTCATGTTTATGAACAACTTTTACTGTAGAATTAACTCTGGAAAGCAAAATAAATATTAGCTGTTAAATTTCATATTGGGTATATATAAGACTTTTATGTGGTACTGAGTACAATAGCCTTCTTTTGGCTTAGTATCGCCGTTCTATGTATCCCTGTATGTTTTTAACTCAGGATTAACATGGCGGGAGAAACCGCGTGGCACTGGTAATATAATAATACTAGCCGCCCGCCCCGGCTTTGCACGGGTGTAAGCTCGGCCTTCGGCCTCGCTACAAAATATAATATAGTCTGTGTCACCCGGGGATAGTGAAGCTTCCCAACAGTGAAAGAATTTTTAAAATTGGTTCAGTTGTTTTTCAGTTATTTCGTTACAAACATCCAAAAATACAAATCTTTCCTCTTTGTAATATTAGTATAGATATAGATTAGTAAGATAGTCAATTTAATTCTAACTGTCGACTATTCGATACATATTGAATCCAATCATCATCAGCAGTCAGAAGACGTCACTGCTAAACATAGGCCTCCCTTAGAATTCCACACTGAACGATAGACTGCCATCTGCACTGGACTGGATGAATTCAATACAAATTAAAATTTCGGAATTCAAAGTTTGTATAGAGTTTGATTCGTATTTGGCTACATTATCATTCGTACGCCATTTTACGTATCGAATTTTCTTCACTCACTGGCCATCTTTAAACTTAACATGAGATTAACAACTACAGTTAAATAAGCCAACGTAATAATTATAATACGATGCAAGAACGAGTGCTAATGTAACACGGAATGCATTGTCTCGAATTATAATCGCAGAGGTTTTCATTCTCTTGCCAAGGTCGCCTGTTCATTTGATCTATCTATGGCGTCCATCGACTCAAAAACAAGATTCTTTGTCCAGTCTAATTAGTTCCACGTATCTGATTGGATCGCCATAAAAACATGTCTTTATATTATGTAAATAGTTTGTTGGTGCGACTCTCAGATCAGACAAACTAGAGAGATTTTCCTCAGTACAATTATCCTAAATGTCTACATTTTCCATACATTTTTTTCACTATACCTCTAAACCGCTTAACCCAAAAACGGTAATTACAGCTGACTTACTCATCGATCATACACACGAACTAACTAATAGCCCACATGCAAAAAAGGCGGCCGCGTCTGCAGGGTAAGTTCGACTTAAGGCATCCAGACTCAATTAGACTGGATGCGTTTGCACCACAGAAAAGAAAAACATTTTTTGTTTAAATTAGAACGGCTGTCAAGGCATTTTTGAAAGAAATTTGTTGTAGGCAATTGCACCCATATAAACCGATAGCAACTGTGTTAGCAACTCATGCGGTCATGCGGAGTTCGACGCGTTGACATAAATAAGAATGTTCAATCACATATCTGTCACTATACCTGGCGACAGAGTTTCCTTCTCATTTCGTTCTATTTACTTCTCTTTTCTGTGGTTCGCACTCACCACACCATCTTACCATATCTGCCTTGTTAGAATGATCTGATGTGCGAGTGTACCATCAGGCCCGACGACGTCTATCATGATTAAATATCCATTGAATTGTAGCTTTGGTGATTTTCCTCCTATCCTAGGATGTTTGAATATTTCTAAGGTTATACATACTCATTCCTTGTTTCCTGAGAGATATAATCTGGCCCTTTTCAAGGCCAGAATGAATAGGTATCTTCTAAGTCTGCATGCTTCATCTTCGACCACATCGTCACTTTCCAACAGGCGAGTTAATGGTCAAACGCGGCTTTATTCGCGATAAAAAAAAACTATGTAACAACCCAAAAATAACATGACTAAATTGTTTTAACCTTAGATTAAGATATAACTTCCTGTCCCTGTATTGTGTATAGCTAAAGTAAATTCGTATAAGTTAACAAAATTGTAGTAAAAGCGTAACAAAAGTCACGTACCCCGGTGTCTGTGGAGTGATATTTAAATTATTAAAAAACGAACAGCTGATGTATTTTTTAATATATTGGTACCATGCTAGAAGTTGTTTAATCATGAGTACAATGACCTTCTTTCAGCTTAGTAACACCTTTTCGTGCTACCCTATAAATAGAAGTTATATGATATAGTGGTTTTGTTAGATTTTATAATCCTAAGTTCTTGCTCTATTTTTTACTCTTTCTCTCTATGTTTTGCTTTCTTAAGTTTCGCTTTTAAAAGGTGCCCCTTAATTTAATTACAATCTAGCCTAGTCAATGTTAGGATAATTAGTAATTTAATTCAAACTTCAACTTCTACGTTTATATTTTTTACGTTTATGTTTATATGTACGTTTAAAAAAACGAAAATGTGTGTAAAAAAAAAAGTAAAGGTAACACTAACGCTTTGTTTTTCATTAAACTAACTAAAAATTTTGTTCTTTAGTCTTCTAATAATGTTTGTATGTTCGAGGAGATGGCCTCGACATTCAATGTACATCAATTTGTAAATATTAATAATATTGTTAACTAGCTGTACCCGTTTCTCGTATTTTCTTTTAAGTCCTCCGTAGTATTGAAATAATATATTTATCACACCAGTCTCAAATAATTTACAAGAGTTAAATTTATCGGTGCATGAGCGACGCACGTAACCCAATAACTCCAGCTGACGTACTAAATAATGACATCCATGGCGTCACAACAGGCAGCCGAGGAATACGAAGTCCGACTTGACTCGTGCTCGGCATAAATATGCGACATTCAAGGCAATATCCAACAAACGAACAACGCACTTTTAATTACAATACCTGTTGGACAATGCACATCTTTAAAGAAAATGGACTGCGAGTTGAAAGAACTTAAATGATATTTTGGACTTCAAAATAATGTAAATTGTTTGATAGGTAATGTATAATAATATATAGATGACCTCGTTCCGACCTTAAGAAGACAATACACTCTACCGTACCACGCCTACATAACACTGGCTCGGTAGGAAATACTTAGGTATGTTATCATTGAAACTGTTATGTAAATTACTTATATACTAGGGTTACATAACTTCCCATACATTCAGTAAAATACGTTACAGTTAAATAAGATAGGTATGACGTGGCTTGTCTTTTTTAACCGACTTCTAAAAAGGGGAGGTACTCAATTCGACTGTTTTTGTAAAGGTTTGTTACCTCAAAACTTTTGACTGGTTGAACCGATTTTGATGATCCTTTTTTTATTTGAAAGCTGGTGCTTCCCGTGTGGTTCGATTTCTATCTGGTCTAATTCTGACATTTTAACGAAGTCGGTTCTTTATATTGATAATTTTTTGTGTTCAAGTGCTTATTACACGTATATAATTTTATGTTTTAAGACTAAAACAAAGTAGACTACTTTGTAGAGTCTGTTCAGAAAGAGAGTGGACTTGGAATGTGGTTGAATGGACAAAGACTCAACAAAACAACACGATGATATGACAGCTCATGATAGCTGAGTTTGAATTTTTTCGGATGACAGAGGCGGATTGCCAATAAAAAAATCTTTCTAGTTACTACCTTTGACCAAGTTCACTCTCTTTTTGAACAGACTGTATTGGTTCTTTTTTCTTTAAAGTTTTGGCTTCAGACATTTTTCTATTTAGGCAGTGGCAAGTAAAATTAGTAGAAGAAGTTGATAGTTCTGAAGTTCAAGAAGATATTTTTCAATAAATCATAGTCACAGTCAAAGTCGAGTTGCCTACAATGGTTAAAATTATGTGTGTTACTTCTCACCAATCAATGAAATTGTTTCCCATTTTCTACTTTCCAAAAATAGATAATCATCCTGTCATCATCGAAAAAAATACTGTTGTGATGGAGATGACCATAAAAATTATAGCTTGACTTAAACACAGGTGAGATTTAGTCAAACTCTTTGCCTATCGCTTACAAAAAATATATAATAAGGACATATTCATTAGTAGTTTAAATGGAACTGCAATGATAGCACACCTCTACCATAGAACTGAAACAAAACCGCTACAAGTTCAAGTGAATCATATATTGTGTAACATACATCTGGGACATTATTGCACACACGGTCGTCTGACCCCAAACTAAGCAAAGCTTGTAATATGGCTGCCAGAGACTGATATACATACATATATATTTTTAAATACATACTTAAATAGATATTAATACCCGAAAACCAAACGCAAATGACTGTGGCGCCGATCAACATATTAATAAATATTCAAAATTCTGCAGAATGTTACATTACATAAAGTTTACATTCAAACCAGCACTGATTTCGCTGGTTCATTTCAGCAGCGAAGGTGTACTACCCGCCTAAGTTTGCATGATTGAGGCGGTGCCAGTGAGAAGCTAAGTGATTCGGCCTGCGCCGGCGCATGGCCTCAAGCCACGACCGAGGCCGCATCTTCCTCCTTCATTACCTTGTTTAATTCATCGTCCGTTTAATTTATAATTTATCTGATTATCACTGTGGTTATTTTGCGTACTTCTATGAACACAGCAAAACGGCAAAATAAAGTACGAGTTAGATATTTTAGTACTGATAACCGATGGGGAAGAAAGGTTCTTGAGTGGAGACCACGAACCGGAAGACGCAGCGTTGGTAGGCCTCCCACTAGATGGACCGACGACATTGTGAGAGTCGCGGACACCCAGTGGATGCAGATGGCAGGATGTCGTTCAGTGTGGAGGTTAAAGGGGGAGGCCTATGTTCAGCAGTGAACGTCTTCTGGGTGATGATGATGATATACTTTAGTAATTGTGCATGGTCCCTTTTATCATCTTATTCCATATGCCATTACATTTTAGTTCACCCGTAAATAACAACTCGGCCTTTTTGTAGATTTCATACTATAAACATTGTAAACTCGGTCCGAGCATTTATTTGCTCTGACAGCTACATTGTGAAAAGTTAAATAAAAACCACAAAAAATATGCTTGCAAATATTTTTTTTTAGGTCTGTGGCTTGCACAGCGTCACTGAAGGAGTTTTGGCTCCAACCTGAAATAAAATGGCACCTTGGTATATTATTTTCTTAAACTGAAGTATTTCCGACTGTTTAATATATAATTAAAGCAGATTATTGTTCATAACCCCTCTCTATGAGGGAGGCCTTTGTCCAACAGTGGACGTTAATTGGCTGATGATGTGATGTGATTGTTCATAAAATGTTCCTGAACGTGCTCGATTGTAGGCAAGTAAAATAATGAGGTGAAAAACGTATTATCACGTTGTTTTAAAAACTCCGTAGGTAATTCTAGTAACTAGTAAAGTCTTCACCACTACGCTGGGACATATTAATGACAGTAAAATACGTAAAACAAAACTATACTGCCCAGTAATGGGCGAAAACCAAACATACTTTGTCTGTATTTTTTCTTGTATACATGTGAGCGAAGTTATTTAGTTGTCAATACTAAGCTTTCAGGCCGCATTTCTGTGTTGAAGTTATCTCAGCATTATAAAACGAAACCCAATAAATCTAACTTACAATTCGCCTGAAGCTAGACCATTCTCAATGCCACAACTGCAATAACTTGAATATATTGGCCAACTTGCCATGGACCGTAGATTAGGCACATTTATTATCCTTAGGCTGCAGCGGTAAAGGACAACCAACAAATAATTGAAATGATACAACTCAACGCAGAAATGGCAATTCAGATAGCCCGTAGAAATATTTTAACTGGAATGTAGCCAGATGACAGATAAACATAACGTTAAGGTAAACCGCTTTGTCATAGTTTTATAACTTTTAAGTCATTTTTGAGTCAGCTCGAGTATAGTTAAATATAATTTTGTTTGATTGCCTGTCGATTTGGTAATATCAATAACGTGTTCCATCCTCGGCCACCCCGTCGCTTTACCATCAGGCGAGTTGGTGGCCAAATGTAGATCTATTCTATATAAAAAAAAACTATAGTCTATTTTTATATTGATAATTATCAGTTAGATCACAGTTTAGGAGTTCGCTATGCATGCAAGTTGCATGCAACGCTCTGATTGCCCCGTGGGGCGATCGTGCTTCGATAACGACACTCGCGGAAGTGTCCGATGCCTCAGCCTCAGTAACCCTTGTTACTGCCCACGACTAAACTAACCCGTGTTACTTTGTCTCTATGCTCCTTCGTATCTCCTACTGAGAGTATTTTGATCTTAAATGACACAAAAACGTCTAATAGGTACGTACGTTGAGTAAAATTACAGTGCAGTGGGCAAATTACGAGTATTTGATACGTAAAATACGCATCGAATCCCATAGAAATTTCAATTTTTAATTCCAAATTCGTATGAATTTTGATACGTTTTTACGCACCGAATACTCGTACTTCGTCCACTATTCAGCATTCAATATGAACTTAATATGATTTGTAGTTTCAAAGATATTTAAAACTACGAATATCAACTAAATTACCATAACTATTATGGTAATCTGTGCATTTTCTACATTTGTTGCAAGCTTTTGTCTAATTTAGCTTGCAACGACATAAGATTTAAATTATTATGTCGGTATTTCTAAAATGTTTCTTATTTGTTTATATACTTAACATCAGGACACTTTTTTGTGAATTTCGTACTAGACCAATGATTCATATCTTTTTTTTAATTAGACAATAGACTTGCTCTTAGCCGCCTCGCCTAATGCTCCAATGCGGTCTACGATAGAGCACGCTTGCCTAGAAGATTGCCGATTGTGTTTGTAAATCTATGTCTAGTACTACTATAAATTATGTATAATTTTTAGTAAAACCTATGTTTGTGCGCTCATTTGCTTCAAAAACATCTTGTTTCAGCGTTTTAAACTTAATTAGTGGATCGAAATGGTCAGTTTTTCCAAATAACACGCAACCTTATTTTCTTAAAATAAACCTTGTGATTTGTTATTGAGTTCTGTTGTTATCGATGTTGGTCAGGAAACTTGACAAAGCTGAGCTAACATACGTGTAAATAATAATTTATCTATAGTTTACACATATTTAGTCACGATTGAGGCTTACGTCATGCAAAGTATGGAAATCATATTTTGGGCTTGTTTTCAAAGACAACCCAGCTTATCTCATTTACAAGTGTGTCCGAAGCACATTGTCACTATATGACAGGCGACGCGATTTCAAAAGCCTTGTCGAATCCTACAAGTGCTCAGACAGATCTATTGTAGATATTGTAAGATAATATGGACATTCGCAAATAACAGAAGTTTCTTCTAGAAAGATTTAAGAATGTTGAAATTGCGATTGTTGCTGGCATATGTACCGCAATAACTGTGTAATTTGCCGATTCCTGGGTGGTGACCGGGTGGGACCCGACAGACAAATGACTTGTCATTATTTACGGTGATCTGTCGTTCTTCGTAATCACCATTGACCACTTCCCACTCGCCAAATACGTTGGGCCAACAATGCAGCAGCGTTTCCGTGGGAAGTCACTATAAATTGATAGAAACTTACCGCTATGAAGTGCTAAGTGCTTGAATAGCTTATGATCATAACAATTTACGTACAGCTTTCATCATTGGGTGTTAAACTTGGGAATTAAGACCCAGAATATGGCGCGCCGCTATCTCACTCGCGCATCTGATGTTTATTTTAATATTATAGTCCAAAATGTGCATCGGTCATTTTTAGTTCATATGTATATCACGTTTTTGTTTGAATTTGGCACAACAAGTAGCTTTAGTTTATGTTGCAGAATTGATACAGACAGCTTTTCAGCTTTTCAGAGCCTTTTTCCGGTAATCTTCACTAGATGGTGCTTAATCTTTAATGGCGTTTAACTAGATGGCTAATCTTAACTTTATTGTATGAATAACGAATTAAAGACACGTGCTACAGAATATACACAGAGATACGCTAAACCATCGCTAACCCTTTTTCCTTCCCTTCATTCCTTCATCGCACTATCTAAAAGATAAGTGCGGTAGCGCTACTTGCTTCATAATCTTAAAGGATAGTTCTGTAGTGTCCCCGCAGGCGAGATAACCTAATCCAACTGATTGTTATATTGTGCTAAATAATTGCTGTTATATCGCCATCTAGTCAGCTGGTTTTTTTATTCATCTATGTCAAAAGCTCTTATTGATTTGATAACAAATACACATATCCTATTACCTAATCATAAAGCACGCCTACAGTGGCAAGTGATGACGTCGTCGTCAGCAAGAAATTGGGGCCGCCAAACCGGTCTGCTCACTCATTGCATCAAAACCGATTTATATGGGAATGAGCCCACTAAGGTCCACGTTATATAACAGCACTAACAGCCTGCTTCAGGCTTTTAAAACTTTGAGCCAAATATCAAGAGAGGGTGATCCGAAAACAGCGTCTCAATAGGTTTAGTACTTGAAAAATCTGCACCGTCTATCGAAATATTAACTACGTCGCATCATAGGTTTTCTTTGTGTGTTTATTCATACGAGTAATACTAGCTAACCCGACAAACGTGGTCCTGTCCAATGAATTATGGTTCATACAAGAATGCCATAGAAAAAATCATTTTCAGTCTTTCCCAAATTTTCTACTTTCCGGACAATTTTTAGTATTTAGGTGAACAAAACTTAATAAATATTCAAAACAGTCAAGGTATTTTCTAGTTTTTGCGAGACTAACGCACGGCATTAGATTTTTTTGATAAATGCATTTTTTTAATGGTAGACTGACTATATGTGTTTGATCACAGTTTACTTTACGTTAATTGACGATGGGATGGAAGATGGTAAACAAGTCATAGACTCCAATGGAAACTGGCTCTCACGTGACGATGTCGGAATACACCTTTAGGTGCTTGGCGACAGATTTGCAAGTTATGGTGGTAGCTAGCCATCCGGGCATTAGATAGATCATGCTTTGGTTTTCTCACGACGTTTTCCTTTAACGGCAGCTCAAGCTCATTGTTGGGATTTGAATTTACACTCTGCAGATTAGAATCCGAATGCGCCAACCACTAAGCTATCATCGTTACAGATTTTCTCTCAAGAATCACGCAACGTACACCAACATAGTTAGCAAGCGACTGACTTCACACTGGTGCGCAGTATACTTATTAGCACCAGATGGTGCCATTGGAATAAAATAATTCGCCCAGTCTACACTTCACAATTCAATGTTCAAAACTTACTCTAGTGGAACATATGAATATCGTTTAATAACAGAACTAGCTTGCTATTTTGCAACACGGTTGTAAGAACGCATTAATCATTTACTTATTGTAGTTGTACGTTATAATATTTTCAGATTAAATCAACCTCTAAACTTGAATCAGCGGAACAGAACATTCCATTTTCCGGTTGGTATAATTACCTAAACATAATATATATATACGGGTGAAGGATACGGTTAATAACTTCAGAGCATCCACTAGGGTCTTATGTAGATTAGAGAGGCAAAACTAGAGAAAGGTTTTACGCACTGTGCTTAATTCTACAGCTGTAATAGGCTACCGGACAGATGCTTGTAATAAAAAAAAACTATATATATAAAAATCTCGTGTCACGGTGTTTGTGGTCGCACTCCTCCGAAACGGCTTGACCGATTTTTATGATTTTTTAATGTATATTTGGTTGGTATGTGATGTGGTATGAGAACAGGTCGTAAAGTATTTTTCATCACCACGTGGGTGAAACTGCGGTGCGCAGCTAGTAACTTATAAAAATAACAGGCTTAGTGAAAAATATAATAAAATGTCATAGATAAAACAAAGAAAAAAAACATTCAAATCGGCTTATTACATTCTGTGGTACTCGTAAACTTTAATACCCCTATTAATAACCGTACAGTAGCCATGGAATAGTTACTCCGTATTTTGTCTTTTTCGATCAAGTTCAAAATTTTAAACAGAGATTAAGACAAAACGTGGCGTAACCACAGAAAATAGAAGGGTAAAAAATTCTCACTTCAGTGGGCGTAACTATGTCAAGACTCCACGTTTATTAATAAGGGGGAAATTTTTGGTCGGATTAGGAGGGATTTTTAGGAGGGAGGGTGTTGTAGCTTCTCGGAAACACCGCGGAAGGTAGCACAATCCAGATTTTGCAGGTATGAGGCAAGAAAGCATGCATGCAATGAATCACGCAGTGTGCGATTTCCACTGATCAATGATATTATGTGGATGCACTTTATAGGTGACGGCTAGTGCGATGATAAAACCGGGACGCCGGCATCAGATCGAACTGTTCTTCAGAACACTCCCCATTGTAAATGCGATAAAAGATACAGAGAGAACCAACCTCTCTGCGCATGTTGAGTGACTCTAGGTGTTCGGTGAGCTTGGGATCATCGACAATTCTTACAACTCTACGCGCATCAAGAGGCTCAAGCTGATATTGTGTACAGGGATTGGCTCTATTTCTGGTCAGCTTTTTTAAAAAACAGTCGGATAGCATATTATTCTAACGGAAAAACAAAACGCAAATATAGAAATTTGTCGATTGAAACCATGGAAAATGATCTAGTCATGCGATACATTAATACCCATCATCAAAAGCCATCAATTTGTAACAAATGGTACGAGTTACCGTTTCACACAGCGTGCCTTCACTAAAATCATAATTTGTTATCAATTTTCAAATCATGCGCACATAATTCGCTCAATTCACAGATTAACATCCGCTGTGTGAGAAATAAGACTAATGATACAATTAAGGTTTAAGTGCAGTGATTAGAATTAGGGGTCTACCACTGAATCACCGTTACGGATACAAGGTTACACGGAACGAAGGTGTTAAGATATAAGCCATAATTATACATGATATTTTAATCATTGACATTGTTTCACTATTTAATTTATGTGTATTTTTTTGTATTAATATTTTCAGTACTAATTATTATGCTGTCTCTATTCGATAATGATAATTATGAGTGCAATAACCTCCTTTCTGTTTAGTACCACCATTCCGTGTAACTTGTATAATTGAGAGACCAAGATGGTACCATACCTACCACTTTTTCGTATTACAATTATGTAGATGTATCATTCTTCCTCAAAATCTTTAGGATAGTTTAAAATGTAGTTCATTCGCTATCGAATGATAGCTAATTATAAATATAGCTAATTTAGAACAACAAATAAGGCAATTAAAAACATGGGATTTTCATTTCATATATGGAAAATATTAAAGCTGTCAGCGATCATGTAATAACGAATGAAATAAAAATTGTGTAGGAAATAAAACATGCACGCACAGGTATTCTAAAGATAACGACAAACATTTGATTTCGTAATACTTTCCGAGTGTATTGTATTGACGGTCGCTGCATTGCATAGGCAGTAGACCTTCGTAATTTCGACTGCTATTGTGGTCATAACGGGTTCTTTACATTGGCTGGTCCCCATAACTTATCAATAACATTATTGGAACGTTTGAAACCTACATTTCTACTTTCATAGGTACGACTATATAATGGAAGTTTCATTCTCTAAATAAATGTATGATTCAACTATTCAAATCATATTTCCATCCATCTTAGTCTGATTTTGGCATTTTGGTTCCATTCTGTCATACAAGAAAATTATACTACTGCACAGTACTAAAGTTAATGGGCTTAGGGAATCATTAGCACACTCATAAACGGGCCTAACCAATGGTGAATAGAAAAGCGGCCCACAAACGGTGTATTGTTCTTCAGAGTTCGAAGAGACGTGAAGAAACCCGGCGGTCCCGTCGCCGGTCAGTCGTACGATGACCTTAGCCAGAGGGCAGCATCCACATTGACAAGCCGACATACCGACTGTACTGTTTTACGATCGATTTAAGTGCCCTATGCCTGGTGTTAAAACGAATAGGTGCTCGCTCTAAAACTCTTTGAAAGGTTTTATGTTCTGACAAATTTTTAATTTATTTTCACGATCTTAATTCCACGACCTACCGCTTGAAACGTCTATCAAGTTATAGATTATTTCCCAAGTAATTATTATTAAGAGCTTATGCCACGTGCATTCATTATCCCGCTTGCATTTCGTAATTTCTGAAGATATGAAATGATTGAATGTACCTATTTACTAGAAATTAAAGAAACATAAATCGTGAAAAATCGTCTTAACCACATTTTTTTATACCGTTGTGTCCGTTTATTCCGTATGTATGATAACTTGTATGGACCAATTTGTAATTTTTTTTAACACGTAGTTTTATTCTCGAGGTCTTAAGTTTGTTACATTATTCGGAACTACATTTAGTCAGTTTATATCTCCAGAAATATTAATATTCGCGAGTGAGATAGTGAAGGTATGGCATTTTTTGTGTGCTATTAATGTATTGTTATTGTTTAAGCATCAAGAAAATTACAAATGTCTGATATTATCCAATTAAGGATTTACAAAGAGCGCGGTTTGAATCCCGGCTCTCTGTAATAATCACGGGCACAAAAGCCGAGGAGAGATTGACAAATTGCTCTCTAGTCTCTACTCATGTTTCCTCAATATCTTGTTGGAGAATGCAAATCAAGGTTGCTACGTAATAAGCAAGATAATGTTGTTGCAGGTACAGCGGAATAGGCTTATGTTCTAATGTTTCATTTATATTTATTTATATTACAAATAACAGGCTTAGCAAAGGTTATAAGTACATTCATTACACATACTGAAAAATCAATTAAATTGGCTGATAAATCTCTGAGATACGATACGAGCGTTTAAAGATAGAAAGCGGGTGCTCTGTTCTTTTCTCGCAAGCATGTGTTAGTATAGCATTTGTATGGCGTGAGCACGGCTTGACGTCATAACGTGCTATAGTGCGCTCTCCGTCTAGCATGAAATTAAAATACATATAACTTATTTATTTTTGAACAAAATTTTATTTTGTTTTCTTTGATGTGATTAGCTTCTTTATGAGATATAAAATAATAACTGGCCAAGATGGTGTCGAGACACGCATATGGTAGGGTTCCGTAACCTAAGCCATATAATTGTAGTCATTGTTCAGAAAACGATGGTTATAGAATTTTATTACGAACTCTTTAAACTTAGCTTAGCTTTAAAGTTAATTTCAGAGATTAGCTTTAACATAATTTTAGAGATTATATCATCCCGACATAACATATACTTTTAATCGTTTAACCATAGAGAAAACTGATAGAGAAACATTTTTTGTTAAGATCATTTTACAAAAAGGTTTCGAGCTAGAATTCCTTGAATTTATTACAGATTTATCGCTGTTACTCAAAAAGTTATAATCAGATAATGTTCGAAATAATTTTGAATGAAGGTTTTAAATATGACCTATCCGTATTGTAAGTTTCAAGTTTCTGTGTCTTATAATTTAGAAATACAGGGGGGGCGCAACTTTTTGCCACTTTGGCAGGTTTAAAAAAGTTATGTATCAAACCTTACCTCCATTTTAAAAGACCATGACAGCCCACAGGTGGAGGTGCAGTGGAAAAAAAACATCCCCATTTCACACGTACCAGAGCTACCCCTAAAATGTGATATTTTTTCTACCTTTAAATTTGAGATCTATATTACATCTGTAATTCTGCATAGTTTCATGCACTTATCTTAATAAATCTAGAAGTTAGAAGGATCTGAAAGATTCGGACGGATGGACAGACGAACAGACAGACAGACGGAAGGACAGAACAAGTTTATAAGGGTTCCTTGTCGAGCTACGGAACCCTAATAATTAGGACAAGCCTATTATGCAGAGGAGACGCACGAAATAAGATTTGTTTTTTGAATAAGATTTACAATTTGTAATAAATGAATGAAGTACGAATATTTGATATACTTGTTTACGTATCGATATTTGTACTTCGTTCAAAGCTCCATTTTAGTAGAGTTGTTTCAAGTTTTTGGTTATTTTACGTGTTATATTTGTCTTTTTTATTTTTAATTACGTATATGAAGTAGACTACCGTCATACTTCATTTTAATTATGATTAGATCTTGAAGTAGAAGCTATTACCACTAGTCGAGCAGCCCTACAAACCTCGAAACTACACCAAAGCACGTAAAGGATTAACGTAAATAGCGGAACATGTCGGCTCGATTCAAACAGATTCTAGGTACCTTCTCACTCATATCCGAAGAAAATTACGTAAAACGAATTGCGAGACACATTATCATTTTAGATTCTTACGTACAAAATGTGGTGGTTTATGCGTCGATGTTTTTTGACCATGGCTAATTGTTAAATAGTGTTGTTACCTACCGCTGAGGTATTGCTACCAAATCCCACAAATACTCCGAAGTAATGTTTCATTACCTTTAGTTACAGAATTTGTCCCAAATCTAATCCGTAAATTGTATAAATAAAAACACAAATACTTATTATGCGCAGACGTTTTCTATGTAGGTAGGAACGAGTACCTACGAATAAATGAATAATTATTAAGGTGGTACTTGTGAAATATATTCAGTTATATGTACATAATATATAACACTTTGTAACAAACAAAAAGTCATAGAGAGATAACTAGATAAACCTATTAACGTATTTTCTATGCTAGTTTCTTCTAATTTACTTAACAAATAAACAGAGTCGATTCATATTTAAATAGATTGGTACATGGAACACGAACCAAAATGTAACACAAGATTTCACGACTATTTATCGAATTTGCTTGACCGTCAAGCAATAATGAATGTATTTAAAAACTCTTAACCTTCTAGAAAACGTTGTTTTTACAAATTTAAGTGCGTGGTCGATTGTTACGCATATAATTTTACATTTCCTCTTCGTAACAATGACACATTTTAATGCATTAACGTTACGAGTAAGTACATATTATGTTGCTTTCAAAATCCCATTGAAGCCTTTAAGGGGACTTGAATTCAACTGAACCATTACTTGTATTCCTTACCTTTGACTTGTTTGACGAAGGTTTGACGTTATATTTTTCACATAAACTTGCAAATAACTGGCAAATGAAAGCAAAACCCGGCCAACAATCCTCTTTTCTCTAAAAATACATTTCAATCCAGACTTCCTCCACATAGCAAAGAGTATGTGATGCCCCCATGTAACGTACACAGCCCCGGTGGATTCTCACCCTTGCTAGTACGTTTTTAGGGGTCCATAGTGCTACAAGGAACCCATATAAGCTCGTTCTGTCCGTCCGCCTGTCTCTGTTTGTCCGCCTGTCCGTCCGTCCTAATTCTTTAAAACTTTTAACTTCTACGATAAGCGCATAAAACATTGTACAATTACAGTTTCAATATTGAACATATATTTTACAATTTTAAATATATAAAAACATTGCCTTTTGGGGTAATTTATTGCATAATAGTACTTTCCAGAAATAATTACTGCGCTAACCACCAAACTGGGTTCGATCACCCGTATCTAGGCTTCCCTTACATGGCAAATATTTTTAAGTACAGTATGAGAATTGTAATTATGAAATTAAATATATAGGTCTATCCCCCCCCCCCCGCGCATTTCTAAACTGTTAGACATAAAAACTTGTAACTAACAATACTGATAGGTCATATTAAAATCCTTTATCGAAAATTATTTCGAACATAATTATTCTGAAGTTATATGATTATTTACGGGATATTTACCGTGGTAAGGTTGTAGAAGGATAATTATTCTGGTTGTAAATTTTTGAGTTATAGCGTTAAAACTGTAAAAACTTTATGTTGTTCTAGCAAAGGCAATGATCATTGACCTTTTCGAAAAAGTAATCTTAACAAATAATGTTTTCGAAGTAGTTTCCTTTTGACTAAACCATAACAAATGAATGTTGTCGGGAACGTTATGTCAACTTATATTTTTTTTTGAATAAGTCGACAGAGCTTCGTTCATTTGTTTATTTTTTTCTATAACCACCAATCTCCGAACTATGAAAGTATTTTATTACTAGTTTTTTTGCCCGCGACTTCGTACGCGTAGATTTTCATATAAACCTTCAATCCTTTTTTCTTCCCTTAATCCGGCCTTGCGCAAAATAACATAGCATATACTTCAATCTGGTCATAGCTATGCATATTCGTGAAAACCGCATTTTCTTCCAGGGGTGTAGGAGATGTGCGTGAACAAACAAACAAAAATTCTAAAAACTGCCTTAACATGTTCAGCTGCTAATTTTAAGACGCCCTGTGTGAAGTATTGATAGAAGCATAAAAGTAATAAATAACACCGTCAACAGTTTTCAAATCAAAAAGATAATGTGACCACAGTGCAGAGCATGTTTTGAAATTTTCTTTTTGTCTAAACCATTAAAAGTATATCATGTCATGTCGGGATGATATACATCTCTGAAATTTGACTGTCCAGTTTCGCTGGCCACGGAACCCTGACATAATGCTTGTCTTAACACGCTCTTGGCTAGTTATTTCTTATTTCGCGTGCATTTGTATGTATACCTTGATTAAAAAGCCATGAAATGGAACTACTCTATTTATCTGTTAAAATATCACAGTAAAATAAAATTATTTCTATATTCTTATTCTTATTGCAAATATACACTGTATTCTTCTAAAAGCTAAGTTTATATACCCTGCATAAAGGGTGCAGCAATGACTTATGTAGTGGCTGTTCACAAAACCAGACCACAGACATAAACATATAAATTTAAGTATAGTTAAATCTATTACATAAATATTATATATACTATTCAAACTTAACCTAGGGTGAAGTAATTTTACAAAACAAAAAAAAAACATACTTAGTGTGATAGGTTACTTAATTATATATGAGATGATACAAAACTTATGACGCTACTTTCTTAACTATTTATATATCGATATTTATTTTCTAATTATAATTTTCTAAAATTTATCGTCGAATAAATCTTTTATCTCGTAATAACATTTTTGGGTTAGAAACTTACGAAGTTGGTTCTGGAAAAATGTTATTATTACTTTCTTTCTTTATTGCGTCCGGAATTTTGTTGTATAGGTTTATTTTCATGTACAAAGGGCCTTTTTTGAATATTTCTATTCGCGGGACTGAATTAAAATAGGATGCGGTATATTTTGTGTTTTAAATGCTAACATATAGAATAAAACCAAGAGAATGTAATACTCCTACTCCATGCACTGGAATGAATCACCAAAGAGGTTGTAAGGCCTATAACATGCTTGATCTACACGTTCATTCATCTAAGAAGGTTAAGGAACCTTCTTTAAATTTAAACTGATTAACCGAATGACAGTTGACAGTTTCAAAATTTTAATGGCTATGTCAATAACATTCTCTTTACTTTGGATCTCCTTGCTTGAGGCTATGTGACGATCCTCATATTACGTTTCGGGTAACGAAGAAATAAATCATTGATTTTTATTTTCGTTTATGTAAAAATAAAGAATTAAAATAAATAATATAAGATAGCCTATGTTTTAATCTGGTAATTTCTAAGCATATTCGTGAAAACCGCATTTAAATCCGTCCAGTGGTTTAGGAGATGTGCGCAGACAAACAAACAAACAAACAAACAGACAAAAATTCTAAAAACTGTCCTATCGTGTTCAGCTGCTTATTTTAAGACGACCTGTGTGTTTTTTTTTGTTATCTCGCAATTACAGATTTTTTTATCTCTACGTTTTTATTATATGTATAGATAATTATGGCTTTGGCTACGGAACATTACCATTATGCGTGTGACATACGCTCTTAGACAGTCATTGATCACTGCGTCTGTCTTTCTGATGGTAATTTTATTGTCCTGAGTATATAATTGTATGGATATATGACCTTTCTGTTCAACGGCGTGTATTAGCGAAAAGATTCAATGTTTAAATACAATTAAACAAAATATGTCTACTTAGAAAAATACTTATAGCTCTTGGCCAAGGGATCTAACCGTGTTTTGTAAGTGATCCGTTATGATCATATGCTAGTAAGACCATTTCTCTCATGTGCTCATAGATGCAAATAACGAAAGGACTATCGCCGGTCGGGCAAATCGTGAGCCCGTAAATCTTTGGGACGCGGCTACCTCCACGGCGACGGTCAAACTGCATGCAATTTTAGATTTGTATGTACCTTGCTTCACCTTTTAACTATGTCTGATAATTTGACGAATGTACTCCTGCCCTTCTTCTAGCTTCTTTTATATATATTAAAATTAAACGCCGTTTGTAAGGAAAGGCTGGACAGTTTTGGCTATTTTTTTAATGTGCTTAATAGTTTGAACAAGGTTTTTATGGAAAGAAAAATTGAAAAAGTTGCCCCAAAAATATGAATAATTGGAATAATGGAAAGTGTTTTTTTATGTGATTTAAGAAAAGACCATTAGTGGAGGGAAAGGTCCCCAGAATACTGGTGGCATTGCCACGTTGAATGGCAATGCTAAATTTCTGTCCGAAATAGAAGCCAGCATTCTGAACACCCGACGCCTCTAAAAAAATTCTCTGACAAAAAGTCCCAGTTACACCATCCGTGAAATATACAGGCAATTTTTTACGACCTTGACGAAGCTACAGGAAAAAGCTAGTCCTTAATATTTCATACTTTTTTGTACCAGGTTTAGTCAGTTGTATTTATTAGTACGTTCTTAGGATTCACGTAGTAACGCATAAATATTAATTCAATATACACACATTTTCCTTATAAGAATGGGAGAATGGAATGCCAGAGGTAGAGGCAGCCCTATATGTCCCTTACATTGTGAATAGCCACGATACAAAGAGCAGTGATTTGCTCTCCGAGATTTGTGCTTTGTGAGTCTGCGATTCCCGTTTCGTAACGGTTCGTTTGTCCAGCTCTAGTCGGCAAACAACTTAAGTTATGTTAATTTATTTATACTATTTGATTCCAATCACGTAAAGAAAGAATAAGCAGACGAACCTATATTACAAAAACTATTTCTTAAAATGTTTATCATAAATTTGTTATCGATCTGGACTAACATGAATTTTTTAAGATAACATTTTGTTAATGCCATTATTTCACGGCAACACATTTTTACAAGTATAAAGTTTTTAAAATACATTGCTTATGTTTCGCAGTACCAAGAATAATCAATGTTATGACATTCAATTCCAATAGCCTATTAGAGGAAAAATACATCAAAGACCAAGACAGGCGCCAATGGATTATGCACCACCTAGAGGTGAATACATTAGCCAGTATAATAGGCTTCGTGCATAATGTGGGTGCGACGTGCCAACTTGCAGTCACCGTACAAGGAAGCAGTTCTGGCGGCGACAGGAAGTCCATGTGTAGCGTTCCTTTTGAGTAAACTGAACAAATTGCTGGTGACGATAATTATGCGCCAATATAATTGCTAGCAATACCTACCATAAAAAGCTAATAGATGCTCACTTTCCTTTTCTATTCACATTTATAAACACGGATTCGAGGCTTGCGAATTTTGTGTGATTATTTTTGTGGCATTTTTGTTTTATTGTTTGCTTTGTGCAGTTTGAGGCCTAGTGAACAGGTAAAGGAGTCCAGTTTATTCTTCCTTCTCCGGTTGGGTCTTCCGCGATGTAGTTTAGGTTTTTAGAAATCACATTGAGTGGTTATTGTAAATCAAGACATGCAGAGATTGAAATGATACCGTATGACTCCCCATGGCGAGCATCCCGTCCACACACCCTGAGGCATTCGAACCGCACTCCTCGCGATGTCTGGATGCATCGTTGCCAATAAGTTTGAGCATTGAATTGTCACCAAGTCAGGATCTGATGATGAGATCCCAGGGAAATCGAGAGCAACCCTCAAATTTTATGGGCACTTATTACGTTACGTTACGTTTTACATTTCTCATATATATTTGGAGTCGGTTTTTAATGTAATCCACTTTTTATTTGTTACAGAACAATGAAGGAACGGGTGACTTCGCGCCGGTTGTGACGGCGATATGCAAAACGGGAATAATGTCCATCAAAATCAACTTTAACCAGCCCTTCAACGGTGTCGTGCATGCCAGGGAATTCAGGTATGGATTAGATATAATGACAATAGAATAATATGCTACACAGTAAACCGATCGCAAGTGCCGGTCCATCACCAAGCTGTATGGAGCAAAGCTGGTAAAATGCAAGGAGCATTGGTATTTTAGCGAGAAATGCCTTGTGTATTGGCAAACAAAAAACTATCACTCTAAACTTTTTCTCAGCAAATTGAAATTTTCAACCCACTGTCTTTACTGTTGTTTCTGTTTACTGTACTCAACGTTTAGGCAAGGGCTAAATGAGAATAATATATTGAAACTATCAAGAGGGACAAAACAAAAAATGTTACGCTTGAAGGCCGATAGTTTGGGACGTTTCGGCCATAAATCGTTTCACGCATTTTGCCATAATGTAAAGTGTGTTACCGCAATACAAAAAACTGTCTTGTAAGATGTCTTCTAAACTTGCCAGACTTTTTTTTTGATCTGGAATAATGTATTTATGTTAAAACTTGTCATTCAGGAAAAAAATAAGAACCGACTTTTCTCAATTATCATTTATGACGCGTTTCAGAACACCAGCTTGCATGGCGCTAGGTAACGGCACTGAGTCTCTGACCTATGACATTAACCTGGTCGCTCCGCAGGGATCTCCTGACTACTGCGGAGTCTTCTGGAATAATGTAAGTTCGAATTATGTTAATTAATCCAGGTTCCAAGTCACCTCCACGTCACATCTCAATTTGTTCAGCCATAACGGAGTTGAGCACACTTATTATACACTAACTGCGCCCCGCGGTTTCACCCGCGTGGTGATGAAAGTCGGAGATGATGATGAAAAGTAGCCTATAGGTTAATCCAGGACATAAGCAATGTATATTCAAAATTTCATCCAAATCCATCCAGCCGTTTCTGCGTGATTGAGTAACAAACATCCATCCATCTATCCATCCATCCATCCAAACTTTCACATATATGATATTAGTGTGATTAATGTGATGTCTTTGGTCTGCAGTGGTTTTATTCACTTTTAGTGGGGAGTTTTCACTACAAATTTAGTTTTTAACTTTCCAGCGAACTGATGAGAGATCGCTACCGCTGGCGGTGCGCGTCCATCGAACCCTAGAGCTGGCTGACGACAAAATCTTCGTCATCACCTGCGGCAAGGCCGGCTTCAGAAATGCACGGTAACATACTCCTCATTTACAAGTGACCATCGCTGATCGAACCTGGACTCGATTAGCACAGGACCGAGGTAGATGGCATAGCAAAATAGAGGCCTCCAATGAAAAAGAAAGTTGTGGTTGATATTGATGAAGATACTCCATATTTAAATACATGGGCCGGACTTACTAAAACTGCATTAAGATGGATTTGCCTGAACCTTACAATATCCTGTTACGTGAACCATTAAAAATTCAATTTAAAATGCATTTTATAATGTATTTCAAAATCATAGCTCTCTACTAAGAAAATTAGTTATTAGTAAGTACTATATAAATGTTGTAAGTACTCGGATATTTCCAACATTTTTAAATAAAACAGGCCGGTGTTGCCTTCTTATTAACCTTATTTTACTGATACATGCATGATATAAGTTAAGAGAATAAAATAACCGGCTGCGATGTCCCACATTGCATTTAACGACACCAAGGCCAACTACATGTTATAATAAACATTCATGATGCATTGCATGATGAACGTCGCCCAACAACATTTTTGCTCTGAATTCATCTGCTTTATTTGCTTATATCACATTTTATACTATAACAACGATAGAAAACTGAACTAAAAAACAAATTCTCTGTATTCACTGAACAATTTATCACAAAATACGACCTCACGGGAATAATAAACCATAATGATATCACTTTTTATATGTTAACTTTATCCTTAAGCTTCATGTCATAAAAATAATGTTGTTTTTTTTTAGAAACGAAACCTCTCTAGTATCACTGCGAATGTTGAACGACCAAGGGCGGAAAGTGCTGAACGCAGCCTTTGGATTGCCTTACACGCTCAAGGCTGAAATGAGCAAACCTGATGGTGAGTGCTTTTATTTGCTTTGTCGCAGTCAGGCCTTTAATAATTATGACTATGAACATAAATTACCTAAAGAAGTATAATTAAGTTATTTTATTGAAACCTTTTTTCTAGGAACCCATGGAATCAGAATGAAGAACTGCTTTGCGTTTAATATGAGAAATAACACCGTAAATCTACTAGACAACAGAGGGTAAAAAAAATATTTCTTTTCTTTCCTAAATTTTTTCATAAAGCAAAAAAATTATGTTAGTTATGAATGTGGTGGTGAGTACAATTGTACTGACAGTTGCAATATTCAGTAAAATTATCCAAAAATACATGAAAATACTTTTTTCCAGTTTTCTTGTCAATTTTTAAACTGGAAAGTAATTCAATACTTGAATGGGGTTTCTCCGATAGTTAAAATATGTGTCTTCAAGTCATGAGTGAATCGGTTTCTTCTCGGCGAACGTAACATCAGGTGAGGTGGCGGTCAAAATCAAGCCTATTTAAACAATTATTTTTTTTGCCGATAATTACAAAAAAATGTTAAATAATAAGATTATTTTTATTCAGCTTTTTGGTAATTATTTACTGTCAGTGATCAGATTACAGTTACATCGAGAGAGGTGGGAAACAATCAGAAGAAAATACAACTTTCAAATCATCCTATATATCTGTACCTAATATCTGACATTCTAGTTTGGTTCCTCAGATGTCCCGTAAAACAGCAGTTCGTAGTGGTAAGCTCCTCTGGTGGCACAGCTGAGTTGGCGATAGCATCCATGTTCCGGTTTCCGGACTCATCGCAAGTCAACTTCCAGTGTGATATCGGAATTTGCAGAAGTAAGTTTATACAGTTTTACAAAGGCTCTATCGAGAGAAGCCATGTCAAACTCAAAGTCACTGATGGGCCAAAAGCATGAAGACCGTAGACTAGGTGGGCCGCAAAACTTAACCTTAAAGAAGACAAACGATTGAAAATCTTAACGAAAAAAAGTACTACTAAGGACAATTATATTTATAAAATTCCTAATAAAAAGGACATTATAAAACGTTTTTAACACGCTTACAAAATTGATTCGGGCCGCATGACATTGCTCAGTGGGCCGTGGGCCGCATGTTTGACATGGCTGCTCTAGAGGAATGAGGTGAAAGACAGAGATGGAAAAAAATCTTTTTTATTATTTAAAAAAACGTAGGTACATAAACTTCGGGTTCTTTCCTAAAATCTAGCTCTTACAGATAACAATGTATTCGTGCCATCTATATATACAAAACCAATGTGTGTATGCACGTATGTATGTACCTTATGGACACCGAAATGCCTGGACTGATTTTGACGGGACTTTTACTGGCAAAAAGCTGATGTTATAAGGAGTAATCCACGCGGGTTTAACCGCGGGCTTTTATTTTATAACACCATAATAATAATAATTATAGCAGAAAAAAAATCATAGCACTAACCAACTCAATGAATTGTGTTTCAGCAAGCAGCTGTTTAGATGTTGACTGTGCAGAGGATGGCAAAGCAGAAACCGGTGACGAAGAGGCGTCCGTCACCGCGTCCACCGGAATATTCGTTCTCGATCCAAACGACGCTACCGGTATCTGACTTTAAATTTTAATAAGTTTACTGTTCCTTAATAGAAAGTGTCATATACGTCATTTATAAGCTAACCTATTAGATCTTGTTGTCTTGTTGACTGCCCCGGTGGCTCAGTTGGTAGTGAACCTGCTTTCTGCGCTTGGGGGCGTGGGTTCGATCCCCATCTAGGACAAACATTTGTGTGATGAACATTTGTGTTTGTTCTATGTCTGGGTGTTAATATCTATCTAAGTATGTATTTAAAAATATATATGTATGTATATCAGTCTCTGGCAGCCATATTACAAGCTTTGCTTAGTTTGGGGTCAGAAGACCATGTGTGCAATAATGTCCCAGATATTTATTTATTTATTTATTTATCTATTTGTGTACCTACTCCATAGATACCACTTCTAACACAAGGAATCATAGAGCTAAAGTTATAAGTGATTACAAACTGCGCCCTGCGGTTTCATTCGCGATGACAATTCTACACTTCTACAGGACAGGAGTTAATATTTCCCATATAAAAACCATATGCTCTTGAAATATATCCATGCAAAAATTACGTTGATCCGCTGTTCTGTTGCTGCGTGAAGAGTTAACAAACCAACAAACACACTTTCGCATTTGTAATATTAGTATGTTTTTGAAATGAAAACTTCTTTAGGCGTGTCGAGCACTTTTTATGTGAACAAAAATCATGGAACTCGCGAAATCGTCACCGAACGCTGTATCGTGTTCTTTAAAACAGCGCCATCTCTTGTAGAATAGGTGAATTACTACTTAAGTTTTGACTTCTGACGTGCAGTGCTATGACTGATGTTTTTTTGTTTTATATAAACTTAAGACATAAATTACAAAGGATATACCAAATTTATTTATTTATTTTATTTTCTTACTAGCTAATGCCCGCGACTTCGTACGCGTAGCGCAAAGTAATTAGTGGGTGGACGATTAGACTGACATATCCAAATATAAATGTTACACTAACGAACACGAACGGAACTTTAAATAGGCACAAATCCATCGGATTATTTATACTGAATATTTTATAGATAATACCTACACATATGACATGATTGTAGATTTATTGCTCTCCATTTTAATGCGGATTGTCATACTATCGTCATAGTATGATTTTAGTCTAGTTTTAATCTGACTCGATACAGGTATCCCGACATGTCCATAGTTTCAAATATATTTCAAGCAAATAATATATTACTTTCACTGGTTAAATACGTTAAAAGTGTGGAGCCATGGAGCCAAGAAGGAAAAAAAAATGGTATAAGTCAAGCGAAATGTCATGCATGACAAACGTTATTATTGAATTATTAGTAAATAGTAAGTAGGAAGCATGGAGCGGTATCTATAATTAATCGCTGTTATTTAACATTACTCCGCGTAAAGACTGCCAATCAATGATGTCTAAATAATTTTTGTGCGCCTTCTGCGCCTCGACCCTTCCAGCAACTAAACCGCTTTCGTTCACCACCATAACATCCAAAATAGCTGCTAATCATAGATCAGTAACAGATTAGATGCCGCGAGTTCACCTACTTTGCGTGTCTGTTATTGGTCTTAATTTTGATCCTGGCAAAAAAATGTATTCATTTTAATCTCCGTCGACTTGGTATATTAGCACGTCAGAAGTCAATACAAAAATAAACGTACTTTAAATTACGCCATAATAAACTGTAAAACCTCTTCAAAAGCAGTTGGCTGTCCTGAAAATAACAAACACAAAAAAAACTATTTGGTGCAGTCTATCGGAAGTTATGCGGGTACATACATTTCGGCGATTCGTTTTTATTTCATCATCATCATCAGCCAGAAGACGTCCACTGCTGAACATAGGCCTCCCCCTTTAACCTCCACACTGAATGAAATCCTGCCATCTGCATCCACTGGATGCCCGCGACTCTCACAATGTCGTCGGTCCATCTAGTGGGAGGCCTACCTACGCTGCGTCTTCCGGTTCGCGGTCTCCACTCAAGAACCTTACCTACTTCCCCATCGGTTAACAGTTCTTCGAGCAATGTGGCCTGCCCATTGCCACTTCAACTTGCAGATTTTAATAGCTATGTCGGTGACTGGTTCTTTGGCGAATATCTATATTTTTATTTACATATAGATTATATGGCAACAGCCGCTTCAGTCTTCCTACCTACCATGTCTGCGAGTAGAAGTCTGTCATTACGACAACATTACTATAAAATAAGCTAGATGGCGTTATAAATAATTATTAAAAAAATTTTTTTTTACTATTTATTATCATAAATTAATATAGCCTATGTTTCAATCAGGTATTTTGTAAGCATATTCATGGAAACTGCTTTGAAATCCTTCTAGTAGTTTAAAAGATGTGCGCGGACAAACAAACAAACTGACAGCCGTCAGATTTGTAGTTCCATAGTTTGAAAATAGATTGCGTACTAAAACGATGTTTTGCGAAAAAATTGTAAATTTGCTTAAACTTTACGAATAATATTATTAAAAACGTAATAAGGTATTCAATAATTCCTAAAATAATCAGTGTAAATGGATCGTAGTTTCACAAATATGAAAAGTGCGTCTATTATAGGTAAATACGACACTTTACCTGAATCACGCAAACGGTATTTTTTTTGCAAGTTAAACCGATATCAGGTATTGCTTCTACTTAGTTAGAAGTCATGTGTGAAGGTATTTGTTCTACACATTTATAATATGGTAGGGATAAAAGTAACATCACAGAAAAATCCAATACGTTGCATTTACTATTTATAACTTATTTATATACTAACTATTATCAACTAACTATTAACTACAAACTTATAAAACCGAACATACAAATATCTTCGAAAAACAGCAACAAAAAAAAACAATCTTTGATAATAAAAAAATAAAAATGTATTATTACTTGTTACCTTTATTTTACAAGGTTACTGCCTCGCAATATTCAAGGCAGGTCTTTTGAACTTTTGGCCGTCTGTCTGCAAATATATCCAAATATGGGTGGGACACTCCAAGCATGTTATTGAGATGGCTCTGTGCGCGAAAAATCGGGGAGTGTTGTCTATATGACGAATGATGTTATTATCCCTAATTAATCGACATCTATTTATCCTGTATTGTGGTGACTTCTAGTGGCGGCGCTAGCGTGCATGGAAGGCACAGTGCGGCCGCTATGGCTGCTGTACCTGGCCATCGCCCTCGGAGTAATGTTCCTGGTGATGTTGCTCGTCAACTGCTTCCTCTGCACTGCGATGACCTGCTCTTGCGCTCGGACCGATGTAAGTACTCGCTTTTATCAAGCATATGGTATGGTCACATTAAAATTTACAGATGCTTGCCTCAACAGTAACACCACTGAGAATAGGCACCAGCTCGCGGTCGCAATGACTGAGAAAAAGTTTGACGCATCACGTTTGCCGCGATGGTTTAAGCTTAAGGGGTCATCCTTTAATCACATGAGGTTCAAACAGGGGGGAGAAGGTTACAATAACATCACGAATGATCACGATTAGGAGGAATGCCGTTACCGTGTATATTTTTGTATGACTGTGATATCCCGAACAAGCGAAGTTGTCTGCCTGAAAACTTTAGCATAGTGCTTAAAAACTTCAAATGTTTACTAAAATGTGTATAAAACACTTTTTTTTATTAAATTTTATGCATGGTCTCTATTAAGTGAACTAAGTAGTTGGATAACAGAGCAAACCAGAAAAAGAACCCTTCCCAAATTCTGGGTGACCAAAGTTGTATGAAAATTAGGTGCGAAGTTAAGCCCTTAATTCCTGATATTTAAACGAAACCAGGTTGTTTTGCCTTTCAAAATAATACCTTCTAAATTACGGATCGTCCATTAATCACGTGAGGCTCGAAAAAAGGGGGAAGGGAGAAGGGTTCGGCAAATCATAAAACATAACAAGGGGGTGTAGTGAGATATAACGTGTATTTATTTTTTCGTTGAATGCGCGATTTCAAATTTATCGCGGTGCTTAATTTTTCTGAATGAATTAAAATTATACCTGAATTTAAAGATATTTAAAAAAAAAATATGTACGTGATTTATGATAGGGGAGGGGGAGGTTAGTCTAAAACCTCTCCTTTTATCACAAGAGGGAGGGGATTTAACAATTTCTTAAAAAACATCACGTGATTAATGAAAGACCCCATACTTATGTCAAAATTTAACTAATGGTATATAGGTAAAACTACCCGTTTTTAAATAAAAGAACCTGACATAATTTCTACCCCACAAGTTTTGGCGGACGTGCCTTTAAACATAGACTATTGTCTCCTAATAGGTAAGATAAAGTCTGCTTTGAAAGATTCAAAATATGCTAACATTAACCTGACGTGCTAACTCAACTTACAAATAGTTTTATTGCTAATTTAGTAGAAGCACCTTTACAAATATATACCACTACTAAGTTTCATTTATAATCATCTAGCTTTGGTCATGATTTTATAAATATCATTATTTTAGGTGCGTATAATATGACCAAAACATGTGGCTTCGGATCACATAGTAGCTTACAAACCTACAAATTACTCTCAACTGAATCAAGCACTTTTTTAAATTCTCATCTAGTCATAAGATTGTCATACTTATCAATATTCAATACACAATGTTTATGCTATCACTGAACCATTAAGAATTCATATGCATACCTATACAATAAACCAAAATAAAATACTTACGTACTTATCTGTTATGAAAACATTTTATATCAATAATTGCATTGACTGTAAAAACATCGTCATTCAAATAACAATTATCATATTAAATTATTTATTCACTCCCAATTCGTAGTTCCACTGCTATAAATACCGCTTGAAAGCTCGAAAAATTTGTTGTAAATTACTAGAAATTGGAATGCTTTTTGTAAGCTTGCTAAAATCGCGATTTTGTATCGAGAAATTCGTACATCCCCCTTCCAATACCTTTACCATTATCTGTCATCTTCAGGTAATCGAAAAGGACCCATCAGTGGTAGAGGACTACGATCCATACCGTAGCTGGCACGGCAGCCAGTACGGCAGCAGGTACCCATCCTCCACTATTCATTCAACGAGGTAAGATCAAATCATCATCATCGACAGTCCGCGGCTACACAACGATAAGTACCTACATATTGACATCTATACTCCTTTCATTCTGCTTTCACTTAATAGTAATGCAGAAATGAAAAGTCTCAAAATACACACCTTTATCTACATTTACTATTCAAAATGAACAATACATGCTGATAAACTACAAGAATAATCATCATAAATTTAACTAATTAAATGTTTTTAACCAACTAAAATTCATAACTGTGTGTGTCTAAAATATCATTATTTAGCTTGAATAGGTACTAATCGCACTAATGAAAGGTTTGGAGCTAAACAGTGTGTTTAAATATATATGTGGTTATCAACAGATCAGTATCGGACAACAGTGATCACTACGCGATAGTGCAGTCAAGGCCTGGCAGTCGACACTCGGGCATGCACCGAAATAGACATTAATCAGGTACCTACATTTTATCAGCTCAATTAAAACTATGCTGATCGAGAGAATACTATCTTTCCAGCAGTTAAAAACATAAGCTTGTAAAATACATCATGAATACTACTGTACTTCGTAGCAAGAACAATATGAGGCTTTTGAGCCATTACTGAACAACTTACTAAATTTACAGCAAATATTTTCTCAACAGCATATAATATACCATAATTTATTATGTACACTATGAGCGAGACGGCCAAGCGGAAGCATGTATGCTTTACAATCTGACTCGCACCAATGACTTAGTAGGTACTTAGATAAATTATGTAAAATATGTTTTTTTCCGTGCTCAAGAACGGTGAAGCAAAACATCGAGAAGAAACACTTATATCCAAGAACCTCAAAAATTCAAAGACGTGACATTCACTAACACGCACTGTATCAGCGTGGTGGATTAGGGTCCATCCCCTCTCTGAGAGAAGGGGATGCTGGATCTCTTCTCAATGCTGGAATATGGATTAAGTCTTTTTCTCGCGGGATAAACGCTGGAAAGACATTTGTCCACGGCCCCTGCAGCTATGGAAACATGAATACTGATACGTGTGTGTTTCTGTACACTATTTCTAAAGTAAACGTATACTCATTCTCAAATTTGCTTTTCAGGTAAACACATACTGTATCTCCTGTGATGACAAAACTGAGGTAAAATTATCTTGTGACACCTAATGTAAGATTGGTTCAAGAACTGACAGTTTTCTCCTTGGACGAATGGTTCGTCCAAGGTTTTCCCATTCGAATTATATTATTATACGTAATAGATAACCACAAATGGTATAGCTACCTAAGTAGGTATAGCTGTTAATATCAATAACGTAAACCATAAAATCTATAACAAAACTAATACAAAACACGCAGGATATATAAATGATGTATATTAATATGTTATCTTAATAACTAGAACAATACAAATGGTGCTTAGTTTATTTGTGGACCAATAAAAGTGTAAGAAATAACTTAACTCAAAACACTGATGTAGATTAAACCTGCGCAATTTGTAAGGACTTTCTAAACAAGTGTAATACGAATGTCTTATTCGCTATACACACATTATATGTTTATAGATCACTTCTATAGTACATCAAATGTATGTATCTACCTATAAATCATAGTAACGTTACCTTTAAAGAATAAAACCACTATTAAATTCTATAATCACTTCGTGCCATTATAAATTTCATGTACCTAATGTTTACAAAACATTTAGATAGTATTTAATCGTATAAATATGTGTTTACCTATCAAATATTACTTAATAAGGCTCTGTGCATATCAAAACAAAATTGTCTTGGGAATATTATTTAATTATTATAAATAACACACTAAAAATATGGATGAAGTGTTAACGTTTCGTGGACATATTTTTTTTCGATAATGTAAAAGGCTCAGACAGTTTTGGCTTCATGTGCGTAGAGCTTTCGCTTTAGACCATTCGAACAACGAATCCATCCTAAAATGTCTCATTAGATAATGACTAGCTACAGGTTAAATCATATCTATTATCGGTCTTACTGAAAACGTGTCGCGTTTTTTGTGCATAAGTAAGGCCGTATTTGCATAGTTAGCGTATTATCAGGTGCTGTTAATTGTACCAGGCTTTGAATTTTAAAGGTATATTATACTAAGTTAGAAACTAATTTAACTTATGATAATTGGTTTGTGAATGGATTTGAACTAAATTAAGTACTTTGAACTTATCAAATAAGCGAATGAATCATCAATTTTAAAATGCTCTTTATATTAGTTGTTTTGAATTTAATTAGTTACCCTGTTGTTTGCGTTCAATAGAGTTGTAAGAAATATTAAAGAGTAAAAAAACAGAGTAACTTTCAAGGAAACATATATATAGACGGCGCTGCTATAGTCAAATCAGCGTATTTTTATTTGGCATAAAGTATAATGTCACACGTAAATAGCTGGAAATTTTAAAATTATTTAAATGAATGAATATTTATTCACTAAACAATTTTGACACATTTTTTATAACTATAGAATAAAATGTGGTTGATTTATAGAAATGCCTTATTGTTTTTTAAATCTGATATAGCAAAAATGTTGAATAAGGCTGCTGTTTTGATTATATTTATTATTTACGTATATATCACAGACATTTATCTAAATATATTGGTCTGTGGTATACACATGGTGTTTCAAAATGCATAAAAGTAAAACTGGTACAATTATAGTAATATAGGGTATGATCCCTATTTTTTGCAGCTTTGTTTTAAAATGATAGTTTATATATTATCAGTTTTATTAGTAAGTATAAATGTGAAATGAACCACATCATCACTGTGAACTAGTATTAAACAAATTGACTAGTTTAGGTATTAATTAAATAAAATTGATCTTTATATGAATATTGTTAAGGATTTTAATATTTATCGTGATGGCAACAATTTTATGAAGCATCACAAACTTTTAAGTAAGAAGGTACTGTATGTGCTCAAACTAAACGAAACTTCTGAATTGTATATACAACGTTGAACGAAAGAGAAGACAATAATGTGTTTTTTTTTTAGTAATATTAGAATAATGACCAAAACTAGCATTTTAATTGTGTTTATGTATGAATAAACTTAACGCATTCCTACTAGATTTTGTTTTCTTAACATTTACATCATGATAACTATATATGTTTCACACATCACACAACAGTCAATGGAGAGAGCTATGCTCGGAGTTTCTTTGCGCGATAGAATCCGGAACGTGGATATTCGCCAAAGAACCAGCGTCGCCGACTTAGCTATTAAAATTTGCAAGTTAAAGTGGCAATGAGCAGGCCACATCGCTCGAAGAACTAATAACCGATGGGGAAGAAAGGTTCTTGAGTGAAGACCACGAACCGGAAGACGGAGCGTAGGTAGACCTCCAGGCTTATCTTCTGGCTGATGATGATGATGACGAGCTGTATATGTATGTACATATTTCAAAAATAAAATCTTTTACAAAATAGTTCCCTTGGAAAGAAGTGAAGAGTTTTGTTATATTTTCTGATACTGATTATCGAATCCTTACAGCACAACGACTATAACTATATTTTTTTCAGATTTTTTGCATAAAAATATTACTTCACGGAAAGTGGGCGGATTGTATAAACGGTATTTATCACCTAATTTTTCACCCATAAAGGAGGACTTTTTTGGAACGAAGTTCTTTTTCGCGCTTTGCGAAACGGGGCTAGACGGAAAAAAAAGTAGTAACGACACTTTTTGCTATAAGTTGTAAGCCGTGCGGCGTTCGCGTGTTTAATGTCTGTCTCTCTCTCTCTCTCTCTCTCTCTCTCTCTCTCATAGAAAGGAACTTCGTTCCATCTGGGTGTCCCTTGACACCTCTCAAGTTTTTTCTTAAATTTAAATGGAACCACCCTCGAGATATAGGCACTTTAAAAACATTAAAATATGTTACCAATCGGTGAAGATATCGCGTTCCTTGTAGTAGGTACTACGGAACCCTAACAAGCCTGTAATATTTATAAAGTTAAAAAACCGACTTCTGAATCAACAGCTACTTGATCAAAATTATTTTAAATTATTTATATTATTAGTAGAGCTGGTTAAAAAACGACAAACCCTAAAACAATAAAAATTTTGTGAGGTCAAGAATCTCAAGAATTTTTCTATATATTTTAAAAAAGAAACTCCTAAATTGGTTTCTAAATATCGGAACATTTGGCACATACATTTACGGATCGAATTGTGAACTTCTCGCCTGAAATCAGTATGTTATATAGAAATAATATTACATAATAAAATATATATTTAACCATTACATATATTATATGTAATACACTTATACATTATACTAGTTGTTGCCTGCTACTTCGTACGCGTAGTTTTTATTTTAAATTTTAAACCCGTTTCCCCCTTATAATTTGGCTCTTTTTTTTGACAGTCTAATGAAAAACCATTTATCAGACTGGACAATGTACGAGTGCACACCTGCACGACATATATGGTCGAAATTCCACGAGATACACTACTAGTTGCTTTTCCACCACATTCGCCGGATTTAGCCCCTTGAGATATTTCCGGATACTGAATTTAAAGAAAATGTTGCCAATATTTTGTTATATTGAAGGGATCAAAAGGTTGTTTTTTTTTTGGATGAAGTGAGCTAAGTATTGTAAGCGAGTATTGAGCTAGTGAGAGACTATGTTGAAAAATGATTAATAACATTCACAAAATATTCCTTCTTTAATTTTTACTAGACTTATCACTGCCCTTATGTATATATTAACGGCCAAGAATGGAAATAAAGTCTTAGTCAAGAAATAAAAGTCAGAATGCACACAAACTATTATTTTATTTAGGTGTTTAACACTGTGTTACAAATGTTACATTACGGATATCAAATAGGTACACAAATTTGTTATTTATTTCTTTAATAAAGTCTGAATACAGTGTACAACAATAAGATTATGAAAATGTATAAGTTGGGCTTAACGTGGCAAGACACCACGTGTCACGTCCTTATAGAAAATTTAGATTTTTTTATATGTCCTACTTGGATTAGCATATTACATGACAATTTTATGTATATAATAATAATAATTTTAATGAATATACTTGCATTTATTTTAGAATCACGTAAGTAGTTCTATTTTAAACCACTATACATTAATAACACTATCTATACTTAACATATACAATTGTGTTTAGTAAATTACCTACATAAAGACGTTTATAAACATTAGACTAGAAAGATCTTTTTTATTACTTTTGTATAACAACAATAATCTAATTAAAAAATTACACAAATGTCTCAGTTGTATAAAATATTTCGAAGCATATAGTAAGAAAGTGTAGGTGAGTGCTCATGAAACTGTATATTTTTTTCAAGATTTTATTAAGATTTGAATCTGACACAAAATTTTACGATAATTATTAGACTGTGTCAGTAACCGACATCTAACATCTTTGACAATAAATTTTATAGTTACGGGCGCTGTTTTGATGTGTTTGGTTTGGTTCAAAATTACGTGTTAAGAGTGTTTGAAGTGATTTTTGATAAGACTTTTTGTCCAGCGTTTGGTGGATCCTCACGAACAAACACGTAAAGATTGATAAACATCTTTGAAAGTTTACCAGACGCTTAAATACCATGGGCTCGAGCTTTGCCTTTCCAGACTTATTGGCGCATTAATTTCAGATTGCAAGTAAATTTTGAAGTATAGCATTTGTTAAGTCAATCGTTTTCTTCAAATCAACAATTGAATTTTACATATAACTTATTAAATTTCACATGTTCAAGATCGTTGGCAAGCGATACACATTTCCAAATTTATAAATGAGCATCAGCAGCCTCTATCGAGCCTCTCTGCACTGTTATTAGGTGCGTAAGTTTTTTCCTTGTCGTTATAAAAGTAGGAATTGCAGACAGATATTTTAGTTTCTGGGGTTAACATTTTTGTTTGTAATAGCTTTTGTTTATTGTTTCTACTATCTTTGACACTAATGATTTTCATGTTAAGTGTGATAAGTAAATTATGGATTTTTATTTCTCAGCCGACAAAGATTGGGCTTAGTGGTTTTCCTTGGAAGAGGCCTGTTGTCCAGCTTAAGAGAGCTTCTGGATTATGATAATGGATTTTATACACAATCACACCTTATATCATACAGTGGACAATACACATTAAAATATGAATATAAGAATTTAGTTAGATACAACCATAGACGCACGCAAATGCAAGCTTTTTATAAAGTTAGTATAGGAAATGTGTACTGTGTAGACATCTGTTTTAATGGCACTGGGGACTGTTATACTTATATAAGTATTCACACTTATAATATATTAGGTGAACTTTCATAATTATGTAAGTGACAAAAATAGCATATTTAGTGGGTGTTTTGTAACACATGGCCAAGAGTGTTATATTATATAACAGAACTATAAATTGAACTGATATATTTAAAAACGATATAACAAACTTGACACGCATCAGTTAATATATGAATTATGGTAATTAGAACCTGCATAAGGCTCTAAAAATAATTTCAAAGAATTACGTTGGCAATTCAGCGCCTAATTTTCACATCTTCTACTCGCGAAATCTTGAAAAGTATACCGTTTTTAAGGTTCCTTAGTACTACTAGGAACCCTTATAAGTTCGTTCTGTCCGTTTGTCTATCCATCTCTCTATCTGTCCTAATACTTTAGAACCTCAGACTTTAGACATATATTATGAATCGTTAACTGTAAATTAATAAAATATAGATTTAAAATGTTGCCAAAAAATCACCAATCTGTTTTTTAGTTAGCGATATGTCCTAGATTGTGTGAAGCCAAGATATGATCAGTGGTGAAGCGAGTAAGCTAACAACAAAAATTATACTTTTTGAGTCTCATTGGCAAGTTCGAGTTGCGTGAAAATCAAGCACTAAGTTAAATCCCTAAATTAAATTGTTTTCAATTTACAAGCGGACCATACACTTTTAATTAAATTAGAAATGACAAAATAGTTGTTTAATCTATATACTCTAATAACATTTCAGTTCTATTACAATACATTGTCGGATACTAAAACGATTATTTCGACAGTTCATTACATTTAAAGCATCACGGAATGGTAACTAAAAGATTTCACACGATGTATATTTACGGATCCTAAGCTTCGTGAGGTTTTGTAGTTTCATTCATGGCTAGCAACGCGTTAGTTATTTTCTCGTAGATGGACCGCTTGTATATGCGGGGCTGGTTGGAGAATCGGAGGGAATCCAGGCCGAAGCGGCTGTCGTCGTCGTACCACGTGGAGGAGTGCTGGAATCGTAAGAAGGTCTTATTAGGTAATTGTTGCCTGCCTCGGTGGCTCAGTTGGTAGTGATCCTACTTTCTGTGCTTGGGGGCGTGGGTTCGATTCCCATCTAGGACAAACATTTGTGTGATGAACATTTGTGTTTGTTCTATGTCTGGGTGTTAATATCTATTTAAATATGTATTTAAAAATATATATGTATGTATATCAGTCTCTGGCAGCCATATTACAAGCTCTGCTTAGTTTGGGGTCAGATGACCATGTGTGCAATAATGTCCCACATATTTATTTATTTATATTTTAATTACTGACATTCATTCTATGTGACATTTCGTAATTTGATAGCTGTCAGATTTAGTTTAGTTTTTGACGAAATGTACGTCTACATACCGGGTGTATCTCTAGTTGATGGACATATTCGATTATATCATTTTACTCATCGTTATAAACAACTTTTAATATGGTACTAAATCCTAAACTCGCAAAAAACATATGTTCCATTGAGATGTACCATTCAGTGAGAATGTCATTAATCTATGGTCCATTCCTGTATAAAAAAATATGTATATGCTTGCCTTTGATGTTAAGCGGTGGATTGGTTGGATTGGTCCCACAGTAAAAGTTGTTAATAATGATAAAGACAATGATATTTTCGAATATAACCTTCGTCTCGATATACATCCTGTATAACTGATAGCAACTTGCAATAGTTTCGCTTGTTCCTTTCGTGCTACCTTATATTTTTCAGGATATAAAGCAGCTGCTGACCGCGACTTCAAACGATAAGGCTTTTAAAATTTCTAATTAAATTTTTTGCTTCTTTCTTTCTTCCCGTTCGCAAAAGTTCTTTACTTAATGAATCTACATGCCAAATTTCAGCTTCGTGGAAAGTGTTTTTTTTTTTAGATTTCGTGATGAGTCAGTTAGTCAGTGAAACGCAATAGAAGAGGTTTAGCAATACTTAAGAGTGTTAATCTACTCATCAAAGTTATCAAAATATAGAACACTAGCCGTCCGCCCCGGCTTCGCACGGGTGTAACCTCGGCTTTCGGCCTCGCTACAAAATATAATATAGCCTATGTCCCCCGGGGATAGTGAAGCTTCCCAACAGTGAAATAATTTTTGAAATCAGTTGTTCAGTAGTTTCGGAGCCTATTCAATGCAAACAAACAAACAATCAAATCTTTTCTCTTTATAATATTAGTATAGACAAGTTTGCTAACTTCGAGAAAACAATTTCTTAAATTTTAGCAAACTTGCGTTCTACAAGTTCAAAATTCAAGAACAAGTTATTCACTTTGATGGGTATATATATCAGTTACTACACATTTAAGTTACACGTTGTATAGTGTATGTGCAGTGTGTACGTAATTATAATGTACCCTGCAAACTACATATAAAATCAATCACCAGTTATAGACGTGCAAATATAGTCCTCTTATGGTTCTATGCCTGACGGTGTAGTATTCAATTACGGTATGGATCAAATATAGCAAAATTCATAATATTATTCAATCTTAAATCTCATCGTACTTAATTAAGTCAAACTATGCTCTCAACGCATATTATAATGCCAATATGTTTCCAACTTTAAAGAAATTTTACCAATTCAATCTGCTAAATGTACCTAACACAATAAACATAATGATTTGATTAAAAAACAGGTAATCATAACTTCTGGTCTTTCATAATTAATGTTTCAACTTCAAGAAAAAGCTTTGACACATCAATCTAGACAAAAAAAGACCTACGTATGTATTTGTCTAGCCACAAGACCTAAAAGGTCAATGCAACGCTATCATTAAATTTCGCCTGCATGCGGACTTTATTCGTAATTTACTACAACTTCTACATTTACTCGCTGCAGTACAAGTGATATTTTTGAAGAGAAGCAAGTTATTTTAACGAGTCCTTGACTTAGACCTTTCAAAATGAACAATCGCTTGATATAATAGGTGTCTCGTGATGTTTGCCACTACCCGGTTAATCTAGAATTCGATACGTATTATCAATGGTATGGTAGGTTATCTAATGAAAGTGTGTACTTCAATTTTTTTGCTCTAATCTGCATAAACTTACGATTAATTTGCAATCCACTGTGTCTAATGTTGATTTTTGTAATATGTTAATCATAAAAGTAATAAGTAAAGTAAAGTCATATTAATCATAGTATTTTTTTATACGTTGCGATTAGAATACATGTTTTAATGTTTATCGGGACTTATCATACAGTTTATTTTTTGTTTTTACCTTTGTTTTACATAAAATATTGCGCGATAAGTCCCGATAAACATTAAAACATTTATCGATCATATCAAAAAAACCCGCAGCATATAATATTTTTCGTCAAAAATATACATCTGAATATTCATGAGAATAATAAAGAAGGTTTTTAAAACCATTATTTTTGTTATGAGTATCTATTATACCTCCATATTACTTATTAACCCATTTTGTGCTCTAATAGACTGCTGGTTTAATTCAATCCGGTATCCTTATCAATATTGATAAAATCAAATATAATGTACCGCCCACTTATCTATCCAATTGCGTCAGAGTTCCAGACGAACAACTTACGCAAGAGAATGACGTCAAAGGAAAGTATCGACGTTTTATAAAAGCTAATTCAGATCAGATGGAGTCATCAAAAAGCTAGATGCTAGAGCAATAGAAATTGTTTCAGTCCTTATCACTATCGTATTCATACCTTAGTAAAGTGACTTCTGATAAAAATCAACTTAGGAATAAAATTATTGCAAATTGATTAAACTCTTTAGAAAGAACAAATGATAATTTTCAGCCAGTTCTATTGTTTTTTTGTTTTTATAGCCAATGAAGAAAAACGATTTCAATCAAACAGCTTCGTTTTCCAGATTTCGTGCCAAAATGTAAATTACATTATTTTAATTCTTGACGTTTCGAACACTTTGCAGTGTCCGTGGTTACAAGTAACACAATTAATCACTAAAACCTATTGCTTTTATTTTCGCAGACGTGGAGAAAACTGAATTTCGTGTGTTAATTGAAATGTGTGTTTTTTGTGTTAATTTTTTTATGGAAACGAAACAAAAGCTTGACAAATATTATGGGGACTCTGCTCCGTCGATTAAAATGATCCACAAAATGGTTTACCGACTTTCATTGTGTTCGCAAAACCACAAGGGATGCTAAACTGCCGGACGCTTTGTTGAGACTACAGAGATGATCGCCAAAATCCATGACATCACATTAAATGATCAAAGACTGAAAGTGCGTGATATAGTGAGCATCTCAGACAAAAGTGCGCAGTATCATTTAAACATGAAGAAGCTCCGCATATTGGATGCCACAGTTACTCAATGTGGATCACAAACGCACATGCACGTGTGACTACTTCAGAGGGAGATTTGATTAATCTATGCATCGTTTCACAACAGTAGATGAAACGTGGCTCCACCACTGAATAGCAGACCGCAAAGTGGATTGCTACTGGCGAACCTGCGCCGAAGAATGCCAAAGCAGTTTTATTGTCAATGTGATGGCCACAGATTTTTTTTATCCACATAGATTATCTTAATAAAGAAGAGTTTGAATAGTCCAAAAAATTACTCAATTTATTGGACTATTACAACTAAGTTTTATTAAAAAAACAGCCGCATTTGAAAAAAAATTAAGAAAAACCTTTTCCATCAGGACAATGCACGAGTGCACACCTGCGCAATTGCTATGACCAAATTCCACGAGTTGATAAGAGTCGCTTTCTCACTCTCACTCACCATATTCTCCAGATTTAGCCCCCCTATGACTATTTCCTGTTCCTTCCTATCCTGTTATAGTAAATTAAAAAAAAAAAGATTGTTGGAAAAAGATGTAGCTCTAGTTAAGACATAATGCAAAACTACAATGCTTATTTTGAAATATTGACAAAATATCACGATATTGAAGGGATCGAAAAGATGGAAAATCGTTGGATGAAGAGTATTGCGCTAGAGGAGACTATGTTGCAAAAGCAAAATAAACAGTGAGTGAAAAAAAAAGAGAATTTATTTCGAGGGACTAAGTTGGATCTGAGATTAGTGAAGGATTTTAGAGGAGAATCCTGAGTGAAACGAGGGATACAAGGACCGAGACGATTTTTTTTCCACGAAGTGTATACTCTTCTTTTTACCATTGACTGCGAGAAAAGAAATAGTAATATAGTTTTTATATTTATCACATTTTATTATATAATCGGTAAAAAGAGAATAAAAGATAATATATAAACAGAACGATGTACATGTTCTCAATTCTGAGTAGGACTACAACTGCTTAGGGTAGAAGAAAATAATCGCACTTACCTCAAGCTTGAAGTTGACAATGACGGCAGTCGTCTGAAGCGGTGGTACCGTCACAACGCGGGAAGCAGGGAAGTATCCTGGGAAGCTCGCGGTCACCTCGTAGCGACCCGGGGTCAGGAGCCGGTAATAATCTCCGTACGGACCTGCCACGTGTTATGCTCATTAGAAAGGGGTCCATTCAACAAAAGAAAAGTAATAAAATTAACGAATTTGTCAACTGATCTCGCGGGACCAGTTGACATAAGAGCCACAACCCGTGGCCACAACTATCAGTGAATACATTAGTTGTCAGTTAGATAAAGAGGTGCATGATGCTAATGCGGTCGATCGATTCTTTACGACCTTCTGAAAGTCATGCGGTCTGTAATGTTGTTTAGTTGACATTTGAAGCTTATTTATTGGCAGATAAACACCACCTACTAGTTTGAAGAATATCTAGATATCGTCTAGGGATTACGTGTCTCAAAAATCTTATTATCTCATCCAAATTCTATACGATATAAAACATTTCAAATTTGTTTTTCCTTGATTTTGCATTTAAGTGGTCATATTGAATTTGGTATGCTAAGGGTCAAAACAACCATTGCATGTCGAGACAAACAATGCATTCTAATTGACTCACGTGACCCGCGTCAAGCTGTGAGGAAACACTCAGTTACTGCGCCAGCTTCGTACTCAAATTACCGAGCTGAATGCAAACAACTCTTAATTCCTAGCATTGGACAATAGCATATTTACAAACAATACTAAATCGGTAACTAGGAAACGATAAACAATTACGGCAAATAGTTAAAACATAGATTAATTTCTCCGATAGCAACATCCGCCAAGATTCTCAATAGTGACTAGTGACACACCTATTTAATAAATTTGGAAAAGAAACCGATATTGTCTAGGAACATGAAATTTTAGAAGTAGCATCAAAAATATCCAGTGCCAATTTCGATAATGTATATTTCAATACAAGTGAATTAACAAGGATAAAAACTAATTTTAAAATGTATGTCGTAATTATTGCGTGGATAAAATGAAATGGTAATTATTTAAGATCTTATCTAACAGACCTATGAAACTCACTAAGCATAAATAACTCATTTATTAGGCAAAACCAATGTCATGGTTCATCATTTCTAAAAACAAATTTAAATCACTAATTTAAATAACCAATGTCCATGTCACACGTAATAACCACCAACCAATAGAATAAATATTTTGGCCTTCCTCATTTGCAAATAGTAAAATATTTAGTGTAGTACTTTACAAATATCGAATATAAATCTTTAAAATCTTTGGACAAACCTGCAGTTGTGACGTCGTGTCGAATAGGTCTCGGCACGTTCCCAGTAATGTTGACCACTGATATAATAGCATTTTCCAAGTAGTTTGCCTCGTCGCATACTGTCCCTTTGATTCCGATGTGCGCTTGCCAAATATATGCTAAAAGAGCCTCTTTATTTCGCTCCCATTCCTTTTCAAGATCCTTCTCTGCCGTGTACTTATCGCAACCCAATTCGAGGGTTATTTCAAATGCATTTGTTGCCAAGTAATTGAAGTCTTGCATTCCTGGAATGGAATAAGAAAGTTTCTCTAAAGACGTGTATTGTAAATACTTAATATTACTATTGACTTTTTTTCTGTACGTAGCAATTATGTGATTGTAATTATGCAGGAGAACAATAGTAGTAATTAAACAGAATTGTAAATTTTTTAATCAAACTAGATGTAAAAATTAGAATCAGTTCAAATTAGATCATGTCTCAGACTATAGATACGACAACTTTAGACGTTAGTAAGTAGTTTAAAGAAACAGGATGAGGTCAATTTATTCTAATAAAGAACACGCCTATTAACACTATTCTATAATTTATGTCGGAAATGTCTGAGCAAGACTTGTTTCGAGTCTTAGCTTGTTGCTAGGTGTTACGAATATTGGACTCATATGTCACAGCATCGACCACTATAATTTACTAAGTTTACGTTTCAAGTATGAATAGTGACCAAGGACGTTCGAATGAAAACAAGTTGAAAAACAAGCTCCCAACAATAAAAAGCTCAAAATCCGTATCACTAAACCTGTATACACGCCTCTCATGGTCGGCCGAGATTGACGCAAATGTCAGCGTAACGTAGAACAACCAATCGATTATGCTTCCTGCTTTACACACTTCCTATGGAATATCAAAATGTACGGATAAACAATAGGTAATGACGACAAAGAAATGTCGTAAACTGAGCATAATAATATCATGTGTTATTTATCTCAGCAGTAAGAGACATTCAAGCACTTTACCAAGATTTATCGCAAGAATAGATTTGATACGTTAACTACTTGTTTTCATTTCTTGGTATTTAATGAAATGATAGTAGGTCAGTTTGCATCAATCTAGCAAGGTTGTGAAATATGTTTATATGTCGCAATATCCATATATATCAATAAAATCAAACAGTCACAAGATTAATAGCTATCCCATCAGTCTAGTTTCGAAATATATCTGTAGATATGTAGGACGAAATGTACACTGTCAACTAATAATATTACGTACAACATCCTGTTAGCAGTTCTTAGACAAAAATCTAATCATCTCATCTCAACGGCCTTGCTATGTCAACAAGCTTCCTTTTATCTCTTTGAATAAATAACCGGCCAAAATGTCACTTGAGGACGCCCATGGATGGAATATAAATGAGTGCAATTTCTAAGCTTGTTTTTATTGTTGATGTCAACTTCTGGGAGGTTTTTGTAACAGTAGTCACAAACACTGTACTGCAAAGGAATTCTATTGTCATAATTTTAAGCATCTTTTGTAAGTTCATGGACAGTTTCTGTTGAATAGAAAGAAATTAAGCGCCAACTTAGTGTATGAGTCGTGAAATATGACTGTATGATTCCCTAAATATTATCAAGTCTCCAACACAGGTATTTCTAAAAAGGTAGTTATTATAGTATCGTTTACCTCCTTTCAAACTGTACCAAGCAGCACCGTTAGTGACTCCTCCCTGCTTGCCGAAGTTGTAGGTGGCGGATTCATCAGAGCTGCTGGTGTGGCATCCACGACGATTCACCGAAGCCATGTCGGCGTGAGCTGATGCGTATGTCATGGCTAGCTCCCTAAAACCATTTCACCTTTTTATGATTGCAGTTTTCGAAATGAATCTAATAATAATCGCTTAAGTACCTAAAAGGTTAACCTCGTGTTTCCTAATAAACAAACTTCGGAGAAAACAATATTTTTTGTCTGTAAATTCTAACATAACCTCTATGCATGCGCTTCTTTTGAGCGGAAAACATAATCAGACCTTTTAGAAAATCTTGTACCTAAGCCAGACAAAAATTGGCCGCTTAAGCAAAAGTTTGCAACGGTCGATACCTTAAAGTCCAATTTTGGTAGTTTCATGTTTTTCAATAAAAAGTCACATAAAATGTTTAAAACAAGAAAAATATCAAAAGTTTTTTTTATAAGCTCAAAAATGAAACCTGCCTTTTATTAAAAATTTATTCAATCTTCTCATTTAGATGGAAATATTTACAGGTGTTGGGTATGTATTTAAATTTAAAGTATTGGAATTTATATTTATCCATTATAATTTATATTGTATCAGGCAAATCTAATGTAGACTGCAGATTAGGCTATATCATAATATTTTTCCCTGTATCGGGAATATGAAACATCTGTTTAATTAATAATAGATTTATCTTCTCACGGATGTGTAATTGTGTATATCGTTTGTACATAATATAGTATCGATGTATATACTATCGTAGACTTCGAGTAATAAAAGAAACAAAAATCTATGACAGTAAAATGAACGCTACTTCGACAGCTAAAGTTGGTAGATGTTTTGAACTATGTGTAGTGTAGCTATTTATTTAGATACGCAAAACAGATTACAATCAAAAATCCTTATTAAATAAATAGTAACTAAAATCTGAACTGGATTGTAACCCAAACATGTGTATACAAAAAATTATAATAAAGGAATTTGGAATAGACGAACGTGATGAAATTACCCATCCGCAAAACAATGAGCTTGCTTATAGGTACTTCCAAGACGGCATAACATTTTTTCAAAAACTAAATTTTATTAACTAATAGTGAGATGGACTATTCAGACGCAGCACAGCTGCTGTGTCTGAAGAGTCTGGTTGAATGAGTCAGTGAGGTTGGATTTACCTGAAGGTGTCATCATCAGGGCTCGCGGAGTACTCCGACACTGGGGCGCCGCTCCTGCTCTCATCGTAAGGATAGTTGGCCACCAGGTCACCACCATGCATTGCCGCACTAAGCACAAAGGGAATCGACATAATCCATCGCATCACCGCCCTCGTTTCTGGCTCCAGCTAGAAATAAACGTGGTTAAGTTCTTCAAGCAAAATAGTAGAATACAAGTCTGTTGTTGATCCAGAACAATTCTCAAAAATTGGGAAATCAGCTGGAATAAAAATGTAATGTAGACGTCTACATTCTACATCTACATACTATGCTTAGATAAACCTGTCAAGAGGTGGAAACAACAGCGTTCTCCTGGAGCAGTTCACCCGGGTGGACTAAGTTTTTCGAAGACTTCATTCGTCAGGATAATCTGCACGTCTTTAGTGCAATTCACCAGCAGTACTGCATGGAAAGATAATATACCTAATAGTTAAAAAAGTTGTCAGCTAACTACAAAACTTACCGGTTCGGCGAGTCTGGTTAAATCCTTCAGCAAATGGTTGTTGTGATTTACTCCTTGGCGTTCAAACTCAAATGTGATTGCATCCAAATCAGGGAAATTCCGATTCAGGTCCACAGAGTGATTGTTTGTACGCCCAATCAAGTAATCGAGACCACCCTATATGAGAAAGAAAAAATTATAATTCTACCTTACTTTAAAAAATAATAATTTCATAGCCAGTAAGTTATGCTAAAAACAGTGTTTTGTTTTTACGAATAATGTGTTTATAACTCTTTATTCCACCAGAAATATGTGAATATAGCTAGAATAAAATAAGCAACATTATCCAGAGTGTCTTTAATACTCTTGATACTTACATGGTCGGAGGATAGCTGCCAGCCATCAGGGTTCATCGATGGTAGCAAATGTATTCTGGTGTTATGAATAAGGTTCTGTATGGTACGATCGTTATTCAAGTATTGGTCACATAAATAATTGGCCAGGCCCAGAAGAAGCTCACGGCCAAGGACTTCGTTTCCATGAATGTTTCCAATATATTTCATTTCAGGTTTATCTGACGAAATTTTCAGAAATTATTATAATAATTTACAGGAGAACAATAAATACCTTATAGATGCAAAAATTATATTTTATGGTTTTATCGGTATTTTTTATTTTATTTTTTTATTTCACTTATAATTATAAATACTCACAAGGCTGATGAAAACCAGGATTATCGGAGAACTCCATAACATACAAAGGTACATTTCGAACAGATGGCTCACTCAAAGTGTACACTCGCGTTATTTTGGGACATTTTTGGTGCACTTCATTGAAAACTAAGGGTAGTTCTTCATTATTGTGATGTTTCCACACAAACTCTGCTGAAACCGTGGACGCTAACGCCAGACAAAAAAATAAATAGATGGCCATATTTATGTACTGTAATTAAAAACTTTGAATACTGATTTATCTTAGCATGTTTGATGAGCAAAAACAAACTGCACTGAATACGTCGCTCACGATAAAATTATCGATTTTCCCGCCCGCGCGCGCCGCCACTCGCTGCCAGCTGCCATTCGCTAGCTACGCTTTGTACGTCAACGGAGCACGCACACACACACGTCACCCTTCTCTTTTCACGCTCTAAGGCACACATTCATCGCCCACATTATAGGGAGGGACAAACAAGTACAACTGAAATCGATTTTTAGTATCTATCTTATATCTTTATTGTGTAAGTGCCTATCAGTGTAATAAAGCTTGCATTAGTATCTATTACGTTGGACCATCCTCTGATCTAAACTTTTCTGATAGCAGTAAGATATTTTTTATTTAATATAATTATGGGACTGAATAGATGCCAAAATTCGTTAAATTCAAGTTATCTTTAACTTATGGCTCTCTGACTTTTGGGTCCTATCCAATAATTTACAATTCCTAGTAAAATATTGTTTGTTGTTTTAACTAATTCTCATAATGAGCTACCTACCAAATTTACGAAGTATCTACCTATTGTATCTACTTGAAATACTCCTTTTTCATATTTAATGTAACAAATTAGTTATTTACTAGATGTTGATTATGTTAGTAAGAATCGATTGAAAAAAAAAAAACAATCTGTCGTTTGAATCGACTGTATCTAGAGTGTTACGTGTAGGTACATCTCTAGTAAAGGTCACAAAATGCGTCACGTCCGACAAGTAAAAGATTGAATGAAAGCCTGATGCGAATGAGTGTGGTTTGACATAGGAAATGACGTGTGAGTCACCATCACAGATAATAAAAATATTATTTTTACATGATATAGTAGGGTATCATTTATTTTTATCATTTTCTTTAGATAAACTACAGACTAAAACACATTTGTATTATAAGTAAGATTTTACAAATATTTAATGTGGGCGCACAGATATTTACTAAAATGTGGGTATATAATATAAATATATATACAAGGCGATGTATATGTATGTATGTATGTCCATTGTTCCCTATGGTCTCCGAAACTGCTGGAGCGTTTTAGACGGGACTTTCACTGACAGATAGCTGAATGTTATAAGGAGTAATCTACGCGGATGAAACTACGGGGTGCAGCTAATAATATAGATAGGAATGTAAAGTAAGAAAACTTTTACAATGCTAGCTGGGTTAGTCACGGGGCGATACGGTGCGGTGGTGGTGGAAACAGCAGCCAAGAAACTTAAACATCTAATTTACACCCCTGTTACCGATCTAACTAGCAATAATTAAACTACGTAAAAAGCTAATGTACTACTGGATATTATTAGTGATTCTTATAATAGGAATGCTATGTAAGTTTGTACCCTAGCCTATTAACTATCACTCTACTCCTAGGGGCAATAAATATACAACTTTCTGCACTACATTATTTTTAATCTCTCTATCTTATGCTATTTCACGAACAAGATAAATTATGCTATACAAATAAACAAAGTACTCAAGGATTGGAACAACCTGCCGGCTTCCTTGTTTCCTGAGAGATATAATTTGGGCCTTTTCAAGGCGAGAATGAATAGATATCTTCTAAGTCTGCTTGCTTTATCTTCGACCACATCGTCGCTTACCAACAGGCGAGTTGGTGGTCAAACGCGGACTTATTCGCGTAAAAAAAATGCTAGTTTATTAATGTTTTTCTGGTAAACCGCTCGCCTATGAACAGCAGAATTGAAATAATTACTCCCATTGCATACAGAATGAAGATGCCCTGAAAATTATTAAAAATGTAGGTAGATAGATACTAAACTTATCAAGTTAAATGATAAAAATATACTCTTCGTCTATTGAACCTCCTCCTTTTTTCGTTGGTAAAAAATTGGTATATTAATAAAATTGACCCTTCGCAATAACGACGACGGTGGCCGTGCGGTAATATGTGCGCTTTACAATCTAACGGCACCCGGTTCGATCCTCTGCCCTGCACCAATGACTTATTTAGTACTCACCCAAATAAATTATTTACAGTTTTGATGTCATCGCTCAAAAACGATGAAGAAAAACATCGTGAAAAAACCGGTACTTCCAAGAACCTCAAAAGTTCAAAGACATGAAATTCACCTATACATGCACTGGGCCAGTGCGGTGGATTAGGGCCCATCCTCTCTCTGAGTGAAGGCCTGTGTCCCAGTCCCAGCAGTGCGAACATGATAGACTGATAATGATAATGAATAAGCTTAAACGTGTACGCACCACTACGGTTCGTAAATCTAAACGCTTAAATCCAACATCACTTCTGAGACGTGACAGCTTGACTTCTTGCTGCTCATTAAAATTCAAATGCTTTAAAGCAACCTGTGAGATAAATTCTATGTTAAGAGCTGTATAAAAAAATGCATCGTTTAATTTTAGGTAATAACTGGATGTTCGGGCATAAAACGAAAAAATTCTGTAGTAATTGTCAAGATGAATATAAAACAAGTAAACCAAAATATTAAAATTGTTTATTTTATGTCAGTAGTTTAACGAAATCCAACAAAAACTTTCCCTTCGACAGTTTTACGAAAAACTATTCTTGTAAACTGGAGGTTGGAAATAAGTTGGTATGTTGTTTTTTTTTCAAAATTTTCAGTCGTTATTTTCAAATGTGTGAAAACCATGTCAGTTTCCATAATAAAATTATTAGGTATGTACTTCAATAAATATTTGCCACCTGAGTTTCCCAACTAAGTAAAAGTCCAGATTGATGCAGTCTCCCAATTAGTGCATTCAATTTCTCCGTGTATGGTGAACTCTTACGCATCATAACTACGCATTGTTCATAGTAGAAGTCTTCCAGCATGAGTGTTAAATCAACCAATGCCTCTTTGGTCAAGTAATCACCAATAGCAAAGTAACCTGGTAATGAAAATATTGTAAGAAAAATATTATAATAGGCACATTTTCTTTCTTCGTATAGCTGGACATTTAATTCATTTGCAACAAGAAAATACAGAAAAAAAAACTAATAACAAGTAGCTGTAGGTTTTTTTTTCGCTTTTCCTACCTGCTGGTAATTTTTCTACGCTGAACGCCATGCTCCTCGTAAAGCTTTTCCTTTTTAGTTCTTCTCCTGAATAAATTCGAAACTGGCTAACCAGTTGTTTCACCAATGGCTGAAAAAATATAAACATGTGCAAGGAAGGGCGTAACCAGGATTTTCTTGAGAGGGTGAGGGCAGCATTTATATTTATTAGTCTAAATACAACAGCATTTTTGATCATAATTATTAAAAATATGGGTAACCACCTCACTTGATGAAGTAATAGAAAATATCCATGCGTCATGGGTGGCGCCCCATTCCATTTTCCTATCGACCAAATCTTGCACAGTATCAATGGAAGCTTCATACTTGGGGACTGTGTACGCGGAAGCCAGACCTCCTCCGTACGCACTGACGAGTATCAAACCTGCCATCAGCAGCCAGCCTGTCACACTGCGCACTCGCCAACTTAACTCTACGTTTTTCTGAGACTGCAAATAAGATGTAGGTTCTTATTATTGATTGAAACGATAATTTTAGTTGCATGTAGTATGGTGCCGAGGCAGCACTAGTTATTCATATATTTTTCGTTTCAATGACCTCGTGAAACCAACATATCTTTATGCTCCACTTCTGATGTTTGATTTTAATCGTGACGACACTGTTTGCACTCAAAACTCTGCTTGTCAAACAAAGGTACCTGCTATAATTATCAGCACAATAGCAACGTTATTTTGATTCAAAAGCACTTTTCAGTGGCTTCATAAATACAAATAAAACTTAGTATATAAGCTTACTTGTGCAATCATAGCCCCAAAAACCGTCATGAAAACTCCATCAAATGCACATCCTCTTGCCACAATTAAACCAAATGATGCAAATAGAAACGTTATTAGAACAGCATACCACATGTTCCAGGTAAATGGCATTAGCGGTAATGCCCAACTCGCCAATAGTCTACAAAAAAAGTTCTAAATAGAATAAGGTTAAAAAAACAAGAATTTCATCATTACGAGTATAGCAACTCAATCAGAAACAAACCTTGGAGAAGGCACAACACATGTTATAGCAGATCTTATACCCGCTGCCGAGAAATCCAAGTGAATAAATTCTTCGTACCAAGAATATAAGGCACCTAAAATAAAAATAGGTAATATTTTTAAATTAAAAATTATAGCTTACAGGTAGGTTGTAATAAAAAGTATACCACGAACCGATTCCGATATCGGCTCGATCCTCAGCTACACTTCCAACGACACCGTTACCTGTGCCATTCTCAAAAATTTGACCCCATTGGCCTTCATCTTCTCTTACTATCTGAATCGTGCAGTTGACCCATCTAGACAAAAAATACGTAGTTTTAAACACTGTTTTAAACTATCACGGTCGGTCACTAAAGTTATATGATTATTGCATGCCGTGAACATGGCGCATGTAACTGCGCCGAAATATCGGGAGCTCCTTCCACAACCTTACCACGGTAAATATCCCGTAAATAATCATATAACTTTACATAGTTTTAGTATTCGAGGCATATAGGTGGATGTATTGTGACATGAATTTTTTTCCATGAAATAAAGATTTTTATTAGATTTTTACATATTAATAATCATAATAGTTATGAGTATTTTGACATAAGGCATAGTTGGCGGTTGCCGTACCTCATACCATAGACCAGCTCAACACCATTAAGAACTCCCCACAATAGCTCAGAAATTTTCAATACTATGCTGTACCTACAATAGCTTCATATTCCCTTTTATACCACGGTTGCCTGGAAGAAATCGCTTTAACTTATCGGCCTCCTGTTAAAAGCCTAGATACTGTAATTTATAATGTTATCCTTGTTTTTGTGGTTTTTAATAAAGAGTTATTGTATTTATATATCTTCAATAATTGTATTTTGTATTCAACAGGGCTTCTTGGTGTTGGCTTCGGCCCCACCAATGCCTATCAAAATCTCTGGACTAGACCCAAAAATAAAAATAAATAATCATAGTATTTCAATACAAACCTGCAGAATTCTTCTATAATTCTAAACTCCATGCCGTCTCTTGCCGTTGGAAATTTTGCAGTATCCAAGTCTAAGAATACGTACGGTTTATAAGTAAAAGTGGCTACTTTTACTGTTTTTCCAAATAAATTTTTCATATCATGTGGGAACAAATTAGCGTTTGTTTGAAATTTCTCTGTACAAGAATCCCACTGATCAAGAAACATTATTTGGTGCATGTTCTCATCGGAACCTGTAAATTTGTGCGTGACCAAATCGTAGATATCACAGTTTGACCGAATTTCTGTATTGGACAAAATCATCAGAATGCTCGCAACGAAATTGGTTTCTCTCATAGAAAATAAATTAAATGATCCATTTTTAGAGTTAGAGTACTCAGAAGCTGGCAAAAATAGTATCCTTCTGTCGCTTCTTCGAATATTGCCAGCTCTACTGACCAAATCAAATGCGGTCATAAACATGAATTGATCCCTCATGTTCACTATGTAGTCTGAACATCCTCGTTCTGAAACTACTAGTAATTGATCTTTTAATTCTTCAACCGTTCCATTGGGGATGATATACGTAAAAGTTAAATTGAAATGGAAATTGATTGGATTATCTGAAACTATAGTTACACAATATGTGTTAGTAAGGAACTGATTGACTATCGACTGCAGCAGTATATTTACTGCAGGCACACAAAGCAAGGGTGAAATTAAGTGAAAAAGCGACATGACTGACGAAGTGTGTCCGTCATGTGTCCGTAGTTGCTGACATCGGCTTATTACAAGCTAGTAATTATGCTTACCTGTCTTTAGAACAAATATTTATACCTCCCTTATAAATAAATTTTGAAACAATTTTCCGAGATCCTTGAAATAACAGCAATTTAAAACGTTTTGTTGTCTCTAAAATAATGCCTATTTAATTTTCAGAAACCTTCGTTCTTGAATAAAGACATTAAACTCTTTGAAACTATTTAAAATCGACGCGCCAAAAATGGCTAAAAATTTTACACATAGAAAAGAGAATTAAACAAAAAATATTCTTTTATGTGCTTATACAGGCAATATTTTGTTTTGTTAAAACTATATACCGTTTTTGGTACGGTTTAATTGATGATGTTGAATCTATAGTCTCAAAGATCATTGATTGATAAACAACTATTTCATCAATCGGAAAGGTAAGAAAGGTAAGTCGTGAATCGGTTTCTTCTAGGCAAGCGTGCTCCATCGTAGACCGCATCATCGCTTAACATTGGGCGAGTTGGCGGTCAAACGCAAGCCTAAATAAAAAAAATAAAAAACCCGATTCTGTGAATTTGGGTGTATTTTTATTTACTGGAACAATAAATAACAATACAAATTTAGTGAAGTAGGTAATAGTCAAAAACTGTTTTTCTGATGAATTTCTAGTCTAATTCCGCTTCTACGTCGCTTCAAGTACAATAAGGAATTTGGGTCATATTTTACTCGGTAGATATTTATTAATGAAGTCAATTTAATTAAGTTTAATTTTGCCTAACCTGAAAAAAAATATTAATTAAATATAAGAGAAAATTTACCTAACCTCAATCCTACGACAACCTCAGTTTTGAAGATGGACTTCCGCAAAGTAACGTCTGATTCAAACAACTATTTCAAGTAATAGTTAGATACGCTGTTTTAAAATATTAGATTAGATATATTATTATTACGAAACTTTTCAAAGAACTACGGAACCACACATACACCTTCGAGCCTTCACTTCTGGTCACAGAGGCTGATATAAAATTCAAAAAGACATTTCATAAAACAGGCACAGTATTTGTTTACATCTATTAGGTACGCTTCAGTTTCAGTTTTATTGGTTCTACTTAATAACACCATTATTAATTCTGTTTGGTAGCTGCTGTCATTAATTTCTTAAATGACGCTCAATTATATTCTTACATAATCTATACCTATTGTAGCTTTAGTAATAAATTTTTCATATCATATTATTATTAAATACGAATTGATGTCTCGTCCTTGCTTTTTAAGTGTAAGTATATTCACGCAGTTTAAAAAACTAAAAAACACGCTTTAAAATAGCTAATCCTGAAGATCCTGCTAAGGATAATGGGACAAAAATTTTCAATTATTGTATTGTCATCAATCCTTGATAAGCGAGCAAAATTTCAATTTAATTCGACGTTTTAAAGTATTTGAAAATCAAGTTCAAAGATTCCGTTACATAGATACATACCAAGCTAATAAAAGCGCGTTAATTAAAAATATCCAGTAGCAGGACAGAACTCAAGCTAAGGGTGCTCAAGGCTGCAAAGGGATGTCATCATCATCATCATTTCAGCCATAGGACGTCCACTGCTGGACATAGGTCTCCGCCATCGATTTCCAAAAAGACCGGTTGGAAGCGGCCTGCATCCAGCGTTTTCCTGCGGTCTCTATTAGGTCGTCTGTCCATCTTGTGGACAAAGGGATGTACTTCCTGACAATGCACGCCATGTCCGTTATGACTGTCTTCTGTATCTAGCCCTTGATCCATTCGTCTAGTGAGAATGTCTTATAGTGTTGGTCGAGCACTAAACGCCGATCACCGATAATAGTCGTATCGGGGCACAGTGACCGTGGAGTCAACATCTGTTATGATTATAATTATGAGTAGATAGGCAAATGTAGTTTGATTACGAATCAGTTAGTCACTGAATACTTACTCCTTATTTTGTGTAGGCCATGAAAGAATGGAACTTCAGATTGAAAAGTAATGTACAAAGTTATTAATTCATATTTATTTAAATTTTTTCAACAAATACTAGCTACTGGAATAAAAAATATAGTATAGCTAGTCATGCTATTATGCAGAAACTCTGCTTTTTGTGCCTAGTAGTTTTGTTATATAATAGATAAATACAATTGTCTAAGGTTGTTTAAGGTTATTGTTGTGCTTAAGTTTTATATAGTAGTAATGAGTAACACATCAAACAAAAACTATTTTTTTTTAGTAAGCTTCTCTGCTACAAATAATATTATTGAAAGAACTATTCCAACTGCGTACAGAATGAAGATGCCCTGAAAATAAAAATAAAAACATTTTTATTTTATTAAAAAAATTGTGGATTTTTTGTGACTCCAATCTGAAAGTATAATCCTTTCAAATAATTTTCCAAATCTGTGAATAAATGGCTTTGTTCTGAGATAACAAACATAAAAAATACTTACAAATTGAGAACCCCCTTCGCCTTTTTTGAAATCGTTTAATAATAATCTCGTTGCTGAAATGCTATAAATTAAAATGAAAAATAGCTCCATCGATCCACTGAGAATAACTTTGACTGCAATAAATTGTAAAAAGCTGAATAAAATATTTTGTAAACATTTTACTGTAGTAAATCAGCTACAATCTTAAGTTAAAAATCTACCTTAATTGCCCAAAATTCATGGTTTCCATTCTTCAACCAAAATAAAATGAATGGACGGGCCCTAACCATTGAACTTGATCAGTAAAAACGAGTCAAAACCGTCGGACATATACTTCAACACCTAATTATAAAAATGTACAGTACCTATATTTGTTACAAAAAATAGATAACGGTTTTATTTGTGTATTTACACTTCGGTAAAGCATACAAATTCATAATTTTGTCAGATGTTTCGTTATCGCTTAACAATAGACTCGTGTTTCACTTCCTACGGCTAGAGACCGACAGAAACGAAGTGAGCGCTCATATTGTAATCTTCAAAAATACGGTTCTACTGGGCCCGTCCATTCATTTTATTTTGGTTGTAGTTTCCATTTACATAATTAAAATCTGCTACAGCTATCAGAGCGATTCCCAGCGTTGATTGAATATAAGTAGAAGTAGTACCTACTTACCATTACATTTCTTAAATCCAGAGGCTTAATAAAGCCAACATTCTTTTTCAGACGTGAATCTTTTACTTCTTGTTGCACTTTTAAGTTCAAATGTTTTAAAGCTACCTGTAAAAATGAAATCATTCATTAAACGTAACCGAAAAAGTGATAAATAAAACTCGTCAACGATATTTTTGACGCATCATATTTTGCAAAAGGTACACCCAAATAAAAAATGGTGTACCTAAGTTTAACCCATCTTCACTTCAATAAAATCTATCAATATTAAAATGAGGGGATGCTGTCAAAATTTACTGAGGTGGAACATCTATTAGCACGCCTTGGCAGTAAGCCGACTCATATGCCGTGACGGCAAACGATATGACGCTCTCTTATGCCGTTGTGTTCGGCCGGGTTGTGTTGGCCATCTTTTTTTTCCATCCCCGCCTTACATTTATGAAGACATCGCCTACCCAGTGACAGGTCCTCTGAATCTCTTATCTGACATCTTATTTATCAAAATCGATTGAAAAGTTTAGGCTGGATGAAACCCAACGATGGAAACATACAAATATACATACATACAAAGTACACGCAAGTTAAACATAAAACCGTTTGCTTTGCGTAAGCAGTTAAAAAGATACTAAATGGATTACCTAATTCAATTTGAACAGCCGTGCTATAATAGACACAAATATTCTCAAAAGATGAGCAATAAATGGATTATCTAATGCAATTTGAACAGCACTGCTATATAACCATATCTTCTCATAAGTTTTAGCAAATTCAGAATAATATCCGCTAATTCAATACCTGATTTTCCCATGCAAGTATAAGTCCAGACTGCTGAAGCCTCCCAACGAGTACACTCATTTTTTCCGTATATGGGGAACTTTTACGCAATACAACTATAACTTCTCCATAGTAAAAGTCCTCCAGCATTAGTGTCATATCTACCAATGCCTCTTGTGTTAAATATTCTCCGATAGCAAAGTGACCTGAAAACCAACATACACCGGATGATTTTTTGAACCGACTTTAGAAGGGAGTTTCAATCTGGACCGGGTTATTTAATAATTTTTAAATGTGTACACCGATAACAAATTTACGTTATTATTATTTTTAATGTGTAGAGAAAGCTAGAAATGATCCAATAATTTCACTGTCTTTGGCCAAGCGGTTTTTGTCATTACCATATTTTGTTCGAGCGCCTGTTGATTTAGCCATATCAATAATTTTGTTCGAGCACTTTCTAATTTTGAAGTCGGGTTTTTATATTGATAAATTATTTACCGAAAATCTGGGTATCCCACTATTAACTAAAATAATATCCCACATTTTTTATGGGGCGTCATTTTCACTCATATGGTTATTTCTAGTAAACTACTGTATATTTTATAGTATTGCTATATATTTTTAGAATATGCTCAATAACCTTTTGCTGCTGATTATACATTAAGTCAGATTAAAAAAAAAACTTTTTTTAAAAGAAGATGACGCCTGATATCTTAGAAAGCAACATAAATCAATATGAACTGCTTTTAATACCTGCTGGTAATATTTCGACACCAAACGCCATATTATTTTCAAAACTTTTCCATTTAAGCTCTTCTTCTGAATAAGTTCGAAACTGTTTGATTATCTGTTTCACCATAGGCTGAAGAAAAAAACAACGTTAATCTTCGTTTCAGAAGATAATTTAAAACTGGATATAATATATGGTCAGCGTAACAAAAGAAAACTATAACCACGATAAACTCCGTTCGTGTTTAATTTTCAATGTGTTACGAGTTTATACTCGCGAATACCTAACAAGTCATTACCATACTGATTGATAATCTGTGAATTTAGTTTATTTATTTATATTTCAGAACATGGTAACTTACACATACAATACATACATACAAATTAGCATGCAGGCTCGTACAAATGGAAACGTACTCGTATCTCATGTCCTTGCCATGTGCGGTGTACAAATGTGAGTTTCTTGTATATTTTTATTTATTATTAGTTAGTTTTTGTTAAAGTTAAAAAGAAAATTATGTCTTTGTTAGAAAATTTTCAAAATCATATTTAAGTTTTGTTGTATTTTATATCTGACAGCTGCTATAACATTTAAAAAAGTTGAATGAAAACTACGAATTCTGATCACTTTCACTGTGTTTTTAACGTAAGACTGTACCCGATATACTTCAATGTAATATTAAAAGTTTTTTTTTTTTAATTCAGCTTTTTACAATTACTGATGTCATAGCAAATAAACGAATGGGAACAGTAGTTGCAAGCTAAATAAGACATTCCTCAAAAAAAATATGTCAGTATTACTAAAATTTATGTAAGTAAGAACTTAGGACACGTTTTTCGTGAAATTTGTACTAGGCCCAACTTTCATGGGTTTGTTAATCAATGCTTGTTTAAATAATTTTAAGATAAACTGACTGATTAGATTGACTAGTTGAACTTTGATGATTACCTCAGTTGACAAAGTAAGGGAAAATACCCAAGCATCGTGGGTGGCGCCCCATTCCATCTCCCTGTCAACCAGGTCCTGCATAGTGTCAATGGACGCCTCATACTTCGGGACTGTGAACGTAGAAGCCAGACCACCTCCGTAAGCGCTGATGAGTATCAAACCTGCCACCAGCAGCCAGCCTGTCACACTGCGCACTCGCCAACTTAACTCTGCGTTTTTTTGAGACTGTGAAGTGTGAAGAAGAATTTTTAGTTTCTGACTACGTTCCCAAAACTTTTTTTTTTTCTAAACTTACTTGTGAAATCATCACCCCAAATACAGTGATGAAAACTCCATCTGAACTGCATTTTTTTGCCATGATGAGACCAACAGATGCTAATAAGAATGTTATTACCACACCACACCACATGTTCAAAGTGAAAGGCCTCAACGGCATTGCCCACGTCGCCAAAAGTCTAAAAATAAAACAATTTAAGGGCCCATTTTCTTTTCTTTTTCTTTCTTTTTCTGTTTTTGGCTGTCTCTTTCGCACATTTTCAACATTTTTAATATAAAAAAAACATTGAGGGATGTCAAAAAAACTCAAGCAAATAGTTGGATTGGGTCTCCTTCGTCAATATAAAAAATATCAGTATGAAAACAGTTTTTTTTTCCTCGGAATTTTTTCTTCAAACATGTAAAAAATGTGCGAGCGACCGAAACGGGCTCTCAAGTACAGATAGTAAGTAGGTAAACGTCAAATTGAAGATCATATTCAAAATGTGTCCCAAACAAACCTCGGAGAAGGCGCAACACAAGTCACAGAAGATCTGATATGTGGTGTAGAGAAATCTAGATAAACGAATTCTTCGTACCATGAGTACAGGCCACCTACAATAAAAAATATAAATTGAAAAGATATATAAAGTTAAAATTTTAATGTAAATAGGTCATTAAGCATAGGTAGCAACGAACTGATTCCCAAATCAGCTCGATCTTCAACTACGCTTCCGATAACACCATTTCCTGTGCCATTCTCGAAAACTTCTCCCCATTGGTATTTATCTTCTCTCACTATTTCAATCGTACAATTGATCCATCTAAAGAAAGACATTATTTCAGTTAGTGATCGAAATATTAATTATGTATAATGAAAGAATGTACGTTTATAGTAAGGATAGTATTCAAACCTGCAAAACTCTTCAACAATTCTTATCTCCATGCCATCTCTTTCTGTTGGTGCTAAAACTGGATCCACGTCCAACAAAACATATGGTTTGTAATGAAAAGTGCCTACTTTTACTGTTTTCCCAAACAAGTTATTTATATCATGAGGAAACAAATGAGCATTCGTTTTATATTTCCCAGTACAAGAATTCCACTGATCTAGAAACATTGGCAGATGTATTTCTGCGTCGAAGCCTGCAAATTTATGAGTAAACAAATCATACGTTTCGCAATTTGACTGAATATCTTTATTTGGTAGTATTACCACTATATTAGCAACATAATTGGTTTCTTTCATAGAAAGCAAATCAAGCGACTCATTCGCGTTGCATGATTTTATAGGACTTGGCAAAACTATTATCTTTCGATCACTCCTTCGAACACTACCAGCTTTATTGGCCATATCAAATGCAATCATGAACATCTGTTGGTCTCTCAAATTCACTATGTAATCTGAACATCCCTGTTCTGATACAACGAGTAATTGATCTTTTAATTCTTCAACAGTCCCATTTGTGACTATGTGTGTAAAAGCTAAATTGAAATGGAAATCGATTGGGTGATCTGAAACTATAGTTAGACAATATGAGTTGGCAAGGAACTGATTGACAATCGATTGCAACAGTATGTTTACTGCAGGCGCACGTAGCGAGGATGATATTAAATTAAAAAGCGACATGTTTACGAATATATCACTCTACAATACACGTTGGCTTACTTATACTCTTCAAGCTATCAATTTCAGTACCTGGCTTTATAGCTCTTTGAACTTTTATAATAGAATATAAAACGTTTATATAATCTCTAAAACGTTTCTTGAGATCCGTACGTATCGATATATGAAAAGTTTTGCATTTATGTGGCTAAGTAGAAGTTCACAGGGCAATTATGATGATAAAGATAAACTCTGTTTGTTTTTTACAATAAAACTCCTCGAGACTTTTCTTGTCCAAAATTTTTTTCTTTTATTAACCCTCAAAAAGTCAGGGCTCATAAACAAGGGGTGTAGATGTGTAGTTAAGATTTATTATCTCATTCATAAACCCTCTAAAATATTTTAATATATAAGGTCGGGGAAAAAGTTTCTTCGTATTTTTTAAACAAATTCAAGACATATTTTTTTCAAGTTTAATTACATTTAATTATAATATATATGTGCCATTTTGTTCGATAACTTGTTGCCATCTTGTAGGTAGTGACATGATCCCGTTGCTGTAGAATTTTTGGGACTTCTGATCAAAAAAATGCAACAAGTAGTTTTGACAGTCCTCTCTTGATGTTAATCTAACACTACCCAAAGAATTCTGAAGAGATCGAAACAGGTGGAAATCTGAGGGTGCAAGGTCTGGGCTATATGGTGGATGCATTAACACTTCCCAACCAAGCTCTCTAAATTTTTGCTGAGTGGCCAAAGATGTGTGCGGTCTGGCGTTATCATGATGAAAGACCACACTCTTTCTGTTGATCAATTCCGGCCGTTTTTTCTCAATTTCTTGTTTGAGTCTCATCTGCTGTTGGCAGTAGAGATCCGAATCGATGGTTTTGCCCGGCGGTAAAAGCTCATAATGAACGATGCCCTGCCAATCCCACCATACACACAACATCACCTTATTACGTGTTAATCCGGGTTTCGCTACAGTCTGTGGTGCTTCACTGCCCTTTGACCATGATCTTTTGCGCACATTCTTGTCGTAGGTGATCCATTTTTCATCACCAGTGATCAATCTTTTCAAAAACGGTTCGGTTTCGTTACGTTTCAATAGAGAATCGCAAATGAGTACACGATTCATTTGGTTTCTTTCAGTGAGCTCGTGTGGCACCCAAATATCGAGTTTTTTGTATACCCAGTTTTTTTCAAATGGGTCAAAACTGTTTTGTGGTCAATCCCCAGTTCTTCAGCTACGTCGTAACTACTAATATGCCGATCTTGGTCCACTTTTTCAGAAATGGCATCGACTTTATCCGTAACAGGGCGACCAGAGCGAGCTGCGTCTTTGACATCAAAATTCCCGGACTGAAAACGCTTGAACCAACATTGTGCTACTCTTGATGACACTGCATTAGGTCCATAAACGTCACAAATTTTATTCGCGGCTTGTGTCGCATTTTTCCCTTTTTTGTTATAAAATTTCACAATATATCGAATTTGTTCGTTAGATTCACTCATTTTATCGAACAAAAAAACAATTGAAAAATGGCGGGAAATTGCTTTTTACGTTTTGTATTCCTTTTTTAAAATGTCATCTTTTTAATGGTATCAAAACCAGCCAGATACAAACAGTACAACGGATAAGATTTTTACTACAACTTTATACATACAAAATACGAAAAGACTTTTTCCCCGACCTATTACATTACTAGTCGACCGCCCCGGTTTCGCACGGGTGTAAGCTCGGCCTTCGGCCTCGCTACTATGACCCGCTCCAGGAACACAAAATTTCATCAAAATCGGTCCAGCCGTTTTTAGAGTATCCTATGTCCGTCTCTCTAAGCTACCTCTCCACCAATTTTCAGCCAAATCGGTTCAGCCGTTCTTGAGTTATAAATAGTGTAACTAACACGACTTTCTTTTATATATATAGACTAGCCGTCCGCCCCGGCTTCGCACGAGTGTAAGCTCGGCCTTCGGCCTCGCTACAAAATATAATATAGCCTATGTCACCCGGGGATAGTGTAGCTTCCCAACAGTGAAAGAATTTTTCAAATCGGTTCAGTAGTTTCGGAGCCTATTCATTACAAACATACAAACATACAAAAATAGGTACAAATCTTTCCTCTTTATAATATTAGTGTAGATATATTATAAGTGCTATAAAATCATCTAAACTTCTCGCTGACAAGAAGTGGTATGCGTCATATCATTTCAATTTGTTATGGAACAAATTTAATTATAAATCTATTATGAAAAATACGGCAACTAAATATTCATTGCTTACTTCTTTATAAAAATTTCGGTCCTAAGAAACTTCAACAAAATCCACGGAACCACCATCTTCCTACGCATTTATGTACATAATATCAAATTCAAAAAGAAATTTAGTGAAATTGCAGCAATTGTATTTCTATGTCACTATTACGCTTTGTTTTAAAGAAAACTTGTTGACTTTAGTATAGTTGACAATAGCATTTATTTTCCGTTTGGTGATTGCGGTCATGAATAACTTACCTACACCGAAGCACGACGCCAGTGTGAGAAATAACGCTTATTAAATAAACACAAAGTAAAAAAATCATTTGATGTTTTGAATACTCGTGAGGAATGGAATCCACTAAAGCTAATGGATATTTTGTTATTGTTACGCGACAAGACACACGCGGTTAGCGCCACCACATTTATGGTGGATGAAGTGAGTTTGATACTTGAATACAAAAATATAATTAGGTACATCACTGTAACGTCATGCAGAACGCTGTAACTATATCGAAGTATCTCAGTGGCTATATATACACATCTGGGATAGACGTATTTATTTATGAATTTCACGATAACTTTGAATATGAGGCTTGAGGAGCAAAGATAATTAAGCTCAAGTATCTAGTAGTGCTCCAAATCTCACCTGATGTTTCCATCTGCAATCTTCGTTATTTCACTGTTTATACACACAAAGTGTGTTTTGATGTTTATAATACCCATAATTCGTTTTGATGAGTATGATGAAATAGATACTTAATACAGATGTAAAAAAACCCTTACCCTGAAGAAAAAGCAACACAGCAACGCTTCCGGTGTTGCGGTTTTCCATAGGCAGCGGTAACTACTTACCATCAGGAGCCTCGTTTGCTTTTTAGTCGCTCTATTTTAGAATTTAAAAAAGTTGCACATAATGATTTGATAATGATATATGATTTTTAATGCAAAACAGTATGTACAATGACATGCAGTACAATTACCATTATGATCATGTTTTTTCGAAACATTTACGACTATGTAATTTTAAAAACTTATTGATTAGATATAGATTGTTTTATAGTTACCAAAATGTATATATAAGGTCGGGGAAAAAGTTTCTTCGTATTTTTTAAACAAATTCAAGACATATTTTTTTCAAGTTTAATTACCTTTAATTATAATATATATGTGCCATTTTGTTCGATAACTTGTTGCCATCTTGTAGGTAGTGACATGATCCCGTTGCTGTAGAATTTTTGGGACTTCTGATCAAAAAAATGCAACAAGTAGTTTTGACAGTCCTCTCTTGATGTTAATCTAACACTACCCAAAGAATTCTGAAGAGATCGAAACAGGTGGAAATCTGAGGGTGCAAGGTCAGGGCTATATGGTGGATGCATTAACACTTCCCAACCAAGCTCTCTAAATTTTTGCTGAGTGGCCAAATATGTGTGCGGTCTGGCGTTATCATGATGAAAGACCACACTCTTTCTGTTGATCAATTCCGGCCGTTTTTTCTCAATTTCTTGTTTGAGTCTCATCTGCTGTTGGCAGTAGAGATCCGAATCGATGGTTTTGCCCGGCGGTAAAAGCTCATAATGAACGATGCCCTGCCAATCCCACCATACACACAGCATCACCTTATTACGTGTTAATCCGGGTTTCGCTACAGTCTGTGGTGCTTCACTGCCCTTTGACCATGATCGTTTGCGCACATTCTTGTCGTAGGTGATCCATTTTTCATCACCAGTGATCAATCTTTTCAAAAACGGTTCGGTTTCTTTACGTTTCAATAGAGAGTCGCAAATGAGTACACGATTCATTTGGTTTCTTTCAGTGAGCTTGTGTGGCACCCAAATATCGAGTTTTTTTGTATACCCAGTTTTTTTCAAATGGGTCAAAACTGTTTTGTGGTCAATCCCCAGTTCTTCAGCTACGTCGTAACTACTAATATGCCGATCTTGGTCCACTTTTTCAGAAATAGCATCTACTTTATCCGTAACGGGGCGACCAGAGCGAGCTGCATCTTTGACATCAAAATTCCCGGACTGAAAACGCTTGAACCAACATTGTGCTACTCTTGATGACACTGCATTAGGTCCATAAACGTCACAAATTTTATTCGCGGCTTGTGTCGCATTTTTCCCTTTTTTGTAATAAAATTTCACAATATATCGAATTTCTTCGTTAGATTCACTCATTTTATCAAACAAAAAAACAATTGAAAAATGGCGGGAAATTGCTTTTTACTTTTTGTATTCCTTTTTTAAAATATCATATTTTTAATGGTATCAAAACCAGCCAGATACAAACAGTACAACCGATGAGATTTTTACTACAACTTTATACATACAAAATACGAAAAGACTTTTTCCCCGACCTATTATATAAGGGAAAACCTGTAATATTCTTATATCCTTTACTGTATAATTTTCTTATTAAATGATAAATAAATGAAAAAAAAAAAAAACCATTTGGGTAGCAAAATCTTCATAAATATGACTACGACCAAGATTATTCGGTCATACTACAATGTCTGTGTGTGGTCGGGAATTCAGGAGCCGGATAGTCGGCAGCCTCCCCACAAACAGCTAATTAAAGAGCTACCTAACAAAAACAATGATATTTACTTCCACGATAAAATATGACACAGCATAATGTCGTATATTATACCTTACAATATATAGGTGGAGTGTACAAGCACTTACTGCTGCACTTATGTTAACGTAATGTACATGTGTATGGTGGCATGTACAATTGTACAAGCATACACGGCTGCACTAATGTTGTTCATCAGCCAATTAACGTCCACTGTTAGACAAGGCCTCCCTCATAGAGAGGGGTGTTGCCATAATCCCCACGCTTGGCAGGCGGCTTGGGAATCGCAGTACGTTCACCCTGTACTATTAGGACGCTGCTGCCCATCCTCAGGTGGTTCTGGTCGCAGTTTTAGGACATACCCGGGTCCGTACGTCATATGCTACCTTACAATTACAACATATAAAGTGGCGTATACAAGCACTCATTTATACTCTAATGTTAAAGTAAACGTTGTGTATATAGTTATTATCTTACAAGACACAGACAACACACGACATAGAATAGTATATTATTTTGGTAGGACAATGAACTATATGTTATTTACTGATCATCTGTATAAATACCCACGTCCCTACTGATATGGTATTCATCATATAACTTTTTCCTGGTATAAATCTTATAGTTAAAAATGTCCTGAAAACTTTTATTGGCTTTTCTAAATTACCGCAAATTTGCGAGGTCATTAATTATTAAACTTTAAGGGTTCATGAGAAGGTTTGAAATGGTTTAGAAGGGTGAACCGACATATCCCTAAAATCGTGACCATAATGCTCAGGTTGAGTAAACAGTAACGTTACACGAAGCAGTGACAAGCGCCAGAGTGCTAGTGAAATACGATACTTATTCAAATTTGTTTTGCTTTTCCTTTTTACTGTGTGCTATAAAAAACATTCAAAGAACGGAACACCGTCGGTGCGTCCGTTGCATTTCCTAACCAAACAAGTTGTTTTAACTTTTTTGATCGATTGAAGATCACAGAAACATAACAAGTCGTCATAGTTATTAACCAAACCCTTTTATTACAACCAACAAATAACAAACAATATATATGTTAACCTCCAAAACTTTCAGTCTTTCTTCCTAAGCTTAGCGCTCGAAATTTCTATAGCCTGAAGCCAGTGTTTGATCTCTTCAGGACATTCCGGTTTCTGGTCTGCTCCGGGAATGCCTTGGAAAAGCCTCTCAACATCGACGTTGATAAGATTCTGCCTGGAAAGGACGATGGCGCGAACAAACCCGTCGTTGAGGGTTATGAACTTCTGCTCGATGAAAAGGGTCTTATCCTCCCAATATGCCAGCTGAAAATAAGGACATAATCGATTACACAAGTGTTTAGTATTACACAAGCAGTCAGGCGCCAGCAAAAGACTGTCAACACTAGAAAAGTCGGGAGTGGCTTTAGGCCTTAAGCAGTAGGTAGAGTCTAGTAGGTAGGGCCTTTTAAGCAGTAGGTAGAGTCTACAGGCTAAAAATTAAGAACAAATGTAAACTAATTTATAAATTCACAAACACTTCTCACACTGTAATGCTGCAGTTAATCTATCGGGATTCGACAAATGTTCCATATTGCCGCAACAAGCATTCGGCCATACATAGTTTGTTGAAACAATGTAAGCATTCGCTAATTGTTCGTCAGATCGCAATGTGTTCGTGCGAACACGAATACTTGTCGTGATAGTATCGGTAACGTGAGCGAATCAATTCGTTTTGAAAGTGGAATTAAGTTTTGCACTAAACTGATAATGTGGCCTGCATAACAGTGACCCGAAGACTAGTCATTAACAATTAAATATAGTCAATTAAATTTAAATAAAAAAAGGTTTTAACATAGGTAATCTAAACAATAGGCGAAATGTTGCTCCATCCTAGACCGCATCGCGCTTAACATCAGGCGAGTTGGCGGTCAAACGCAAGCCTATTACCGAATAAAAAAGATAAAAAAAATAAAGTCTGTGATTGGCGATTCACATGAAACTGAAAGGAAGTGATACCAAGATACATTAACACTCTTTATAATATAATAGTTCAAGTACATAGGTAGATATTAGTAATACCTATTTATGTAACAGTATTAAAATATTATCTAAAACAATATTACAGAACACTTGAGACTGGGTAAAATTTAAAACTTTCAGTTTGAATGAACAATGTGCTTAGATACCTATTGTAATAATAATGACTTAAATTTGCAGTTGTGACCTATCGAGTTTTAATTACCTAAGGAAATGTGGTAAGCGTTCGGCAATTTATAAATTATACCTACTGCCGGTTGTTAGGTAATTATCATACCTACTTAATTCCTTAAAGCCCTATTCTCGTGGCTCATTGTTGGTCTACACATTTCTATACAAATTTCTCAAAATGGATTAAAACTCTGCTGGTACCTACCTACTTTGTAATAAGAATCTGCTTAGTCATGATAGAGAAGATATTGCAATTTTATTTTAATGGCACTTTCCATTTCTTACCCACTTAGTAGCAAATGTGTTGCCAAGCATCTTTAGGTACGTTGTGTTCCAGCAGCTTCACAGCAGGTTGGGAACTTGCTCTCAATTTTTAATGAAGCTAGGCTAACCACCATGCTGCCTGTCTGGCTACTATAAAAATAATTTATTAACAAGCATTGATGTGCTTACCTTTGTTTCAACTTTGTAAGCTGTGAAGATAGGTATGGTCCTCCTGTATCGAATACTGGAGGCTCCTTGCATGGCATGCCCGTCGACTGCCTTGATGTTCTCATAGATGCCGGTTCTGTCGTAGAAGTGGAACCGTGCGAAGTCAAGCTCCCTCACGTAACGAGCGTTGTTCATATGACGGAGGAAGATATCCACATCTTGGGTGGTGCAAAATCCTGGAAAACAAATATATAAATACTATTATTGTAAATGCGAAAGCAACTATTTTATCTCTGTCCATCTTCCAGTCTCCTTGCCGTCTGTCTTTCTCTCCTTCATTATCTTCATCAGTTTATCGACCTTCTAATGACTGAACAGATATTTTTAAGCAGTACCTAAGTAGAGTTTATGGACATTTTTAGTCCCGAAAAAATTCAGAAAGGATTATGGCATGACTCGACGTATATATCTGGATTATGTTGAGGCATTCCTCATTTTTAACCGAGTTCAAAAAAGGAGGACGGTTCTATGTTCGACGGTATATTATTTATAAACTAGCTTTTTTGCCCGCGACTTCGTACGCGTAGATTTTCATATAAACCTTCAATTCTTTTTTCTTCCCTTAATCCGGCCTTGCGCAAAATAACATAGCATATACTTCAATCTGATCATAGCTAAGCATATTCGTGAAAACCGCATTTAAATCCGTCCGCATTTTCTTCCAGGGGTGTAGGAGATGTGCGTGAACAAACAAACAAAAATTCTAAAAACTGCCTTAACATGTTCAGCTGCTTATTTTAAGTCGCCCTGTATGAAGTATTGATAGAATCATAAAAGTAATAAATAACACCGTCAACAGTTTTCAAATCAAAAAGATAATGTGACCACAGTGCAGAGCATGTTTTGAAATTTTCTTTTTGTCTAAACCATTAAAAGTATATTTCCGGCCAGTTTCGCTGGCCACGGAACCCTGACATAATGCTTGTCTTAACACGCTTTTGGCTAGTTATTTCTTATTTCGCGTGCATTTGTATGTATACCTTGATTAAAAAGCCATGAAATGGAACTACTCTATTTATATGTTAAAATATCACAGTAAAATAAAATTATTTCTATATTCTTATTCTTACTGCAAATAATATACACTGTATTCTTCTAAAAGCTAAGTTTATATACCTTGCATAAAGGGTGCAGCAATGACTTATGTAGTGGCTGTTCACAAAACCAGACCACAGACATAAACATATAAATTTAAGTATAGTTAAATCTATTACATAAATATTATATATACTATTCAAACTTAACCTAGGGTGCAGTAATTTTACAAAACAAAAAAAAACATACTTAGTGTGATAGGGTACTTAATTATATATGATACAAAACTTATGACGCTACTTTCTTAACTATTTATATATCGATATTTATTTTCTAATTATAATTTTCTAAAAGATATCATCGAATAAATATTTTATCTCGTAATAACATTTTTGGGTTAGAAACTTACGAAGTTGGTTCTGGAAAAATGTTATTATTTATTTCTTTCTTTATTGCGTCCGGAATTTTGTTGTATAGGTTTATTTTCATGTACAAAGGGCCTTTTTTGAATATTTCTATTCGCGGGACTGTATTAAAATAGGATGCGGTATATTTTGTGTTGTAAATGCTAACATAGAATAAAACCATGAGAATGTAATATGGAGCTTGGAGCTTCCCGGTGTGGTACTGGATGTAGATGCGACCCAGGGACAACGTCATGTATGCGGTCGGCTAGGTCTGCCAGCACATCGAGTGATGACGTCATCTGCTGCGAAGCAATGATGGTCTGCGTGCTGTTCGGTAGGCGGCTGGTCCAAATCATGCGTAAAAAGTCTTCTGGAACTCCGGGGCCTGCTAGGTGTCGTAGATGACGTAAGAATTGAGAAGGCTTACGATCACCTAGCTCCTCGTGTGTTAAAAGTTGCTGTACCTTTTTTCTCTTGATGCGGACAAACGTTTAATTAGCTCCAGCTTGAGTTTTTCGTACTTCTCGGTCACAGGCGGGTTGACGATGATGTCTTCGACTTCAGCTGCCTATTGCGGGTCAAGTTGTCCAATCACATAGTAGAACTTGGTGCTATCTGCAGTGATGTTGGAAATCGCGAATTGGCCTTCGATCTGGGCGAACCAAATCGCCGGCTTCTCGGGTCAAAACGGTGGAATTCGCACGCCAACTCGGAATACATTGTCATCATCTTTATTCTTCGTGTCAGCCGCAGTGCTATCAGTACGATCTAGCGGCATTCTGACCTTTGTCGGTGGTGTACGGTTCATTCAGTGGTCACCAATTATAGTGGATTTGTACTATTTATATAGAAGGAGAGGGTTAAGCTACCGACAATGGAAGAAAATAGCTGAGTCCGAAAGAAATTATAAATTTAATGCAAAGAAAAATCTTAGACAAATCTTAGAAAAAGCGAATGACAATTCCATTTGAAAATCGGTGTTCTTTTATTTTTTTCTTTTCGCGCCCCAGCGCCACACGTCGTGGAAAATTGGAATGAAATTCACGAAGGTTGGCGCAAGGAGTACGAGTACGCCACACTCCTACTCCATGCACTGGAATGAATCACCAAAGAGGTTTTAAGGCCTAAAACATGCTTGATCTACACGTTCATTCATCTAAGAAGGTTAAGGAACCTTCTTTAAATTTAAACTGATTAACCGAATGACCATGTTGACAGTTGACATAGTTGACAGTTTCAAAATTTTAATGGCTATGTCAATAACATTCTCTTTACTTTGTATCTCCTTGCTTGAGGCTATGTGACGATCCTCATATTACGTTTCGGGTAACGAAGAAATAAATCATTGATTTTTATTTTCGTTGATGTAAAAATAAAGAATTAAAATAAATGATATAAGATAGCCTATGTTTTAATCTGGTAATTTCTAAGCATATTCGTGAAAACCGCATTAAAATCCGTCCAGTGGTTTAGGAGATGTTCGCGGACAAACAAACAAACAAACAAACAAACAAACAAACAAACAGACAAAAATTCTAAAAACTGTCCTATCGTGTTCAGCTGCTTATTTTAAGACGACCTGTGTGATTTTTTTTTGTTATCTCGCAATTACAGATTTTTTTATCTCTACGTTTTTATTATATGTATAGATATGTTCACCGATTTCTCCGCCAACTGCTGATCGAACTCCAATTTTTTTTCTTTTGTTCTTTAGGGGGTATACTTCCAATTTGGTCCCATTGTCACGAAGTCAGGATCTAAAGATGTCAAGATGTCAGGATCCTAGAGAAATCGAGGGCAACCCTCAAATTTTACAGGCACATATTAAGTTTTTCATATATTTTTGAAGTTAGTTTTTCATGTGATCCACTTGTTTATAGATAGGCTAAATACCTATATCTCTTTTTAAACAAGCAAAAAAATATGTATACCTATAGTTTTCTGTGGAATGCCGCTTCGCCCACTCGAACGAGCAATGCAAACTTAAGCTATTTATATTGCACAGCATTAGTTATTTATCCGGTGTGATATCAAATCTTATAACTCGTCACATTCCAAAAAGGCAGGGTTACTGGCTACAATAATTATTATAATTTTATCTAACTGATCAGCTAAGTAGTTCTTGTTACTGGATAATTAAAAACTTCTTATATTGGACACTTACCGTAAACAGTCGTTGTATCATTGACTCCGCATTTCTTTTGGAACAATCTTCCAATTCCAATCGTGAATGCTATTCGCAGAAAGTAATTCACATCCCAGAAAATGTACGCAAGAGCTACTACTGTCGCTATAATACAATACATTTTTTAAACTATTTAGTCGAATACAAATTAAATGTCTAAGCCACTGACTACCAACTTTCATAAAGATTCGAAGAACACTAGGTGCGAATAACTTATGACCTCAGTCGTCGAATGAAGAAACTAAACACTAGTATACCTGTGAACGGTATACATACGATACAACAGATTTCTTGCTCTGTCTCTCCTCAGACTCTCCTTTCGCTGTAGAAAAGGATAGTAATAACGGTGAACAAGTGATGTAATGTCAATAGGCCGTATGTGTCAGGTGCCTTTGCGCATGTTTATGTATGGAGTCATTGACCCCATACTTGACGGTAGCCCTACGTAGGCTACGACATAGCCCTTAAAGGCCTTGTTTATTTTAAAGAATTGTATTTTTTAAATTTAGGCAACTAGCTAACTACAATACCGACAGTAGTCAGTTTTCTTTGCTCTAACAGCTGCAATATAAAGATAGTAAAAGGCAAAATGAAAACCGTAATTAGGTACAGGTGGGCTACCATAATCTCAAAAACATTCTTATAATAATAACCTTACGTTGAATTTTGTCTTGCTCTATCATCTAAAAGTAAGGAGTGAATCTGTTTCTTCTTGGAAAGCGTGCTCCATAGTCCATCATAGCTCGTATAGTCCCTTAATAGTAGGCAAGATTGCGGTCAAACACAACCCTATTATAAAATTTAAAAAATGCAGCAATAATGTAAACGTACGTGTAATGTTATTGCAGTTGTCAGAGCCTGAGAACTTGAACCAAGTATATGTAGTAAGTACATAATTATGTCTTCACGTCGTCCATACCACAGTGTCTCAAGACAAAGGTCTTTAACCAGTGTGTCCTAGCCATTATGACATGCGGTGCCGAGACGTAGAGAGCAAGCTGAAGTGGCAGTAGGCCGGCCACATTGCGCGAAGAACCGATAACCCATGGTGTAGACGAGTTCTGGAATGGAGACCACGTTTAGGCAAATGTAGTTTAGGACACCCTACAGCCAGGTGTAGCGACGACCTGCGTAAAACGGCGGGTAAGAACTGCCGACCAAGTTCAGTGTCGCATTGGGAGAGTGTGTGTGGAGCAGTGGACAGCTACTGGCTGATGATGATGATGACATAATTATGTATTTACCGATATTATATAGTCTTTTAAATAACTCCCTACATATGAATAAGTAAGATAAGTTTTATCGAAACAGGTGCCTGATAAATTTTCAACTTTAACTATTTTCTGTAATATTCAATTTCAGGAAGGAAAGCATAGGAACAAGGTAATTGAAATAAGAACCAAATTATTAAGAAAGATTTATTGATTTCTCTTTGTAAGTGCTAAATACTATAAAAGCGTTGTTTAATAATTCGTGTTGTTTTTTCATACCATTTTTATAAATCCGTACATTTACCGAACCAAAAGACATCAACGCGCCACATTTCGGTAGAAGCCCTAAACACATCGCCGTAATTCTATGTTCAAATCTTCCTCAATTTGGAACTAGTTATCTCCATGCTCTTCAGCCAGTCTTGTATGTATTTTGGGCATGTTAGTGTAATTTCTGAGCCAGGCAGGTCTTTGATGAGGTCTTCCGTGGAGAGTCCGTGGTCGCTCATTACGTGCTGTCGGGACAAAAGTAAGCATCGCAGCTTGCCGTCAAGGAGCGTCACCACTTCATGCTCTAAGAAGATGGATCGATCATCCCAATAGACTAGCTGAAAAAAAAACCAAGAAAAATTCATATCCTTATTAAAAGCTATTCGCCTGTACCTAGTAAGTAGGCTCGCGTAGTTTTTAGCGAATTGCTAGCCTGTGGAATGCGCTGCCTGAATGAGTATTCCCCGGTAGTTACAATCTGGGTGTCTTCAAATCACGAATAAATCTTTCTTCTAGGCAAGCGTGCACCATCGTAGACTGCATCATCGCTTAACATCAGGCGAATTGACGATCAAACGCAAGCCTATTTAAATACTTTAATACATTTTAAAAAAACTGTACCTTTGTGTTTATCTTGTAGGGTGTGAATACAGGTACAGGATCCATCGTAACAGTGAGAGTGCACCCCTGCAAGGAATAGATGCCGAGCTCTAGACTCCGTCTGTATACGTCAGTCAGCTCGTAGTAGTGGAACCGAGCCATGTCCAGCTCACGGATCAGTCGCGCTGTGCGAACGTATTTTAACGTCACATTGCAGTCTTGGTAAGTACCAATACCTAGAAAAATATAAGATAAATAGAATAGACTTTATAATGCAATTATGTCTATGCAAAAACACACCTACGTCGAACTTAATTAAACATTCAATTCAACTCACCGTATACTGTAGTGATATCATGCAAATTACGTCTAGACTGGAATATTCGACCCCACAGCACAGTAAATAATGTTCGTAAGAAATAATTCACGTCACAGACTATGTTTAAAAATATGAATAACAATACCACACTCAAATACAACATTGTGTCAAAAGTATTTAACTCGAGAACTGTCAAAGTTGCAAGTTAATTATTAATTCGTATCGTAAGAATCGTAACGTACACTAACGCTAGCCGAATAACAATCAAATGAAAATCAGAACGGAATGTCATTGCCGTTGACCTTTGAGTTACGTCTTTCATATAGAAACTACAAGTAACGGATAAAAAATTAATTAAATTCAGTTCGGAAACCTAACTTAATCAACGCCATGAATATAAAATTATACAAAATAGAGATGATGCATGACTCTAAATTATATTCGAAGGTCTCAAAGTAATTTATAAGCCGCGCTCACTGGACAAAGCAACATTTTTACCATTTTCAGATATGAATGTTCGCTAAGTAATTAGGTATGAATAAATAAACAATTCAGCGTTATTTTTTAAATAACATTACAAGGGTTCCAAACAGCAACTTCGCTGGTTCCAAAGTAGTTTTATGTTGACTAAGTTATATTTTGGCTGGAGATATCGAAAAAAGCAATTTTTGACGTGATAACGTCTTATAAATCGATGAACGCCGGCTGCACGCACGTAAAAGCATGACTCATTGTCACGTTCCGCCTGAGCCGAGCGTGCAAGCGAGAGCGCGGAGCAAGCGATAGAGAGGCACAATTGGCCTAAGTGTTCGGCTTGTGACGGCATACGTTATCACGTAAAATTATCGTCCGTAAACCGACTTTACAGACAACCAATTTTTTTTTGTTATTTATTTATTCATTTATTTCTTTGAACGCATTTCATTTATTTATTTCGAGTTATTTTCGATCTAGTTACTCAGTCATCCTACAATATATCACGACAATTGCTTTATACCATTTGCAATGTTATTCGCAAGGTTATGCCCAATCGGCTTTTATTTTTAATTATCACTAATCGAAACACTAGATCTGGCATGTCAGCACGGCGTTGAGTGAATAATACTAGAGCAAAGACTAAGAATATGATCATATAATTTTTTGTTGTTGCTTTTACTAACTAAACAAAATACAAGCTAACACTAACACTAAAAACCCATAGACCGTTGAAGGTCTAAAGAAAATACATATGCTTAACTCACTATCAGTTGGCAGCATACCCAGCATGCTGGTGCATTACCACGCTAAATAGTAATGCTTATGCTGCGTTGAGCCAGAAACCTGCTAGCATTTTGGTCACGCATTAGGTAACTAGGCGATCTAAAAGATTTTTGATAACGAGGTGAGCTCCTATACCCAAGAGCAGAATGTCGCGGCCCCAATATAACTATTATTGTACTGGAGCTATTCTAATTCAATTTACTTCATGTATTTTTTTATTGAACTTTAATGAATGTACCTATATATGACTTGTTTATAGGTGATTTTCCAAGTACAAATATGTTTTTGATAACTGATGATATTTTAAAGCCACCTCTCATGAAACAATACAGATTAAGGTAAATAAATTTAATATCACCATTTTTTTATCGCGACTGAGCGTAACATTATGTGCAACACAAAATCTCACAGACTTTGCTGAGTCGATCACGTAAAAATAATGTGAGAGTATCAAGCAGCTAAACAAGCATACCGGGACAAACAAACGCTCAACGACCGGTCAGACCATGGTACCGCTGGAGAGATCTGGTGGAGAAGAAACTGTACGATCTCCAAGCTGTCGTGGCAGAAGACAGCACATGACACGAAGACGTGACTCTTAATATCGGAGTTCACTGGGTTGAAGCATCACCCTATTAGTGAGTAGTATTTTTTATCATCATCTCGTCGTTCAATCCTTGTGCAGCCCCCCTACAAGTTAGTTGACTCAATAAGCCACTGCCCTGCTATTTGCAGTAAACATTAGTTCGGTAATAAAGTGGATCCTCTTTATTTTTATTAGCACAATCACTGGAGGACTGTCGCGGATTTGTTATTGTCAGAGGTAATTGCTAGCAGCAAACTGAACCTGATTCATTGTTTCTTGGTATTTTATCAATGGACATAATTATAACATGAAGATACATGAAAATTATTAAGTGTATGGTTAAAATGCAAATTTCTTAAATATATTTAAAAATACAATGCTAAACTAAGATTAAGTTTTTACAATTAATTAAGTTTAAATAAGATTTTTTGTGCGTAATTTTAAACCAAATTAACATTATTACTGACAAAATTTTCACACGCTACACTATTTAATTGCAAAAGAGGTTTTATACTTTAAATAAAAATATAAATAAGTACTTCCTTATAAAAATATAATGAAATAGGTAACTACAGAAGCTACCTCGTAGGTATGCGTAGGTATATAGTACGTAGATAGATAGATATATCCATAAAACGAAAATTTAAAAATCCCATGACCAAAATCTCATAGCTGCTCATAACTATTAAATTGATGGAAAATTTTTGATCTAACATAGCTAAGAACCACCGCAATTAAATCTAATTTAAAATCAAATAAAAACGGATTCAAATTGGTCCAGCTATTTTGGAGAAAAATTATAACAGACATACTAACACACAAAGTTTTACCCCAAACGCATCCAGGTACCAACCATCTCTGTTCCGTTGACCAAATGTAAAAAATTACATAAACAAATAGCAATTTACCAATAAATGCATTTATTAACATGGATAACATAATCATGCTGCAATTAAAAAAACTTTATTTTACACGTTATTGGATATCTTTGGTATTCGAGTAACTAAGCCATGGAAATATCAACTAAGTCTAAAGCTACGCTATAAGTATGTAGATATAATTTTCACTAATACATTCTATGTAATATAGCCACTATTAGGGGTAGGTAAATAACCTATATAATTACCAATTTAAAAAACCGACTTCAAAATGAGTAAATACGCAATTTCGTTTATATGGATAACATATTTTTTTCATTTATTTTGATTTAAAAACAGTTACTACTGAACCGATTTTGATTCAATTTATATGGCGCTACCACTGAAGTATGGCGTACCAAACAAAAAAGAAATCATCAAAATAAATTCTTAGTTGCCACTTCATTGTTACAAACACAGAAATTAGGAAACAAATTAATTATATAAGTAATCTATTAAATAAAATATAAAAAGCATTTCAATTGTAATTTTGTTTGCTCGCTCAAGCGAAGTAATTCAAGTTAAACATGAATGTAATATAAGGTCGGGGAAAAAGTTTCTTCGTATTTTATAAACAAATTCAAGACATATTTTTTTCAAGTTTAATTACATTTAATTATAATATATATGTGCCATTTTGTTCGATAACTTGTTGCCATCTTGTAGGTAGTGAAATGATCCCGTTGCTGTAGAAATTTTGGGACTTCTGATCAAAAAAATGCAACAAGTAGTTTTGACAGTCCTCTCTTGATGTTAATCTAACACTACCCAAAGAATTCTGAAGAGATCGAAACAGGTGGAAATCTGAGGGTGCAAGGTCAGGGCTATATGGTGGATGCATTAACACTTCCCAACCAAGCTCTCTAAATTTTTGCTGAGTGGCCAAAGATGTGTGCGGTCTGGCGTTATCATGATGAAAGACCACACTCTTTCTGTTGATCAATTCCGGCCGTTTTTTCTCAATTTCTTGTTTGAGTCTCATCTGCTGTTGGCAGTAGAGATCCGAATCGATGGTTTTGCCCGGCGGTAAAAGCTCATAATGAACGATACCCTGCCAATCCCACCATACACACAGCATCACCTTATTACGTGTTAATCCGTGTTTTGCTACAGTCTGTGGGGCTTCACTGCCCTTTGACCATGATCGTTTGCGCACATTCTTGTCGTAGGGGATCCATTTTTCATCACCAGTGATCAATCTTTTCAAAAACGGTTCGGTTTCGTTACGTTTCAATAGAGAATCGCAAATGAGTACACGATTCATTTGGTTTCTTTCAGTGAGCTCGTGTGGCACCCAAATATCGAGTTTTTTTGTATACCCAGTTTTTTTCAAATGGGTCAAAACTGTTTTGTGGTCAATCCCCAGTTCTACAGCTACGACGTAACTACTAATATGCCGATCTTGGTCCACTTTTTCAGAAATGGCATTGACTTTATCTGTAACAGGGCGACCAGAGCGAGCTGCATCTTTGACATCAAAATTCCCAGACTGAAAACGCTTGAACCAACATTGTGCTACTCTTGAAGACACTGCATTAGGTCCATAAACCTTCGACCTAAATAAAGATAATGGACGGGCCCTAACCATTGACCTTGATCAGTAAAAACGAGTCAAACCGTCGGACATATACTTCAACAACTAATTATAAAAATGTACAGTATATTTGTTACTAAAAATAGATATCGGTTTTATTTGTGTATTTACACTTCGGTAAAGCATACGAATTCATAATTTTGTCAGATGTTTCGTTATCTAGTAACAATAGACTCGTGTTTCACTTCCTACGGCTAGAGACCGACTGAAACGAAGTGAGCGCTGGCGCTCATTTTGTAATCTTCAAAAATGCGGTTCTACTGGGCCCGTCCATTCATTTTATTTTGGTCGAAGCCATAAACGTCACAAATTTTATTCGCGGCTTGTGTCGCATTTTTCCCTTTTTTGTAATAAAATTTCACAATATATCTGATTTTTTCGTTAGATTCACTCATTTTATCGAACAAAAAAACAATTGAAAAATGGCGGGAAATTGCTTTTTACTTTTGTATTCCTTTTTTTAAATGTCATATTTTTAATGGTATCAAAACCAGCCAGATACACACAGTACAACCGATAAGATTTTTACTACAACTTTATACATACAAAATACGAAAAGACTTTTTCCCCGACCTATTATATTAAACATACCTATTATTTTAATAAAATCACATATATATTTTTTTATTCCCACAGTTAATACACGCCGATTTGGGAGTTATGTTATCATGCTACTGGTATCACAGCGTCGATGACGTAGGTAGGCTTGTGTCACCAACGTGATCTTTGTGTCTCGGAATGCCATACCTGACGGAATCCACAAAGATTGGCGGAGTATATTAATATATCATGGATAAACTATATATATAATAAAATATTATATATATATATTATTTATATTACACGGGAATAACTCACGTAAGATTAGGCCGGATATTCCGACTATAGTTTCAACCGCATACGGCGGTCTTTATCAAGGTGAATGCGCGCGCGCGGCTGCGTCTCCCTTTGCACTATCTATTTAGATATCTTTGTGCATATCAAGAGCACAAGACTAATTAATACATTTTTACAAAATAAATAGCAACCGACTTGATTGGTGTGATTGAGGTTAAACGCATGGCTAGTCTGTTGTAAAAAAAAGTTCAATAAACGGTATTCATCCTCTTATTTTCACTTTTATGGTGTGTTTTTTTTTTTTTCAATTTAAATCGAACTATCAAGATATATCCTAATAAAAAAAGTTCATTGAAATTGGTTCACAATCAAAGATGGTATGGCGTAACCATACATACCTACACTTATAAAAATACAGTCGGTTGACAAAATAGACAAATAATTATCGTCGATCATGACTCTAACTCTAACTTCAAAAACAGAGACGGCCATTGTAGTTGGTAGAAACTTTTTACAGATGGCATAGTATAGCAAGCTCCCATTTTGTAGGGCTTTCTGTATGAAATGAAATTTTACATCGTATGTTTCTTAGTGGCGATTGTTACACTGCCGACAATCTGGAGCGCAGGGGTTGCACTGAGGCGGCGGCGCGTGATGCTGCAGAGCAAACAGCGGGGTAGACAGAGCCGGCAGTGTCGGCAGAGGAACGAGCCAGTCGGAGCCGCAGACTCGTCCCATCACTAGAGCTGGTAAGAACGGCGCCCGAGGTCCAACTGGCCGGAAGGCAGACCAGCGAGATTCAACCTCCTCTGAGCTTGACACTGATGATTCATAGGTGGGTGCGGTTGAGCTTCCCGTCAGTTTGTCTCTTGGATCCTGGTGATAAGATGTTTTTTTTCTTTCCTTCATATTTTTTTTTTATGCAACTGCACTCAGCCACTTTCTAGCAAGCGATTTGCTCGTCTCGTCGTTACGAGGTGGTAAGCGTCAAGTTAAGAGTTGAAATTAGTGTCATCATTCAAAATCTCTACTAATTAGGTAAGTATGTTGCATCGCTCTTCAGAGCGACACTCGCTCACCATCGAACTCGCCGTGCAACTGGGTTTACACTGATGCGATGTATGCTAGGGTGCACCATGAGATGATACCATTGAAAAAGTTTAATTGGGCTGGTCCTTATATATTATGTCAATGATTTTATTTAACCACCTATTTTGATTTACCTACACAACACATGTAGATAGGACTGTATACTCACATGAGTTGCGTTAAAATGCTCGACGGCTCGCAGCAAGTCGTGATTGCATCTTCGAAGCACGAGCTCAAGCACGGAGCGCTTTTTCCCAGGGAACAGCTTCCGCAGCATTTCGAGACCGGCTGTGCTCACCGTTCCATCTTCTGGGGCCATTTCTGGACCAACACTGTTATATAGAAAAAAAACTTTATTGTACAGGGTTGTCCGACGGCAGATTTTCGAGTTAGAAAAATAATTGAAAATCAGTGTATGTTTCAAAGCCAAGAAATATTTTATATTGACCATTAATCATACTGATTTTATGTCTAACTAGCCGCCCGCCCTGGCTTCGCACGGGTGTAAGCTCGGCCTTTGGCCTCGCTACAAAATATAATATAGCCTATGTCACCCGCGGATAGTGTACGAGTAGCTTCCCAACAGTAAAAGAATATTTAAAATCAGTTCAGTCGTTTTTGAGTTATTTCGTTACAAACATCCAAAATTACATAAATCCAAAAATACAAATCTTTCTTCATTATAATATTAGTATAGATAAATGATGGCATAAACACTCATCTAACTTGAACCGCATGTTGGCGAAGACTCGCTTGCAAAGCGTCGGAGAAATATGCCAGAATTTAGTCACTAGGCGCTACTTTTGTACATCCAGAAATATATGAGAAGCGTAACTTTCTCGGTAATTTAATTTAAGAACACATAATAACATGATTACCGTAGTGAAGATGCTGAGGTGGTGCCGGCGGAGTCAGGAGATGCACTGCAACAGTCTAACAGAGAGTCGCTCGTCTCACTGTCAATGTGGATCGGCTGAGAAACGAAACATTTCTTTAGAATACCAATATTTAATTAAACCTGTCAAATATTTACTCTGCTGATGTCTTAACAGTAGGTTAGTTAGAAGGAAGTGAGTGAAAGTTTGCCAACTCAAGGGAACTCGTTAAAAATACCAAATTAGGTACATAGGCATAAAGAGGATCCGTGCTAGTCTTGCCATTTTCTATGGACGCTAGGTGAAGAGCTATCTTGCTATACACAAAGCATGGTCGACGTTCGGTGAAGCTCTGTTTTACAATACTCATAGCATGGTCGACGTTAGGTGAAGCCTATATTGCGATACTTACAGAATGATTGACGTTGGGTAAGCACTTCTTGCGATACTCACAGCATGAACGACATTTGGTGAAGCGCTATCTTGCGATACTCACAGCATGGTCGAAGTTAGGTGAAGCACTATCTTGCGATACTCAGAGCATGGTTGACTTTTGGTGAAGCCACTATCTTGCTGTACTCACAGCATGGTCGAAGTTAGGTGAAGCACTATCTTGCGATACTCAGAGCATGGTTGGCTTTTGGTGAAGCCACTATCTTGCTGTACTCACAGCATGGTCGACGTAAGGTGAAGTGTTATATTGGGATCTCACAGCATGGCCAACGTTAGGTGAAGCTTATAATACGATACTTATAGCATAAATAAATAAATATCTGGGACATTATTGCACACATGGTCATCTGACCCCAAACTAAGCAAAGCTTGTAATATGGCTGCCAGAGACTGATATACATACATATATATTTTTAAATACATACTTAAATAGATATTAACACCCAGACATAGAACAACCCCGGGACCCGGGAATGTCCTAAAACTGCGACCAGAACCACCGGAGGATGGGCAGCAGCGTCCTAATAGTACCCGGTGAACGTACTGCAATCCCCAAGCCGCCTGCCAAGCGTGGGGATTATGGCAACACCCCTCTCTATGAGGGAGGCCTTGTCCAACAGTGGACGTTAATTGGCTGATGATGTGTGATGATGTGATAGAACAAACAAATGTTCATCACACAAATGTTTGTCCTATAGGTGGGAATCGAGCCCACGCCCCTAAGCGCAGAAGGCAGCAGGTACACTACCAACTGAGCTAACGGGCTGTCAACGTTTGAGCATAGCCGACGTTTGGTAAAGTGGTATATGGTGATACTTACAGAATGGTCGTCAAGGGCGGAATCCGGCTCGGGCCCGGGGCTGGGACAGGGCTCAGTGACCCGCATGCCATAGATACGGCCAGGAGGAAGTGCGTCGAGCGCCGTGCCGCTCTCTACGGACGCAAGGTGAAGCGCTATCTTGTCTTCCGCTGCTTGTTGCCGCTTTAGAGCAACCTAGCGTAATATTATACACCAATTAATTGTAACTCAACACAACTATCATACTGAAATAGTAAAAAAAAAGATTTGTGTTGAGCTTATTTTTAATCTTGGATTTTTACGGCTCCTATAGGATAACGAATAAAACAACCTTTATAGACAGCGTTCCGAAATTTTATCTTTGTTTTGTACTCAGGTATACACAAAGTATTAAATAATGTGCAAACCATTCAAACCATGCGGTCTAATCGTAAAAAAAATTAACAATAAAATAGAGTACATGAGGAACGTATTATGTAAAGAAAATTATGTGTGAGTACACACATAATTTTCTTTTTACCCCGGAATATGTGAGGAAACTGCTACAGTATAGGTGCCACCCATTCTTTACAAATGTGATAGCTCTATGCGAATTTTACCAAAATATTATAACCTTACAGTGATATTATAAAGAAATACTTACCTATCTATTTAGAAATTCTAAACATGCAACAAATCGTATGAAGACGAAATCAATTTAGCGTTAAATCAATGACAAACATGCAGTGTTTATGTTTGCGGTGAGCGGTCACCCCCGGGAGAGCAGTCCGCGACGAACCGTGGCCCTAGGGCGGCTTCATTGGAAAACTAAACAGAACTCAATCTTGTGAAATCAAATTACTGGTGGACCCGCGTGGAATACGATATCTCTTTACTTAGGAACGATAGGTGCAAGGAGGCGGTCATTTGTTTCTGTCTAGCATTTCACATTGAACACGTAGGTACATAAATATACACGTATGTCGTCTGAACTACTCGACTGATAGATGCCGAATACCATTATAATCCTCAAGAGCATCATAATTTCAGCCTTATTATCGATTTCCGATCCACTGCTTGGCATATTTTAAACCTAGACCTCTTCTTCGACCACCATTCCTACCGGTCCTGCGCTCATCTTATCAGAGTCTTGCCCTGTGCTCTGGCAAAATCTTTCTCTCACCGAGTTGATGATACGATAAAGCAGTGCAATCTAAAACAATTGTTTAAAGTTTTTTTTTTTTATGTTCAGAGCGTCATAATGTCCAAGGTAAAACTTAGCAATTCTCCAACAGATGACGTTGCTGGTACCTACTGTGAAACTATTGTGTAGAGACATTTTTCCTTGAGGGGGGGAGGAGAGGGTTTGAGAATGACAGTTATAGCGATAATGGCATCTATTCTATTGTAGCACTCACTAAACTAAAACAATTTGACAGGACTAAAATTATCAGCGCCTATTTTCATTTCAATGTCTCAAAAAGATGACAACAGTTTTAGAGTTGTCAAGTTTAGTTTAGAAAATGGTATTACAGAATCGACGTCATTGTCGTGTAAATATTATATTGTCAGTTATATACTGGTCTTGCATTTGTCTTAGCTCGCGTACGTAGACGCTTTTAAGCCAAATCTCATGAAATTCGATCACGACTTGTCTCAAACGAATGAACATTAAATAGATCAGATGCAAGCAAGTGCTTATGGCGGGAACATCGACAGCGATGCATTACTGAGTCAACCGATCGATGGCTCATCCGGCGTCGCAATGTAAACACGTGCCAGCGTGCCACTTGTTTAAATAAACTTAGACAGCATTAGCTGCTCTCGATTTCAGTACATTAAAACGCATTAACGCCTCCAAATCGGTGGTTATTTTTGTACTAAATAAGGTATCGGTGTTTTCTTGGAGTTTGATGATAAAAGCATGGGCGCCTGGAATCTTGACTAAAGCTAAATAGGTAATTATTGGAAATAGAATCTTTCAATGTTTCCATATAATATCTATACTCGGCCCAAGTTTTTTTAAGCTCTGGCCAGCATGGTGGATTAGGGCCAATCTCTCTCTCTCTCTCTTCCTATCAGCTACAATCTTACGTTAAACCTAGCGAAAGGGATAAGAATTTTGTGTTTTTATGCAATGTACCTAAGCTTTGAACATTTACCTATAACTAATGTGGCGTGCTGTTATACTTCTTTTATTTTCAATCGATTTTCACAAAGATTTATTTCTCTTATAAGTTTTATACTTAGTTATAAGTTATGGATCATGTTGTCCAGAAATGAAAACATTTTGATTTGAAAAAGGACCCGTGTCTGTGGTTTTGGGTACGAAAGCTCGTATTAGCTAGGTCTCATCCTCATCATTATGTTAACTCATTTTCTGTCGTGATTCCGATACCTACATAATTATGCCGTGTACAGACAGACTTAAACTAGCAAACACGAACAAGTTTCTAAGGGTACCCAAGATACACATCCCACCGAAAACATCTTTTGGGTTTTTCATATTGTGTATGTCTATTATAAATTTGTATGTGCTCTTTTTTGGAAATATTTTTTTATTATTTTATTAAGTTTAGTATGCTACGTCTCTCGCTCATTTAGGTTCACTCGCGTCCCCTGGTTTGGTCTTCATTATATATAAATTTGAAAAAACCCTCGTTAAGAACTGCCCTGTATCTAGTAATCTATGCCGACATAGCCATGATGGCCGACATAGAAAGATCCATTAAGGACCATAATCGCATCCCTTTCGCATCGAATGCCTTTGTAGCAAACAGCTACTAAACTTCGCGTCGTGAAAACGTCATGATTACAACGTTTCAAAATACCTAATTTCTTACCTGAGCGGCCATGATCCGTTGTCTTTCCTTAATGAGGCCGCATTTAGGGCACTGGCAGTGTCGATAAGCACAGGCTTTCTTATGCCCTCGGAGACTGGAGATCAGCCCGTGATTACGGCACCGCGCACATTTCGGCACTCGCGCTCTGCCGCTGTTCATTTCGTAGTTCGGTTCGTTTGCAAGGTTTGGTTTGTCGTCTACAACAAAAAGTAAATAAATATACATATATTCGCGTATGTTTTCGTTTTATCATCAATTCGCCTGATGGTAAGCGACGATGTGGTCGAAGATGAAGCACGCAGACTTAGAACATACCGTTAGATACCCCCACTCAGATGTATGACAGATAGATCACAGCGAGAGCGTGAGTGTTCAGATTCACTCTGACCTGGAAAAGACCTTGATTGTATACATGTCTCAGGTAGGAAACATGAAAATTGGCAGGTTGTTCCATTCCCTGGCTGTACATATTAGAAATATAGAATCGAAACATTTGGTACGTATCCATAAAGAAAACCCACAATACCGACTTGGATACTCGGTCTAATTCTTTTTAGCTCTAACAGCCATAGATTATAAAAATCTGAACTGAGAAGTACTGAGAACCGTAAAGTATGATCACTTTTGTTAGGTTTTTGGACGTACAATTGTAACTATCGTAAGTATAGTGTTTCAATGCCATAACAACTTTCAGAGCTAAAATAGTTAGACCAAGTTACCCATCCAATTTTCTGTTTTACCTAATACCTAATTAAGTACTTATACCTACGTACATTATAGGTTGCCTGAAAAATATTGATATTAGTGATAAGACCGCTTGTCAGGCACTTATTAAAATAAGTGCCTGACAAATTTTGCAAAAAGTCGCTTGTAGGTACTACCTATGCATAGTGTGAACAAAGATTGTATCAAAGGCCCACTTGCACGAAAACAAAGTATCTAGTTAGTCCAGATCAACAAATCCAAGCAAACTAAATAAATATTGTAACTTAAAATTCAAATGTAGCTGGGGGCTAACCTCGTTTTTGTGCCAGTGTGAGACGAATCCTGAGATTTATGAAGTTAGCACGGGACTAAGTCACTAGCCCAGGGCTAAGTGAAGCTACACAAGTGGGCCTAAGTGTATATCTAAGTAACTACATTGTTACAACCGCACAAATTACACATAGAATTAAAAAAATGTAGTAACTTGTGTTCCGTAGTTATTTCGTAGCTTGTATATGTCATCCGTAGCTATTTCGTAGCTGTTTTGTTGTTTGACAGTTATTTATTTAATTATTTAATACTTGATTGCACACTTACAAACTAAGTACAATGCACAAATGGAGGACTTAATGCTAAACATTATAAACAGTTATTCACCAAATTAAAATTATTTTCAGTAACATTATTTTCCTTACATAACTATAGGTAAGAACATTACAGAACACTGTTAGCTCTTACTGTAAAATTACAATTATTTAGGGAGCAGACCATCCACTGTCCCACCGCTACTCGGTCATAATGACGTTATGTTTTGGATGTCATTAAAAAAATAAACTTTTTATGCTATTTTAACCATATCGTCACGTAAAGAAAAAAATAAGAGTTAGTATAGGTATTTTGGAATAATTACCTCTATACTTATTTTCCGAAAGGTTTCACTAACACTCAAATCACTTTTAACCAAACACCCGTACAGTCAAGCACCTTTGACTTTAACAGCACATCATCATCATCACACCCACAGATTTAATTAGCCCCGCACTTTCAGGAGCGCAAGTTTGCACTCAAGACTGAAACTAATCCGTTATGGGCGCCGACTGGTAAAAGACAAGATAAATCACAAGAGGCGTAACTAATGTAGCTGATTGTAGCTTCACGATCTTGTACCGAATTATCTTAGTAACAAATGTCATGTTAGAAAGCATGTAGCACAGACTCCGGGAGTTTGTATCCCGGTCCGCCCACACCGGGACCGGCCAATGGCGGAGGGCGACTTTCAGGATTGGTTACAACCTTGTGAAAACAACGGAAAATGATCCTCTGCTATTGTGTTTCATTTAAACAGTATACATTTGAGATTTCTTATGTACAAAGTACAATATTACCTAAATTTTCCCTGAGGAGCGGCGGCGGTGGCGGCAGTGTTAAGTTTTCTATGCGCTAGTAATTTGAAAACTTCGACGCAAGGGGTGTTATAAGCTTGACGTGAATCTGTGCGTCTGTCTGTGACATATAAACGGCTGAGCCAATTATGATTTAGTGTTTTTGTTTAAATGGTGACTTGATCGAGAGTGTTCTTGGCTATGATGCAAGCTAATCTGTTCAGCCGTTTTGAGATAATCAACTCTTTTATCGGTAGCTTTAAAAAACAATTTATACTTGTATCTTACATCTTTGGTTAGATCGCTACGTACCCTGCTAAAGCAACTGAGAAAAACGTAGACTTTATGTTGCACTAGCTGTGCCCTGCGGTTAACCTGCGTGGACAATTCACCATGACCCGTACATTTTTTCTCGATAAAATGTATCCATTGTCTATCCTGCCTTCCAATTCTATCTCCATGCAAAAGATGACATCGTTCCTTTGTTGTTTCGTGAAAGAAGGACAAACAAAGCAACGAACATACTTTCACATTTATAATATTTTTGTCTTAGGTATTGTCTGCTCGTCCAAAGAGATGCGCGGAAACAATTTGTGCAATCTCTATCCAAAACGTACCTACCCAATAAAACAACGAAAGGTAAACAAGCCACCTTGACTTTGCAGCCGAGGCTTGACCAAAGTGTCGTTACCTATTCTCTTGCTCGTCTACTATCTTTCTTATTTTTCCTTCTGCGCGGTTCTCTTAATACTCCGGGTTAAGTTAGTACTTGGTACGGTTCGCGCAAAACTTTATGAGCCCTCTGAAGTTAGGCCCGAGGCCTCCACGACGCCCTGTAAAGTCCCTCGGATACCTATAATATGCGTACTGCGCAGCTACTGGGCCTAACTTCAGAGGGCTCATAAAGTTTTGCGCGAACCGTAGAGTAGCCAAAGGTGAAAGTAGAGTTGTATAAATATATATATACAGCTCTATATATATATATATAGATGACCTTACTTTGTACTACAAAATAAATGAGGACTTTTTTTTCAAACTGAGCATCGGTTCTAGTGCGAAGATGTAACGAAAGGATACCTACAGGGTATCGAATAATTAATAGTTTGCCAGGTTCTTGAGGACTATCCGGAAACCGAAATTAAAATGTCCAGTTTCTGACTAGGTATAGGCCTAAAGGTAGACTTCCGTGCATCGCGGCCGATTGCCACCGCGCGCCTGACGCGCGCGACTGATGCGATAATACTTCCTAACTAAGGTATACCTACTTCCTCCTACTCCCTTACTTATGGTTACCTGGATGGAAGAGATAGCTAATAGTGATAAAGCCGACAATTGTTTCACTAGTTTTAAGTTGTTTTTGGTCTTATGTAATTTCTGGTGTAAACAATAAAGAGTAATCTATTTACTTCGCACTATGAAAATGTATGTCGCCGCTTCCGAGATCTGCGTCAAACGGGCACGGCTGCGATCGGCCACGATGCACGGAAGTCAACCTTAAGCCTAATATTCGAAAAATTATGATCATATTAATATTTGTTGTTGTGGCAGTGGGCAGGGCACATAGAACGTAGAATAGATGACTGATGGGGCCAAAAGGTTCTTGAATGGAGACCACGGACCGGTAAGCCCAGCGTAGGACGTCCACCCACAAGATGGACAGACGACCTAAAAGAGACCGCAGGAAAACGCTGGATGCAGGCCGCTTCCAACCGGCCCTTTTGGAAATCGATGGGGGAGGCCTATGTCCAGCAGTGGACGTCCTATGTCTGAAATGATGATGATTATTTGTTCACCGCTGGATCGTAATTTGTAACAAGTTCAAAACAAATTGTGTTATTATTATTTATTTTTATTATTTCAGCCGTGGTTATCCCATTGCAGGGCAAAGGCCTCCCTTTCTTCCACTCCTCTCTATTCTGTGCTATGGTGTACCAGTCTGTTGCGTGGGAGTCAAGCTCGTCCCGCCATCTTTTTCTGGGACTTCCAAGGAGACGTACGGCATGCGGCAGCCATTCTGTAGCTGTTCTAGCGCACAGCTCATCCGACATTCTACTTACGTGACCGGCCCAGTCCCACTTCAGTTTGCCCGCAAAAAATTATGTTCTTTATAGAATAATAGGCCTGTGTCCTAATTTTTTATTTAATACTAGCTGCGATACCCCGTGGTTTCACCCGCGTGATGATGAAAATCGGTGATGATGATGATGATGAAAAATAGCCTGTTTTAATCCAGGACATAAGCTATTTCTATTCTAAATTTCATCCAAATCCGTCCAGCCGTTTTAACGTGAAGGAGTAACAAACATACACACTCACACACACACTCACAAACTTTCGCATTTATAATATTAGTGTGATCTCATATTAAAGCTGATCATAAATAGAGCCCATCAACGCAATCAACATTAAAATTTGTTCAATAAAAATAAGTTCTTGTAAAAAAAACATGCTAGACAGAGAGCACGCTATAGCAGGTGATGACGTCAAGCCATGTGAGCGCCATACAAATGCTATAAGTACTAACACATGCTTTGCGGGAAAGGGGCAGAGACAGAGCATTCGCTCCCACCATAAACTTTAAACGCTCATATCTCAAAGATTTAAAAGCCAATTTTATTTTATTATGGAAACTGCCGTGTTTTTCACACATTTTATTTATATTACACGGGAATTACTCACGTAAGATTAGGCCGGTTACTCAGACTATAGTTTCAACCGCATTCGGTGGTCTATAATTTCCAATTTAATTAATTTTTTCAGTACATTTACTGTAGTTAGCTACATATATCCTTCGTTATTTATATTATTGTATCTGCGTTATTTGTATCGTAATAAATTAAACAATAGGACACATGCCTATACCTATGCTTATGGAACGCAGATATTCGCCAAAGAACCAGAGTCACTGACATAGCTATTAAAATCTGCAAGTTGAAGTGGCAATGGGCAGGCCACATCGCTCGAAGAACTGATGATCGATGGGGAAGAAAAGTTCTTGGGTGAAGACGACGAACCGGAAGACGCAGCGTAGGTAGGCCTCCCACTATATGGACCGACGACATTGTGAGAGTCGCGGGCATCCAGTGGATGAAGATGGCAGCATGTCGTTCAGTGTGGAGGTTAAAGGGGGAGGCCTATGTTCAGCACTGGACGTCTTCTGGCTGATGATGATGACACATGCCTATTATTTAGCATTAAAAACCATAAGCGCCACCACAGGCAGTTATCTTGAATACTCTCAGATCTCAGCACTGAAGGAAGCACCTGGCTCTGCACATTCCAGTTAAATTATAGTCTGCGTGCTTCATCTTCGATCACATCGTCGCTTACAAACAGGCGAGTTGGTGTTATTCGCAATAAAAAAATAATAGAGTACAATATAAACGGCATTTGTGTTGTGAGCCCTCAAACAATGTCACACTTAAGAACTGTGCAGCGTGCCTTAAAACTTGCTCTCTGGACGACCCGAGGCCAAAGTGTCATTGGAGTGGGCAAATTTTGGTCAAAAAGTTTTAAGATAAATCATTCAATACATTAACGGCAACATTTACATTAAAAAAATGTTAGAGAAAAATTGTTTATTATCTAATAACAGTTACCTACAACCCGGTCACAATATCTGTGCACCTCGCTGGAATGCGGCGCCTCTCCCGCTTCCCCTGTCACCTCTCCGCGCACTCCCCGGTGCGTACACACCGTACCCAGACCGCCGATATGACGTCACGAAGTCAGGTGCACAGATATTGTGCCCGGGTTGTACTTATTATGCTACGGACATACTCGTAATTACTCTACATCTCTAAAATACGATAATCTTATACTAAAAGCTAACACAGCTATAGTAATGACTTCTAAAACTGTTTGTACATCAACTTTGCGTTATACCGCGTCCACATTTAACTACTATGTTTGCCCAAAGATAGGCCTTGCGCATATTTTTTTACAGACTTCACAAAAGGAGAAGGTTCTCAATTCGACTGTATGTTTATTTTTTACGTTTGTTACGCGATTGCTCAGCCAATTATGAATTGATTTAGATGGTGCTTTCTTTGTTTGGTGGGTAATAATACCTACTTCCGAGGTGTCACATTTAAAATCACATTTGTCGTATGTCCTCTTAAATATTTATTTTATTCTGTTTTTTAGTAGTTGTTGTAGTGGCAACGGAAATACATCATCTGTGAAAATTTCAACTGTCCAACTGTCACGGTTCATGAGATACAGCCTGGTGTGACGGACAGACGGACGGACAGCGGAGCCTTAGTAATAGGGTCACGTTTTACCCTTTGGGTATGGAACCCTAAAAATATGTCTTCCAAGTAAACGAAATTGCGTATTTACTAATTTTGTAATCAGATTTTTAAAATTGATAATTATAATTCTAAGGATATACTGTTTGCTCTTTAGCAAACTATTAGGAGAAAATAAAAAAGGTGTACTTTTCAAGTGTTGGTATTCCAATGTTGTGTAAAATTTAGGTACTCTTATCTTATGCCACTATAACAGGTATTCACGATTAAATAATTGAATTACTTAGAACTCTTTCTACCCTTCTCATGCTGCTTAGCAGCTTTCTTCTTCATGATCTGCAACCTTTTATCAGCAGATATAATATTGATACTAGGTGTAATAACTTTAGATGGAGATGATGATGCAGAACTGCTCGATGACATCTTTACAGGGGTAGTGGATCCGGAGATATGAGAAGGAGATTTAGAGGATGAGGACACCTTGCTGGAGTATCCGGTGGCGAACCCTTGAGACTGGAGACAGGATGCGCACTGCCAGCCGGAGCTCATGTCGTTGTCGCTGATCACCGGCTTGTGGCAGTCCTGAAAACAACATGTTTATTGTCATTATTAGAGATTTTTATTATTACCTCTGATAATACAGGGTTAGGCATATACCCTCTACTAAGTCGAACAGAGGTTGTTGTATTCATCATTACTTTTACTATGGGACCAACCCTGAAAACGCAACACAAACAGCTGTTCCATACATTTTGAGTGTCAATGACCATTTTCTATAGAACAACAGATTTTTTTTCGCGATTTCATGTTATGTCTCATGGTAAAAGTAGTTTAGAATGATAAGTACAATGACCTCCTTTCGACAGAGTGATGCTCGATATATCACAGACAGAGACACACAGAGACTCAACAGAGTATATGCCTATATTTTTCTATTTGCTGAAGGCTAGACATTTGGCCAACATTCACGTAACTGGACCAAAACTGTACTGCACATAAGCAGAGCATTTTAATTCTACAGTTCACCTCGCAGGAATGGTGCGGAACTCACTGCCGGAGTCTGTGTTCTGTGTTGTAAAGTACAATATGGGCATCTTCAAATTGAGAATAATAAGACTCTTGCTAGGCAAGCATGCTCCATCCTAATCTACAACTTTGCTTGGTATCGGGCATGATGTGGTCAAGCACAAGCCGTTCCTGTGTAAATAAATAAATGTTAAGTGCCTACCTGATGATACAAGGCATGACAAGCGTCACACTCCACCAAGCGATTGCCCGCCTGCACGGCTATCTGCCGACACACTGCACAAGTTAAGTCTTCTTCCAACAAATCAAACGCCAACTCTCCATCCATATCGTCACTATCCCGTTCTGGGATTTGTATCTGCTGCGGACTCGGCTGAGGCACCGGGACGGTCTTACTTGACTTTTCTTTATGTTTAGATCGCGTAGACTCCATCTTCTCTTCATTGAGATACTTTTTAGGCAGCACGTTGCCAAGGGTCTTGGCGCTGCCGTAAGTCTGGCGAATGTGATCGTCAAGAGTCAGCCTCAGCTGCTCAGTGGAGTCAGAGGCACTTGAATGTAAAAATTTCAAGCAGAGTTTTATGGCCGGGTCGAAATCTATTGACGACATTTTCTTTGCTAGGCAAGGCAAATTAATAATTAGTATTTATTACACGTACTTATTGAAAGTTTCGCTCGAGAATATAGTTTCCTCCGATTTATTCCTTGGATTGGTACATTTTATTCAGGCGATAAATGGAAAAAACAAGTTATGTTTTTAGTGCGCTCCGTGGACCGTGTATGTTTTCCTATATTAAAAAGTAAGTACTCTTTGGTGTATGTCATCTATTGTATTCTCTTTGCATGTCATGTCATGTCATAATGTCATAGAGTATATGTATTTATCTTAATTTCTTATTTTTGTATATTCGTGTAATGTGTGCTCGAGTGTGGAAAGCCATCTAAGCCTAGGAGTGAAACGTGTATTTTCATGTCGATTCCCAAAGAAGAGCCGTAAAGTCTCCACTACTTCACTGGGAAATGAGAAGAGAGAAATTAAATATAAACGTTTATTCTACTTCTTTTCCTTGGGAAATACTACATAGTCTTCTATTGTATTCTCTTTGCTACATAGGACAGTAAAATACAGAAGACTGCGGAGTGCGGTATGGCCGTAATGGCTTTAACCTGCTCAGCAATGAGAGAAAATAAAAATAAATACCCTCTAGACGATCAAGATCATTACTCCTGTCAAGCATAGCAAGTTTGACGACTTCTCGCATTCAATAAACTTTATTTGATTTAAAAAAACTGACAATGACATTATACAAAAGCAAAAGTCAAAAATTCAAAATAAACAATTTGAACTGCAATGCAATCCAAAATGGAACGGAACTTGATTGACTGAAGTGAACAAACCGAAAGATATAATAATAATCCTTTTGTAACAAAAAATGATTTCAATCTGGTGGTTTTTGTTATTCATATCGGTACAAGTAACTCAAATCAATACTCAGTCAGGGCCCGATCCTTGGAACTATTACAGTAAACCACCAGAAACGAATGATGAATCTAACCTTCCACCCGACATTCGAATGCCTCTTAAAAAGAAGATTCAAGCTGAAAACAAACTTGGCCTGGGAGAATGGCTCTTCAGAAGAATGCTTAATATGATTTTAAAAGGAGGACAGTCTCAGGTGTGTATAAAAGAAAACCGTACGGAAAAAAATATTGCATTGCAGTGCAGCCCAAAGGGTTAACTCGTCACTTGTTAAAGTTTATCAAGAAAGCTGGCTTAGCTAAGTAGAAAAACATAAACTATGGCATTACCATTTAATCTTTTTTTTTTTTACTCTAAAAAACATTTCTTATTCAATTATAGCAAAATGAAGATGGCACAGTAGACATTTCACTGCAAATGAAGTTTCATCCTGCACAATGGAAGGTGCTCGAAGAATCGTTGCAATCCGAAGCTCCTTGGTCTGAAGATATGCTCCGCAGATCCATGGGATATATCCAGGAGTCAATTTACACGCCATCTATTGTAGAGAAAATTGCAATGGCTTGGAGTGACTATGTTGCAGTATATCTTGCAGAGTACAAGGTAACAAAACAACAGTTGTAGATGGTTGAACCATCCAAAAGTACAAAGTTAAATTTTAGCTCACCGAGTTTAGAATCTTTTCAATACACAGAAAGGTGCTAAGCCGAGTCAGCTGTTCCAAAAGAAACTTTCATATACAGTCAAAGAATTGTATGTTTGCATTGTCTCTAGACCTTTAACATTCTATAAGCAATCCAACAGTTTTTTTTAAAATAATCGGCTAAGGTGTTTAGTTTTAGTTAGCTTGTACCTATTTCGTTTAGGTAATAAAGGCACTTGCCAGTTAATAAAGGCACTTGCCAGATAATAAAGGCACTTGCCAGATAATAAAGGAAATGTATGGAACAGTATATTTTTTTTACATTTCCAGGGTTGTTGCCACAATAATAGTTGTTTATAAATTACATAATGGTGCAAAAAGTGACTTTTTTTGGCTTAGTACTAACTAATCCATGTAACCCTTAAAATGCTTAGTTTTTTTTTAAATCTCTAATATGCCCCGGTTCATCTTTTATTCTATGTCATTACATAAATAATAATATACAAAAGTACTGATTATTGACTGACCCGGTGGCTCAGTTGGTAGTGAACCTAAATTCTGTGTTTGGGGGCGTGGGTTTGATTCCCATCTAGGACAAACATTTGTGTTTGTTATATGTCAGCTTTGCTTAGTTTGGGGTCAGATGACCGTGTGTGCAAAAATGTTCCAGATATTTATTTATTTATTATACGCTGATCACTGTTTCTGCTCTGCTCACTCTGATAGACAGATAACAAAAATATTAAAAAAAAAAAAAAAAACCTACTGATTTATACCAGTAGTTAAAGTTGTTCATCATCATCATCCTAAGTATAACGGACACTTTTCAGCTTAGTACACCCTCTCTGCATATGCTTGTATATCTTTTATATATATTTATATAAATAAAAATTAGCATCCCTTGGGAACAGCTGAAACGATTTGGCCATTGTTCATAATAGTCATTAGTTCATTTGTTTTTTTTGTTCATAATAGTCTTAACAATCTTTTTTTAAATTTGGAAACAGGACAACCTCTGTCGTCTTAGCATTTTTTTTATAATTTCAGACACTCTTCACATGGACGCTTGGTTTCTTGGCATCAGCTGGCGGGCTGTTCTGGCTCTGGAGCCGCATGTCGCACAAGCACATCATCATCCTTATGATACTCATATTCTATGCATATGAAGTTATTATTTCGTACAAGGTAATCTACACGCTGATATCTACTTTATGGTTGATGTTCCAAAAACCCATATGAAGTGCTTTGATTCCACTGTTATTGTGTGAACTGCTAGTCTGTGGAATGCGCTGACTGAATGGGTATTCCCCGATAGTTACAATCTGGATGTCTTTAAGTCGGGAGTGAATCGGTTTCTTTTACCGCATTATCTCTTAACATCAGGGAGGTCAAACAAGCCTATTATTTATTAAATAATTATTTATTTGAAGTAAAAGTATGCTTCTACTGTATTCCCAGGAAGCAGAACAGAAAGAGCTGGACAAGTTTCTGTCAGCAGTGGAGCGGTGCAAGTGGTTCTTCTGGCAATCAACATGTGAAGTGCCCCCACCTGATCCCCTCGTCTTCCTCAAACACATGAACCCCCTGAAGATCGCCATGAGAATGTTCACGACTGCACTGGCAGAGCCCATTGTCGCCATCAGTGGAACTGTTGAAGTAATGCTGCATGGAATGACTGGTCAGTTAGTTATCATTTTCATCCACTCTAGACACAGATTACCTCCTATAGATTCTGCATTCCCGAGCGGTAGCATGTGCGCTTTACTATCCGTTGGCGCCCTGTTCGATTCTCGCCTCGGTCCTGCATCAATAACTTATTTAGTACTTAAATAAATTATGTGCAGTATTGATACCATCGCTAAAAACAGTGAAGGAAAACATTGTGATGAAACTGGTATGTTCAACAATAGTGAATAACATAACAAAGACATTATGTTATTCACCAACATGAACTGAGTCAGCATGGCGAATGCTCTTTCTATGAGAGAAGACAGTGGAACAAGATAATGATGATTAAATTCCAACACAAGACAATTTTAACACTCATTAGCATTGGATAGCTATAAAACCCCGGTATCATTTCTCGTGTGTATTTTTGAATATGATACAATATAGTATTTACGGGATATTTACCCTAAGGTTGTGGAAGGAGCTCCCGATATTGTTTCCCTGTGAACATGGTGCGTGTGACTGCGCTGAAATATCGGGAGCTCCTTCCACAACCTTAACACGGTAAACATCCCGTAAATACTCGTATAACTGTATTGAACAACCGTGATAGTTTAAAACAGTGTGATACAAAAGAATTGAAGTTATATTTCCTGCATAATTTTTCTGTTTCAGATGGGCTGTGGTTCCCCTTGGACAAGATAACCTATGCCATACTAACTGGGGTCATCAACATTTCTCTAATATACTTCCTGATCATGGTTATGTTCAACTGGTTACTGAACATCCCTTTTCACTTAGGCTTCGGATTGTTTGGGATCAGTATAAGGCAAAGGGAACGAACTTTATTTTCCAATCAAACAAATCAGGAACAAACTAGAGTGCAAGACACTGATAGAATTAGTGAAGCTACTATTGGTAAAATCCTAGATGTATGTAATTTAGCGTTATCCAATAATGCACAAAATAGTAGGAATAGTAGAGCTAAAATGCTGCCATTAAGTGCTTCGACTGTAAAATCGAAGTCGCCGAAAATACCTCGATCGGCCAGCACAGGACGGCTGCCTAACTTTAGCTCCTTTGAAGATAACTATTTAGCTTTAAATAATGTAAGGGGACGAGCTCACGATGGTAGTGGAGACGCGTAAACGAATGAAGACTAATTTTAAATATTTTAATCATGGAATTTAAAGGCAGTGTCTTGAAAAGTACGAAAACGACTGTTAGTTGTCACTAGCAAGTTGTCAGTGGAGCGAGGTTGTTTATTGCAAATTGCTTTTCCTTGTTTTCACCACTGCATTGGGTTGGCTATTCAAGAAACTGCCTAATAATTTATTAACATAGGTTTATTTTTTTTACTTACTGTGATAATAAAAGCGCATATTTTTTTAAAGTCCTGTGTTTCATTTGCAATAAAAATGGGTAGGTAAATATAAACCGAGAACCGATCTTGTAATTTCAAAGGATTTTAGTGCCACAGACTAGAATACTCCAACCATGCTTCTGAATCTGAGACTTTGGTCACTGCGTAGAAACCGGTTCTGAACACTATGCGCGAGAGCAAGACCGAAGTAGTTGTCCGTCCACCGTTCGATACGGGCAGTAATACACTGCCCGTGCACACATACACGTGCGTAGACCAATGATTATAACGTCGTTGGCGCAGACCTTGTTTATTAAAAGTCATGAAGTGAGAGCGAAACTGGGGAACATCATCCAGTAACGGAGGGGACTCCCGGGGTGCAGGCGCTAGACGCAGGCGGCCGCCACCGCGGGCAGTGACCATCGCCAGTGCACCTTCTCCGGGAACCCCGATATATTATAGTACTCTTTGCTGTGAGCGCGCGTATTATCTGATGAAGGAGCTCTGAAACCGGTCGGGAGCGCGTCTCGACCTAAACATCGTCAGTTTAACCAAACATGGATGTAGAATATTGTATACTTACAAAAATTCTCATCATCATTAACTTCATCAGAACTTCAGGAGCTGCTCCCTTTTAACCCCCGTCGCAAAAAGAGGGGTGTTATCTGTTCTGTGCATCGGCTCCATTCGGCTCCCAAACGGCTGAGCCGATCTTAATTTTGTTTTTTTGTTTGAGTGATCAAGTGAGTTGATCGCGTGTTTTTAGCTATGATTCAATAAAATTTGTTCAGCAGTTTGAAGATCAGCTGTTATCGTATTTTTTTTTCTTTAAATTTAATTTATATTTGTGTGGATAATCATTAAGGATACAACCATTACACTATGCGATTTAGTGCAACTGAGTTAGCGTGCTTATTAATTAGTCTCGTGTTATGATTGTTAGATATAACGAAAACAGTCCGTTAAATCGCAGTGTAATAGCTGCTTTATTTCATAAAAATAATAAGACATTTTATGCATTTTTTCTTTTTTTATATGCTTTATGAGAAGTGTCACAAGATCAATTAAAATTAAGTAAGTAGGTATAATAAATGGAAACACTCAGTTCATTCGACAAAGCGAAACATTTCGTCAAAAAAACGATACAAACGGGATTTAAAAAGGTGAAGCAAATTCTAGTTTCGATTTTAAATGTGCTTAAATCTATTTTGATTTTGGTCAACAAACATTCGCAACCTCAGTATAAACAAGGAAGATAGCACTCTAGTCTATCCATCCTTGGTATAAATAACATTCAACTGAAAATTTTATGTACAATAAAACTAGGAATATCTCTCAACATGATGACTAACTACTCCTAGTGGGTTTACCATAATCTCAAAAACATTCTTATATAACCTTACATTGAATTTCGTCTTGAATTTGTCAATGTTAGATTTTTAGAATAATGTTTTAGAAGTTGTGGTAGCTCCTCAGGTACATGGAAGAGGAGAGAGGAAGAGTACGTACTCTTCCTCTCAACCTCTGTTTACTCAACCGTTTCAAATGGGTAATGCTTATTTTTACAGCAAAGAAATAAATGTAAAGGTCAATGTAATAGACGCGGGAAATATTTATACGATGAAGTACTGTCAAATATGCAAATATTGTACAAAGGCAGACTATTTTTTACTATTGCACTTAGCTTAGCTCTAATCTGATACTGTCAATGGACGAATCTACACTATGGTCCTTCAAAACTGTGCGCCATTTCGTTGTATGTATCAAAACGTGTAAGAATAGTCACAGCCCACACATCAACTTGGGACCGAGTCTGGACCCCCCCCCCCCCCCCCCCCCTTAGCATACGACGAAAACAATCGTGAAATAGATGGATTTGCACAGATAAAAGAGAAGGCAAATGTCATGTCGTACAGGGAGCTTAAAACGCTGGCAGAAGACCGTCAAGCCTGGAATTAACTCCAATGACAGGAGCTACGGTCTTATGTTCCAACGCAACGGTTCCTTGTAACGAACGATAGCTATGAGAGAGAAACGCTTAGAATTCTGCGTGATGCCCGAGATACATTTTTGTACACACGGATCCCCCAACGGTAAATGAAAGCTATAGCTACGTCCATGCTGAATAGTATGCGTTTTGAAGCTTCATAGAAAGAGAGTCGAAGCGATTCCAATCTGGTACCTAGTTGATATATCTGCTGTGACCTTCAGCATAGCTTGTGTTTGGAGCACACGCTTTTATTGGATAGGTACTTACAAAACTATGTTTATTTGAAACCAGCTACGACCCGCGGTTCCACCCGCATTTTCTGGTGTAAAAACTATTCTGTCCTTTACGATATTTTAATCTTTATTTTTCTTGATTTCTTTTTTACTTTCTCCTTTTTTTACCTATGGCAAATTTCATCAACAGAGTTTTAGTGGTGAAGTTGCAAACAAACAGTTATTTTCGCATTCACAATATTACAAAGCGCGTTTTATGCGGTCATGTTCCACCTTGTGAAATGATTCCAGGATTAAGCTAATCACCACAGATATAAGCTTTTCCATTACCTACTTAATTATCTAAGTTATTGCCGAGTGTGATTTTTGACGGGCACTCTAATAATCAATTGTATAAAATAGACTAAAAGCACTGACTATGCACAAGATTTACAATAGTTAGTAATTAGTTATTGTTGGAATTAGCCGCAAGACATGCTGAAAAACGAAGCGCGGACGCGGGCAAAGGTAAATCAAATAATAGGCCAAGTGCGAGTCAGGCTCACGCACTGAGGGTACCACCACAAAATACAAATAGTAGTGCAAAATTACAACATCACGATCAGGCCGTTACCCACGCAAGTACCGACCGCGCCTGACGTTTCTTAACTTGGTAGTGAACAGAAATTTGTCACCGACTCGCTTTTGGCCATTATTTATTATAGTACGAGTGTGTACTATAATCATGCCAAGTTTGACGTTTGTACGTATTACCGTTTTTAAATTAGAGCAATTACAAAAATACGTTTAAAAAACGTTTGTTGTATAATAAAGAGGGTCCCACTCTTTATTTTTTGACTGTATTATTTATTTCTTAGTTACTTCATAGTAACGTTATATATTTTAATAGGCTATCTATTATGGTTCGAAAGATACAGTCGTTAAAAGGTGAGACAGACGGACAGACAGACAGCGTAGACTTAGTAACAGGGTCCCATTTACACCGTTTGGGTACAGAACCCTAAAAACAATCAAGCGCGATAAAGTCGCGCCCCTCTGCCACGGCCTCTGATGTCGTGCGACACATCTGTTTAAGGTTAAAATTGGTTTGAAGGAGAGCGCCCGCGCTTTAACTTATGAGTGTCTTGCGCCTTAACGCATAAACCACAACATTACGAAGTAACCAATACAAAGTAATAAACCATAATATAATTTAAGAATACCTACTATAAGGTATAAATACATCAGAATGACAATACTGTTAGACTAGATCTAAAATATTGTCGTCCAAACAAATTTTACCTACCATTTAGTCACAATGGAAATTCTAATCTACCAACTAATGATATACAGATGACCAAGAAAAACTCTAGGTAAGATGTTGAATATTCATTTGGGCTTTCTACAGAATTGTTTAGACATTGGTTAGAGCGTTAGCTAAGTTCATTTAGGCAAAGACATAGAGATACAATCCCTATAGAGTCACAATATCTAAGTTAAAACAGACAAAAAACGTCCGAGCCTCGTTGTACATGCCTAGTCGTCAATTATATAGTTCACAATGCCACATTATTTAAATTTAGAAGTTATGACGCTTGCATAGTGTTCAACGTCGCTTGTCCGATAGGGCATCGTAGCACTGGCATCGCGCTTCGTTGTAGTCGGATCGCGGTTGCCTTACAACCATAAAGTCGGCGCAATACGTTGCGTGCGCCGAGTTTTGGTTCAGGCATTTTTTTGGCACGATTGTGACTCTATTAGTTTTGTATCTCGATGGACATAGAGAAGAAAAATGAGTGTGAAACACTAAAGGCGAACGCCAAATAGAATTGACCACAATTATCAGATAAAATATAAATCAAAGACTATTATAAACTTACATCAATCAACATGAAACAACTTTGGTCCAGCTATAACAATTCAGTATTCAACAATCACTATCTCATAATTATACAATATAATTCTGCCAATAAGCAAACAGTGCATAAAAAAACAAGATCATGACAATTTCGTGCACATAATTAGATATTTTATTTTAAATTTGAATAAATTCCTATAATGATTACTGATAAAATTATTGACCTCTAGTATTCGTGCGAAGCTCAAAAGAATTTGCCTATCATATTAACATGATTTTTACCAAAGATATTTTTAAACTTTTGTTAATCTATGGCTTTTACTCATCGAGATAAAATACCTAGAGTCCTAAGCGAAAACAGTCAAAAAACGTCCGAGTGTCGTTGTACATACCTAGACATCAATTATATAGTTCACAATGCCACATTTACTTCAATTAGACGTTATGTCGTTTGCAGTGTTCAACGTCGCTTGTCCGCTGGGCATCGCGTGATTGAGTCTGATCGCGTAAAAGTGAAAGAAAAAAAAACTTGCGTGCGCCAAGTTATGGCTCGGACATTTTTTTGCCACGATTGTTATTCTATAGGTATAGTATCTCGTTGCTTTTACCACTGTAATGCATAGAGAAGGGACTGTAGTTTGAACTCACCTTCAGTGTTTAAACTACGAGAATACATTAAAAATCGCACCTATTTATCACCCTTCGATATAATCAGGCCATTGTATGCTATTTTATGTTATGTATCAGATCTACTTGTACTATTCTATTAACGTGACTCGATTCCAACTTTGGACCATGTGCCACATCTCAAACATACAATTGCTATTATTTTCAAATATATGTAAATTTTTGTTACTTTTGGTGACTTGGTGAATCAACTAGATAAAACTTTATTAATAGGGAAATTCTAATTGGATATGTAAGTGAATGATATCAAATAAAGTGCATTATAAACTAGCGTCAGCTACTTTAATAATAGTAATGACTAGATATTTATAATGATTAACAATTTATTGGATCTATGATAGTTATGGAGTACTTAGCAAAGTAGATTGATTTAATTCGATTAAAATTGGTAATGCCATCGCGAGAAATTCTACAATGAGCGAATTAACTAAGTATTGTTAAACTATAGTTCTAGTTTCACTATAGACTCGTAATCATCTCAAGCATGTGGTGACATTAATAGCTAGTGTAGAGATACTTTTTGGGTGGTAAAATTACGAAATTTACCCTATTACAAAAGTCTTTGGTCAAAATATAATGTGGGTTAGAACTTTATGGCACAATGCATATGGTAGACTAAAAATTATAATGCTCTCAAGTATGCCAAAGTCCGCTCAAGTCTGATTGGCCCATCATATTGCACACGCACGCACAGATGCGTTTCACCAAAGAGTTCCCTCGCTGTAATGTTGGCTCCCCTGCACTTTTCCTGTAATGTGCAGGGGAGCCAACATTACGGCGAGGGAACTCTTTGGTTAAATGCACTATACACCCTGCAATTTGCCGTCCTGTCAATATGTTTCGTTCTGGTAACAACAATTTTAGCATATGAGTAAAAATGAGTATGTTTAAAACTAGTTGACTGACATTATTTTACGTTATTATAGCACAAAATCATGGTGCACTGAACTGTATTATTTAGTTGTACTATTATAATTTATCATTGTAGTACTATCCAAATGCAGATGTCAATATTTACTGTAGATTTTACTTTCAGGCGACCATTTTGTACAACGCCTTAAATTGGTCGGATATGCCAATGGATGTCCCGTATAGGTGTACGCAAACGCCAGATCAATGGTAATCAACATCTTATGCCCGCGGACCTTTTTGCACACTTTGCATACTCCCGCAGACTTAATTTATGTCATCGGCACAAAAAGATATCTATCAGTTAACTTAAATTCGATTTAATGTTACTAACTTAATCAACAATTAAATATGTTTTTCTTGATTTACAAAATGCTACATTTTATTTGGCACCAATTTTATTTCCCACTATGGCATACCTATTTTTAATCTTTATCTACTATTTTACTGAATTCAGCATTATATACTAATTCCTGTTTTTAGTAGGAATACTTAAATACCTGCACTTTTAATATTGATAAATCCAGCTTTGAGAGTTTTGAGTCCCATTTTTCGTAGACATTAAATGAAATTGCTGTCCTAATGTTACGGCGGCCTTGAATCGAACATAAGGCATTGTCATGCTTTCAGATGTTGCGATTAAACATCGGTGTTAATTCTGTTGTATCACTACTCTAAACTAATCGGGCATAATCTGCAACTAAAATGTCACCATTTTTTTGAGTTAGCCTTTATTTTGACCCATAAGTGAACTTAGACACGAATGCCTACAAAAAAAATTGTCCAAAAACTATGAGCGCATTTCGAGTCAACGCCAACAGCGCTCACATGAACCACCAAGGCACATAAAAAAAACATATTGCAGTGTCGGTTCTTATAAATAAATATATCTGGAAAAAAATTGCACACGGTCATCGGACCCCAAACTAAGCACAGCTTGTAATATGGCTGCCAGAGACTTATATACGTAAATATATTTTTAAATACATACATAAATATATATTAACACCCAGACATAGAAAAAACACAAATGTTCATTACATTAATGTTTGCCCTAGGTGGGAATCGAACCCACGCCCCCAAGCGTAGAAGGTAGGTTCACTACCAACTGAGCTACCGGGGCAGTCAAAATTAGCGCCGTTAGCGTGATTGAAACGCGCCCTACGTTAGCCACTTCTATGGGTGAAAGTCGCAACTTTTGCGCCAACCTAGGTTCGTATTGCCCCATTTTGCTAAAGAAAATGTTACAACAGAAATCGCACCACTGTCTCATTTTCAGTAACGAATTCAATCCAGTTGATTGTAGGTACAAAGTAAATATCACAACATGCTGATCTAAATTACAATTATGTACTACTATTGTTAACACCAGTATATATTAACAGTTAGCTAAAGACTTAGCTTCGTTGTATTCTCACCACTAACATTATGGAATATTTCTCATTTTCTTTTGTCACATCAGTCATCATTAAATTATATTATCCATATTTTACTATTAGCAAAATATGTAGATCGCTTCGGTTGCCTACGTAACCAGTGAATCGTAACGCGTTGCCAGTAAAACTTTTTTTATAATAAAATGGGCTAGCTTTTGAACACAACTCACCTGATGGTAAGCGATGATGCGGTCTTAGACCAGCTCACCAGTTCTTAGTGCGGTTTCTTCGGACGAAACTCATAACGAGGGAAACCTATATTTCTGTGTATGAAACCAGCCGTCATCGTAACTGAAATTTTGTAACCAGATACGAAGGAATTATTTTTCTTTATATGTATCCGTATTTGACATCATCAATATGAAATAAATAAATTTATTTCTTTTTGTTATAGGTATTTTATTCATAACTAGTACTGTTGCCCGCGACTTCGTACGCGTAGATTTTCATATAAACTTTCAACCCTTTTTTTCCTCCCTTAATCCGGTCCTTGCGCAAAATAACTGCCTATACTTCAATCTGGTCATAGCTAGCATATTAGTGAAAGCCGCTTTCAAATCCGTCCAGTGGTTTACAAACAGACAAAATATGTAAAAACTGTGTTGAAACTGAACTGGTAGAAAAACTGGTGTGTGTAAAAACTACTCATTTTATGACACCGGTTTTTTTTTAAATATTCGCAATTACAGATTTTTTTATCTCTACGTTTTTAATATATGTATATAGATTACATAAAAAAAAATTGTTTTGCGATTACAAATTTCCTGTAGTTGGGAGCATCGCCAGTGACGTAAACCGATATATAGGAGAAAAAAATTCTACTGCAAAGTTAAGTTTGTCCTTATATCCGACATACCTGTTCTTTAAAGCAATGTTCGTTCTTTGCTTTTGTATGACGGTACGAACCCTCCGTGCGTAAGCCTGACTCGCACTTCGAAATTATTTTCTAAAATAAGTTTTTCCTACATCGAAACCGCCATAATGTATACAGAAATATTAACATTGCTGTAACAGGTGTCAATCAAAGATAATTTCGCTTCAATCGGAACTGGTTACGAAACTATGGTTGCGGAGGCGGCCGAAGCGATGTCGATGACTTCTAAGCTCCATCACAATAGAAATTAATTGTTAAAAGGCAATTACAATACTATGCTACTTTGCTTTTTAAATGCGATATAATAATACTTATGACTAAGTCCGTGCTTAACTCGATCAGGACATGATTTAATGACTAGGATCAAAATGACTACGAATTATTGTAAATTTGTAAATAAATCGGTGGGTTTCAATTTAAGACGTCAAACAGGTATACACTTGGCTTCAACAGCAGGCCTAGCATCCGAGCTGTGATACAATTTTATCCACTCTTTTTTTTACATCAGTCTAGACTAGACTAATGACTGGCTGCGATCTCATCTGATGGAAAGTGAGGATGCGGTCGAAGATAGAACACGTTTGGCTTCTAGACTTACAAGACCCAAAGATCTTCACTCCACTTTTTTGTATTGCGAAAATGAGAGACATATACACATTTAAAAAAAAGGTGGACAAAATATTGGCTCAGCGCGCTCTTAACTAGCTACCTATTTAGGGTGGAAGGAAAACACTCCCAAAAAAGACTGGTGACAGTGATAAGATACTACAAAAAAAATGCTAGGTTTTTTAATGTTTGCAATGTATTAAATAAAATATCAGATGACGCGCGTATGGTTATACGCATTATATTGCTGCATTGCAAGTACTGTTCTTTATCGATCGACAAATTTGACAGTTAAATCGATAAATTCGATGAAATGCCATTTGATCCGTTCTCGTACATCCGTGTTATCGATTCTATGGCATTTTATCGAATTTATCGATTAAACCGTCAAATTTGTCGATCAATATCTCACTATCTCTTCCAATTATTTATAATATACTAGCAATGCTCTCCTCCCTCACTGTTAATGGCAAAATTTCCCCAACAACCGAGGTAGCAGTAGCCAAGTAAAAAAAACGGTACTTGCACTGCTGGTTTGCAATATTCTAACCCAGCCTGCCCGATAGGCGAGTAAAAAAACTTACTAAACCACAAAAACAACAAGTTTAAGGTTTAAGGGTTATTGGTACTCGATTGTTTAAATATTTTAGTAGTAGCGGTTTGCCTTAGGGAGCGTTTCTCTTACACCCGGTTTGCAGTCAGTAAAGGTTACCTCGGGACTGATATCAGTATATCGGTCAGTGCAGTTTTTCTACACTTATACAAGAAGCTCAAGTTTACGCCGGTTCGCCTATGCAGTGGCCTTAGTACAAGCACTTGCGAAAAAGTTATCGTTACGTAAACGATAACAAAATGTATGAAAAATTGAATATCGGATCAGAGAGGAAACTGAAATTTTCATACATTTGCTATGGACTACGTAACGATAACTTTTTCGCAAGTTCTCGTACTAAGGCCACAGTAGTGTTACCATATTTACATAACGAGGCATTTCTCCCGGCCACCCCCTGTCGATCCACCTTCCCCCGCGTCTTTCACAACTTTTTCTTTCTTTTTCTTGCTCTTCCCATCCACTTGAAGGGAGACGTTTCTATTCTTTTCCATGTTTAACAACTCCTGAAAAGTATACATTAATATTTTAAGCACAGATTTCAAATACATTATTAAGATAGGACTGGAGCTCGGTAAATTTTTATATTTGTCGTACAAACATGCTAGTTTTTAATTTTACGCAAACATCTTGTTTGGTTTTATGACACTCAGTCATTGAGACACAATACCTATAGATAGTCACAATCGTGCCAAAAAAAATCCGATCCAAAACTCGGCGCACGCAACGCATTGCGCAAACTTTTTGGTTAGTTATAAGACAACTGTGCTACGATGCACTAGCGGACAAGCGACGTTTAACACTATGCAAGCGTCATAACGTCTAAATAAAAGTAAATGTGGTGTTGTGAACATAATTGATGTCTAGGTTCGTACAACGACGCTCGGACATTTTTTTGACTGTTTTCTGTTTGGGATTGTGACTCTATAGGTATTGTATCTCGATGCACTCAGTAAGCATATTTTATTCAGTAGTATGAGGTTCTAATACAATTTACTTCCTTGGAAAGAATTCCTAAAAAAGTTTTAGTTAAAAATTAGTTATTTTTATTAGTTTTTTTTTTAATTATTATTATATTAGCCTGTATCGTCCCACTGCAGGGCAAAGGCCTCCCTTCCCTCCTTCCACTTGTCTCTGTTTTCAGCAATTTGGGTCCACGTTAAATAAGAAATTTATAATACCAATTTAAATATACCTACTTACCAAGTTTCATCTAAATCGGACAAGTAATTTCTGAAACATGTACTCGTTACTTGTATGCTTATATAAAACTAGCCGTCCGCCCCGGCTTCGCACGAGTGTAAGCTCGGCCTTCGGCCTCGCTACAAAATATAATATAGCCTATGTCACCCGGGGATAGTGTAGCTTCCCAACAGTGAAAGAATTTTTCAAATCGGTTCAGTAGTTTCGGAGCCTATTCATTACAAACATACAAAAATAGGTACAAATCTTTCCTCTTTATAATATTAGTGTAGATGTAATTTGTATGCTTACATAAAATGTAATTTGAATGCTTGTATAAAATGTAACTAAAAAAATTCAATTATTTTGATTTAAAAGCCTGTTCGAACCATGTTTTACGTCTAGTTGCGGTCAGCGATGACCCACTTGCAAACAGTGGCAACAATCTCATAGGTCATTGGTCGGAGCAATGAAATTCAACCAAGCACTGATTCAGCAGTCTACATCGACGGCAGACATCTAAATAATTATAAATGTGTACAGCTAATTTAGTATATAAGATCAATTATTTTACAAATAAATCAGTCATTACTGCCATACGAGCCTGGGTTTGAGTCGACCACCACCGAGCAGCGTTGCCGAGAAGAAGATGGGTGGGACGACGTGCGTTCGGCGCGTCTACTACACCTCTGCACCCTAACTCTGGATTGGTGACCACTTGGGCGTGATGTTGTTTTATTACACTACTTTTTGTAGTGGTGGTTCATTTTTTCATACAAGAATACAAACCTGAAAAAGCTGCGTTACATTGTGGTTGGTCTTGGCAGAGGTTTCCATGAAGGATACGCCCCAGGCCTGCGCTTGCGCCTGTCCTTCTGAGGCCGACACTTCGCGAATCTCTGGGCTCTCATCGCATTTGTTCCCCGCTAGCATTACTGGGATACTCGGCAACTCTGTGCCCTTTATCTCTTTTATTGTCTGCCATATTGGTTTTAGCTCTTCGAGAGACTGTCTACTGCTTACTGAGTAGACCAGGATAAAGGCGTGACCCTGTAAAGGAGAAAGCAAACATTTGAAGAAAAAAAAACCTTGGGTAATATCTGCTGCATGAGGCTCAATTCAGTGTTTATATTGTCATACAACTTTGACCCACCTGAATTTGAAAATACTGACTTATTACCTATAATCCCCGACGCAAATAGGCCTAGCACAGGCCGTGGACAATTTTCGTGCATAGACGCGAATATAAACCGGATAAAAACGGTGGAAAGAAAAAAAAAACATGGTCCGTGCTAGGTCTACTAAGGCGTGTTATAAGTTTAACGTGAGTATGCTGAATCAATTTTGATTGGGTTTTTTTGTTTGTTTAAATGGTGACTTAACTATGATTCAAGAAAATCTGTTTAACTATTTGAAGATTATCAGCGCTTTTAACGGGGCTTTTATAATTGCTATTTAAATATAAAAAAATATGCTATTACAAACTAAGATCTTGTAATTGGAAACCGACAGTGACGTAGACCGATGTATTCGGGAGAACATCTGTGTAAGTATATATGTTTGTCCTTCATATTTTATTTTATGGATATGGTGATGAGCCCGAGTCACACTTGGCCGGTTTTTTTGTTGTCATATTGAAAGTTGCTCAGTACTTAGTAAACTACCCATAACATAAACATACATAAAAAGCCATATAAAATATACAAAATAACTACAACAAATATTTAAACAGTGAACAGCGATACAAATACGAAACATAAAAAAAAAATACTCAAAGAACTATGATATACCTAACAAATAAATAAAATTAAAAAATTAAAAAAAACACTACAAGCAGCTAAACTAAAATTATCTTTTTAAAAGTTAAATGTAATTGTACTGCAGTCTTAAATCTAAATTACCCTTGTGTCATCTCTCTGGCATTCCTCACGCTTTTGATGACAGTACATAAATTTCTTAAGTTTCTTTCTAAAACCTCAAATACTAGTTTACGTCATACCTTGCTTATTGATAATCGTTGCATGGCAGGAAACTGATGTGATCCTGTGGTATCTGTTATTTGTAGTGTGCATATTGTTTTGTTGCTGCTTATCACCTAAAACAAAATAAAAACTCATTATATGTATAGCTATACTATCAGGAGTTCAGCCAACTGAAATGGGTCTGAATCATATAGTCTCATTTCTAGGTTGTAGTGACAATGACCACAAATAACAATGTCATAAAAAAGTTATTAGTTATAGTGATAACCAGCTGCTATATTCTGAACCCAATTCTGAATAATGTAGGCCCTGCCACACAGGCGTCTCGCCTAGTGCAGGTACTACAAGTACCTGTAAACCTAAATTAATTTACCTCATTCCTCCCTACGTGTTGAGTATGTTAGTATGTAAGTGTATTGAAAAAAAAAAGTTTTTGTATCATACATACTTAATACCTAATAGTAGCAGCATCCACTAATAAACAAATGATTCTCACAGCTTAAAAAACTAAAATAACACGCTTAAAAAACTAAAATAACACGCTTTAAATTCACTTATCCTGTTGAAGATCCTGGTAAAGATAATGAGACAAATTATTGCATTGTCATTGGTCCTTGATAAATGTGCAAAGTTTCAAATCAATCCGACGTTTTGAAACGGGGTGAAAATCACATTCAATGATTCCGTTACATACATAGATACATACCAAGCTCTGATAAAAGAATGTTAAAAACAGCAAAACACCATTTCAATGTATGCCTTATCATGCATGGTATTTGTAACAAATACCAAGGATTCATTGCATTAAAAGCATTCATCATAACCTTAAGTGTTATTAGATTATAAGACCATTTCCCTCAGAAGAACACAGCTATGTAATGTAATAACATAAATTGGCATGTCCCCAATTGCCATGTCAGGGTCTTGGCAAAAATTCAAGGAGCAAGGTTCACTTTTATGAGTATAATTTATTATACTGCATTATTGCTCCTTAGAAATGGATATGTACATAGAGCATCGCGCTGATGTCTAACTGATATTGTAAAAGCAAAATCTTTCAAGTGTTTTTCTGAGTCTACTCCTTGACGACTATTTAGTCATACAGGTGTCATTCGGAACAGGATTACATGGAACTGTGGTTTAGTACCACAGTTCTGAACCAAGATCATTGTACATTTATTTATTTATTTCATTTATTAAGCTTGCACTGCTACTCGCAAGAAACTCTGTATGCATCATAAAGAACATCATTTCAGCCTATCATGTTCCCACTGCTGGGACACGGGCCTACTCTTAAAGAGAAGGTGCAGGGTACTATTTCTAAGTGGACCAGGGGCCTCATATAGTTTAGTCTCCCCAAGCCTTTGACGGGCTTAATCCGCCACTGCTTTCAAAATTTATTTTTATTACTATTTGTTGGTACCACGCCTTTTTATTTGTTTAAGGAGTTTGATCACTATGAACAAAAATTAATCGCTGTTGAGAATGCAAAACTCTGCTGGTTTAAGTATCAAATCAAAGGAAAAAAAAAACAAAGTGTATTCTCTGATTTTATATTTTAAGCAGCAGTTTAAATTTAATCCTGAACATTTCATACAAAGTAAGCTGCTGCTATATGGAGAAAGTCAGGGTCACACAACATCAACAACAATAGAGAGAGCTATGCTCGGAGTTTCTACAAAGGATATTCGACAAAGAACCAGAGTCATCGACATAGCTATTAAAATTGAAGTTGAAGTGGCAATGGGCAGGCCACATCGCTCAAAGAACCGATAACCGATGGGGAAGAAAGGTTCTTGAGTGAAGACCACGAACCGGAAGATGCAGCATAGGTAGGCCTCCCACTAGATGGACCAACGACATCGTGAGTCGCTCGTGAGAGTCGCAGGCATCCAGTGGATGCAGATGGCAGGCTATTGTTCAGTGTGGAGGTTAAACGGGGAGGCCTATTTTCAGCAGTGGACGTCTTATGGCTGATGATGATGAAGCTGCTATAGGATCTTTTTAGATTTTGGCGTTATTGAAATGACATACATAATTAGTTCCAGTTGATTATAGTTATCTATCAGTACATTTACTGTCTAATTTTTTTAAAGAATCTAACAAAACAAAGCTTGATTCTCTATTCAAGGATGAGCATATTTACCATAGTCCACAAAAGCCTCCTTACATTGTCAGTAATAAAACATTAACAAATTCTGACATTAGGACTGGCCACTCAGCCTATTTGAGCTTACTCACTTTCAGTAATGAAAAGGCACAAATAGATACTGAAGATCAAAGCAAAGCAGAGCTTATCTTCAGTTCAGGAATGTCAACACTAGTTGACATTTTCAATAAGTGTGGGTGGTTCAAACATGGTCTTTAACTTTTTATAAGTAGCAACGGCCTATGAAAAGGTATATTTTTGGCTTGATTCATAAATCTAAGTTTATCATACGACTTTAAGATAAATAACTTACCTGTCTGTAGGTGTCTTCTATAGTGGGTATATAGGATTCTCTGAAAGTTCCCTTCACGAATCTTAACACTAATGAACTTTTTCCAACGCCGCCCGCTCCAAACACTACAACACGGTAATCGTTGCTTTGCTCCGGCATAACTTAATCCTGAAGAAATAGCTCCAAAATCAATTCAAGATGATTTCGATTTACAGTGACAACCGCAAAGACGCAAGCGTTTTATAACATTTTATGCAAGCAGTTTGGTTTGTTTTTGCTCTCAGTAAGCAACACTAATGGCAATTGCATTCTAATGCACGCATTCTCGCTTGATTTAGATTTTGCTTGTCGACCTATGAATTACAACGCCCTTGTTGAAATACACAAACAGCGCAAGCCGCAAGCAAACTAAGCAGAGGCGAGCACTGATATAGATAATTATCTATTTATATGTCAATCATATCAATGTCAAGCAAATTTGTTTTATTTTTTATTTTCGCCCGTTGCTGGGTTGGCTCAAACTATTAAGACCATACCGCCTCATCTTCCGTATTGTTGTGGAGACATGAGGCTCTTACGAAATTTTAGATTCAGAAAATACATGTTTTACTTCACTTTCTCACACTCGAACTTTTAAGACATAATAAATAATAATAATCCACCATTATTACACATCAGATACACAGTATAGTCGATTGCGAGACGAATGCGCAACTGAAACAGAAACGGTGGAATACAAGTTGAGTGGATTTTGGAACAAATGCGAAATTAGATTACATGACTGATGCGGGACTGAAAAGGAAAAGGCATGATTGTAGTAGAGTTACCCTAATGGGTATGGGCTCCGCAAGGATTAATAGTGTTCCGTGGGTGTGGGAGTGGAGAGGACGGAATCGGACGGATGCGGGACTTGAGGACGAGATTGAAGTAGAGTGGGTTACAGGACGGATGCGGGACTATAGTGGAAAGGGTGGGGAGTGGAGCGAATAAATGCGGGTCTTGGGCGGAAATGGCAGGACTAAAGTACTAAAGTGGATTACGGGACAGATGTGGAACTATAGCGGAAAAGCGGGATGGGAGTAGAGCGGATTATGTTATTATGTTATGGGAGTGGAATGGAGTGGACAAATGCGGGGATGGATCCAAAAGGGCGGAAATGGAGTAAAGTGGATTACGGGACTGATAATAAATAACAGTTTAGTGATTACGAAAATGACTATGGTTTGATGAAACAGATGTCAGGTTTGTTTGATAGTCTAGAAGACCATTTATCCATGAGGCGATTTATAATAGGCAATTTATAAAAAAAATATTACAAATGGCTTCCGTTTTCATCTCACGGTCTTTTTCGTCTGGCATGGTTTTTTAATAAGGTTTGTGTAGTTTTATTATATTATATCGTCATAGATTTAGAAAATTAATGTAATTCTACGTTCATATTTTCATGTGTAGATATAATAATCAGATTCGCCCTCGGGAAGTTATGTACCTACAATTAGTAGGTATGTGCCGGCAAATTTTATGCATTGTGATTGTAAGGTTTTTCAGCCCATCGATCAAAGTTTATTTGATTGTTACTCCAAAAGTTAATTATTACTACGAAGCACTTTCTATGACACTAAGAGCTTTATTGTTAGCACGATTTACGTGATAATGTACCAACCTTTGCGTGATAAACCTGTCTACTTGATACCTTCTATTATTTACCGGTGTGTACCTATTTCTTTTCCAGAACAATAATTTGTCGCTACGGGCGTGTTTATTTGTTCTTCAATAGTATAGTTGCAGAATCATGGGTATTCAAGATATACAAACATTCTTAGAAAATGAGGGTATAGGGGTCGATTTATTCCGAATTGCAAGGAATCACCCTGGTGGTTTTCGTCTTGTCCTGGATGCTGAGGGGTGCTTAGACCGCCTCTATGGAGGGTTCTTTTCAGGTAAATATACAGGTCGTATTTTTTTGTGTTCTAAACGTCTTGTTATTTAGACATAGCCTGTAAACAAGTATTTTTTTGCAAATAAGCATAGACTTATATTTACTGTAGCAGCAATGTAAGTACCTATCAGTCTAGCTTTAGCATGACTGAACTGGTCTAAGTAATGTTTTTATTTTTTTTAATAATATGCTTGCGTTTGACTTCTACCTGGCCTGATGTATTTAACATACTACCTACAATATAACATACTAAAACTGTTGGTATAAAATAAACCGAGTCCACCTGAAATAATTTTTAGGAACAAAAAAGGAAGTAGATGTCCCAAAATGAATCTAGGACCATGGCAAGTTTTAATAACTCGGATTGTATAGTAAAAATAACAACCTAAACTATCTGCAACACGCGGGCTGTATTGTATTCATCCTGTGATGTCTCTTATTAGGTATTTTTTTAAGAAACCTGTATCTAACGTAACCAAATAATTGAGTGAGCTTTTTATATGAATGCCTACAAAACTTATGTGTGCAAAAAATATGTTAATAACATATATCATATGGGTGATTATGATAGCTTGGAGTATTATTATTTTTATAAAAAAATCTGAGATACAAAATTTTTGCACCAGAGCTGGGTTTTTTCTTCAATAGGATTTGGGCCTTGTCTACACTAATATTATAAAGAGGAAAGATTTGTACCTATTTTTGTATGTTTGTAATGAATAGGCTCCGAAACTACTGAACCGATTTGAAAAATTCTTTCACTGTTGGGAAGCTACACTATCCCCGGGTGACATAGGCTATATTATATTTTGTAGCGAGGCCGAAGGCTGAGCTTACACTCGTGCGAAGCCGGGGCGGACGGCTAGTCCTATATATAGTATTTGGTAAACAGATTGGGCGTGCGGAGGGCAATGGGCTCGCTGTGTCCAGTTCCTCACCACTCTTGCACAGGCCCTGGCAGAGCACCAAGTGTCCCTCTGTGTGTGCTTCAACGGATCTCATCCTACACCACCAGCATTGCCCCAACATTGGATCCAGACCCAGACTACATACAGACAGAGAGTCAACTCTGTAAGTTTTCTACACCCACACAATTTTGATGCATTAGGTAGTTTAAATTTAAAAGACAATCCCGTTTCTGAAGTTTGAACTAGATCAAGAATTTTGCCTAAAATTAAATTTATTATAGGATAACCTTGCCACATTTTATCATCATCATCATTTGCCAGAAGACGTCCACTGCTGAACATAGGCCTCCCTCTTTAACCTCCACACTGAACGACATCCTGCTATCTGCATCCACTGAATACCTGCGACTCTCACAATATCGTCGGGCCATCTAATGGGAGGCCTACCTACGCTGCGTCTTCCGGTTCATGGTGTCCACTCAAGAACCTTTCTTCCCCATCGGTTGAGTTCCCCACCCATTGTCTTGGAGCCTCATTTTTATTCTTAGGTTAAAACACTCAAAAGGAACTTCATCTTGACCAAGTAGCATAAGTAGCCAGTGTACTTAATAAATAAAATTATCTCTAAACGATGCGTATGAAACCAAATCTACAATATTTTTTGCTAATGTTCAAGTTTGGAGAAGAAATACAATTAGTTCTGCAAAAAATACACACACTATTGTAAATCGCATACAGCTCACGAGAGCTGTGTTTTTGTACAATAATGCTGCAATTTCTTTTCAGGTCCTGCGCCATATTGTATCAAAAGGCACCCCACCTCCCAAAGTTTGGTGGGTACCACCAACTGGATTACATTCCTGCCTCCGAACTGCTTTGAGATACCTCAATATTCCAATTGTAAGTACATATATTATTCTAAAGTTGTTAAAATTATGTATTTATGTGTCTAGATCAATGGATTAAAAAAAAAACCTTCCTGAATTCATTCTAATTTTATGATTAATCTGGCTATATTTTGTGTGTAGATGGTATCGTCAGATGACCACTGGCAGGAAGTAGTAGGCCTGTGCCGTGAAAAAACTTATGCAGGCCTGGTGGGGTGCTCTGGGGAATATTTAGTCTTTCAACCACCTCGATACTTCAGTTCGTCGCAGCTGAAGCTCACATACAGGGTAAGTATCTTCTGTCGGTAAATTTAGGTTTTCCTCTGAAGTTCAATCTGGGCTGCTTCAAACAAAGGGTTAATAAAGTACTCATAGGTAGGCAACACACTGACAATGTCTCGGATATTATGTCATAAGTAATTTATTGATAAAATGGCAATTTACAAGTCAATAAATATTCTATTGAAAAGTGAGAAAAATAACAAATTAACTAATTGATTGATATTAAAAACATATTAATTAATTACATAATAAAAAAAACATGTCTAAGAAATTGTATACATTCACACATTCATATGTCAAGTTTATCAAATTTGTAAAAAGACTGCTTGATGAGCAATTTTAGAACCTATTTTTGTAAGGCTGCAGACTTGTGGCTGCCGTTATTTAATCCGGTAAGTGGTTATAAACGGTTGGACCCATGACATGCATTTACTTGGAGGACTTCTCAAGAGAGCGTGGCACATTCAACAGTTTGTGCCTGTTGTGAGTGAGGTACCTGTGCATAGAGCCCTGCTCTGCGTATTCTGCTAGGCTTGGCTAATATAGTTATCTAAAGGTGTGATCACTTACCATCAGGTGGCCTGTCGTTTGTTTGTGAGTTTATGAAAAAAGTATAATAGTACATTACTGTCGCCATTTGTATTGAGTGCATTGCTGGCAGCGATGATGATGGCCGAAAGCACAGCGTAGCGCGGATCCAAGCCATCCCAGTGCGGTCAGCATTGCAGCCCTTGATGGATAAGCTAGCCTTTATAGCATAAGCTGTAGCATTGTCTCCGCTTCTGCAATCATCAGTACTATCTTAGTGTTAAATGATTATTTACGGGATATTTACCGTGGTAAGGTTGTGGAAGGAGCTCCCGAAATTTCCCTTCCCTATTTTATTTTTTTTGTCTTCCCGTGAACATGGTGCATGTAGTTAACTGCGCCGAAATATCGGGAGCTCCTTCCACAACCTTACCACGGTAAATATCCCGTAAATAATCATTTAACTTTAGTGAACAACCGTGATAGTTTAAAACAGTGTTTATCTTAGTGTTGGCTTCGGCCCAGAGACTTCGTCCCCACCTATGCCTCCCAATACCCATCCTGTCCGGCCTACCCGAGAAGGAGTTGAAATAATAATAATTTAAACACAAAACATTGCAGCTTAGTTTTCGGTACCCCTTACACCCTGTATACTGATGACGAATCCTTATTTCCAGTCGTCACTAGAGACTAAAGAGTACATGGTACATGAGCTACCCAATTTGCTGGATGTGCCTCAAGACCGGCTCTGCCTCGCCGCAGCCTTACTCGGAGGAACATTCCTCTCAGAACAGAGCCTCACTGACTTCTACAAACGTCTGGGAATTAACCAAAAAAAAGTGAGTAGTGAGTGCTTGTAAATTGACTGAATCAGAAAAGTAGTAACAAAAAATATGTATAAAAGCAAGTAGAATCCTGTATTGCATGCGTGTAGTTTTATCCCTGAAGTAATAAATAATAGCAAGTATATTTTTTTTACATAAAAGCAACTTCAGATTACCTTGAAATCATCATTGAAATTGAAACATAGTGTTACTCCTTATTAGGGTTCTGTAATACTACTAGGAACCCTTATAAGTAGGTTTTAGCCTGCCATTTTAGTTCATTACAACCTTCTGACTTGTATAGTGCATAAAATTGTATATTTTTAGTTTTGTATGAATCATCAATTCTGGTACATGTAAAATGAAGTTGAATATTTTTTCTACTGCACCCATTTGTGTGGGGTTTCTTTGAGTAGGTCTTTTAAAATGAAGATGCCTTATAACTTTTTATCAAGTGTATCCTTTGTGAACTTTGTGGCCTGCCAGTAGCAAAATTTCTCAACCGACTCAATCATGATTAATTCCCATGTATGTTAATGTAAACAAAATACTATAACCTCACTTTTCTGCACTTTAACCAAAATAAGAGAATTTGGGTTGATTTCACAGTAACCAGAAGTTTTCACTGGCTAATACTTAGAAATGCTTAGTAGATTGTAATCAAAATTTTAACAACAAAGAATTTTGGTTTCTATTGCAGACTAACAATGGGAGCTCATACGACTCGCTGGCTGTAAGTCAGATGACTAACAACTAACAAGTTATTTTCAACTTTAAAAACATGCTAATAAATCTGAATATTCCAGACCCCTGTACCACCCGAGTCTGTAGTGAAGACAATTTGCAAGTTTGTGAAAGAGTTGCCCTCGTCCGATGTGGACGCAGCCTGTATTGAAGTATTTGGTGATATGAATGATCTCCGAGCTGCCAAACTGAAACAAGCCGTACAGTATTATTTAAATGGTACTAAAGATGGTTTCCTCAAATATAGGACTGCTTCTGGTAAGTAAAAGCAGCATTGCAATCATTCTAATGGCAATGGCATTCTAAAAATGTGACCTTGATAGCTGTATTGAAGATTTTTAAATCTCACAAATTTTATTTGTGCTCTCCTTATGTGGTAGGACTTTATCATAAACATTTTGCAATTCACATTTAACAAAAAATAATAATTACAGGACGCCGCCCAAAGGCGAACAAGAAGGGTCAGAAGCCTGAACATAGCCTATCCAGCCCCCCAACTTCAGTGGACATGGACACTAGCAAGCTAGCGACAGAATCTTCAGAACACGAGGTTTATAATTATCTTCCCAACAGAACTGTGTTTGCTACGGTCATCCACGCCTTTTGCATTGTCATTAACACCATTGGCATCTCTTGAAACTCATTTCACAGCATGAAATTACCAACCACAAAATTTATCATCTAAGTGCAGAGTGGTGGAATGGTCTTTATCATAAAAATTATTTGCCCTCTCGCCTTCCTGACACCTCATTTTCACCTTTTTATAATTTTACATATGTTCTGGTCCTTTCTGTCACAAAGCACTTCAGATAGTTGATTGCAATTACAGCAAAAAGGCTTGGAAGATTACAAATTGGCAACAGTGAACGCGTGTATGAACGCCGACTTTAGTGTCGACGAGTGCTCGAATGATGTACACCACGGCATGGCGGCGCTGTCGCTCGACTCGGGCGACGCCACCGCGCCCAAACAGCAAGTCAGCCCCGTAGACAAAAATGAAAAACAGCAACCATCCACTTCAAAAGAGGTTTGGATTTTACTATCTATTGTGGTTGTCTTAGGATACAAAAATGAAAATTGAATGAATTTTTTTTTGGTCTCGTATTTAGATATCAGGGTACCATCAGTGTCAGTATCACAAGAGAGCTTATAGTGGAATTCTGCTGAAGATAAAACTACATTTCGATATTGCACGTCAACACTATCTCAGTGTTATCTAGCCAAGGATTACCAGCAATGTTGTAAACCTGCTGTGCTGGTAACGAAAAACCTTCAATATTATTATATAAAATAACTATTAATATAAAAAACAGATTTCATAAAAATTTCAGAACTGGACCAAATTGAAATGGGACCACAAGGGAAGCACCAGCTTTCAAATAAAAAAGAATCAATAAAATCGGTTCACCCAGTCGAAAGTTCTGAGGTGACAAACATAATATATATACAGTCGAATTGAGAACCTCCTCCTTTTGGGAAGACGGTTAAAAAGAACGACTTCTTACCATAGGCATAGGTCAGATTATATGCAGAATAGCGCTCATATAAATCTGATCCACAAAAGTCACAACAGCAACAATGTTGTGATGTTGAATGGACCAATCTAACGTTCAGTATCCCAGCTAATTGTAATTGTGCATTGTGAATCAATTGATGTAACAAGATAGAAAGTCGCTGATACGAACACCATGTCTCCTGACATAGTGGCGCTCAGGCGATATACGATACATATCCCAAGGTTTTAATAGTGAGAGAAAATACCTATTTAAGTTTTGGCTTTAGGTATAATAAAATGACTTTGAATGTTAAAATATTTCATTGTAGGGTCGTCAATCTTCAAAACCTTTGATCTGTCACGGCGGCGGCGAGGACAGCTGCCCGGCCGCGCCGGCCGAGGTGCTCCGCACGTGCGCCGAGCGCCACGCTCGTGGCCTCATGCACCCGCAGATGCTGTCTATACTCACACATCGTCAGGCAAGGACATTTCACACTAACTATATGGTCACCAGTGTAAGGTATTACGGTGGCGAGGACAGCTGCCCGCTCAATCCAGCCAAGGTGCTGTCAGTTCTCGTCAAGACAGGCTAAGAGAAAAAGGATACTAAAAATTCTAGTTTGGTCTCGCTATCTTCACCTTCTACAAGCCTCGTGTTGAGTACCAGCATTACAAATGTGTTAAATACTATGAAGCTCGCATAAGATCGGAAAGGATGGTGTGAATGAGCAGAAACCTCAAGCATAAAGCAGACAAAAAGACTATATCAAATATTTTTTATCCAAAAAAAATTTGGTATCCTGGAAAATCGGTAAAACCTCGGGGCACAAATCTTACGATATCAAATGACATAATACTTGCAGGGCTACGCATATACCCTGTACTAATTCGAAAGGAGGTCATTGTACTCATCATTATGAACTACTTTTGCTGTGGGAATAACCATGAAATCGCCAAAAAAAAACTGCTGTTCCATACATTTTGTCAAGTGTCAATGATCATGAAAGGATTGTGTTGTTCAGAATGAAAACATTTTGAATTTGATTTATAAAGTTGTTCATAATGAGTACAGTGACCTCCTTTCAGCTTAGTACCAGGGCATATGCGTAAACCTGTATACTCACATGTAGTCTAGGTTTTTAATAAGATCTTTACCACCAGGTCACTCTTTCCGTGGTGATGGAAGATGACCACCACCGGGAAATACCTTCAGTACACCACTTCTATAGGCCGATCAGGCAGAATGTCTATGCTATATTGTATAACATGCATCATCATCGCTTCATGGCGCAGAAAGCTAAAGGTTTGTTATTTTGACAATGATTGTGCCCTTAGGGCATATACTTTTCTGTATCTGTATAAGAATATGATACAATGTCGTGTAATATCACCTAAAGTAGAAAAGTGACAAATTTATCATAATTTGATCATAACCACATCACTTGTTCAATTTGAATGGCAACCAGGGACTGAATAATCATTAGCAGCCTCTTAGGTAAATAAAAATAATAATAAAAATCTTTATTTCATGAAAATTAAGCTAAAATGACAAATAGAAAAATCTTAATGTATAAGTAATACACTATTAGCTTCTTGTAACAAATAGGTTGGTCCACAGAACCTACACTAAGCAGAGCTTGTGTTGCAGGTTTCTGTATACCAAAAGGTGGCATCACAACACCAAATTTTAACACAACTTGTAGCACAAAAAATTTAAGAGTATGACTTTTAGATCTATTTTGGCATTTTAGTTTACACCAGCAAAAAATAAATAAAATAGTCTCAAGACCAAATTGCAAGATACATCAATATTTTTTTTGGCTTGTCAGTTTGCGAGATGTGCTTACGAATAAAGGTATTTTCATGTTTTATGACTCCCAAAGTTGTGTGAAAAGTAGGTGCTGCGGCGTTCCCACTACTGACATATATGCTGACATGCTCTACCACAACGTTCAAAGTGATAAAGATGAAGCGCGTCGTTCACTGACGTCACGAAAAAGTGTACAGTTATGTCCATTCTATTCTGCTGTGTTCGCACTCAGTCGTTTTTTTAGGTTATTAAAATGGTTCCTTCACTTCACACAGGCGAGTTGTCGGTCAAACGCAAACCAATTCATAAATTAAATTGAAAAAAAGAAGAGAGTACTCAGAACAATCTGTGAATATAAACAGGTTGATGTCTTTGAAAATTCGGAACATCAAGGCTCTACTGTATTTACAATTTGTAAATGGTAATATCCGTTCCAGAGGAGGGCACTGCTGGCACGTCGTCCAGTTCTGACCGGGCTTGCGTGGTGCAAGTCGCAGAGTGGATCTATTCGCGAGCCAACCAAGGCAAGACAGCTGAGATGGTGCCCGGGGTGGTGCTGGACTGGCCAGTGCCCACCGTGCAGCGCCTCTGGTTCGGGTGAGCGCCTCGCGTACACTATAGCCCGTCACACAAAATACATGGTTGGCATGCTCGAGGAATAATATTTACATAGAATTATAAGTCATTTAAAAAAATATGGCTAGCTTGCAAGGCAGGCTTGACAGTTCATAGACACCACAGCCTTTCACTCGTCATTCAGTCAAATGATGAAAGTAACGATTTCTACGGATCAAAAAAAACTATGTGACCTTGCATTTATCAAATCTCAACAACAGAGCACACACTTAGCGAGCACAAGAATTTTAATCATTTAAGTTGATGTAATTGTTACATGACAGGAATAAAGTAAGTTACATAAACAATGCGCGAGCGCTGTGAGTGCGAATATATTTTACCCATTTCTGATTAATTAAGAAAAAATACTGAGCAATCGTTTCTGACATTGTCAATTTTTTTTTCAAAATGCTCGCGTATTTTTATATAGTAACGAAATGTACCCGTGATTTCTTCAGAAAAAAATAGCCTATGTCCGTCCTCATGATACATACCATTGCCTCGCAAAATTTTATCGAGATTGGTTACGCCGTTTAGCCGTGATTATGTCGCAAACAGACAGAGTTACTTTCGCATTTATAATATTAGAGTGATAAGTTGATACAAGGAGTTAGCATTTTATATACTGAGAAACTCCAAAGCCCACAATATATACCTATATGAAGTTTCAAGAATGCTGCTTCGAAAGGAAACAAATTTTATGAGTGTGGAACCCTCGTAGCTCGAGTCCGGCTAAAACTTGGCCAGTGTTTATAATAGGCATTTTTGTGCTTAAGTGTTGACTGAGAATGCACACTATATACCAGGTATCTTGGTAGGAAGTTGTTGGTAAAGAAACTTATTTCTCATTTACATACATCAATAAACGTTAATTTCACTTTATAAACCTTTATGTATTACAGAACTGCCCAAGATGACAAATGCCGCCGGATGCGAGCGTTCTTATCGTGCATGCGATCTGATACTCCACTGATGTTGAACACATCATATGTGCCGCAACATCTGCTCATATTGGCAACTGTGCTGAGGTGAGAAAAACATTTGTTATATCAATATACTTATAATTAACTAGATGCTTGGTTTCACCCGCTATTTCACAGGTACCATGAAATGTTTCGGGATAAAAAGTAGTCTGTGTTAATTAAGGATATAAACTGTCTCCATTTCAAATATCCAAATCTGTTCAGCCGTTTCAGCTTGAAGAAGTAATTTTGCTCACACAAACTTTTCGCATTTATAATACTAGTGTGAATCCTAGAAGAAACCCTACAACAAGTCTCCAATACCACAGCATGTGGCGAAATAGGGCACAACATTTAAGTCAGCAACCCAAAGCCGTGCTACGTTATTTAAAGGAGCTCAGCTGGTTTGGGTACTTTGGTGGGGGTAAATGCACAATACACCCCAAGTGAAATGCTTGTCACCCCTATTTTATATTAGAATTAGATTAGAATGAGTGTGCATAATGCAAGACCCAACGACTGGAGTCGAGCGACTGTAGATAAGTCAACTCGCTTCCGTTTTATCATCTTCATGAATTAAAAACAGTCTAGGAGCAGCGAAGGCGCGGAATCGCGGCGGAACAATTTCAAACCTGTTAATTAGCAAGAGTTGATTTTCCCACTGCCTTTTCTAAATCCTTCATTCAACCCAGCCAGGAATGAAAACCAGATCCAATGGAAATATATTTACCCTGAAATCTTAAAACTCCTTTGGGAATGTATGTTAATATGCATCCAACTTCAAAAGCTATACTATTTTAATCCCCGGACACAAAAAGAAGTGTGTTATAGTTAAACGTGTATATCTGTGTTGTGTGTTTTTGTGTGTGTGTGTGTGTGTGTATATCTGGTTCTGTGGCATCGTAGGTCCCAAACGGCTAAATCGATTTTGATAAAGATTTTTTGTTTGAAAGGTGGTTTGTGTTCGAGAGTGTTCTTAGCTATGATTTAAGAAAATCTGTTCAGCCGTTTGAGATTATTAGTTCTTTTATACTTGTTGAATTTTAACAATGTTCTTTACAGGTTCATCATGACTTCTCAAATCCAAATTCTGCGTCGCCAAGAGTTGGATGCATTTTTAGCGACTGCATTTTCTAATGATCTCATGAACGCTCTCCATTTACAGGAGATGAATGTAAGCATTTTTTCAAGCTTTTTATTTAACTTGCCCTGTTATTATGATGTACGGTTCGTACGTATGTGTGGGTATCATCTTGCAACTGAATTTTAGACCAGCCGTTCTATTCTGCAAGCTAAGTGAATGTGTATTTTTCTTGTTGATTACTATAAAGAAATGTCAAAATGTCGAGTGATCACCATTGACTGTAGTACCTTACCCTTATAATTCGATGTTTTGACATTTATCTGCAGAAATACGCAAGAATAAATCACATTCACTTGGCTTATCACTTCACTTGCGCGCTCACTTAGCTTGCAGAATAGACCGCCAGTTATCCTCAACGATTGAGCTGAAATTTAACATACATATTATGTAAGTTCGGTGATAATGCAATGTTATGGTACCATAGACCTGGTCTGATGATGGAGACAGAAATTGGCTATAGGAATTAATAAACGAAAAGACTTAACCCTGTCGAGTTTGGGTTCGGTGGATTTGTCTTCCCAAGCACTTTGGTCCTAGATGATAAATTCAATATATCGGACAAAATGTTCTTAACTACCAGCATGATATGGGTATCAAATGATTGGGTTAGCTGAAAAGAATATGAACAAGCTTGTTTTAAAAAAAAAAATTTTTTTCATTCAAAAGATACTGTGCTCTTTGGATATATTTGCCCAGCATGGAGCAGATATTATCAGTTGAATTGTTTTATTCTGAACTTAAACGGACAAAGCACTTTAATTATTTTCATTATTAATTTTAAAAAGGTTTTCTATGCTATTTTTGTTTAGAAATAGCAAAAAAAGTAGCTTAAATTTTGATAAATAATTTCTAAAATTTTCATTCAAGCTGGCCCAATTGACTGATTACAATGTGAGTTTTTGTGAATCATTCAAGTCATTATTTTAATCATCAACTTTACGGTTAAATTGCAACGAGTGATTCATTGCAAAGTTAGGACCTCCACACACAGTGCGACACGCATAAAACTTTCATACACAGACACACGCATAAAACCAACCCCAAATCTGCGGGCAAAGTAAAAATCTGTGAATCAATTTGTTTTCTATAAATAAATCTAATTAACAAACAAAAACTGTATTTTTGTCAAATCATATTTTGTAAAAGTTTTTTTATTTTTTTATCTAAATTTATTTCGGTGCTATAGTCGCTTTGCGACTATGTCAGCACCATCATGTATCGTCTACTTATATACATCGCACAACAGTTTAAATAGTGTTAAAGGTTGAACAAAAATGTCTTTAATTAATTTTAAGCCTTATTCAATTATATAAAATACTATTTTAAACTATCAGAGTTATTTACTACAGTTACCATGTTTATTAACGGGACATTTACCGTGATAAGGTTGTGGACGATATTTCGGCGCAGTACATGCACCATGTGCACGGTAAATATCGGGAACTCCATCCACTACCATATCACGTTAAAGTAACTGTATTCCATTACATGTCATCACTGCAGACAATTTTTTATTTTTAAATCTAACTTCAATTTATTTTGACGTCACCTACCAAGTGAGTCCAGTGACTATCCCACGATGGTGATGATACACGGGTAAAAAAAGAACGCGAATAATGAATTTTGTAACGAACATCTTTGACTGTGATTGTACATAGGACTATACCATGAGATTCGAGTAGACAATCAGTTTTCTAAAGCGCTTTGTGTAGAGTGCCTTAGACTGTTTCACAACTTAATTATACTAAAATGTGCTTAATATCTGCTCAACATTGAGACCAGCATCAAATAACTTTTTATGCCAGCTGTATACTGCGGGACAGAACGAGACATGCTATAGTCTAGTCCGGTATTTAGCGCTCGAATCAAAGAGATTCGGCAGCTTTTGTGAGATGTAAGAGCAAGAGCGTTAAGTTGATGGTAGCATTTAAAATTATTTACTCATAAGGTAGATAGGAAGCTCTTTGAACGAGCGCTTACTCACACTCCCCTAGGGGGCAATTACCTGTCGATGCCCTTGCTTAGGAGGCAATTTGTCAAGAATGTATAGGACACATTGACGTCGATTCTGATGACCCATTCTCTAAACTAAACTAAGTTTGACAGCTCTAAAATTATTGCTATCCTTTTCTGATTTATTGAAATTGAAAGAGACGCTGATAATTTCAGACTTGTCAAATTAGTTTAGTTTAGAGAATAGTAGAACAGAATAGATACCAATATCTCGTTCGATAGAAGTGTGCAGGTTCTGTTGTTGTGCAGGTGAACTCGATAAGCTCTCGCGGCGTGCAGCTGGGCGCGCTGGTGATGGCAGGTGCGGAGGCAGCACTAGTCGCAAACGATGCGTGCGGCGCGCCTGTGCCCTGGCTCGTCGCCGCGCCCTGGCTCTACTTTGACGGCAAACTGCTGCAGCGCAACCTGCACCGTGCCGCGCACTGCAAGCACCTCGCCATGCTCTGCGATAACCACCTCGACACAGTCGTCAAGGTATGTGACAACTTTATTAGTGTTCGTAGTTACCTCGACACCGTCGTCAAGGTATGTGACAACTTTATTAGTGTTCGTAGTTACCTCGACACAGTCGTCAAGGTATGTGACAACCTTATTAGTGTTCGTAGTTACCTCGACACCGTCGTCAAGGTATGTGACAACCTTATTAGTGTTCGTAGTTACCTCGACACAGTCGTCAAGGTATGTGACAACCTTATTAGTGTTCGTAGTTACCTCGACACAGTCGTCAAGGTATGTGACAACCTTATTAGTGTTCGTAGTTACCTCGACACCGTCGTCAAGGTACGAGTATGTGACAACCTTATTAGTGTTCGTAGTTACCTCGACACAGTCGTCAAGGTATGTGACAACCTTATTAGTGTTCGTAGTTACCTCGACACCGTCGTCAAGGTACGAGTATGTGACAACCTTATTAGTGTTCGTAGTTACCTCGACACAGTCGTCAAGGTATGTGACAACCTTATTAGTGATCGTAGTTACCTCGACACCGTCGTCAAGGTATGTGACAACCTTATTAGTGATCGTAGTTACCTCGACACCGTCGTCAAGGTATGTGACAACCTTATTAGTGTTCGTAGTTACCTCGACACCGTCGTCAAGGTATGTGACAACCTTATTAGTGTTCGTAGTTACCTCGACACCGTCGTCAAGGTTCGTAATGACTTCGACACTGTCGTCAAGCCGTTGCATTCTAGAAATTATTGTATTTGTGTGCGTGCTGTGGGGCGCGCACTCATACAAGCTGCGCTATGTACAGCTCTATAAAGATAAGTTGCAGCGCAACCCGTCTCGTCAATATACAGTTTGAAGAGCTAGGACACGATAAACATTATTTTTAATATCTTAGTCATAGTTAATTATTTGATTAGTTAGGTTATTTTATTTGTGACTAATATATCTTTGTTAAATAAATTACATAATTATTTAGAATTGAATTCATTTCTTAGTTATAATAATAGTTAGTTATAATAATCGTTTATAAGAATGTTTTGATGCCAATTGTATTTCATCGGTAGGTGGAACGCATGCGCAAGGCGATCCTCGAAGGTCTTGAGGTGGAGTTTGCGATGCCGCCGCTGCCGCTGGTCGCTGGCGTGGTGGGTGGCGCGCTAGGCGGCTGGGGGCGTGCCCGGGGCCGCGGCGCCAGGCTTGAGATTGCTGGTGTCGTCGTGGGACAGTGGGGTGGCGGCAGCTACCCCACAAGACCATCGCGGTACTCGCAGGTATTGCTGCCATCTTTACATTAAGGTTACAAGGAATTTCTCAAATCAAATGTTTATTTTTCTGTTTTCGCTTTCGTGTTTCGCGCGACGCGCACTACATACTACACATTAAATATGTGTTTCTAGCAGCAAGTAAGCTACGTGGGCTACACGCCGCCAGTGCGCAACTCTTATGGCGGGCGCGGCGCGTGGCGCGGTGGCGGTGGGCGTGGACGGGGCCGCGGAGGACGCGGGCGCGGTGCGGCGGCAGGGGTGGGGGGTGCACGCGCCCCGCGTAGACTACGCCGTGACGACGACCAGCCCGCCAAGCCTGCTACGCTCTCCGTCAACGGGTAACTATGATGATGACATATATGTTAACACCCTGACCGCTACAGACAATAGACATTTGTGTCCTAATTTTTAACCGACTTCCAAAAAGGAGGAGGTTCTAAAGTCGACTGTTTTTTTTATTGTTACTTCAGAACTTTTGACTAGGTGAACCGATTTTGATGATTCTTTTTTTATTTGAAAGCTGGTGCTTCCCGTTTGGTCTCATTTCAATTTGGTCCAATTCTGACATTTTTATAAATTCTGTTTTTTATATTGCTAATTATTTTATTACCTCATTAAAAAGCTGATCATAAATAGAGCCCAACAAAGAAAACAAAAATTAAAATTTGTTCAAAAATAAATATATCATATTTTAACTTCATGCTAGAAAGAGAGCACACTATAACACGTTATGACGTCAAGCCGTGCGCTCACCATACAAGTGCTATACTAACGCATGCTTTGCGGGAGAGGGACAGAGCATTCGCTCTCTATCCCCACCAAAAACTATAAACGCTTATATCTCAGAAATTTATCAGCCAATTTAAATAACAGTTATATGATTATTTACGGGATATTTACCGCGTAACTTTTACTACGGGACCAACCCTGAAATAACGGGAAAAAACAACTGTTCCATACATTTTATTGAGTGTCAATGACTGTTTTCTATGGAGCAGCTGTAAAATGACAGAACTGGACCAAATTGAAAAGGGACCCCATGGGAAGCACCAGCTTTTAAATAAAAAAGAATCGTCAAAATCGGTTCATCCAGTCGAAAGTTCTGAAGTAACAAACATTTAAAAAAAAGGTTAAAAATATCCAGCATACAAGGAGGAAAGTCTAAAGCTAAAAAGTGTTAATTTCTATCAAGTTATTATTACCTATATACCTGATAGCATTGCTTTTCCTTACAGCAAAACTGTGAGGTCTGATGATATTGGTTCTCAAGCTGAAGAAGGAAACCCGCAAGACGAAAATCTCGCGCCCGAGGCTGAAGCTGAAGGTACAAAATATTAAAATTGTTAGTAAGATGCATGAGAAACGAAAATCCGATCTTCAACTTGGGGGACTGAATCTCAAATTCAAATCTTGATTGTCCTATTTTTTTCATTACTTCCTTTATGTTTTGGTCTTCAGTTAGGCTAGAGTTTTTTATAATTTTATTATTTCCATAGGTATGCAACCTCAGAAAAGCAAAACATCTAAAAACTCAAAGAAGAATGTCGGTAAAGGCAAGAGGAAGGGATCCGGTCCCAAATCCGACGTCGCCCAAGCGTTAGAGGCTAATGGCCCCGTGGACAAAAACAAGGTTACCGCCGAATAACAACACAACCCAGCCATTACAATCACCCCACAGGATACGACAAGCTTTCCTTTTTTTTTGTACACATTTTGTAGTGATTCCTTTCTTATATTTTACAACAATTTTTAGGTGGCGGAGCAAAGCCACATTTTTGAAAAGGAACATATTGGTCAAGGCGATGCATCCGTATCAGATTAAATGTTTTGTGCACTAAGGTAATTTCACATTATATTTTAGTAAGGTTCCATGTAGTTTACTTTTCATGCTTGATTTTTATGTATATTGTGTTGTGTTGCAATAGTTTTTTTTATTTATATTTATTTCATTTAAAGGAAAGCTTAACATTAGCTTAACACGGAAAATAAAGGTTGCTAGTGATGGTCACAAAGCTTGTATAAGTCTTAAAAGTTAAATCAATGTTTCGTCCCATCAGTAACAATAACAACATTACCAAAAATGTACATTGTTTTGTCAAAGGCTATGTGATCTTCACAAGCATTCATACGCAACTATGATAATACCATTGGAATTACATAAAACCTCTTGGGAACTAAAGCTAATATCTGTTTGATACTATTTAGCACGTATTTTTGAGGTTGCATTATGTACTCGTAAGTAATTTATGAGCGATCATTTGTATACGTGCCTAAAGATCTAAAAGACTTCCCTATTGTGAGACTGATTTTGTATTACTATAATTGACACATTTAGTGTTCAATTGATAATAATATGATAAAGACAAGTGACGTATTTGAGGCTAGTTTTAAAGCCTAATAAATAAACCCTAATAAGACAAAGCATGCCTCTCTGATTATTTTGTAATAAGATACAATAAGAGCAATCTCTAAGTTATGAGAATTAAATAAAAGGGTAAAATAGTTTGTTGAGGTAGCACAATATCTTAGAAAGGTAAGCAAACCCAGAAGCACCGGTTTATCCAACACGTGATACCTAATGAAATATATATTGCTAAATTGACCTGTTGATTGTTAAGTCATGATTTCATAAGTGAGAAGACTTGGTAAATAATATGTTTTGTTTTAAGCATATGATGTACTGAGTCAGCATTATTTATTTACACATAGTATATTTACAATTTACCAAATCATTTTATTTTAAGGTGGTTTAATCTATGTAATCCATTTTAAGTCTCATAAATTGTGCTCTACACATAGCAATAACATTACACCAGCAAATAATTATTGTTAAGGATTTGTTGAATCTAAGTCGTATTTGATTACATAGGTTAAACTTAATCGTTTTCAGACTTGTTTTTGGGATTTCTTGATACGTTTGATGTTTAGGCATAATGAGGCATGTAGCGTGTATGAGAGAATGTTTAAAAAAATAATTATAAAACACTACCGCAATCCGAGTTTGTATCTCTGACGGATTACGTGAGAGTTTTATACTCTTTGTTGTGGATTCTAGCTATTTTCGTATAATGAATTACGTCGACCTGTCCTTATGGTAATGATAGGAGGAATGTTATTTTAGAATAGAAGTTGCATTTATTGAATGGTTGTTGGTGCTTTGAAATTAGTGGGACTGCCTGAAACGAGTCTGAAATTAATAGATTTAAGTCTAACGATAAACGTTTATTCAAACTGAATAAACATTCGCGTTTTGATTTTCCACACAATAGGGTATTATTTCGATAGAAAAAAAAACTTAGATTTGTTAGTGATAGTAAAATATTTATACGCATTTTCGGAAAATCATGACAGCGAATATTATTCAATTTATATGTATTTTTGTAAATTTGTTATATTGTTATACTTAAATTTAGCTGGAATGACTAACAAGAATATTTGAGACAGTCTCGGAACTCGGTCGGTGTATAAGGTTGTATACAGTAATCAGCATATAAGTTACATTCCATTTCGAATACATGAACCTATACATAGAACTAGTTAAGCGGCTGACACTGACCGAGAATGGAACTAAATGAAGACTTTACAATTTTGAATGCTTGTACCCTGGCCGGAACATACAAGAGATATGTTGCTACAATAACATGTTATGATGTAATTGATTTTAATAATCAAAACATGATCAGAACTCAAGTGCATATGCACACGAACACAGCAGCCACAACGCTGTTCCAAGTGAGTTATTGCAAATGAAAGTATAATGCTACTGACTAGCGAGGCTCTTCTGAGCCGGGCGCAGCCGCAGCGGCCCTGGCGCCGCGCCGCACGCGACCCTAGCTAAGTATTCGCGCGCTGTCGTTCACACGACTAGCACTTTTATATTATACATTTTAAACATATATTATTGCTTGCTTATTAAATAAAACACAATGTTAGCATTTAGAATTTTAACTTCATGTATTTTGATTTGTAAGAATTATGTGTATCAACGATTAAAGCATGCCAAAACCACCCCTCGGGTAGGGCGGCGGATCCTCTCGCTGTATAGAGAAGTTTAAAGGAACCTTTAACATTGTATAACTTCTTGAATCAGTGAATAACTAGCCTTTGTTGATTCAACATTACATGCTATTATACTTAACATAATGTTTTAAAACTTAGATTTTGAGAAGGTAGTAGATTTTTTTTCTCTTTTAAAATCCATTATTATTCACTATAGTTTTAGATTACTCAACAGTAAGATAATTACTTCATCGTTTTATCAACTTGTTTGCTGACAATGGTCATTTACTATTATCAACATAATATGATAATCAAAATAAATATTAGAATACTTGTCATATTGTACTACATTTTTCGTAATTGAAGTAGCAAACGTGGAACTGTGGCTTTTTGAAAACACTTATAACTTATAAACACCTATATAAACCCGCATTTAAAAATTGAAAAAAATGTTCATTATTTAGTTTATGAACTCAAAAATATTGGATGATTTTTAACTATAAGAGTTGTATTTGTCTTCAAATAAAACGTTCCATTATGAATATTTTTGTTTTATTACGAATCCAGATTTAACCTTTTGTGTATTTTCGTGACAGTGGTGTTTTCTATGTTAGCTATGTGCTGAATAACTATTTGTGTTGCATCTTTGATGTCATTGTACTGGTGTAAAAGTTGAACATGCAGATGCTTGTTTTTTTCATCAAGCAATTGATCAATCACCATTTCTGTTTTTAAAAGCTTATCATGCACCTCCTTTATACTTTTGGACATCTGTAACGAAGAAAAGTTTATCATAAAATTTGTATAATTATGTGGAGGAAAGGTACATGGGTTCACCACAGAAAACAAGCTGTCACTCTAGCTCGCGCTGAATTGTCTTATCTCGCCTTCTAGTCTGTTGTCTGCTGTTACTATGTAAGACAAGTGGATCACATTAAAAATCGACTTTGAGGGTTGCGCTCGATTTCCCTGGGATCCCATCATCAGATCCTGAGTTGGTGACAATGGGACCAAATTGGAAGTTTACCCTACCGAACAAAATATATTTTTTAATCAGTCAAAGTTAGCGGAGATATCGGTGAACATAGATTTTAAAAAAAAAACGGAACATAGAACCGTCTTTTTTTAAAGTCGGTTAAAAATTAAAGGTGAAAGTGAAAAAAAACCATCATGAAGCTGAAGTACTATGTGGTCTTTTATACATGGCATCTCATACACTTACGCAGATTGATGCGTTGAGTGGTTTTATTTTAGCCTTTATTTCGATCGCTCTTAAGGGTTTGGCGATGCAGCCACAGCGCATCCCCAGGATCTGTTAGAAGATCGGTTAGAATCTCTCCAAATAATCATTCAGTTCAACAACCTACTAGGGCCCGAGGGCAAGTCTGATCCCCCACTCCCGGCGATGGTCCAAGCCAAGGCTCGTACCTCCGAGGTGCCCTTGCGCTTGTCGCCCAAAATCTAAACCATGTTGGCCCAACGCCCTCTGCGTTCACCAACTAGTCCGGTCAAGCTGTAGAGGCCGCAAGGCCAACAGCAATAAGTCGCATTACAAAAAAAAAGCCACAGCGCATCACATGAAACCGTTACAACTGTCTGTCGTACAAATAAACGACGCGGCGCTACAATTACGGTGTGCCACAGCCAACGTGCCTCATTGAAACTCGTTTCACAAGTGACAACGGTAATTGATACAATGGCGGAGTCGTACAATTGTGATGTGGCCAAGCCCTAATATCATAGACACAGCCGTATTAGAAGGCATTAACTGTTTAGCATGTAGAGCCTTAACCGATTTTGATAAATACAGTATCAATAGATTCCGCAAAGTTCACGGATGATCACTAAGCAGGTGATCTCATCATGAATTCAAGATGGCACCGAATATAGCTAGTCAGCTGGAGAAAGCAAAGAATTTTAAATGCAAAAATGCTTTGCTTCTAAATTTGGGAATTAGAAAACAAGTACTAGTAATAAAAGAAAAGTGCTATCATATTGTTTATAACTTTTATTAAAAATCAGTATCAATGTCAACTGGTTCTCCAACGCCCATAGCACAGGCTAACATGCTATTTATATGTCTACCTTCTTCCGCTTTGAATACATATCCATTTGTCTTATCAACAAGGTTTTTTACATTTATTAAACTCTTCTCTTTGAACATATTAATCGGTTGGAAAGAAACTAAACTATAGCTTTCTATTATAGATACAAAAGCACTGTTGAGCTTTTTATATTTATTGGTAAAGTTATCAGAATCCAAGCATTCCAACAAGTAGTTCAAATCTAATACTTCAGTGTAGAAATCTATTCCAAATTGCAATTTATCCATATGGGTTTTCATTAAATCTACCTTTGTTAGAAGGTTTATATGAGGTAGCCCAATTTTCAGCATTGCACTCAAAGATAACATCAATGCTGATATGAATTTTCCTGCATCAGAACAGTGATGGGAGTCAACCAAGTGTATAACACACAGCTGCATGTTAAAATTTGTCAACTGAGAGAAAATATTTGTCAAACTCTGATGATGGCAATATAGCTCCACCTGTCCTGGTAAATCAAATATGAAGTTTGTGTTATTTTCACCTTTAATTTGTGCCAAAAGCCAATCAATGTTCTTCTCTAAATATTCCATACAATACAACAGAGCGCCATTGGGACCAAGACTATGTTGCTGCATGACTTCTTCTAAGTCCACTAGTTTTCTTATATCAATATCTGGTTCATAAGACATCAAGTCATTGGCCGGATCTAAGTTGACAATGATAACTTGCCTGCCCAGCTTTTTTAAGAGCTCTGACATTTTAGAGCAGTAAGTGGTCTTTCCAGCACCAGGGGGTCCTATGACCAGTTGACCGTAATATCTATGTGCTGGTTTAAATCTTTTTGGTACCAACTCCATTTAGCAGCTGTCTTCTCTCTTCAGATCTAAAATGATGTCTTTGCAGGCTTTCACCGTCTCAATATCGTATGACTTGAGGTTTATGAAAATACAGAGGGTATTTGTAATTTTGATAGCTTCTGCCAGGTACCGGGCTGCTACTTGCTGCTCTTCTGCTGAAGCACCAAAAATTACTTTTGTGGTATAAATTTCTTCAGTGCCTAAAGGATTATGGACTTGGTCTTTCTGTATCATTAGCATGCTTCCAATCTTTTGATACTGTGACACGATAAGTAAGGTTTTATCAGTGTACTCAGCAAGAACTATTTCTGTTGGAACATCATCTATATCAGCCGCTATTGATTTGAATAGTTTCTGTTCACTCTCAGTTGGCTTTATTGTCAAATTTTTCATTACATCAAGAAGTTCCATTATTTCAGATGGTTCTCTAAAATTAGTAAGTACTTTTATACATCATAAGTTTTTTTATGATGAAAAGACCAAAATATTGCAATATTTAGATTTACATTACACACTGGGAACTACTGAAGTAGATTTTGATAAGTACGGTTATTTTAATAATGGTATAGGTCGCGTGATGTAAAAAGAACGCTGGCGGTTAGGCTGCGCAGAAGGCGAATTATCGGTCTATTTGGTGAGGCGCGGCGCGGGGCGGGCGGGTCACGCGCCGCATGCTTGCCGGAGCGCTATTGGTTCGTCAGTACAATCTACAATCGCGCATAAAAGTTTTTAATTAGAAATGGTTTTAAATAGAGAAGTGAGAAAAATTATTTATGACGTTTATTGTTTTATAAAGAGGGAGCCTGATAATAATGCAGTTGTTAATTTAAAAAAAAATTATGAATCAGACCGCAGAGGTAAAGATGAAAACTAAGGTAAAAGAAATAGAGGCCGATTATTGTAAAAGCGATAACGTGGTTGACACAATGACCGAAACGTTCATAATTCGCGTAAGGGATAATGATTCTGACTCAAATGTTGATGAAGTGACGAAAATTAAATGGCAACCTCTAGCACTAACACCATTTCATGTCACCCGTGGTGACATGAAATGGTGTTAGTGCTAACGCGGACTTAATGGAAGGAGTTTCAACATTACAAAAATTTTTGCAAGCTTTTATTAATAAATATTAAACATTCTACACTGAATAAAACATGTTTTAATTCTATTTATTATTATTCTATCTTATATATTTTGCCATGTACCTAGCAATAACCAATACGCTGCGAGCAAAAGGCTAATTAATAATTATTTAAAACAATAGGCCTAGTACTTTTGTGCGCAAACACACCCCCTCTACTTTCTTCCAGCGTTCTTTTTATATGACGCGATCTATACTTGGTACCATCCTGGTAGGGAAACAGGGTGGTGTAAACAATACCTAAGTAATATAATATACTATGACTACCTGGCCACCGACATAAATTTTTTTATTCAGATGAGGCCTGTCCAGCAATGGACAGATAATATTGTCAGACAGCTGTACATATACCTTTTCTGCTTAGATTAGTATTATACTTGGTCTTATAAGTTTTTATACCTCTTACTGCAGTAGTAAGTTGTAGAAGCTGTAGGTATATTCTGATCACTTTAGTAGGTTTTTGAACATAAGGTTGGCTGTTAACCAACAACTACAATAAAAACGTTTTCAAACTGCTTATTCCAATGTTATTGCAGCTGCAATAACATTACAAAGAGAATACAATAGAAGATTGTAACATTACATTAATAACATACTTAGCTCTGACAGCTGTCAGAGCTAAAAAAACTCCGAACGAGTATAGTTATTTTTAAGGTATAATATTGTACTGTATAATTCTTTAGTTTGTGTAATATAGTTATTAATAAGTACAACAAATCAAATAAATTGTTATGTACCATTTTAATTATTCTAGCCAAGCTAATAATAGAAACGAGTATTCAAATAGGTTAGGTGAGTTCTTGGATAGGATCTACGTCTACAAACAAAATATTTCTAGTAGGATAAACAATACACTTACGGTCAACTCTCAAAATAAATGATCCACAGATCAATAGTATTCTTTGCCAGGACACCAAAAACCCTTTTTGACTCTTGAATGGCAGATCCCTGTGAATGTACTTGTACCACAAAATTCCTTTTTTTAATGTTTAAATCGCTGTTCTGATCTGATAGATCGTTTAAACAATGTGCTTTTATATCATTGATGATATGTATTGTACAGTTTTTCTTTTTGTACACATAATTTAATTACTAGGCAAAATGCAAAATTATTTTTAGGAGCGCAGGCACACAGGCAAATAAACCAAACAATGAATTTGGCAATTTGCAATGGTGTTGCAATGCATGACCGCAATCGGGATTCGGGCCAATCGGCGCAAGCAATCGGCAATGCAATGACATATGACATTAACTTGACATGACATTAATTGATTTTTTTATTCGCCATCGGCGTCTGGCAAACCTCTCCCGTTGGTCAGACGGCGGCTCGTCAGCCAAGTTGATATGTCTGTTAAGGCTTTAATGTTACAGCGTTCTAGCTTTCTTCAATCGTGTAGCTAATAGCCGTAGCAGACGTACGAACTGCCGTCAGACCAACAGGAGAGAAAGAGAAAAATTTCTCTTTATCCTCATGGTCAGGCGGCGGTTTGTGGTTCGTGCGTCGGTGACGGCTAACAAAACATAAGCACACACTAATTTTTTTGGTTACTATTGTTTGTGGATATGTTTGAGTGAGTGTGTGAAAGTAATATATTTTAGGATATTATTACTCCTATTATTAAAACAATTTATTTTGCGGAATCGAAAAACATCTATTTTTCACCTCTTCACAGATCTCTTATAAAACAAAACACAACTCTATTGAAATAAAATAATAAAGGCGACCGCGAAGGTCGCACTGGTGAAAAAGAGTTCCGCCACACCACCCCCCCACGGAGAAAGGAAGAATAAGCTGAAAAATTTATAAATAAATAAGATAATCACATATCTAAAATATTTCTAAACTTCACCCTCCTCCCGGACCGGGTGATGACAGGAGCTGGTGTAGGTGCAGGGACCAACGCAGGCGTGAAACTGCTAGCTGGAGTTGGCGCAGGCGGCACAATTGGTTCACAATTGCCAAACGCCGAATCCAAATGGGCAGGCTTAACGCGATCTATGCTAACTGTACGTTCCCTTCCATTAATATCGAGAGTGATCGTTTTGTCTCTTCGCCCGATGATACGATGAGGACCGGAATAAGGCGGCTGCAACGGCCTTCGCACTGAATCATCGCGTAGCATGGCATGCGACGCCTTAACTAAATCTTTAAATATGAAAGTCGATGGCTGGGCGTGGCGTGTAGCAAGGACAGGACGGAGAGCTTCCATATATTTGCGCAGCTCACGGACGAAATCTACAACGTCACTTGGGCTCTGCGATGTTATTGGAGGTATGACGAGTTCTCCAGGCAAGCGAAGAGTCTCTCCATAAACGAGCTCTGCAGAAGATGCCTTCAAATCTTCTTTGAGCGCCGTTCGCATCCCTAATAAAACTAACGGCAAAGCTCTTACCCATGTGTCATTATGACACATCAAAGATGCTTTAAGCTGCCGATGCATGCGTTCCACCATACCATTTGCGCAAGGATGGTAACTAGTCGTGCGCACCCGTTTGGTACCACATACATCCATTAGACGGCGAAACAACACAGATTCAAACTGCCGGCCCTGGTCGGTTGTCAAAATGTTTGGTACCCCAAAACGGGAAACCCAACCAGTTACGAATGTATCTGCTACCTCTTCTGCTGTGATTGATGACATAGGCCATACTTCAGGCCACCGTGTGTATCTATCAATCGCAGTCAGGCAATAATTGTACCCTTTCGAGTGAGGAAGTGGTCCAATAATGTCTAAATGCACCGACCTAAATCTGTTTGACGGTAATTTAAACTCTCCAAGTGGCGAATTAATATGTCGAGTTACTTTACTGAGTTGACAGCGTAAACAAGTTCGAGCCCATTCACGGCAATTTGCGTTTACTTGAGGCCATACATAACGCTCAGTTACCAAGCGAGTGGTTGCCCGCGCGCCAGGGTGACTGAGGTTGTGACACCTGTCGAATGCAGCTCGACGGAATGCTGGTGTCAGGTATGGACGTGGTCGCTCAGTTGAAGTATCACAAATTACTGTGATATTTGTGCCAGGGATGAGGATGGGTTCGAGCTTCAAAGACGAATTCCCACGCATACTAGCTAGCTCCTCATCCGATTCTTGCGATAACGCGAGTGCAGCAAAATCCTCTTCAAGAGAAATAGACTCAACGCGCGACATGGCATCAGCTACGATGTTATCAACCCCTTTAATATACACTACATCAGTAGTAAACTGGCTGATGAAAGACAGCTGGTTTAATTGGATAGGCGGCAATTTCTCACGTCGTTGTACAAAAGCGTATATTAGCGGCTTATGGTCAGTGTAGATAGTGACGTGTTGTACCTCCAACAGGTGCCTGAAGTGTTGAACACTCTCGTACACCGCAAGGAGTTCCCGATAGTACGCCGGCCACTGAGCCTGTTTAGCAGTCAGCTTTTTACTAAAATAGGCTAGTGGCTGCCAATCATCATTATCGACGCGTTGTTGTAGGCAAGAACCAACGTGCGTTCCTGAAGCGTCAGTAAACAACCCAACCTCAGCACTGTTATTTGGGTGTGCTAAAATTGTAGCGGACGTCAAGCTTTTCTTGCATTCTTCAAAGCACTTTTCTAGCTCAGGAGTCCACACAAAAGGTTTATTGCCTTTGCCTTGAATAGCAGTGATTGCTTCAATTAACGGCGCTTGGTACTTAGCCGTACTTGGCAAAAACCGGCGGTAGTAATTGACCATGCCTATGAATCTGCGCATACCCTGAACTGTCTTTGGGGGCGGGTAATCCACCAGAGAACGAATTCTGTCCTCAGGAGGACGCGTGCCCGCAGCATTGACTCGATGCCCAAGGAAAGATACTTCTGCGGCACCAAATACGGACTTGGCTGTATTAATCACAACGCCATAGTCGTGCAATCGCTGGAACAAGATTTCCAGATGCTGCGCATGCGCTATTTGGTCTTTTGAGTAAACCAAAATGTCATCAACATAGACATAGCAAAAATCTAAGCCACGGACTACTTCATCGATAAATCTCTGAAAAGTCTGCCCAGCATTACGCAAACCAAAAGTCATATACAGAAATTCATATAATCCAAATGGAGTAGTTATCGCTGTCTTGCACACGTCGCCTGGATTCACCGGTATCTGTTGATAGGCCTTGACCAAGTCTATAGTACTAAAAACGGTACAGCCAGACAAGTTGTGCGCATAATCACCTATGTATCGGACAGGGTAGCGATCAGGAATCGTTCGGGCGTTTAATGCACGATAATCACCGCAAGGACGCCACGTTGAGTCCTTTTTAGGTGCGAGATGCAGAGGCGATGACCAAGAGCTATCAGATGGTCGGCAAGTACCAGCTCGGACCATATCTTCGAACTCTTTCTTTGCGATGCCCAGTTTTAATGGTGCCAACCGACGCGGTCTAGATGTCACAGGGGGACCGTCGGTAGTGTTTATATAATGTACGGTGCTGTGTTTAATAATTCTAGGTGCACCAGGTGGTCGCGTTATACTTGGGTATTTCTCCAAGATCGCTGTGAATGGCGAGTCAGGAAGAGATACTACCTTCACACTTTGCTGTTCCGCGGTATAAAGGTCCGCGGACGAAATAAGCCCAGTTTTACTATCGCACAGCTTACCTTTTGAGCAATCGGGTAAAAGCTGGTAATGCGACAAAAAATCTACGCCAATAATACCACTTTCCACATCCGCCACGACAAAGTTCCAGGTGAAATCCCGTCGTAGCCCTAAATTTAAGTTCAACTGTACCAGTCCATATGTGATAATCTTACTGCCATTAGCTGCAACTAAACTATATGATAATGGCTGAAGCGTACGTCCTTTTATAAAGCTACGAGGAACGCAACAAATATCCGAACCAGTGTCCACCAAAAATTTCCGGTTGGATCTCCGGTCGGTCACGAAAAGGCGGCGACTAGCTGGCGAGCAACTGGATGTCGCCTTTAACAGTTGCTGTTTTGGTTTCCCTGATCACTAGGCGGGGAACCGGACCACTTACATGGAGGCACACATTTACGTGCTTTTGTCGCAAAACGGTCATGATAAAAGCACAAATCATAGTTACGTGAACGTGATCGGCTGCGACTACGATTACGGTTACGATTGAAGTCACGACTACGCGTACCAACATGCGAGCTGCAACCAGCAGAGGAAAGTGACGCTACTAAACGGGTCAATTCATCAACTTTTTTAGTCAGCTCCTGTACAAGATCAGTATTCGAGTTAGGCGAAACCGTACATACCTCCAATGAAGTTGATTGAGCGTTAATTTCAGCCAAATTGTCCGCTAGTTCGCTTAGCTCAGCCAACGATTCTAATCGTTGAGCAGCCAAGACAGTTTGAAGATATCGTGGCAACCTGCTCATCCAAATTGTCTTCAGAATATCCTCCGGAAATGCTGCACCGGCTAACGATCTCAGATGACGCAGAAAAAACGACGGCTTTTGATCGCCGATCTGCTCCTTCTCTAGAAGACGGCGTATTTTCTGCTCCCGAGAATCTGAGAACCTAGATATTATTGCGTTGCGCAATTTCGTGTAGGGTTGCTCCCTCGGAGGTTCGATTATGAAATCCTCTACTTCGCGAGTACAATTGGTATCGAGGTGCGCAACTGCGTAATTAAACTTTGTGATTTCTTGGCTAATATTATTGATGGAAAATTGCGCCTCTAAACTCGCAAACCATAGGGCCGGGCGATCTCTACAAAATGGAGGGGTACGTATAGATACTCTGTTAATCATTACCTTCTCCGTACCGCCTGTGCCAGATCTGCTGTCACTGCTTGACATTTCACGTCCACCCGTACCCGCGGAAGCTGGTTTGAAGTCTTCCTGCTCACTGTCACTCATGACGTGTGCTGTCATGAAAAACCATGCTAAGAGAAAAACAAAATTCAAAAACAAAAACTGAAAACAAAAGAAACGTGGGAGTGTGGTGTGCGAATGCCCTACAAAAAACTTTGGTATAAAAATAACTTAAAAATATGTACAAAAATTCACCAAAATAAAATAAAATTAAATACACACACAAAAACACACAACAATATAAATCACACTTAGTCTTTTTAGTCCACACTGGTTCTTCCAAAAGATACTTCGACTTTAGTCTTGACGCGCTCCATGCGATTGTTGCCAGCAGTCAGCAGCACAGCTCTCGTAGTCGAATTCACCACTTCTTTTTCTACGTTTTCGTATTCTCGTCGACGAACAATCAGACGACCGTGGTCGCTTCACTCGTACCACCAAAGAAAGTACTCGTACATATTTGCGTACCTTTGCTCTTCTTGTGTTCGAATCGTCTTAATTTATGTTGTGTTCGTATCGGGGTCACCAATTTAGGATATTATTACTCCTATTATTAAAACAATTTATTTTGCGGAATCGAAAAACATCTATTTTTCACCTCTTCACAGATCTCTTATAAAACAAAACACAACTCTATTGAAATAAAATAATAAAGGCGACCGCGAAGGTCGCACTGGTGAAAAAGAGTTCCGCCACAATATCAAGGTGAAACATATTTTTTCGTGTTGTTTCCAAAAATTCATAGAAGCCTCTAGTACAGTCTTCAGCACTTTACTAGGACATGTCTAAGACTTCTCCGTGACTTACTTTGCTTGACTCTGACTGTGATTATGACTTGTTAAACGATATGAAATTTGAAAATGCAACAGTCGTGCGACGCCAAAATGCTCATAAGAAAAAAAGCCATTTGTATCAATTTGACATTGATAACACTATCACAATGACAGTGAAGGCCAAAAAAATTTATAACTAGAGATGCTCCTTCGAATCAAAGAAGGATCGATATCTTTTTTACACTGATTTGTCTTGTAAGAATCGCAGCCACATTGTTTCCATTTTTCATATTCATAGTGGATCCGACGTAGGTAATAACTATCTTTCGACCAGCATTGCAATCTGACACAAACTATTTCTGCCGCTATTAATTATTTTGTTGTATCGTTTTTGTTAGTTTGATTCGTTAGTTTCTATAGTTGGAACTTTAGTCGTAATATTTTTTTGCTGAACACTCGGTGTATGACTGGCTGTTATGTACATTCTCATACACCATGATCTGAAACCAAGAACCGTATCAGATCAGGCGTACCTAGGGCACGATTTCTGCGGTTTATATCACGTCCGAGATTTAACAGGATATAACAAAAAGCCTTACAAAAATTTGAACGTGAAGTGGTATTGTACCTACACTTCAAATTTCCATGCGTCTGAAAGAATGAACTTCATACAGCTGTATACAGTTATTCTATGAATGGGTTCTTATTTTAGTTTATTTAGTTTTAGTGATCTAGGCACTGCAACTTTCCATCCCCGGTCGAAGATCCAGAGGCAGACCCAAGACAAGGTGGAAAGATGTCGTGCTAAAAGATATGAGCGAGTGTAAGGTTTCCAAAACGATGTAGAGAAAGCGAAGTGGAGGAGAAAAGTAAGAAAGGCTGACCCCACCACCATGTGGGATTCATAGTCGGGAAGAGAGAAAGAGTTTTAGTGACCTAGTTGCCTCTTCGCCCCCTGCAGGAAATGGCTGACGTTTTCGATACAAACTCGAGTATATTAAAAATCTGAGGCCTACTTACTAATGCAACATGATATGTTTGCAGATTTATTAAATAAAAATTAATCAAATTTATAAAACCTGTCACAGTCCGATTTTTAATCGATTTTCTGAACTACAACAATCAATCTCACCATCTCCCATGTCGCATCCCTACAACGTCTAATGTTTTCTTTTTCTCTTTGATTGTCAAAAACTGACAAGATGGTAGCGTATTTCTTTTAAATATTTTTAAATCCGAAATAATCCAAAGTTTTTAAAAGCGCATTTGTATTATGGTTCTGTTTAGAGTGTTGAAAATATCCAAAGAAGTGACAATGATGTTAATTAGTGAGTTCCTTTGAACTGTGTGAAAATAACCTAGAATGTTTATTTCAGACGAAGGGTACCAGCAGCTTTGGTAAACGTCGAAATAAGACCCACACCCTATGCCGGAGATGTGGTAGATCTTCTTATCACATCCAAAAGTCTCAATGTGCCCAATGCGGATACCCTGCAGCGAAACTTCGATCCTGTAAGTGACAACATAATACTGAATGACTCCACAGGCAAACGATACATTTTTAACGATTTGTAAGGATGTAGTCGTAGGTGTGGTTCTCAATAATAATTAATCTGGTCTTTTAAATTCTGCGCATAGGCACGTAAAACTACACCTATATAAAATACCGGTAAAATTGGGTCCTAACCTATATAACTATTACAAACTGCTAGTGTGTTAACTAGTTTGTCTGCGGCAACGCTAGCGTTATGAACAATATAACCTGTCTCTTGAATTATTTAGCTTTCTATCTGTGATAACATTCTCGAAATTGGTTTAGTACTTCCAGAGATAACCTCCTATAAACATACAAAGTCACATACTTTTATTATAATTTTGATTGTGAAAACATTTTCAACCTGTGTACCTTTACTCAAGTACGTACTTTCACAAGACAAAAGGACTAAACTGATTTTGAATGCAAAGAAATGTGCTTTGTATGAATGGACATGGAAATGTGAGAATAGGAAAATTGCTTGTACACCGCTTAACGAAATTTCATAGCTCCAAGTAACTGAATCTTCATTTTAATTACATTCTATTGAAATCTTGTCCTCCTCAAGTCGTATTCCTCATGTTCAGACTGCCCCGGTGGCTCAGTTGGTAGTGAACCTACCTTCTGCGCCTGAGGGTGTGGGTTCGATTCCCACCTAGGGCAAAAATTCATGTGATGTTGACATGAACATGTTTGTTCTATGTCTGGGTGTTAATATCTATTAAAGTATGTAAAATATATATGTATATATATCAGTCTCTGGCAGCCATATTACAAGGTTTGCTTAGTTTGGGTTCAGATGACCGTGTGTGCAAAAAAGTCACAGATTTTAAATTAAAAAAATTATGTCTAAGGGTTTGACCAACAACCAACCCCACATAAGCCTTTCAGAGAGAGGCTTTTATATATATGATATGATAGATGATGCCAAAAAAGCCTCTCTCTGAAAGGCTTTTTTGCCATCATCTATCCTCAGCAATATGGAGTGTTTATTAGACTGAGGTGTTGATTATCTGATCGAACCAACATATTGCACGGTGACATTGTAATATTTTGATGACGACACATCCCTTTTCCATTCAATTTCGCCTTGATTTGTAGAGAAGTGGCCAAGTCCTCAAGGGCAGGCTTGAGACAGATGGTAGTCTTATCATGAACTAAGTGTTATTGTAGTATAGATAAGTTGGGCCGATGTGCTGTCTATGGTGTTCTGAGCATTTTCCTCCAGCACCACATCTCAATAGCACCAATACATTTAATACGCTGCTTTCAGTGTATAAGTTTAGTTAACTTAAAACTTAATCAAAGTAAATTATTATGAAATAAACAAAAAAAATTAGAGATTAATTTTGCAGTATAAGGTGCAAAAATGCTTTTGCTTTGCTAAAAATTATAAACATTCGAAGTGCCCAATTAAGATTTTTGATTGATCTTTTGTGGGAAATCTTTATTGTGATGAACCAGTATGTCCTAGAACCTCAAAAGTTCAAAGACAAATGATATTCACCAACATGCACTAAGTCAGCACGGTGGATTAAGGCACATCCTCTCTCTAAGATAAGGTCTGTGTCCCAGCAGTGGGAACATGAAAGGCTGATAATGATGATGATGATCCAAATAAGAAAAATACAATGTCAAGAATTATTGTAAATCAAAAGTCTGAAAATTACTCCCAAGCTCCAGTCCAAATATTGTTAATTTTAGAAATAAAGGATAGCATTTCAAAGAGAAGTTACTGATAAATGTTTGCAATAAATATACCCATGGTTTAGAAAATGGTATTACAGTTTTATGAAACACTAGCTGCGCCCCGCGGTTTGACCCGATGATAAGTGGTGATGATGATGATGATGAAAAGTAGCCTATGTGTTATTCCAGGATATAAGCTACCTCCATACTAAATTTCATTCAAATCCGTTCAGCCGTTTCAGCGTGAAGGAGCAACAAACATACACACACTCACACACAAACTTTCGCCTTTATAATATTAGTGTGAAGTGTGATAACATTATTTGGATACTAACCAATGATATTATTTCTGTTTAGACCACTGGTCAGTGAAGGCCAAGCGCAGGAAGACCACCGGAACTGGCCGCATGCGTCACCTTAAGATTGTGAGGAGGAGGTTCCGCAACGGTTTCAAGGAAGGCAAACCTACACCCAAGAAAGCCGTAGCCTCTTCGTAGATTTACTGCATAATTAATAAAAAAAACTAAACCAACCAAAAACCATTTTTTGTTGTATTGTCCAAACGAAACTAAGGTCTCTGAGAGTCTATGCAAACAGATTGGCGTTAGTAATTTTTAAACTTTCGCGATTAGGACACATGTTTTCATATTTATCGGGACTTATCGCGCACTATTTATTGAGTCAGCTCGTGACCACGGCCATTGTAACATGGTCGAAACGTCGAGCGAAAGGTATCTATTTTTACCTATATTTAATAGTGCGCGATAAGTCCCGTGACTGTCAGAAGAGTGGACGTCTTCTGGCTGATGATGATGATAAGTCCCGATAAATATGAAAACAGATTGGCGTTAGTATATTTGCAAGTTCATGAATTAGTTTGACAATAACTTTAATACTATTTGCCAATTGTCTTGAGATCTTATTGATAGGTAGTTCATGCAATAATTTTTTTTTTTTGTCTAAGAGCAAAATCAGAGGGTTGCAAAGAGAATGCCCGCAAGGTCTTCGACCAAAATAAAAGAATGGACGGGCCCTAACCATTGAACTTGATCAGTAAAAACGAGTCAAAACCGTCGGACATATACTTCAACACCTAATTATAAAAATGTACTGTATATACGTTACAAAAAATAGATATCGGTTTTATTTGTGTATTTACACTTCGGTAAAGCATACGAATTCATAATTTTGACAGATGTTTCGTTATCGCGTAACAATAGACTCGTGTTTCACTTCCTACGGCTAGAGACCGACTGAAACAAAATGAGAGCTGGCGCTCATTTTGTAATCTTCAAAAATGCTCTTCTACTGGGCCCGTCCATTCATTTTATTTTGGTCGAAGCGCAAGGTCACAGTTTGGGGTGAACAATTTGGCATATTGGTAATAGTAGCCACAATGTTGAGTATTCAAAACAGTTTTTATAGTTCCAACATTTTCAATTATTATTTCTCTTCGGTGGCTTAGTTGGTAGTGAACTTGCCTTCTGGGCTTGAGGGCGGCGTGGGTTTGATTCCAACCTAGGGCAAACCTTTGATTATACATTATACTTAATCAAAGGGGCAAACATTCATGTGATGAACATTTGTGTTTGTTCTATCTCGGTGTTAAATTTAAAAATATAGATGTACTGAGACTAATACTGATATACATAAATATAGATGTATGTATATCAGTCTCTGGCAGCCATAAGCTTTGCTTAGTTTGGGGTCAGATGACCATGTAAGTGTCGCAAAAATGTCCCAGATATTTTTAGGGTTCTGAACCCAAAGGGTAAAACGAGACCCTATTGCTAAGACTCGGTGGTCCATCTGTCTGTTTTCTTTATAACAGACTTCCAAAAAGGAGGATCGAGGTTCTCAATTAGACTTTTTCAACGTTTGTTACGTCGGAACTTTCGACTAGGTGAGCTGATTTTGATGATTCTTTTTTTTATTTAAAAGCTGGTGCTTCCTGTGTGGTGCCATTTCAATTTGGTCCAGGTCCGACATTTTTATGAAGTGTTTTTTTATATTGATAATTATCTTTCTTCCATTCCTTTTGAGAGGATTTTGTATTTTTTTTTTAATCTTTTTGGGATTACGGCGTCGCAAACTATACTCGGAGTTTCTTTACGCGATAAAATTCGGAACATAGATATTCGCCAATGAACCAGAGTCACCGACATACTTACCTAGCTATTAAAATCTGCAAGTTGAAGTGGCAATGGGCAGGCCACATCGCTCGAAGAACTGATGACCGATGGGGAAGAAAGGTTCTTGAGTGGAGACCGCGAACCGGCGCAGCGTAGGTAGGCCTCCCACTAGATGGACCGACGACATTGTGAGAGTCGCGGGCATCCAGTGGGTGCAGATGGCAGGATGTCATTCAGTGTGGAGGTTCAAGGGGGAGGCCTATGTTCAGCAGAGGACGTCTTCTGGCTGATGATGATGAAGTCTTGTGTATTTGCCAGTGTCAAAAATTGAGATAACTAAAATAAATATCGTTGACAAAATCAGTCAGTAGTCAGACCACAGAATAATAGTGTACATATTCCTTCAATTTGCCGTCCTGTCAAAAATATACCTGTTTTTGTTTATAATGGAGTAAAGAATGTAACATGTTTAGTTCGTTTATGCTAAATTAGCACCTATGCTTTAGTACTTTTTCTGAGGGTCAGCCAAAGCACAGTAAGCCGCAGTCAAGTCCGAGAGTAAAGTGGTCGAAACACTATAGGCTTCTATCTTCGACCAAAATAAATTTTGGTCGAAGGCTTCTATGGAGTTTTGGAAATAACGCGAAAATACTGTTTCACTCAGATAAATTACCTACTTAATGAGTATAACCTTTGGAATTGTTTGTAGGTAGGTACATGGTTTATACATACCACAGATATAATTGATATTAAATACCTTACTTCAGTGTTACTAGGTACTTCCATTCTTCCGCGAAGTAACAAATTAGATATATTATAGGTACACTAGGTAGGTACCTACTTAGTAAAACTTCACGGGTCGACTCGAGCTTGTTTCTACTATGCTCAAGCTCCCGACTGATTTCGTAATAATGAATAGGTACTAGTTCATTCGTTGGGTAAATAGGCACTAGTAGGCAGTAGGCACTATCACGAGGTAGGTACATACCTACCTACTTTTACATATATTTATGTAGGTACTTGTGTAGTGAACTTTAATGAATGCTATGTACCATCGACAAAAGTACCATCATTCTTGTATGTACCTATCCAATAACGACGGCTCGTACGCATAGTGGTGTAACTTCAAAATGCTAATTTTACAGGAAACTGGGTAGGTAGGTAGGTACTTTAATTAGGGATAGTACGTACAGTAAGTAGGTAGGTATATAGAGATTCCAAAGTGATATTTTGTGATAATATAAATACATATAAGGCAAAACCAATTCTTTGGTTTGGAACGATTCCTATTTTGCCACATATATATTATACATACCTACCTACCGCGGTGTCTCACAACTTGAAGGTGTATATTACAATACTCTTTGCATGGGATTGGAATGCATGGTGCAACCGCGAAGGCACTGAACTGAATTACTGATGGATGAGCGACGACGCCGACGACACGATGACGTGCAGACTACAGAGGCAGGGGCGGAGCGGGCGGTCTCCGCTCGCAGTCACGGCCACCAGTCGGTCGCCGCTCGCCGGCCCCTATTCCGGCCGCTCCGGTCTCTGTCCAAATAGGTGCCTACCACACAAATTATCTGAACCAATATCGCCATTGGGCGATAACATTATCGTGCTATGACGCGACGTTATATTTTAAAGTCTTTACAAGATAAGGGAACGTGTGGCGAATAAGATTAGTACTGTGACTGTAGAATGTGCGCGGTCTGACGTTCTCGCTGCAGGAAAACTTTGATACCGTTACGTAGTGCTATTTTACAATGTCGTTATTTAAGAAGAAAGCGCCGAAATATGCGCCACCTCCAGTGCCACCGACGCCAACAGCTCCCGCTGAGGAGATGCAACATGCTAATGGTGTTGACAACAACAATGGCTCGCAGAAGTCACAGCTGGTATTCCACTGCCAACAGGCACACGGCAGCCCCCTTGGACTTATTTCTGGATTTTCAAACGTCAAGGAATTGTACCAGAAAATTGCCGAATGCTACGACTTCCCACCAGAAGATGTAAGACATTTTGCAAAATTTTAATAATTTGTGTATATGTATAAAAAGATATCTGCATACGTCAGATGATTTGCCTATGTGCTTGCTTTTGATTTTCAGTCACTGACAAGCCACCTACTCAGAGTTTAAGTTTAAACCTACAAATACCAAGTAGGTATTTATTGGTATCGGCGAATGAATGTAGAATACGTGTTGAGTCATTTACATGACTCCGTTTGAGTTTTATGCCTACTTATGTCCTGCTTACCTACCTACCTACTCAACTAATGAGGTCAACTGTTCTGTTCTGCCCATTATTAATAAAGATAGGTACCTACAATACTTGCACACCTCAAAAGTATTTTACAAATTAACGAAATCACTATCAAATCCGGCCAAATTACATTCTGTTGCAATCACTTCCACGTTTGAAACATTAAAATTGGTGTCGCTAATAAAAAATAAAGTTAACATTAATTAATTTTACTAAATAACTAGGTACCTATTCAAACTTTCTCTAACTAAAAGGTCAGTTTTGTAAACTGCTCTTTGTTCCATTTTCCATCATGCGTTAAATTAAAGCGCTAAATAGGTAGGTATATAATTTTAATTCAAATAAAAAAAAAACATAATTTTTGCTACAAGACAAATATTATCATAGAAAACTACGAAAAGAAACCTATAAAATATATATCATAGGTAGGTGTGTAAGGATAGACCTAGTTAGTTTAGAAAAAAAAGAACCGAATGGAGAACCCCTCCTTTTTTGAAGTCGGTTAAAAAATATAAAACAGTAAAAGAGAGTATAGGTAGGTACTAGGTACCTACTTTATGTATAATTTAGAATGTATCTATAGATTAAATTTATCATAACCAGTAATTATTACTTTACTGACAAGCAGTGTTAAAAAAAAAACAATGTCAAATGTTTTTTTCCTGGAAAATGGAACATGTGAAAGACACCGCAGGGTGAGTGCTCAAAAAAGGACTAGTGCAGAGGCTACATACTTTTAATCTTACCATACCTAATCACGTACCATAGCATAGCTACAGAGACTAAACACATTATAGATGCATAATTTTTCGCCTACGTTACTTTTCGTTTAACGTGTTTCAAGGGCGAACTGTTTTAACTGAACTGTGATAAGGAAAGAATTGTTTACTAACTCAATTGTTTGCTTTGATTGAAACAATCTTATTTTAGAAGTTAAGTACCTTCTTCCTTATTTGGGTAGGTACCTACCTACACTACCTACTTATTGATTTTCACAACTACAGGAACAACACACACAACAAGAAACAACAACAACTAAGTAGGTACACAAATATACAACTACACAACAACTATATAACTACAACTAAGTATATAAATAAAGCCTGTTCAACTTCTCAAAACCTGCGAAATTTCGAGAAACTAACAAAATTTTTATCAGTAAGTTTTTAGTTCATAAAATTAAGCGACTGCAGCACTAGGGTGGCAAAAAATTTGTATTGGAGGTAACTAGGAATTTATTTTTCTATTGTCTCTGCCTGTGGTGCTATAAAAGTCGCCGCGCAAAGGTCACCAGAGAAAATGGCGCGACGCTAATTCTATGATATTTCACGGTTTGTGAAAATATCGAAGGCTGGTAACTGTCAAGGCCCTCTCGTGAGAATAAAAATACTTATTGTTAAAGTTCCAAATCTCTCTGTCTATGTATTATATTATTCTTAATTAAGTTTTAGGTGAAAGTAGGTAGGTAGGTACGCATAATATTCTGTTGCAGGTACGTACCTGCTTATCTTTTACATTTGGGTAGGTAGTTTGGTATTTTATACTATATAAAATATATAGTAATATAAAATATTTGAATGAAGCATTACCAACTTATCCATTGAGATACAATGTATTATCTGAGTAATTAGGTACTATGCAAAAAGAACTAGGTACCTGTAAGTATAAGTAATAAGTATAGGTAAATTTTTCATCTGTTTTTTTTTTTTGAACTTTGACTACGTTTATATACCTGCCTAAAAAGGCTATAGTACTTATAATATTGTGTTGTTACTAAACTAAGCTTATAAAATTGTCGCGTGCGGAAGCATGGACGGCTGAGCAGCCCAGGAAGTGGATCGGCCCAGGGGCGCAGTCTCGCTCTCGTATCACACAAACAAATGCGTTATACGTTTGACTGCAGGTATACTCTGACACCATACTGACTGCGTAATGTATGGAGCTACTCAACGACCCATAATATGTATAACACATGGGTCAAGGACCGGATAAACGCTACAGGTGTCTGTATAGGTATACCTAGACCCGCATGATGGTATCGCCATGACGTTTGCACAGGCGCGTAGTTGAATTATTGAACTATTTGGGATCAAACACAAAAGACTTAATAAATCACAGCAATAAAAATAACCTTATAAATGGAACGAACCTTATAAATCAATGCTTCTTGGTCACGAGAGAAAACTAAGGCGTGTTTAATTAGGTTAATGTTTCCTGAATGTCTATCCACTTAAGCGAAGCTTATACGTATAAAATAAACATAGATGATGTTCCTTAGTTAAATTCTTTAATATTATTATTTCTGAACTTATGTGACAAAGTACTAACTAAGTACTGTTTTAATAATTATCTTAGTAAATTCTATTGTATTAAAATTATTTTAAATACATTATTCACGATATCACGATTCACGATAAAATTCTTCCTAGTTGGTACCTTAGCTTGTAGGTCTTTGATATCTAAATTCATGTTCTTCTCAACATTGCAAACATTTGACCGCTTCACAATTGCTAAGTTGTCATACCAAATTAAATATGCTGCGAATGGCAAATCATTGACACACATTATTTATATGGTTTCAGATTTTATTTTGCACGCTGAATACTCACAAAGTGGACATGAAAAAACTGCTGGGCGGACAAATAGGATTAGAAGACTTCATATTTGCACATAGAAAAGGCCGACCTAAAGAAATAGAAATAGTGAAAACAGAAGACTCATTGGGACTTACAATTACTGACAATGGCGCGGGATACGCATTTATCAAAAGAATAAAAGAAGGTTCAATTGTATCGAGAATATCACATATTGAGGTAAATAGCTTGATTCAAATAATATTCATTGTTCTCAACCACTAGAGGCTAAATAATAATAATTGCTTTCATGCAATGACTGTCATACACGCGGTAATCATTTAGTAGATAAGTGTAAGTACCTAAGTATGTATTATAGTTGACTCTGTTTGAATGTACTAACAGAACCGATCATTGTATTATAATTAGAGCACTAGTAGTAAATAATGTATTGTGTTGCAAAAGCTTATCTGTTATCTGGAAAAAGTAGGATGTTTTAAGTACATGAAGCAGGTTTTTGTGATGCCGGTTAAACTAAAAATGCCGCAGTAGTATAGAACGTACCTTATAACAAGTCTCTTTAACTTTCATAACTTTAAAGACGACAGCGGTATAGCAATGTCTCATTTCCCTTGTTAAGAAATGAAACAGGATGCAAGTTATTACCTTATTAAACCAGTTCCTTCTACTATATTTCAGGTTGGAGATCACATTGAGAAACTCGATGGGGAAAATATGGTTGGAAAGAGGCATTATGAAGTAGCTAAAATATTGAAAGAAATTCCAATAGGAACTACATTCATAATACGACTCGTGGAACCCTTGAAAAGTGGATTTGGAAGTATTGGCCCTAAAAGTGGTGCTAAAGCTGGAAAGAAAACAAATTTCGGTTCAGGCAAAGAAACATTAAGATTTAAATCCAATGGTCAAGCAACTATTGAAAACGAGGTAAGATCCAGATTGCCTAAGTAATTTATCAGTTTCTAAACTAATGGTCTTATCCAGAATAGTCAAATAACTCTGATATTTATGTAATTATGTTATTTATCCCTCATTTCTACTGACAACTTTCATCACGTCAGCGATAAGTTAACCAGCACACTTTATGGTGCAGATTAATTTATTGAACGCGTCTGCATAATGGGGTTAGAATTTGTGCAATGTAGCAAAAATATTATTGATACCTATTACAGAGAACTCATCAGTTATCACAAGTATTTACTAATCAAACTTAGGTTAGAACTTATTAATAAAATAGCAAAGTAATTAATATTCAATTATGAGTAAGGTGTATTAAGCTAATATGTAAAATCAAGTGACGTCAACTAAAGCCAAGACAATTTTTTTCTTCATATCAAATGTTTACACTCTCCATTGCTGCCAGGTATGCACAGTACGTGGTCGTATGTTAATGTCCACCAAAACCTACACGAATCGGCGTCAATGCAAGTCTCGACACTCACTGATCATATTTATTCTGATTAAAAAAGGCATACGACAAGGGGACAAAATTTCACCCAAGTTATTCACATTAGTCTTGGAGGTTACTGGAGAGGGGCATCTTTGGTGTTCACTTGTCCCATCTCCGATTTTCTGTCGACCTGATTCTAATCAGTGGTACAGCGTCTGATCTCCAGGTGATATTGCAATACCTTTATTATGCTTCAAGATAAAATTGTCCAAGACTAAGGTAATGGCTAGTGTTTCACTGCCAATTATAAAAGTTGGGAGAAAAGCACTGGAGGTTGCTACTCATTATACTAATCTTGGCTATTGATTATCGATTGGCAGAGAGCATAGGCACAAGGAGATCAACAGACGCCATCAGCTGTGATTGGCTGCATTAGAGACCGAAACATTCCGCGATGCCTAAAGACCCGTCTGTATAACCAATGTGTCCTGACCACAATGACGTATAGGGCCGAAACATGGACGCTCACCATAAAGACTTTGCCTTAGATGCAAGTCGCATAAGCCATAGAGCCGGCAGTGTTAGGCATTACGTTTACGTTACACGACAAAGTACAAAATACGGAGATCCGAAGAAGAACCCAAGTGGAAGACATCGGATCCCTTATAACTAAACTCAAGTGGCGTTGGGCAGGACACTAGGCCAAATGCGGTGATGGCAGGTGAAGTAGGTCTTTGAAAGAATTGAGATCACGTGAGGGTAAGCGTAGCCCCGGAAAACTAGTCTATCAGTGGCTGGTATATAATAAAAAAATTGCGAAAATACATGGACGAGACTGGCATTAAACAGGGAAAATTAACAAAAGAGAGAGAAGGCTTTAGTGAGCGAAATAAGCTGCTAATGATGATGATGATTGTACCAAATATTGTTTGAAATTGATTATTAGGTAATTACTTGAATTATGAACTGTTAATTTTGATTTCAGCATGATGACCGATCCAAAGCAGGCATTGATAAAATCAATGGTTTGCTCGAGTCTTTTATGGGAATCAACGACTCAGAGCTAGCCTCTCAGATGTGGGACCTTGCGGAAGGCAAATCAAATTCTATGCAACTAGCTGAAGCTATTGATAATAGTGATCTGCAAGAGTTTGGATTCACAGATGAGTTTATTATAGAGTTGTGGGGAGTAATAACTGATGCAAGATCTGGAAGGTTAAGCTAGTTTTTTTTTCGTATAGTTTTCGAACATTCGATATTTATTGTTTTCTGATATTTATTATGTACATCAATACAATTATTACAGAAATAATGCATTAAAATATCCAACGTTATATTAATTATAATTTGTAATATATGTATACTTATTGTGTGATGAGGTGCAAATTAATTTATCATTCAATTTAGTGGTACAATTTGATTGTGATATTATTCATCAATAAATACTGTGAAGTTAGTAGCAAAGTAAACAGTTTAGGTGGCAAATATGGTAGAACTCAAATGTCTGTACCTAACAAAAGAAAAACTATTTTTACAGCATGATTCATTTTTTTTATTGACAAAAATAATATATTTTATAACATAATTATTAATTTTCAATCTATACTTGCATTAAACATCAACTCGATATGGAGACGATGCCTTAAATAGCACATTGCTTGAAGTGCTAAAAATAATAAACATCTAGTCGTTTCCTATGCCTCAGTATGCTGACTTGATTTTATCGCTTTGATATAGCATTATATGTGAGCCAAAATATTTTTTTCACCTACTTTATATACTATACATGTAAGTGGTTTAGTAAGTAAACAGTTACATGAAATGTTTCTATAAGTAAATCGTTAGTGCCACAAATGAGTCATTCATAGTTGAAGTCAGATCAATTTGTTATTAGTGATAGTTTAGTGTAGTAGATTAGTATTACATACATGAAACATTATTATTTATTTATTAATTTCTGATATTTTTAATTCATGCGAACATAACATTCCATGAAAGAAACTAAAGATAAGATATTAAATCTAATTAGATAGTGTAAGTACGAGTAAGATAAAATATTTTACTTATTGTTTTAGTAGAGAATTCTATGAAGAGCAAAGAATGTATATTAATAAATAATTTTGATTTATATTGGTTGGTTTTATTTACATTTGTAAAAAGTTGTGTAACATCTACCATACAACTAACAAAAGTCATTTTACCTAATTTGTTATTTTGTAGTTCATTATAATTTACTTTGTAAGTACAGTCAAAATCAGCTATAACGACATCGAAAGGACTGCTCATATTCAGTCGTAAAAACTGATAGTCGTAACAACCGGTGATGTTTAATGTGTATCGTGCAAGTACAAACAAATCGATAGGTAATTATTGGAAAGATATATTTATTCAACAATGTACATTTTGTTTATTACACATAAGTACAATGCATATTGAGTGTTATTTTTCTGTGTGCATAAAATCTGTAATTTTAGTCTGTTTGGAACACTTCTGTTGTGCATAGATATTCTGTAATTCATTTTGGATTTTAATTAACGTATCGTCATAATTGCTCAGGATATGGAATTGTTCATTAAAAAGAACAATCTTTCTTAATACACTAACAGCATTGAGACCATCGTTCAAAGTTGGTACTGTAAATTGTTCTTCAGAGTCTTCCTGTTCGTCATTTTCATCTTGAACATCTCGTACAATATCATCTTCCGTAGCTCGTGCACAAATTGCAATAAAGTTATCTACATCAATGAACTGTGCTGCATCAGTAGTTGATAAAACAGGTCGTAAATTTTGGGCTAATAGAGCAAGAGAAATATTGTTCTCTACATCATCATCAGTCACATCATCGGAGGATATTGTTAAGAGGTCTTTAAAACCAGCATGTTTAAAGCAGTTAGCTATAGTGTTTTGTGAAACGTTTTTCCATGCTTCTGATATCATCAAGATGGCATCAAGAACCGTAAAGCTTTTTTGGTCACTACTGTCAAGGTTTTGTATTAACTTTCACACTTGCAGTCTTCTATAGTGAGATTTTAAACACCTTATTACACCTTGGTCTATTGGTTGCAATACAGATGTAACATTTGGTGGTAAGAACACAAGTTTAATGCATTTTAGATTAGTAACAGCCTGATGAGCAGGACAGTTATCAACCAAAAGTAGAACTTTCTGTTTGTTTCCTTTCAATTCAGCGTCCCAGTTTCTTAACCATCTCTCAAAAATTTCCGATGTCATCTATGACTTCACATTGTTTTCATACGTTACCGGCAGTGAGTGTATGTTTTTAAAGCATCTTGGTTTCTTAGATTTGCCAATAAGTAAAAGCTTTCTTTTACAGGACCCTGTCATATTTGCTGCAACCATGATCGTTAATCTTGTCTTAGACATTTTTCCTCCCAAACAATTCTCTCCTTTGAACTTTAGAGTCTTGTCTGGTGTCATATTGTAAAAAATTCCAGTTTCGTCTGCGTTGAAAATTTCATCTGGTCCGTAACCTTCGAATAATGTAGGCCACTTTTGCGTTATCCATTCTTCTAAAGTATCCTTATCAACACTAGCAGCTTCAACACTCATTTTCCAGCCGACAATACCGTGCCGAGCCCGGAAACGTTGAATCCAACTAGACGAGCAAACAAAATCTTCGCCAAAACGCTGAGCAAAATCGTTAGCTTTTTGTTGAAGAATCGGTCCGTTTATTGGCACATTATTAGTCCTTTGATATTTAAACCACTTTAACAAAGCTTCCTCAATATTTGTATGCTTCGTTGTTCCGGCTCGTTTCATTTTCAAAAAAATTATTGTCATAAAGCGTTTGAATTTTTTCTCGCTCTTTCCAAATGGTTGAAATTGTCGAGTGTGATACATCATATTCCTTTGCTAAGTCTTTGTTTGAAATTCCGCTCTCTAGCTTGGATATAATACGCGATTTTTCTTTGATATTAATTTGTTTTCTTTTTCTTTGCGACATTTTAAAAGTTTCACGAATAACTCCACAAAGTTTTGGTGCGTCTTGTGCATAGATAAGTAACAAACTAACTGACGAGATATGAAGAAGCGGGCTTTGACTCTACTGCATGCACGTGTTTTGTTTCTAAGAATTAGAAAAGACCCTACACTAAACTAAATCATTGTTTTCTTTCCTGATTTTAATAGCCATTGAAGACAAATGTAGATACCTATTCAAATTGTTTACAATACAGCTTATCCGGTCGATCTAACAAATCTAATTCTCCGAAATATTAGTTAAATGTGGTCGTTTAATGTTGTATGTCGTTATTAGCAATGTCGTAAAAAGCAATGTTTTTGGTAAGGCGGTCATATAGCATTCAGCCGGGACCTTTGTTCTAGGTTATTATAACTGGCATGTTGTTCTAAACGATGTCGCAGTAAAAGGTTTTGACTGTAGTTCCAAAAACCCAGCACAGGAGTAACGTTTTAGTTTAGTTAGATATACTTAATATATATGTAGGTAATAATAGCCTATATTTGTTTTATATTACATTACACCGATCCTCTCTTAGTATAGTGAAATCATTTACATCTACTCTGACGCTGACAAGTTGAAGTCGTTTAGGAGGGACCGTCTTAGCCCCTAACAGGACTAAACACTATTGGTTACATTCTCTTGGCCCTAGAAGGGAAAATTCGGTATACGATCAACAATTTTGTCAAAAACATATTTAGTTAAAACTATTAATAGCAGTTTACAAACAATCAATGTTGAAAAAAAATTGCATTGGTGTCATTGACTTATATGTATATAGTACGTAGTACATATAACTCGATGATTGGCGTAAGTAATATTTGTGTATAAAGCCTGCTGGCCAACTTGTATAATTTACGATATTTTGGTATAATAGGTCGGGGAAAAAGTCTTTTCGTATTTTGTATGTATAAAGTTGTAGTAAAAATCTCATCGGTTGTACTGTTTGTATCTGCCTGGTTTTGATACCATTAAAAATATGACATTTTAAAAAAGGAATACAAAAAGTAAAAAGCAATTTCCCGCCATTTTTCAATTGTTTTTTTGTTCGATAAAATGAGTGAATCTAACTAAGAAATTCGATATATTGTGAAATTTTATTACAAAAAAGGGAAAAATGCGACACAAGCTGCGAATAAAATTTGTAACGTTTATGGACCTAATGCAGTGTCATTAAGAGTAGCACAATGTTGGTTCAAGCGTTTTCAGTCCGGGAATTTTGATATCAAAGATGCAGCTCGCTCTGGTCGCCCTGTTACGGATAAAGTCGATGCCATTTCTGAAAAAGTGGACCAAGATCGGCATGTTAGTAGTTATGACGTAGCTGAAGAACTGGGGATTGACCACAAAACAGTTATGACCCATTTGAAAAAAACTGGGTATACAAAAAAACTCGATATTTGGGTGCCACACGAGCTCACTGAAAGAAACCAAATGAATTGTGTACTCATTTGCGATTCTCTATTGAAACGTAACGAAACCGAACCGTTTTTGAAAAGATTGATCACTGGTGATGAAAAATTTATCACCTACGATAAGAATGTGCGCAAACGATCATGGTCAAAGGGCAGTGAAGCACCACAGACTGTAGCGAGACCCGGATTAACACGTAATAAGGTGATGCTGTGTGTATGGTGGGATTGGCAGGGCATCGTTCATTATGAGCTTTTACCGCTGGGCAAAACCATCGATTCGGATCTCTACTGCGAACAGCAGATGAGACTCAAACAAGAAATTGAGAAAAAACGGCCGGAATTGATCAACAGAAAGAGTGTGGTCTTTCATCATGATAACGCCAGACCGCACACATATTTGGCCACTCAGCAAAAATTTAGAGAGCTTGGTTGGGAAGTGTTAATGCATCCACCATATAGCCCTGACCTTGCACCCTCTGATTTCCACCTGTTTCGATCTCTTCAGAATTCTTTGGGTAGTGTTAGATTAACATCAAGAGAGGACTGTCAAAACTACTTGTTGCATTTTTTTGATCAGAAGTTCCAAAATTTCTACAGCAACGGGATCATGTCACTACCTACAAGATGGCAACAAGTTATCGAACGAAATGGCACATATATATTATAATTAAATGTTATTAAACTTGAAAAAAATTTGTCTTGAATTTGTTTATAAAATACGAAGAAACTTTTTCCCCGACCTTATAGTTAGGAGAGATTTACGTACAATTTAATTACTAGTAATAATGCGAGAACATAATAAACCCTAAAGTTATATGATTATTCACGGGATATTTACCGTGGTAAGGTTGTGGTTGTCCTTCCATAACCTTACCACGATAAATATCCCGTAAATAATCATATAACCTTAGTGAACTACCGTGATAGTTTAAAACAGTGCATAATAAACCCTATGATTAAATGTCCCACGCGGGACACATGGTTTTGTAATCAATAAATAAGCGGGACGTCTGGCATCAATTTATAATATGATGTACTCGTAGACTACTAAATACGCTTGTATTTTTGATGAGCCAATTAAAATCATTATGTAAAGGTAGGTGGTCTGGTTATATCTCTACGTATAAATATTTACCTACCTACTACCTATGTGTAATTATAATTTATTTTGGAAACGGTAAAATAATATCGGAATAATAATTAAATTTGACGTTATGTGTGTGTATATTAAATGTTTTTTTCTTCAAAACTGTCCCATTTCAAAGATAATTCTGATCCCACTCTCCTTTACCAATGTTTTTTCAAACAACCGCCAGAACCGGCACAAAACAAGTTATTCATGAGTTTTAATCAGGTAGGTATCTAGCTGGTAAAATAAACAAGAGCTTGCTAGTGGTAGGAGTTGTTGTTACATACTTTAGTAACTTGAATATTTATCAAGCTTCAGTTGACCTCGCATCAGCGACACTAACAACCGGCTCTCATTTTGTTATCATCTTATCGTAGTTGCGCAATAAAAGTGAGTGAAATAGATTTATTTTTGCTAAGTATAGGATCTTATTAAAAGAAAAAATATTTTTTTCAGTAATTTCTTACTTACACGTTTTTGATGTCAAATATTCGATTTTCTGCCTGTTCCGTTCGCTCCACCCGAGGCACATGTGCATGTGCCTAGGAAGTAAAGAAGCCTTCTTCTACTTTATAGGATCTTAAATATTATCCTCATTCTTAGTAAACTTGCCTTTTTTAGTCCTTTTTAAAGTTCTAAAATTTCAAAAAAGTAACCCGAATCTTATTTATTTGTGTTTAAATTAAAGTCCAAAAAGTGACAGTTCGTCCTGTTCATCAGCTGATTTTGATTTTTGACATATTATTATCTTTTCTCCTTCGCCTCTCTCGAGTATTTAATTTATTGCACGTTCCGAATCATGCTAAGAGCCGTAACAGACATATCAACTCGGCTGACGAACCGCCGCCGCCGCCGTCTGAGAAAGTTTTCTCATTCTCTCCCGTTGTTTAGACGGCGGTTCGTCAGCCAAGTTGACATGTCTGTTAGGGTTCTAATAGTGCCAGAGAGATCCACTCAAAGAAAGAGTTATTAACAGACAATACAAAGCTCGGCACCGCGGCCGGTTGACTTGAATAAACTTTTGCTTCTTTGATCAAAAAATATATTTTTCGAAGTTTTGCTTGCTGTGCCATGTGGTAAAGAGTAGTTTTCTCTAGTATTATAAGCGCTTCAAAGTCAAATCAAAGAGAATACAATGTAATATATGGGGGTGATATTGCTCAGTTTATAATAAACTTAATAAAGTACTATTGCTATTGAAGTTGTTGGCGATGTTTCGGAATCGGGATGCGCTATACAAACAAACCCAAAAGATCCAATCAAAACAAAACTAATTAATAAACCTTAGCTGTTTTTTAGTTAGGTGTCAAGTGTTAATTAAGTATTAATAATTCTTTTTGTTAATAGAATATTATGATGGCTGCTATTAGTTTACGAAGTCACTTCATTGTGAATACTACTGCAAGGAAGTGTTATACCTTTACTAAGGCAAGTTATTTTTTTGTTTTGGTACCCCAAGTTGAGCGTGTTTTGTGTTAAAACCTAAAACATACATAGAAGGGACTTCCCTTGTTCCTAATTATTATTGTAGATAAATATTTACAGGTAACATCAAGTGTTAACTACAGCACTAGACCGCAACAAAGTAAAGTATACAAAGACATCAACGAAACTTTAAAAGACGTGCAAGATGGTTCCAAGCTTCTGGTTGGTGGTTTTGGACTCTGTGGAATACCAGAAAATCTTATTAAAGCTCTGAATCGCAAAAGTGTCTCAGGGCTTACTGTGGTCTCAAATAATGCAGGTAAACTCTAGTTATTTTATAGTTCGTTATTTAGGGATTAAAAATATTAATTATCAGCCTATCATGTTCCCACTGCTAGGACACAGGCCTTCTCTCAGAGAGGATGGCATAATCCACCATGGGTCTACCATGGCTGAATGTCATGTCTTTGAACTTTTTGAGGTTCTTGGACATACCGGTTTCCTTACAATGTTATCCTTCACAATTTTTGAGTGATTAAAACGATTACAATAGTGAAATTGCACTGTCTGTTACCTTTTCTCGACTAAACAGCTGAACTGGTAGGTAAGTCTAGGATCCACTCGCCTGATGTTAAGCGATGATGCGGCCTATGGTGGATCATGCTTGCCTAGAAGAAACCAATTCACTCTTGACTTGAAGACACCCAGATTGTAACTATCGGGGAACACCCATTCAGGCAGTGCATTCCACAAACTAGCAGTTGAGGATTCCAAAATTGTGTAAAGTACCAGTATCAGCAATGGCGGATTTAGAGGTCTGGAGGCTTGGGGCACCAAAGGAGTGAAGGCCCCCCGGTTTAATAGTGTTTACTAGACTGAATTCGTTTTTTTTTCTCAAGTTTCTATTGTGGAGGCCCCTTTTTTGTGGAGGCCTGGGGCTGTAGCCCCGGTCGCCCTCCCCTAAATCCGGCCCTAAGTATCAGTATGGAGTTTTCTTAAGGACATCACTTGTGAAACATGTAAGGAGTCATTGGTTTTTGTAAAATATCACCAGCAGCATGTAAACACACATTCATGCTGCCCTTTGATTTCTGCATGAAAAGCCCCTTATTGAGGGTGCTGGGTAGTGCGAGCAACAGCGACAAGGTAATGACTTCCTTACATAAACTTGCACTTCTATGCTCACTGCTGCAGAAGTGACCTGGATGTAAACCGCTATATTATGCATTTAATTAAAAAATGCTTCGATCAAAAAAATACAAAAATGCCACAATGACGCGCTAATCGCGGCAATACTTAATCTGGCTGGACTCAATAAACAGCCAGATTGGATCCAGAGTCACGCGATAGTTGCACAACCCGACACACACTGTAAGAGCCGTTACAGACACGTCAACTTAGCTGACGAACCTTTTTTGTCTGGCCAACGGGAGAGAAAGAGAAAATTGTCTCTTTTTCTCGGGATTCAGACATAATCGCCGTCTCACTTGCTCAACAACAGTTCACGAGTTTTGACGATGTTGTGCAAATCAAACATGCATTAGGGAACTGAGCGGTTAATAAATGCATAAATATACGGTTGGTTTTGGTAAAATAGTTTTGTTTTGATATAAATTGTACACAGCTATGTTTATATGAAACTGCGGACTTTTATTGACTATAATTTTCTACGCGTTGTGACTTCTATGCATAATTTTTCGAAGATCAAATGTCATAGGGTATAAGTATAACTTATCATTGTTACTGGATGTCTCATGATGAATATATTAAACAGGTGTGGACGACTTTGGCCTTGGCATTTTGCTTAAGAGTAAGCAAATTAAGAGAATGATTGCATCCTATGTCGGGGAGAATGCAGAATTTGAACGACAATACCTAACAGGAGAACTGGAGGTAAATAATAAAGAATATTTTTTTGTATAGGGTTACACAGTACGGTGGCAAGAAGCTGAAAGGAGGTCATTGTACTCATAATTAAAAATAACTTTTGCTATGAGATCAACCCTGGAATCATGAAAAAATCTGCTGTTCCATAAAAAAAAACACAAGAAAATGTTTAGGAATATATTTTGGTGATAAATTGATCGATGGTGTATAATTAGTACCACTGTTTCATCTATCCCTATACAGTTGTTTTTTTTTATATATAAAACTTATAATAGAGTTTAGTTTATATCTTAGTATATACTAACTCAGTCAAAAAACTCTCTCGGGAGAGTAATAAACACCAACACACATGGCCATACTTAAAAACGTCACTCAAGATATCCATCCGAGCTTTAAATTGCGCTGTCTCGTTTTCGCGTTCAACCTTTTTAACAACAACAACATTTTTAAGGATTGTTTAACTTGAGTAACGTTTTTTAAGTAAGGCCTATGATTATGTCATTCTGGCAGAGCCACCAACATGTCTTTTTGTGAACTGTTTTCAGGTAGAACTAACTCCTCAAGGTACTCTTGCTGAGCGCATCAGGGCTGGTGGTGCCGGTATACCTGCATTCTTCACACCAACTGGCTACGGCACCCTCGTTCATGAAGGAGGATCACCTATCAAGTACTCCAAAGATGGAAAGGTAATTTGTAATTATGCCTAAATAAAAAATGCCGAGTAGTTCTGTGTCTGTCTGTTTCGTTTTCATAACTAAATCAATCTTGATGTCGGTAAGGGAGTGGTGCAAAACAAAAGGATAGACAAAGGATTTAAAAAACCCATTCAGGCAGCGCATTTCACAGCATTTCGCATTATTTCAGAGAAATATATAAATATCGATAAATCCCTAGTACGGCAGTAGTAGGCGCAGTAGTAGAATAGAATTACAGTAAGTAGCAATAAAATTGATTTCAGATTGAAATACCAAGTTCACCACGCAGTGTCCAACAGTTCAACGGTAAAGACTACATCATGGAAGAAGCTATTACCGGCGACTTTGCTTTGATCAAGGCATGGAAGGCTGACAAACACGGCAATTTGATCTTCAGAAAAAGTGCCCGTAACTTCAACCCGGCCATGTGCAGAGCTGCAAAGATCACCATTGCAGAAGTGGAAGAAATCGTTGAAGAAATCGACCCTAATATTATACATGTGCCTTCAGTTTTCGTTCATAGAATCATTAAAGGTGAAAGTTATGAAAAGAGGATTGAGAGAAAAACTATATCGAAGCCAGGTGAGAAGGCCAAGGCGAATTCCACTCGGGAGAGGATAATCAGAAGAGCTGCGCTGGAGTTTAAAGATGGAATGCATGCTAATCTTGGCATAGGTAAGTTTAAGAAAATTTCGCGATTTAAACACATATTTTAAATGTTTATCGGGACTTATCGCGCATTGTTTTATTAACTGACTTCCAAAAAGGAGGAGGTTCTCAATTCGACTGTTTTTTAATTTTATATTTGTTATATTTTATATCAAAAACTGACTCCAAAAAATTACAGAACTGGACCAGTTTGAAATGGGACCACATGAGAAGCTCCAGCTTTCAAATAAAAAAAGAATCCTTGAAATCGGTTCACCCAGTCGAATCTTCTGAGGAAACAAACATTAAAAAAAACTGTTGAATTGAGAATCTTCTCCTTTTTGGAAGTTGGTTAAAAAAAAGTATCTTATATCACTTATGACAAAGACACTTTCACATATATTATTATTATTATAGTAAATGCATTATCATTCGTTATGCAATAAACGTCATACCATAAGACCTGTAAGTGCGAGCGAGATAGGTAGATAAAGATTTATGACCCGAGGACTCGGATGATAATGCGTTTACTATAGTATGGCAAGCAGTGCCCACGGTTTCACCTACTATTCTATAAAAACCATATGTTTTTCTGGGATATAAAGAAGCCCCTGTGTTTATCCAGGGTAGATAGATAGACAAAACTTTATTGTTCACACCACAAATTATATATAACACTATAAAATTGCTTAAAAAAAACTAGCGTAACAATCGACAACCTTATCGCTACGAGCGATCTCTTCCAGGCAACCTTAGGATGGTAGGTGTAAGTTACTTTATTTTATCCCGAAAAAATGCATGGTTCTGGAAGGGTATCCTCATCGATGAACGGCTCTGCTAGTAGAATAGCTAGTCTGATAGCATTTGTTATTTACATCATTTAAAGCTGTTAGTCGTTATAAACGAAGTTATTCCTACTTTAACATATCAAATACTACTGTAAATTGAATTGAACTATTATTTATTCTGTGCATTACCACAGGTATTTAGGTAGGATCCCATGGATCCTATATCCATCATTTTAAACTGCGAGTCGGTGCTCAAAAATGTTTGAATGAAAAGTGTCTAATTCTTACTGACAAAAGATAATAAAAACCATTCACTGATGTAAGCTTAATTAAACATTGTTGTAACGATGTAGGATAAAAAATTGTTTGTCGTTATTTTTAAATAGATCTTAAATTAATATAGGTAAATTCAGATATATTTTTTGTGAACCAACATCTATGTGTTTGTAAATCAATAGCTGTTACCTATTTCATTTCTAGTACTACTTATCTAACAAAGAAATCACAGAAGTATAAATATTTTTTTAAAAGCTTTCTGTAGACTGATACTGATGTACATTTTCTTATCATTTAATGAACTGTTGATAACTCTGTTATCTATTAACTCTTGTAGATAGGTAGCCATAATGATTACAGTTTTGAAGATTTTAGTTGAGAAAACGAAGTCATTATACTAATACTAGCAGACCCGGCAGACGTCGTCCTGCCCGCTACCCGGTCCAATTGTATTTTCAAACCATCCAGGAAAATATACACACAAAATTTCATCCAAATCGGTCCAGCCGTTTAAGAGGAGTTAGGTGACAACCACGTGTACAGAGGAATTATATATATGTATTAATATTGTAAACTAACTGCGCCCGCGCTTTCAACCATGTGGAGTTTCCCTCGGGGCTTGTACATTTTCCGGGATACAAAAATATCTACGAGTATATTACTCTCCGGCGCGCTATTTTTATGCAAATGAAAAAGTAAATAAAAAGTAAGTAACAATGATTAGGGCTTTTCTCCCTGTTATTTTTAGATTATTTCAAATACCTATTTATTAAATGATGATTACGATATCGATTTCATTATTACGGAGGGAACAGCAAAGGTACATTTTACATTACAGCTATACTTTCCGAAAAATATGAGAAAAACTTCATAAATTAAGTAGCTAAGCTATACGCATGACTGTGTAAGTGCCATAGTTTAGCAGTTAAGCTTCTCTGCGACAAAAAATACGAAATAATACAATAGATTACGCCTTATGGAGATCTGTACATCGAGTTACAATCGTGCCAATTAAATGTCCGAACCAAAACTTGGCGTATGCTACGCAGACTTTTTGGCTGGTTGTAAGGCAGGCATTCGTGATCTGACTACAACGCTGCGCGAAGCCAGTGCTGCGACGCCCTATCGGACAAGCGACGTTGAACACTGCAAGCGACATAACGTCTAAATTGAAGTAAATGTGGCATTGTATTATAATTGATGTCAAGGTATGCACAACGACGCTCGGACGTTTTTTTGCCTGTTTTCACTTCGAGATTGGTATAGGTATCTCGATTATAGAAAAAACTCCTTTTTGTGGGTAGACATCGATTTTATTTCAGACTCTGGACATACATACACTCTTATAACGTATATTTATACACTTGCACTTTAATAATTCTTAACACTTTAAATCTATGTACATTAGGGCAGAGAAACAATGTACAATATTGAAGGTGCATACTGCACCGCTGCTCAGACTAGAATGCCCAGCCTCGCTCTTGCTTACCACCCGCCATGACGTTTCCCCTTCTCCTTTCCGTCATTGCGACAGTTGGAAACGATGAGAATCAAAGTCAAATGAGTACTCGCGAATTCAATAACCATATTTAAAACCTAACACGATGCATCTGTCTATAGTAATAAGCGTTGCTTAAAAGTGCGAAAACCTCGCTTTAAGTTATTTTTTCTGTTTTCAGGTATGCCAATGCTGGCCAGTAACTACATCCCGAACAAAATCAAGGTGCTTCTACAATCAGAAAACGGCATCCTCGGCCTCGGGCCGTTCCCGACGGAAGACCAGGTCGACGCTGATCTCATTAATGCTGGAAAAGAGACTGTTACTATTCTTCCAGGTTTGTACACTTGTAATGAAACTTGAGGCAATCAGTCCTAAATAAAACTTTTTCTTCATGTTTCTTTACACTTTTAGCTGATTTTTCAATTTATGAATATAATTTTCAATAAAAAATCTCGTAAACTACTTGACCTCTGAAGCTGAAATTTGGCAGGTAGGTCCGTAAGACGTGTAAAGGTTTGCTAAGAAATGATTCTGCGAAATGATGACAAAAAGGGGTTGTAAGTTTACATCAATATCAATGCGTAAAAACTCGCGGGCAACAACTAGTTTTTAGATAAAATCAAAGACCTACAAACCCTATGTAATTATGCAGGTGAAATGTACGAGCGATTCGAGAATACTGTGGATAAAATGTTAACAAAGGAATAAAAACGTCTCTATAGATTTTAAAACGACATTTTTTATTTTTTTGTAAAAGCGACGCGACTTACAGATTTGGTATTAGCAAAAATGCTGATAACAGTTATAACCTTAGCTGAAATGGGTTCAACTAAGACCAAAGACCTTTTCAAAGATAAACGACCAAAGTTATTGATCTTTATCAACACAGCGAGTTCACCTACCTTGCATATCTACGGCTTGTCTTAACGGGGTGTTATACCAAATTTGACAGTTTTTAATCAATTTTAAATAACAATATTTGAGCCGGAAAAAATACATGTCATAGATACATCTGTGTTTGAGATAAATCCGTGGTTAAAAAACACGACTGGAAAAAAAAAAACTCGATAAAAAAAATTGCGAAACAAAGTCGATTTAAGTTTTTTTTTCCGTTTTATGCTTTAATTAAAGCTCGTAACAGCCTGGAAATTGCATGTACTGAAAGGTAATTGTATTCAACATTTTTTTCCCTGGATAGTTTTTTGATAGTTTGTTCGTTAATTTTTTATTGAAATGAAAAACGTAAAAAAGTCGCGAAAATTTGCGCGCACCGCGCTCAGACCGCTGCCAGGCGTCATCGAGGTTGGACCTGTCTTTGTTTTTGTCGTTGCGCTCCCCCCGCTATTTGTTTGCAATGGGAAGAATAGCAAAATACATCGTCACTCTATCTTGGCGGGGGCTCAGGAAGCGTTTTGTTACCTACGCAACTTGGATAACATCCCGTTAAGTTGGATTAATGCTCCAATTAGCACGCCACATAATTCAGTTCCATATCTGTCGTCTTCAGCACGTCAGACGTCAATAACTAAAAAAGACGTTTTAAAATCGCTAATCCTGTAGATCCTGGTAAGTATAATGGGACAAACTATTTAAATTATTGCATTGTCACCGGTCCTTGATAAATGTACAATGTTTTTTGACGACGTTTTGAAGTAGTTGGAAATCTAGTTCAAAGATTCCGTTATATACATACATACATACAAAGCTAGCTAGTTTGACCCGGGTATGTCGTAAAACTGCGACCAGAACCACCGGAGGATGGGCAGCAGCGTCCTATTAGTACACGGTGAACGTACTGCGATCCCCAAGCTGCCTGCCAAGCGTGGGGATTATGGCAACACCCCTCTGAGAGGGAGGCCTTTGTTCAGCAGTGGACATTGATGGTTGATAATGTGATACAAAGCTAACAAAAGCATGTTAAAAATAGGAAATTGCACCATAGTAAACTGTAAAAACTCCGAATGCAGTGCGAAGAAGCTGTTACACAGTCAAATTCTCTCCTCAAAACTTATCTGACCATGGAAAATTGAAGGCGTTGCCTCCTATGAGTTCATTTCGATATATTTAGTTCATTTATCAGACAAAGATGATCAAATAGATTCAGATAATGCCGACACATAATTTTTATATGACCGTGAATCTTGTTCCTATGATACAATGTTATCTAAAAAGCATTGAAACATATTGTGTGCTTCCGTTATCATTGTTGTTTTATTGATATTATCTACGATGTGAGCCTAGGAAAGCCTTGAATTACCTACAATCAAAGATATTTTAAATTATAGATTTCAGTCAGCACTCGTAAATTTCTGATTCAAAGGTAGAAAACCATACTATGTCTGTAGTAGCTGTGCTGTCCAACGTTACGTGGAAAGGGTCAAATCTCGAGTGAATCTGTTTCTTCTAAGCAAGCGTGCTCTATCGTAGACCGCATCATCGCGTTAGCGGTCAAACGCAAGCCTATTACTAACTTTAAAAAATAATAATATAAAAACCGACTATCAGAACTGGACTAAATTGCAATGAAACCAAATGGAATGCACCAGCTTTCAAATAAAAAAATAATCATCAAAATCGGTTCACCCAGTCAAAAGTTCTGAGGTAACAAACATAAAAAAGTCTAATTGATAACCTCCTCCTTTTTGGAAGTCGGTTAAAAATAAGGGTGTACTGAGCCGAAAGGGGTCCATAATACCCATCATTTGAACAACTTTTACTATGGGACCAAATTTAAGATCGCAAAAAATATCAGCTGTTCCATTTTAAACCCCCATAGGGGTGTTATAAGTTTAACGTGTGTATCTGTGTGTAACAGACTCCTTTCTGCTTTTTATACTGTTTCCGCATATAGCCGAGAAATCTTCATCGGAACCCTGACCGCCGCAGTAAGCGAACGCAGCGTCAAGTTTTGCATCTTACCGCTGTCGCATCGCCCACTCCAGAGTGGGCGAAGTACGAATATTATCTACGTATATATAGAATTTCATACAAATTTTGAATTTTCAAATTTGTATGGAATTCGATATGATAAAACTTCACCACCACATCTTGCAAAGCTGGAAATGCACACCGTTCGATTTTTCCGATCCTTTATTCCATAGACCTGCAAGGTGTGGAATATCCTTCCCCCAAAGGTCTTCCCACCGAGCTTCAACATGAAGCGTTTCAAGATGGGTGTCTACAACTATCTCTCCGGGCTGGCAAAGCTCCGTCATCACCGCTAGTGATGCAGGTGTCCATAGGCGGCGGTTTTGTCCGGTGCCCGGGGGCTAAGCTGCAGAATTTAAGAATTGAGCCATTTTTTTGAAACATTTAAAAGTCAGATTTAACAAGGGCTATAATTTCTACCCTCTTGTCCATCTTACAGAAGAATAGCAATAATGATGATGATGATCCGCATTGCAGTTATTATCTTCGACCACGGGTGAATTCTAAGAGAGTGTTGCTTGTGTCCAGGTGCGTCGTACTTCGGGTCTGACGATAGTTTCGCTATGATCCGCGGCGGCCACATCGACCTCACCATCCTGGGCGGCATGCAGGTCTCACGCTACGGCGACCTGGCCAACTGGATGATTCCTGTAAGATTCTATTAATGCAGCCTCACCCTTAGCATGGAGATTGTACACTAGACATGAGTTTATAATTAAGCAATTAAAATAAACGACGGTTAACTGCGAGTCGGACTCGCGCACCGAGGGTTCCATGCCCAAAAAACGTGTTTTCTTTCATTCAGTTCGGGATCTTTAGCACGCGCCTGACTTGCACTTGGCCATGTTTATTATTTGTTGTATATTTTTGTGTATATATATATTAACTCTTCCTATTTGTTGATGGACGTCGGAACACGGTGCGAAAAATGTGCTTTTATGGGATTTTTGAAGGGTCATATTTCTTGTACTAATTAATTTAGTAGAAAAGAAACGCAAGAACATGACAGTAGAGTAGATAATTATTATTTAAAATAATTCTCAATTCAAAAAACGGACTTCATCAGAACTGGACCAAATTGAAATGGGACCAAATGGGAACACTAGCTTTCAAATAAAAAAATAATCATCAAAATCGGTTCATTCAGTCAAAAGTTCTGCGGAAACATATAAAAATAAACAGTCAAATTGATAACCTCCTTTTGGAAGTCGGTTAAAAATTATAGCTCGAAACAAAGGAATACTTTTCTTTGGACTAAACCCTCCCCTTTTCCTCCATTTAAAACTTTTTGTATAACACCATGCCATCATTTGTCCCATACTTATTATACATTTTCTTCAGGGAAAAATGGTGAAAGGAATGGGTGGAGCTATGGACCTGGTATCAGCCCCGAGGACCAAGGTGGTGGTCACGATGGAGCACACGTCCAAAAATGGCGGCCACAGGATAGTTCCCGAGTGCTCGTTCCCTCTCACTGGGAAGAACTGCGTTGACATGATTATCACAGAGAAGGTTGGTTTTATTTTCATTGTCAGACGTAAAAAGTACAGTTTCTATCCAATCATATAAACAAATATGGCGGACAGGCGACCAATGATAGTCATTAGTGAGGAAATTAAGTGTCTAACATAGATAATAACACTCGACTATATAAAGAAACTAACTGTATGTACCCTGGATATGGTGGTTTGGGTCTTGCAAATCATGTTAAAAAGAATGGACTGTACTCAGAAAAAAGATTAAAGCATAGAAGTGGTGCCAATTTAGCATAAACGAATTAAACATTTACATTCTTTACTCGTATGCCAAAAATTTTGTTACCAGAATGAAACAGATATATTTTTGGCAGGACGGCAAATTGCAGGGTTGTACACTATTTAAATGTGTTACCTCAGAACTTTCGACTGGGTGAACCGATTTTGATGATTCTTTTTTTTATTTGAAAGCGTGTGGTTCATTTCAATTTGGTCCAGTTCTGTTTTTTTTATGAATCGGTCGGTTTTTTATATTGATTATTATTAATTCCAGTGTGTATTTGAAGTGGACAAAGAGAAGGGTCTGACTTTGACCGAGCTGGCCGAAGGAGTCACTGTTGAGGAGATTATCAGCGCCACCGGGTGCGAGTTTGGCGTCGCATCTCAGATCAAGAAAATGGGTGACGTCACCGAACAACTTTCTGAATAATCTGCACGTCGCTGTAGAGGGAAATGTTTCGTAGTGTGAATGGACCTTGATTCCGTGTACATTTGATATGGTATATCATGCAAATGTTTCTTCGGAATCATTGATGGAAGGTACGAATACAGGGTAAATATCACTTCATCATCATCACTATATATATAAAATTTCCATGTCACAATGTTAGTTACCGTACTCCTCCGAAACGGCTTTACCGATTTTCACCAAATTTTATATGCGTATTCAGTAGGTCTGAGAATCGGCTACTATCTATTTTCCATACCCCTTCACCGCTTTTCATCACCACGCGAAACCGCGGGGCGCAGCTAGTAATCTAATAAAAATGAATCGCCGAATAAACAAGTTCTTGCTGAACCTGCAAATATATTGGTATTGAACATACTCAATATGGTCAGCCTAAATGCGATCATAATAGACTGTTTCATTAGGATATACTAAATACAATACAGTAACCCTATTAAAAACCACAAAAACAAGGATAACATTACAAATTACAGTAATTATCTAGGCTTTTAACAGGCGGCCTTATCGCTTAAATACATTACAATTACTGAAGAAAAAAAAATCGGCTAATAAATTTCTTAGATATAAGCGTTCAAAGTTTTTGGTGGGGATAGAGATGCGCAGTCCCTCCCGCAAACCGTGTGACGTCATAACGTGCTATAGTGCGATCTCTGTCTAGCATGAAATTAAAAAATGTACTTATTACATATTTATTATTGAACAAATTTTAATTTGGTTTTTGTTGATGGGGCTATTTATGATCAGCTTTTTAATGAGGTATTAAAAAATAGGACACGTGCCTACTACACATATAAAACATTTACACAACATAGATAATTTTTATTTTATATTTAAGGAATATTATTTTGTTAAGAATGGTTTAAAATGATGTAAATATTGATTATCAACTTATTATAGTTATTATATCTGTTAAAATTATTTTATAATTACTATACAGTCATATATTATAATGTTATATATCACAAAATGTTACAAAAAATATTATAAATAAAAATTGTTATTGAAACTTTTTTACACTTGTTTTTTGGAAAGAGATACATCTCTTTAAATAGTTTTTGTGAAGAAAAAATTACACAATTGACTTGCCATTGACATTGACATTCCTATTTGTCAATGATTATTTTGTAAACAGTTGTTTTTCTCGGTTTATGTAATTTTGGAAGTTTTAAGTGATTTGTAGTGTTTTAGGTTGAAGTGTATACATGAAAGGGCCAAACCACCCCTTTGTTGTATGGGGAGCGTGTTTTCTCTGGTTTGCTTCAATATTTGCAATGATATGGTCGTTGATTTTGTTTTTTTGTAAGTTTAATTCGCTGAATCAGCCCAGTAGCCTTACGATTACGACTACCTCTTAACGCGGGCTCGAAACAGCGCAGTGCGGAAAATCATGCGAACTTGAACCTTAATGCACCGAGATACGGTTTGCGGTCGAGCAACTTAAAACGTTAACAGAATCGCTTAAAACAGGTAGCCGTAAGGCCTCTGATACAGACCATTATAATAGTTTTCATGACTAAACAGCTAACAACAGTCTTAAGGGTGTTCTCCCTGTCTGCAGTACTCTCGCTCACGCTTTTTTCATTATTGACGATATAAAATTACTGAGTGTGAATTAACAAAAGTGACAAAACCAGGTTTTGCTGACTTCACACTCAGTAATTTTAAGTCGTCAATAATGTAAAAGTGCGCGAGCGAGAGAACTATAGAAGGGAAGAGCCCTCTTAATATTACAAGTTGACTTTTATTCATCAGGTGTAGGTGATATGCTCTTGGTGACTGGCACAGACATAGTAATAGCCCTGATTCTGCTCTCGGGCGTCATAATGTTTCCAACTAATGTGTTTATGCTCTATGCTATAGGGAATGGTACGAAGATCAGGTAATTGTTATCCTCATTTTTGACGTAGTCGGGTAAATACATACCTCATAACTTTTATATAACAGAGCCGCAAAGAAGCAGATGGTTACATTGATGGTAAGAAACCGCCGACCAACTTCTTCAAAGGGGCTGTTAATAGAGTCTTTAAGGGTCAGCAACGTATCTGTGATGCAAGTATGTCCTGGTGTTGTAAGTATCCATAGGCAACGGTGATCTCTTACCATCAGCCATCAGGCAACCCGTCTGCTTGTTTGCCACCTACGACATTAAAAAAAACCTTCCTACTCATATTTTTCCTACGATAATTAAAAATATTGCAGCCACAAGTCGAGAGTTCTGTGTTGTCCTCTCTGGATGTTATTGACTTGGATAATCATCATAAACTTGTTGGGTTTATTTCTGTGCGTCCAGAGGATCTGCATGGTGAATACGATGGACTTCATAGTACATAGTATGAGGCACTACCGAAGCGTGCCACGGTACAAACATTTCATGGATAACCTGCAGTGGTCCTTGAAATGTTGCGGGGTAAGTTATTTGATTCTGAAGATACATATCTACTCCTTTCCTAGCTGTGACAACTGCGCCCAACTTGAAATCGAAACCTTTTTAACTAACTTCCAAATAAGAGATTCTCAATTCGACTGTTTTTTTTATGTTTGTTACTTCAGAACTTTCGACTGGGTGAACCGAAATTGATGATTCTTGTTTTATTTGAAAGCTGGTGCTTCCCGTGTGGTCTCATTTCTCAAATTGGTGCAGTTCTGACGAGATTTTTATATTGATAATTATTAGTCAAAACTTTTTTATGCGAACATACAATGACGTCGAATCTGTAGTACCAAAATGGTACTTAAACTAAACTAGGTAAATTTGACTAGGATGCTAATAGACGATACCAGTTAGCGTCTCCTAGTTTGATAGTTCCAAATAATAGTTTAAAGTAATACCTACTAGTTAGTGATTAGTTTAATCTAGGTATTCCAAGGTCATAATTAATAGGTGCTGTGCGATAAAAACATCTGTTTTATTCCGAAGCAAAACTAAGAGCCTTTATGGCAGGTATCTATGTGATTAATTTCTGCATTTTCTAGCTGGATTCCTACAAAGATTGGTTCAACTACGATTGGTTGGAAAAAATACGCGATTATGAATGGAACCCTAGTCTACAGAAATTGAATATGGACATCAAAAAAGACATCAAAGCAGTTTCCGATAGTGTACCACTGAGGTAAGCGGTACTTCCAATCCATACACCTATCCATTAATTGCGATATCCTTCGATAAAAAAATCTCTCAAGATAGGGGTGTACCTATTCAACACCTAGATTGGGCATTAGTGAATGTACCGATTTCTGTTTTTTTTTTAAATACATTTTTCGAAGGTGTCAGAAAAATTTACAAGTTTAAGATAGTTAATTATATCTTAGATTTTCGGGAATATTAAACTTTAAAATTACGTCCATTTAACGGGATTTATCGAGTGTCTTTTACTTTTATTTCGCCGTTAAGAACACTAACGAAGAACGAGCTAGAGTGACGAAGTTTGTAGATATGTAATAGGTACCTATATAATTTTGACGATGGACAATGCTAATATCTACTTATTATAAATTAGATTTTTTAATCATAAAATAATACGATAGTAGGTACTACAAAATAGTGGAGTCTGGATACAGCTATTATAATAAGAAGCTACTTATAGGTACTATGTAGTTTCGATATGGTTTGCAGTTGCTGTAAAAGTGGAACTTGCGTTCCAAATTACCTTCTGGAGTTGGGGACCCATTCAATCCACACAAAAGGTTGCAGCAAATCTATGTACCGAATTTATATGGCAACAATGAATGTACACCTTATCGTTTTCTTTGCGATAGTCATTGCCGAGGTATGGTTAGATAATTGATTAATTGCTAAGATTAACTTATGTAGGTATGATGTTCCTAGGTATAAAATATAGTTGTGGGTTAAGATTAAGATTAATGAACCTTTAGATTTTAAACAGTTAAGATTCCTAGAATTTTATCAATATAGTTGATAATAAGCATTGATAGTCTGGTGCCTGTAGCACAGTTTAATTACTAGTACGGGTGCCAGCCAGTTCCAGACACTAACATTTTTGTTAATTTGAATAAAATCCTAATATTATGTCTAGTTCAATAAGATATTTAAAAATATTGTTGTCTTAAAAAATTTGGATCAATAAACTATTTATTATTATTTTTATTACATACAGAGTTCCTGCGGCCTTACGCCCAACTCTAAACGCGGACCCGAATAGGCACAGTTTGCAAAATCACGCGACCGCAAACCGTATCTCGGCGCGTTAAGGTTCGCGCTCGCGTGATTTTGCAAAGTGCACTTATCTGAGGCCGCGTTTAGAGTTGGGCGTACTTTCAGATTGGTCCCATAGAAATTTCCTCTGAAATAGTTTAGTAATTTGCCTTTTTAAATCAAAACAACTGCATGGAAAATTCGTTTACTTGGATGACAATATTAGTAGGTACCTAACCGAAATTGAGATTTAACTAATTTTGTGAAGTCGGTATTTTAAATTGATAACTAAGTATTAATTAACTAAGATGGTTCTCGAGTAATCGGAGAGTTTAAAAAACATCACGAACAACTGGCGGCAAATTCGTAAATCTGCCACTGGTCAACGCAACACATGACCAAAATGCTGACCTGGGGCCTTACCCCTAGCTTCACATTTGCGAGCCAACATTTTAGTAGGTACCTGATAGGTACCTAAAATTAACGAACTCATTTAAGCTGCATCGTTTAAAAGCGTCTAACTTGAATGAACGAAAATCCGTTTTACTATGCGTGTGTGCGTGAAAATAGCAAAGATTGGCGGCTATCAAATAACTACCGCTTATCGTAGTTGATGGTACCGTTTAGACAAATAACACCTATGCGGGTCAACTTTTCGAGCTAGGGGTAAGGCCCCTGTGCTAATTTTGCTCTTGCATTGTTATTGTTAAACAACATGGTAGATATAGGTAATGGGCCTAGCATTTTGGGAATACATCCCACTGGTAATGGTTTAATAGATTAGTTTTTAGCTAGGATTTAATGTGTTTTTCTATGGACATACTTTTTTCTGGTTAGGTATTGTAAAATTGTTGTTTCAATACCTAGGTATGTAAGTATACAAATATATTCCTTATATCTTCAACAGATTATAATTCTAACATGCATTATTGCTGCAAATAGAGAAGATAACGATAAAAATTATCCAAGGAAAGCACAGTATGATGTGAAGCATCTGATGCCCGTGAATAACAAGTTCTTACAATCTAGTAGTTCCACCTCCGTGTGTGTCGAAGACGATTATGTGGATGAAAGCGAATTCGAACTAAAACCTTTTCATGGAGATCTGCCATGCTCACAGTAGAGCATTATGGTCTATTCTGACATTGTGAGTTTTTGTGATCCCAAAAGTAGCTACAACGTAGATACACCTTGTATGCCAACTTGGTAAGTATTACAAGCTCTCAATTTTTGCAAATTTTCATTTATGTTTAGTTGCAGGCTGTTAGAATTAGAATCGACACCATGAGTACCTTATTGTATACCTTAGAAGGTAGGTACATTACTGCATCGGCAAGCAACCTTAGCATTATGAAACGTGAAAATTTGGGCCGCCGTGGCCGTGGCAAGCCTAGATACGTGAGTGTATAAATACTCAGTGGCCGCCTAGGCTTGTATAGGTAGTAGTAGGTACTTTTTTCAAATGCTGGGATAGGTTATTCACGTAAAAGAATATAACTACCAAGGTAAATATTTTGGAGAAATGTTTACATAAAACGCCTAACAACCAAACTTTGGCATACCTATCTATCTAGATGGTCATGGCCTGTACCATTGAAATATCATTGGCTCCGCTTGTAACAAGAACAATCATAATTATGGATCCTTGCTTGTACTAACAAATAGCCATTGAAATGTAAACTATTTTTTGTTTGTCTATTTTTGACTTAATTTCTGTGCATTCGCTTTATTTGTGAAAAATAACAAAATCAGACCTCTTTACACATATTAGTACACGGGTTCTTCAACGAAGGACACATACCTTATTTTTTTAAATATTTATCGGGATTTATCGCGCAATATTACGCGATAAGTCCCGATAAATATAAAAAAAACAAGTGTTCCAATCACGAAAGTTTAAAAATTACTGACACATACCATGTTTGAGAAAAAAATCTGTTGGATTTAACCTAAATTGATTATTTGGCTTAACTTTACATTATTGTAGCTGTCAGAGCAAACAAATACTTCGGCCAAGTTTAGGTTACACCTAACCACTACGAGTTATGCTCGATAGCTCGTACAGTGGTTAAATACTCAAAGGGCTCGAGACGAGAAGTTTATAGCCAAAAATTTAAAAAACAGTGATTTACATTGACGTTACACCAACTTGCTACAAGACAGTTGGGGGTTTTGGCGCCTACTGAAAAAACCATGTCATCTCGTATTATTTTCCTAAACTTGTGTTAATTCGAGTGTTAATGTGTATTAATGATGGATTATTGTTTATTAAGTGCTCGTTCATGAGCACTTAATGCTCGAGTGTAGGAAAGTGACAATGTATTTTCGTGATGGTTCTAAAACTCCACAGAAACCTCGAGTAAAGTATTTACCACTTTACCAGGGCATAACTTAGACTTGACCGTCACTGCTTGACTGTGACTTTTTTTTCTTGGCTACTTACTGCCTACCTTTGGGTGTTTGAGCAATTTAGCCATCAACAGGGAAGTAGGAGATAGGTGTGACGATATAGAAAAAAATCACAGACCTAAGATTTTTATGGAAAAAAAATCGTTAATTGACACTGGCAAATGCACAAGACGTGTGACGTGAAAATTTTCAAAGGGAAAGAAGAAAAAAAAAACTGACATACTGGACTGTCGTTATTGACATTGACAGTTTTTAATACAAAGAAATAAGGTGAAAAGGTTATTATTTTCGTCCGTTCGTGTCTTTATAAATATTTTCGAGATTTGTCGTGCTAACTAACACTAAATCAGAAACAAGTATGTATTTAGCTCTGAATAGAATATAGCCACATTATATGTCTTTTGTCAAGCTTTCATTCCTTCCTGAGTCGGGGTACTTATTTAACCTTATTCTTATTGTAATTACTATTTTCAGGCATGGTTTTCCTTTCTGTGGTTAACTGGGTACGAGTTCGTGGGCCTGATGAATTCTGGAGAAAACGGCGTGTATTTAGACTAGCTGCGCATTACATTGGACGCCGAAGAAACTGTTATTCTATTGCTGTGCGCAATGTCCATCGAGCTTTGGTGTACGCAACCAAGGCCAGAAGACTAAAAAAAGATGATATGAAGGCTCTTTGGAACACGCGCATTACAGCGGCTTGTGAGCAACATAATACAACGCACTTTTCTCTAAAAGAAGGACTAGAACGAGCAAATATCATGTTGGACCGCAAGTCCTTATCAGACTTGGCCTGCTGGGAGCCTCGAACTTTTGAATCACTTGCTGCAATTGCCAAACAAAAACTTGAAATAGATGGATTCATTGACGGAACTGATAAAAAACAACCAACAGGGATAAACTTGAACCTCAAAGATGTTATGTTAGAGCACTGGCTAAAGGAAAATAAAAACTAGTGATCTACAGTGATTTGTAATTATTATTTTTAGACTAGCATAGCAATAAATATGTACAATTTTAACTTAATATCTCTATGAATTTCCGAGTTCCTTCCTCATTTGCTTAGCCAACTCATTTTGTTTCTCTAAAACATAAATGTTTTCTATTTTTCGCTTTTGCTGTCTTTCCATGTCTCGGAGTACACCTTCGTGCATTTTGTCTCTGTAATGAATTAATCACAAACAATTTTACTATCACCTCCATTTGTAATTTCATTACCAATTAAATAATTAATTAATCATTAATCATATCAAATATAACAGGTCATGATTGATTCATTTACTACAAAAGTAATTGTTCATTTGATCGAACCATTTTTGGAAAGATGACGTTAGCTTGGTTGTTTTGGTTTGTTCAGTGTACTTTATGAATAGAAACGTGTCATTTGCGAATGAAAGAATCAAATATAATGAGCCGCAAGATTGATTTGTTCATTACGACAGAAATAATTTGTTCCATCGTACTGTTTCCAGAAAGATAATGGCGGCGGGTCGTGGCTCGCAGTGAACCAATAGTGCCGATCAAGCGGCCGGCTTTTTAGCTGTTTTGGTTCGTTTTGTGTAGTTTCCTTTATGAATAGCAATGTACGTTGGTACAATGCAATGTTGAGTTTGCAGCAGAATAATTCTATTTAGAAGCCACCGATGCAGTCATATTTTTGACATGTTGGTGTTGCAACGGTTGGCAAACATGAATAACATGTTTTATGTATTAGGTAAGAAACTAATAAAAGTGGCCAACGTAACTGGGTAACAGTTGGAAATCTTAAATGATAAACAATTTCTATGACCAGTAGAATAGAATCAGTAAGATTTGAACTCAGATTAACTAACCTTTGTTTACTCAGGATTTAAAACAACAATCTGCATTTAGCCCTACTTGGATATCAAATAAAAGTTGGGACTTAAACCTGTAAAAAATATATGATTGTGCGCACATCACATAGTTCATTTTTTATGATACTTCAGATGGATTTCGGTAGAGATTCGATAGGTCGGTCGAAGTACTTAGCACTCTAATATTGGGGTGAATTCTGTGATAATTACCTGTCTTGTTGCTGTTTGATGTGAACGTAACTAACAATACCAATGGTTCCAGATAAGGAAATTGCTAAAACAAGTTTAGAAGTAGGCGAAGACATATCTTTTACATCGACCGAATTAGATAGGACTACCTATTTATTTCATCATTTTCCATTAAATATTTTCTGAAAATGAAATAAAAAACAATAGAATAGAAAATACTCTTTTCTGACAATTCTGACAGAAACAGCATTGAAGGAACTGACATCTGACAGTGACAGCCTAAACTAAACCGATATTATTGTTTTTATTTTTTATGCGTTCTACAGTGGATAATGCCAATGTCTTCAGACCATACTGCCAGGTCTTTCTTAATATTAATAAATTAATACACAATGTAAAATTTTAATATCTTAGCTTTATGCGACATGCATACCACATCACTTCGTAGCAAGTTGCCGCGTAGATATAATCAGGCGTTAAGAGTTGGTTTATCTCGTTCTATGTCGTTTCGCCATCGTTTTACAATTTATATTATGTAGAAATTCTTAACTTATCCTAAATGAGGATACCTACTGAGGATATAATATTACACTCGTACTATTTTGAGAGTGCGCTAGACAAAATGTAGGAACACGTTACATACCTACCCACAATATTTCTAAATTAGTGAATTGGTTGTAAATTATTTGAAGGTATGGTGGTTGAATTCGTCATGGGCTTATTCTCTCAAGTAGGGGCCAAACATTGGTTTAAATAAAATATTTTTAATAGAATGATAGCTTTTAATTTATAATAGGTAGGTTCCTCAAAGTATCATTAAAGTTTCAGCAATGCAGTTAATTATTTAAATAATTATATATACAGGATTTTACATAACTGCTTTGCTAATAACATTTCATAACAATATTAACTAAGTAGTAGTTATAGAGCTATAATTTAATCACACACTCCCTGTAAATACCAGCATTGATCTGCAACATGTCAGTCCAATTGAGACGCAATCACGTTAGTTTGTTTACATAGTTTTCTTTTATTTTAGTCACTTGTACACCATCACTACTAGATACCTACTCACTCATTCCGCACTTTAAAGTTAGCGGCACAGTACAAAATATCGTAGAAGTTATTACTGCTTCAGCTTCATTAGCTAAAAATGCTGATTGTCCTTGCATGGTCAGTTCAGGTCAGCACCAAGTTTCATATTGTTCAGGATGCCATCGTCTCGTGGCTGGTGTTGCTCTGCTACCGTCCACAGTCGTAGAAACTGGCGGACCCGCGGTTAGGGATCTCGGCGAACTCTCGCTTCGGAGTGCACAGTTTTGTGCTGAAGTCAACGTTCCGTTTTCTAGAATTTGAAGTGTTTTCATGTTATAATATTATGAATAGATAGATACCTAGGCGCTTGACCGTGATCTCGCCTGATGGAAAAAGATGATGCTGCCGAAGATGGAGCACAATCCTACTTAGTTATAATAAAGATCTAGGATAAGGAACAGATAGATTTTGAATGTCAGCGCCATTTTGTAAAAAAAACTCCCTATTATGTGTTCCGGATTATTGCAGGAGCGGATTTCCCTTTAGGCCGAGTACGAGTAAGCCCGGACCTAGTGCGGCAAAATTTAGAGACGGCAAAATCTCCTGAGATTTTTTTTATAGGTAGTCGCGCCCTCTGTCTCCGGTCTGAGATACTGATTGAGAGAGAGAGAGAGAGAGAAGTTGTTTTTTTCTTTAACTCAATTCTTAAAGATTATTTAATTTTTCGTGCTTACGGTAATCTTCCATTGGCCCTGGGTAACTAAGGTATCAAATCTGGCGCCCCTGGCATCTGGATTTATGGGTTATATTTCCAGCAGAATTAGTGTTTTAGAAATCTCATATTTGACGACAACGAGCGCAGTGCACTGTCACACAGGATTTTGTTAAAGTTCTAACTAAACCCTGGGTGGCACTGAATTGTTATACCTACTTAGAAAGCGAGTCACATATCATCAGCCGAGTGACTTGCTATCGTTACAAAATAAAGAATAGTTCAAGGTATTGCCCTACTCTAGAGTCAGTTCAAGTATTACGATGTCCTCCAGACGTAGCGTTGTATAGATAAAATACGATATGTGTAATATATTATGGACTCCATGACTGACACTAAGCCTGACTGCTCAGCCTAAGCTAACTTACTTTATTATTATTTTTGATAAGGTACCCACCCTCTGGTCGGCAGTTCCATCTGGTCTACAACAACAGACTTGACGTAGAGTCGGTCGTTGCACCACAGGATGCAGAGAGATCGCGGCTCCAGTACATTCATGTCGTACTCCCAAGATAGCTCCACCTGTACAACGTTTCAATTAGTCTTCACTTTATTAATCAAGAATCAGCTGTTCCATAGAATAAGGTCATTGACACTCTTGACGATTTCGGGATTGGTAATTTTGTAGAAGTTGTCCAAAATCATGTCCTTTCTAACTGGCTAGTCAGAAAGCACATGCTGGACCTTTATAGTTATTAATGTCTTGTCAGGGTCTGTGTTTACCTTCCTCACTTTCCCGCCCATGTCCATCGGATGTGTCACCACGATAGTGTAAGAAGTACCATGTTCTAACCTGCAATAAAAATTGTTAACTTAAGTTCGAAATCTTTATTTTTCTGCCAAAGGCCTTTTGTATTGAAGGCTACATTTTGAGTGGCACTGACTTAATACTGATTGTTTCAATTTTTATGACAATAACTAGTTGTGCAGCAGCTTCGCAATTGCTCGACGCCCTCTCAGCATCAGTTGGTCATTGCTTTTGCGGTTTCTAAAAAGTTTTCGGAACTCACTTGACGTAGTTGTTGGGAGTCAAATCCATCCCTCGTATCACTCCACGGTCGGACATCAATGTGACTTTTAAAAATCCCTGTAGAAAAACAGTAAAAAATAATTAAGTTTTTTAACTCCCGAAATTCTTATTATTGGGTACATAGACTCTGAGACATAGACGCTTCGATCAAAATTTCGTTGCATAGACATCATTGCTTTTTTTAAAGTACATAAAACGCTGTAGATTTGATTATTTTATGTTATTTACCTGAACCCACGATTCAGCACCCTTTGGATTTGCTAGTTGTATAGAAACTTTGTAATGTCGCTCTGAAAAGAAAATTTAGTGTAATATCTGATTTAAAACTAGCGTGAGACTCAAGAGACTCAGAGATCAGTGACTGGAAGCAAATAACTAAGATCATGAGATATAGTCATGGGAGAGGGTTATGTCCGTAGCCGATTAGGGTGGGCTGATTATGATGACCTACTTTTCTAGAAATAAGACATGTTATTGTTACGAGCAATAATTTTGGCATAAGTCTAACTATAAATTCCTATGGGCCCGCCACATTACGCAGCTAACACGATACGCAGAAACTAGATGAAAAGGTAAAATATGAGTTGATGACTGAGCTTAGTCACATTAGTGACGTACATTATTGGAGGCTACGTTTAGAAGTGGCTATACAATGACGGTATTCCTATTAGCTAGTCTAGGCTGTGGCAACAAAATTTGCTGTAACAGCTAGGAGGAGTGCGAGTGAGTCAAATTGTAACAGATTTGATTTGAAGAAGGTTCATCGACGATTTTTACACGGTTTTGTGCGTTACTCTGTATTTTTTTATCGATACGAAAAAACTGGCTGTGATAGGTATAGACTAGAAATGTGCATCGTGTCGTGCTCTAAAATATGCACTCTAGGCCAACTGAATGAGGCCACAGAGAGTGTCATTGGGGTGGCTTAATTCTGGAATAAAACTTAATAGACTTACTATAGACGGATTCACGAAATAGCGACTCGATATAAAGACGAATATACTAGAAACCGAAATCTTTGACTAGAAATCCATCGACATCAAGCGAAACCATAGTTTACGTTGGTGACAATTCATTCGCTTTTTAAAATCCTTTATTGTATAAAAAGTAGCCATAAATAAAATAAATCTGTCCTCCAGATAATACAGTATTTTAATAATCAAAATCAGCTACTAACTATGTCAGGTAGATACTTCGTGTACATATTACGCCCTCGTTTTTCTTACGTTTGGCAAATGCAGTTTTTTAGTGCACTGACTTGTGCGTGACTTTTGAAACTTTCGGTTTATTTATTTATCTCGCATTATTTTATTAAGGTGTACTTGTTAAACCTAAATAAAATGATGCGTGATAAGTCCCGATAAACATTAAAACATGTATATCAAATCGGTTTTATTTTATTAGTTAACACTTACGACAGAAGGGATTTTCTTTGCCAGTACTGAGATAGTATCTAGCACCAATTGTATCCTGTTCCTCTGAAGGGTACACTTCGTTTTCAGTCTGATTACTCTTATTTGTAATTAATCCTGGGGAGCTGTCCGCATGGAATCTGAAATGGTAATAAAATACTATAGAACCTAGGTACCTACTATGGAAGACAGAATTATGTGTCGTTTTGTATATATAGTTACGCGGGAAGGGTGTGCTAAGCCGAAAAGAGTCCAGCATAGTGCCCATCATTATTAACAATCGGGAAAGTGCCTTTATTAACTAAACATAATCTAATCTATCTAAATATATATTTCTAAAATGCTAATGTTAGTACGTAAAGACAGGGTTTTCTCTATCACCATCAATTCCAATCAACTTCCCGTTGGGGTGGTAAATACCCCTTGGTCTCCAGGTGGGAGTAAGGGAGTTTGGTCGCGGTGGGTGGAAGGGGGTGGTTGTGGGTAGCGAAAATGTGAAAAAAATATTTCTGTCCTTTTCTAACTCATAAGAACTTCTCATGAGAACTCATGAGAACTTCTGGAAAGATCTCAAAATTTCTGGAATGTTCTAGAAAGTTCCAGAACGTGTAAAACTGTCCTGGAATGTACTAGAAAGTTCCAAAAAATTCTGGAATGATCATGAAAATTCTAAAATGAGTGCAAACTATATTAAACGATTTAGAATGTTCGTGACAATTCTAGAAATTTCTGGAATGATCTAGAAAGTTCCAAAATGTGTAATATTGTTATTATCTACCGGGAATGTTCTAGAAAGTTCTTAAGCTTTCTGCAATGATCTACAAAGTTCCAAAATGAGTTCAAACCGTTATTATCGATTTGGAATGTCTAGAAAGTTCTAAACATTTCTGGAATGATCTAGACAATTCTAAAATGAGCGCAAACAATAATCAATTTCGAGAATATTCGAGAAAGTTCTAGAAGTTTCTGGAATGATCTAGAAAGTTCTGAAATGAGTGCAACCTATTATAATCAATTGAGAATGATCAAGGAAGTTCTTTTATACGTGAAATATATGAAAGTTTTTTATACCATTAAACATGCGATGTATTTATACGCGAGCAACGCCGGGTTTCGCTGCTAGTTATCAATATAAAAAAAATACTTCATTAAAATAACAGAACTGGACCAAATTGAAATGGGACTATACGGGGAGCACCAGCTTTCAAATAAAAAAAGAGTAATCAAAAACGGTTCACCCAGTCGAAAGTTATGAGGTAATAAATGTACATATAAAAAAACAGTCGAAATGAGAACCTCCGCCTTTTTAGAAGTCGGTTAAAAAGAGAGTGGACTGTTCATTTAGATATAAGGTTTTTGATCTGAATTACATACCCCATGACTGCACAACCATGTCCACAGTGGAAACATTTTCCGTTTAAAAAGTGTTGGTATGACGGGCATTGATGGCCTGAAAACATAAAATTAATGGTGTAAATAAATTATATTTTTTATGCAAATTATTAAGGCTTACGTTAAATACGGTATGTATGATCTCGCTCGCGCATTTGATGTTTATTAAAGATATAAATAACTGCGTCTACTTTAAAAAAATGTGCTTCAAACATTATACGATTTTAATGTAAAAAAAATATATTTAAATACTTTTTTATGATGACTAGAATAAATGAAAAAACTGATGTTTTGTGGTCATAATCAATCCTAATATTATAAATGCGAAAGTAACTCTGTCTGTCTGTCTGTTTGCTACATAATCAGAATAAAAGTTTACGAGGTAATAGTATGTATCATGAGGACGGGCATAACCTATTTTTTTTCAAAAGAAATCGCGGACAAAGTCGCGGTTACTGTTAGTAAAATATATATATAAAAAATATGTTCTAAATATTTTGAAATATTAACATATTAAAATTACTGTAGCACATTTTTCAAAAGTAGACAGTAATTTTTTATAAAAAAATATGTGCGTTTATTCTGGGCCTTAATAACTTCATATTTATGGGTAATTATTAGCCCCATTATAGTATGGACCATTATGGAAATCTATTTTTTAAGTGCACAATACAAATGGTATACCTAAAATCCTTGCTTATTTATATCTATACATACTTGTACTGTCATAAATAGGTAAGTACTTAGGTAATTTATATTTCACTGTAAAAGGTACTTACCAATATACGGACACCTCCCATTGATTGATTCGGTAAATAATTTAATTGCCCTGACATGGTTACAGGCCACCAATACCCTCGAAGCCTCTTCAAGGCCTTGCTTGACGAGTGTGAGGGGCACCAGAGGCCCTTCCGTGAGGTCACAACCTGGCTGTTCCTTCCCATTGTTCGGGTAGAAATCTAAATGCCCCACGGGTTGCGACATCCCGTATCCTGCCATAAACACAAAATCTGTCGCACGCGTGAAATAAACACGTCGGTAAATTAGTTCAAATGCGATAAATACCATAAAAACATACATATTTCTATACGTGAATGATGGATTTACAAGCAGAACAGCGTATAATACAATATTTACATTATAAATAAATAGATACACATATTGGGTTAGTAGATTAATGATTCATAGCAACAAAGCATTATCGCAATCAACATTTAGTTAATCGGGTCAAAAACGAACGGAAGGTGCACATGGATTAGGTAGATACAAAGCACACGTGCAAAAGTGAGTAACACACTTCATCTATGTGAATCGTTACCTAAGAGGAAAATGCTTTTCCCGTCTGTATGTATGACGTCGACGAAAGTCGCGTCAGTGGGGTCCAGTCTGACATTCATCGGCATTCCTTGGAAATAAGGCTCAGCAGGGTCCAAACCCGTAATTCTGCCTAAGCCCTTTAAAATAAAACTAAATCAAAGACAATATATGAAGACATTATTATTTGGTCCAGGTCTAAAATTTTAATGATGTCGGTTTTAAAAATATTAATATTTGAATTTATTATCGAGCTTTAATTTGTAATTATGAGGGATTATTATTTATTGTGTTCGTGGATGTATTCGAGTGTGGGAAAGTGATACAACGCGGTAGAACTTGTATTTTCGTGATGTTTCCATAACTCCATAGAAGTCTCTAGTAATGTCTCCACCACTTATACTAGGGCATGACTTGGGCACACCTTGGGCATTATGCTTTACTCTGATTGTAGTGTCAGCGTTAGCGGTTATATTCACTTTGGTAGTAATTATGACTTGTTTGATGTTTTTTTTATATATAAAAATATTTAAATACTTGACACTGTCAACTGCAACGACGAGTAAAGAAAAAAATATTTTTTTTGTCATTTATTTTATTAACAGAAAAGAAGTTCGGTTTAAATGGTGCTTACTTGTATTTTTTCCCCTGCGTAACCAGCCGTATGAGCTCCCAATGAATGGCCTATAATATGGACATCCTCTGGATTTAGGCCATGTTCTTTCTGCAACATAAAACATGCTCATGAAACGGTTTACGAAAAAGAAACTAATACAGGTTGTAAAGGGAAAGGAGACGCACCGGTCGTTTTACAGAAAGATCACGTTTCAAGCGAACAATAGAAATTTCGTGCGTATAAATATTGCAGTTTAACTGTAGTTAATGCATAACGAACCTGCAAAGTGTTGATGAAATGCGCAACTTCTAAACCCACCAGCCTGGTATTCGCTGTCGCTTGCGTGTAAAGCGGCAAACTTCCGCCAGCCCAGTCTACAATGACCACGTTGAAGTCGCCGGCTTTCACGAGCTCGTCTTTCATCTCGCTGACCTGAATCAAGTGTGCCAATGAACGATACGACAAGGAAAGTGTCTGTACAAGTGTACGTACATAGTCTAAAGTCTATCTACATAGGTATATATGATAATACTAGCTCTCTAGTCGTAAAGAACGTTATGTCAACTGCTTTAAGAGTCTTCTCTTTCTCATGTTATTTCACTAATGAATACATAAAAAATTTATACCCTGTTAAATAAGGAATTATTGGGTTTATGTAGCTTTAAAATCATGTATGTAGGAAGATAAACTTACCTACATGCCAGTGACGGTGTTTGTTAATATATATCACTTTTTTGTAGGTATCTAGTTAGTGGTTAGGAATCAGATAATTTATTTATTCACGCCCCTTTTACGCTTGCTTGGAAGAAATGGCTCTTAGTGATAAGGCCACCCATTGATAAACTAGTTTTTAAAGCTGTTCTTTCGTAAATATTAAAATTTATGTAGTAAATAAAAAAGAGTTTATCTACCTATGTATATCTTCAATCAAGAAATAATTTTTTCAAAGTTCTATTATCACAGTTGCTTACTTACATCGCACCATGAAGTCAGCGATAAACTTAATAAAGTTGTTTCAGAAAATATCTCCAATAAAAGCTTCACCAAAAGTCAGAGAATCAAAGAATCACATCACACATCACATCATCAGCCAATTAACGTCCACTGTTGGACAAGGCCCCCCTCTTAGAGAGGGGTGTTGCCATAATCCCCACGCTTGGCAGGCGGCTTGGAGAACGCAGTATGTTCACCGTGTACTAATAGGATGCTGCTGCCTATCCTCCGGTGGGTCTGAACGCAGTTTTAGGACATACCCGGGTCCTCAAAGGGTCGGGGAATCAAAGAATACGAACACAAAAATAAAAATTCTCTTACGTTTCGTCATTTCTTTGTCCTATTTCTTTGTTTTTGGATCTGTTCTGTTCTGTACAGGGGATTTTCGAGAACTAAAGGGTTGTTTCAGAGATCTTTTTTTCTATAGTGTCATAATAAGATTTGCTATGAGACAAAATAAATTGAACATACCCAGTTTGATAATGGAGTGTCGATGAACCCGTGTATGATCATCTTCGTCAGTCTTGTTGGTACGAAGTTAGACTTCACAATAGTCTTGTTGAGATTCACATTAAGAATTTGTCCATCTGTAGGATTTTTCTTCGTGTATAAAATAAATCTGGAAAAGAACACAGAATAAATACGTTACACGGAAGAGTTTGTCTAAGTTAGGTAAACATAATTCAATCTACAATGACGCGCATATCCTATTCCTTTCTTATATCCAGGCTACTAATTGAATTAATTAATTGAAGTTAAGCGCCAGTATTCGGCTTTTCCTTATCGTGGTATGAAAATGTAACAAATTCAATATCAGGTCGCCCGTGCCTCATCTAGTTATTTCAAGAGTTCAGAAGATAATAGATAGGTCAAAGAAACTAAGATTTACCGAAACGCCTGACTTAAATTGTAAATTATTATCAATTCAAACAAACGACTTCAAAATTAGGAAATATGCAATTTCGTTCCCTTGAATAACTTATTTGTTCCAGTTATTTTAATTTAAAAACCAAACTGAACCAATATTTGATGAAATTTCTATTGCATCTCCTTTCAGATAAAAATATAATTTTCCATATGTGTTAATAAATGTTGGAGACATTTAGTGACATTGAGACAAAAAAATTAGAGGCCCCTTGCTTTTTAATGATTTTCAGGTAAGCTACACTAGATGGCAAAAATCTTAATCGGCTTTACTTATACACACATGAAAATGAGACAGAGCAATTTGAAGCATAGTTTATAAGTAAGGCCTAATCATTAGATATAATATATGGCATATATTACAATATACATAACAAAATATACAAGCTAAAACATTGCTAACTCAAATTATAAATGTACTAGATATATTGTGGTTACATTGCCATCTCATCAGTGTTATTTACAAATACCTAGTGTTGATGACTACCCTGGGTAGTGGGAACACGTTGAAAGGCCGGTGGATGAGGTGGTACCAGCTCCTCGTGATGTTCAGACAGCCCAGTTCATCGTAGCATCGTGTCTCGTTTTCAACTGAAAGAAATACGTGTGTAGAATATAAATAACGAGAATTGTTTTTGTTGCGATAAGTACCTAATTTAGAAGCAAGAAATAATAGGTAATAAAATTTTGGCGGGTCACACAATGAATGACATGCCGTTATCAAAATGACATTTTTGGTGCAATGTTTATTGCACTGATGTGAGAATTTTTTCGTACCCTTCTCTTTTCTGTGGTTTATTGCGTCAGCTATCGACATTTCCTTTAGGTGAAACATTTTATTCGTTCACCTATGGCGGGTAATTCCATTTTCAAATAGCTTTTATGTACTTGTAGGCCGAGTAATTATTGTACATGAGCACAACGTTAAACATATGACAGATTACCATGTAAAGCTATTTATTAATTACACACTTTATTACTTACATTTATTCATTAACCTTTGAAAATTAGTTCTGGTTGGTGGTATTAGTTTAGGTTTGTTAGTTCGTTGGCTATGTTGTGTCAAAATTAGGCGCCACATTGCCTACTTATTTCTCTATGTTAAGCGGTGTCATATGATTGTTAAAAGAGGGAATATACAGATGACAGTGGATAGAGAGAAATAAAGAAGGGTAGAAAATGATTATAAATTTTCAAAGTACATAATAACTTTTTTTTTTCTAATTTCAAGCTCTTCTAATATACTTTATGTTTTACTAGCTGCGCCCCGCAGTTTCACCCGCATGGTGATGAAAATCGGTGATGATGACGATGATGAAAAGTAGCCTATGTGTTAAACCAGGACATAAGCAATGTATTTTCCAAATTTCACCCAAATCCATCCAGCCCTTTCTGCGAGATTGAGTAACAAACATCCACACATTTATAATATTAGTGGGATTAGTGAGATTGGTGTGATAGACCGTTTAACTAAAGTTATAATAGATTGTTAGACAAGTCCTATAGCAAACCACCACATACATACACGGGAGCCAGGGTATGTTGACCTCGATTCTGTCTGACCGAGCCCAGTTGAAGGGGTCTAAGATGCCTGCGAACGCTGGCTGCAGCCCCAGGAGTATACACCACAGCATCACGCGGAGATGGCTGTCTGTTAAGTGGAGCCGCCACATTACTGTCTGAAAAAAAAAGATATTTTATATCAGGCATTTATTTAAAAAAAATAAACGGTATTTGGCGGGCATGTCAAAAAAAAATTTAAACGTGTCACTACGTTTCATGCCAGATTTCAAGCTTGTTATTTTTGATTACCCCTAAAATAGACAAACTTTTACTATAAATTACTTGTTATCATCATTCTTGTATAGAACCATAAAATCACAAACACATATTGTACTTTTTCTGCCTTACACTGGCAAGTAAACAAGACGTGTGAAACTGTGAAGCTGAAATCATCTTTAGAGGAAACAAAACTATTCGATTCCTATTAAAAATGATACAAACGTGAGCTGTGGGGTTAGTACGAGAACTTGCGAAAAAGTTATCGTTACGTAAACGATAGAAAATGTATGAAAAATTGAACAGTGCCTCTATCGGACGTGAAAGAAAACTGATTTTTTCATACATTTACTATCGTTTACGTAACGATAACTTTTTCGCAAGTTCTTGTACTAACCCCACTGATCGTGATTCTAAATTCAAGTTGTCCCGTTTCTAATTTTAACTCAGATTCGTGGTATAGTTCGTTCCTGACCACACATTTTCGCTGTGTTGCAGCACGGAACACCCGGTCAAGGTGGTGCAGCTACGTTAAGTCAAGTAAGGTCCATTACGAAAATAGCTGGTAGAGTATTCAAGGCACGAAGCGGTTACTATAACAGTAACTGCATCACTCCCTAAAGTGACTACAACTTGATTGCTGCAATGTTTTAGTATAACTTAACTTTGAGCAGGCAAGTGTGTCTAACATGTTTCACCACTTATTATAAACATGAGGAATCGGTAAAACTGTCAAGTGTCAAGTAAGTTTGCTTTGTGAAGCCAAATGCAAATGCTTAGTGTTGCCTTGTTGACTAGCAAGTTAACTCAATGAGTAAAAGCTTCTGGTATCGTTCACTCAAGAATATAAATTTTATCAATGGTTGCGGACATAAGTGCCTTTATTAACTAAACAACCCAAAATATCTAAATTATTTAGTGGCTAAGTCTTAGATTAGTTATTAAATTGTTTTTGAAGTGAAAACTTCTTAAGCCGCGTGGAGTGATTTTTGGTAGGGGTTAAATTTATGGGTTCGTGTCAAAGACTTGTTACAGAAAAGAGAAGAAAACATTTAGTTTTCATTGGACTTGCTAACCGCGTCCACAACGACATACTAATGTCGCGTAAAGTTTACACTTCTGTCAATAGTTCCCATGGCTGCCTATTTTTTGGAGGATTTTGTATTCTCACGTATTGTGCATAAGTATTGAAATATTTTTAAGATTTATCGTCAGACCGTTTCAACATAGTCAATCAATCGTTTTAATACAGTCATAGTCACAGTTAGAGTCGAGCAAATTAAGTCACGGCCATGTCTAAGTCATGCCCTAGTAAAGTGTTGGTTACATCTGTTTTACTTCGTTATATCATTTCACTTCGCTCGAGCACGATCACGAACACTTAATAAATAGTCCATCATAAATACACATTAATACTTGAAAATACAGTACATACCTACAGTTAGGAAAAACAATAAATTGATTATTATAAAATTATACATACCAATAGCCCAGGAAAATTAGGGTATGACTGGGCTAACTATGTATGAGATTTTTTTATTGGTAGGGTTTTATTCGATTAAAGATTTTTTTTTAAAAGCATCGGCAAGCTATTACATCTATCGCAAGGGATGTTGATGTTGTGTTGATTCTTATTTTATTTTTAGCAATTATTTATGACATTTTAAAAAGCATGTTCCTATTATATTATATCATAAATTATTAATTTGCATGCCTAATTTAAGGTTGTTTTGGCTGCACAATCATAATATTATAAGATCACCTAAAACTGGCTAATAATGAATTGAATTGAAGAACAATCCTTATGTCTGCCACCTAATCTAACCTAAGTATATAGTACTGAAAATGTCAGCGAAAATCAGCATGCAGCATGTAATGTTTTAGAATGTTTTGGCTCAATATGTCCACTATTGCTAAAGGCATGACGCCACAACTATTCAGTTTTCATTTTATGAATATCAATCTGAGGTCAATCTGCGAGCGACGCCGCAGACTGTTTTGGCATAGATATCGTGTCGGTAATAAATTAACATTGAAATAAAAAAAAACGACAGAGAATAGAATCCTTTCTAAGATTAATTGACAGGTGAGCAAGTAGACTCAATCGATGCGATGGGACAAATTCACTTTCACTCGTCATTGAAATTAGATTCGAATTGGAACCTGATTGCGATCAGAGGCACTCCTTTCGGTGCTTAGATTAGATATCTATCTATCGTAGAGTTATTATTACACAAAATAGTGCAGCCGACTTCAATTAATTTAGTTTTTCACGTTATGTACCTATTTTAGTAAATCATCAGGTGTCGTGTCCATTTTATGTGTTGTTCATAATATAAGCAGTATTTCTTTGTATATTTTCGATTCCTATTTGGTAACGAGGGAAATTTTCGAAATACCAGCTATACAGGGTAGAGTTATGTAGGATTGCACATACTAAAATCAATTCGGTGGCTTGCCTCTATGCCTGACGGGGGACACAGAGGCCTCCATAGAAATGTGCCTGCACTACGATACCGGCAATACTCACGGAGAAATGTTTGGAGCATATTCCCTTCTACCCTCTAAGACGACGCGGGACACACAGCTCCGTTGCCTAGCCACTCGGGACACAAAACTCCGTTGCCTAGCCACGCGGGACACACCGCACCGTTACTAGGCTCGCTTGCTTGGGAGGTTAGATCGCCAAATCTGACCACCCACACAAGTTCAGAGTCCGAGTGCCTTTTTAATAGGCTCGTACGATAATCAAGGGATACCAAAGCCGTATTCTTAGACCCTTGTTCCATATTCAATATTTTCATAGTCTATATTGATTGGATTTTTATGTAAAATTATTGGGCAGCTGGCTCAACACAATTTTTATGCTAAACAATTTTTTTATCAGTTTACAAACTATCGGAGATAACGCGTATCTACGCGTAGATTTAAGTTGAATTGAAAACCTCAAACTTTTTGAATTTGGGTAGGTTCGGTTAAGTTTCTGTTTAAATGCTATTATCGCGGTGTTTCCGATAAACTACGACATGGGGTTCTTCAAAAGGCGAGTTATTTGTAATACATCTGATGTTACAGATAATGTTATAGGCAACGGCAATTGTTTATCATCAGGCAGCCCGTCTGCTTGTTTGTCAATTATGGCATAAAAAACAATGTTGACGAAGTCACTTGAAAAATAACTGAAGATCGTAATGAAAACAAAACGCGATCGGGAAGTGCGAGCGGTGCGGAAGTGGCGTCAGGTGATGCAATGGCCTCTTCGTATCTTAACCTGCTAACTCTGATATAACTTGTAATGTCAGAGTTGTTAGCTTATGGGTACTTTATGTAAGGAGATAATGAGCGAGCAATTTGCGATGAACTAGAATGCGTCGTGACAATTTTCAAGCAAACAATGAGAGTTCCTTAAATGTTTGACCGAGATTTGGAAAACAGGTTACGATTCGAGAGTCACGTGAAAATATCATCGAGAAGGTAAACAAAATGAACCACAACCTTTTAAATGGTAAATAGGTCTACGTTTGGCGATTAACTCGCCTAATGGTAAGTACCGGTGAGGCCAAGGATGGATAACGTCGATCTAGAAAAAAAAAACATGTAAATAGAAATGGATCACCCGGTAGATTGTTTGGCTTTATTTGAACATACATTTAATGATCTGAGTTTTTTATTGTAAATTCGAATCAATTTTACCGTTTTTTCCAACGGCTGCGTATAGTAAGAACGGAACTCCATCACTCAAAACCCTTTCTGTGTTTTCAAACAGAGAGTGAACATGCGCATCGTATACGCATCATTTACTTTAAGGCGGTCTTACAGTCAAAAAGGCTTCACAGAACATTTTTTTAAGATAATGTATTCATTTTGAAGCAGTAAAAAAAATTATGTGTTAATCTTGATCATATATCTGAGTGGACCATTGGATCCAAAACACGATTCCGATAAATTTTCTCGATAGAAAAAAATCATGAAATAACCTCTAAGCTTGAAATTTGCCTAAACGCATACAATTTTATCTCGATAATTTATAAACAAATCTTGACAAAATTTACAAGAATGATGGTAAATATTGTGACAAATAGCATCATTGTTTTTGTTTATCGATAAAAATTCGATTTTTTTTAACTATTATTTAATTTAATCATAACTTGGCTCGAACGCGTCGAACGAAACGTCGTGCCACCACGGCGTCTTTTCACTTCTCTTTTATTTTTACGCGATGTGACAGAGACCGCTGAGGCGCGCTGCTAGACGGACGTGTGTCGCTTTGTTCCGCTGACCGCTCAAAAATATAATCTCAACTTTATGACACAAAAACACCTTGATGGAAGTTGTAAAGTAAGTAACTACCTTATCTGCAACGTTTTCTTGGATTATAAGTACTAAAAAGGCAGGTGAATGAAAATTACATTTTGTAACGATTTGTTTGTATATATTATTTTATGAAGCATAATTTCACCACAATTGTCATAGTCCAGTTGGCCGAACGGTTTGACGTATTGGATAAGTTCTCTGCGACTGAGTAAGCGCCGGGTTCAAATCTCACGTTTACCATTTACTTTTTGTTATTATTCTAATGTTTTTGAAATAATTCGCCATGTGCGTGACTACGTACGAGCGTGCATGCGTGCGTGCGTGTGTGTGTGTGCGTGTGTTTGTATGCATGCGTGTAATGTTTTTTTTATAGACTCGATTGATTGAAGGGATTTTCACTGTCTGATAACTGATGTTATGGGGAGAAAAAAAAAAATCGGCAACTTTTCATCATCATCATCATCACCATTTTTTCATTACTACGCAGGTGAGCCTGCAGAGCACAGTTAGACTACTTTTTTAGGGTTCCGTACCTCAAAAGGAAAAAACGGAACCCTTATAAGATCACTTCGTTGTCCGTCTGTCAAGACCCTTTTTCTCAAGAACGCGTAAAGGTTTTAAGTTGAAATGTATACTAAATACTTGGGTCTACGGTTTCTTTCGGCTGTAAAAAAATAAAAGTTGTAAGTCAACGCAATCAAAAGATATGAACGTTTATGTCGCATATTTTGCGATTTCACAGGGAAATCAAAACCTATAGGGTACTTTCCATTGACCTAGAAATCATGAAATTTGGCAAAAGGCAAGGTCTCATATCACATTAATGGGAATAAATCTGAAAGTTACAAATTTGAAGTTATATCATTTAAAAATAATTATTTTGCTATTACAAACTTACATTTTGTAGTTGGAATGTATAGAACAGAATGTATATATAGTCAACTACAAAGTTAAGTTTGTCTTTAAATATTTCAACTTTAGGTTTTGGACTCGCGCTTTGAGGGTTCTGTCCAACGGAACCCTCAGAGCACGAGTCCTACTCGTACTTGTCCGGTTTTTTTATTTAATGTGCCATAAGTGGCAAACAAGCAGACGGGCTGCCTGATGGTAAGCAGTCATCGTCGCTTATGGATACTTGTAACACCAGAGGCATCACAAATACGTTGCCGACCCTTTTACGATCCTATTTTACGATATAAAGGTTAGAAAGTTCTAAACAACTTGAGATGGACAGACAGATATACGGATGGACAAAACGTACTTATATGGGTTTCTTATAGTTCTACGGAACCCTAAAAAGGTGTTACATTCTTCTTTGAACGTTCTGGATTCATTGCATAGTGATACGGTTTCTTTACGTGTAGTTACATTCCGGACCTACGGGTCCGGTCAGCTAACCAAGATTGGCTCTACTCAAATCTTGGTTAGCTGACAGGACCCGTAGTCTTTACGGTTTGCGCGGGGGAGGAGGGCGGAGTGCGTTTTAGAGGCATAATAATTATTTACTTCCAAGTATCGGTGGCCGATGTATCAGAGCAATATAAACAACCGAGTTTTATTGTTTTAGTTTTCTACATCTACACTTCGACCAAAATAAAATGAATGGACGGGCCCAGTAGAAGAGCATTTTTGAAGATTACAAAATGAGCGCCAGCTCTCATTTCGTTTCAGTCGGTCTCTAGCCGTAGGAAGTGAAACACGAGTCTATTGTTACGCGATAACGAAACATCTGACAAAATTATGAATTCGTATGCTTTACCGAAGTGTAAATACACAAATAAAACCGATATCTATTTTTTGTAACATATATACTGTACATTTTTATAATTAGGTGTTGAAGTATATGTCCGACGGTTTTGACTCGTTTTTACTGATCAAGTTCAATGGTTAGGGCCCGTCCATTCTTTTATTTTGGTCGAAGCATCTACACTAATATTATAAAGAGGAAAGATTTGTACCTATTTTTGTGTTTGTATGTTTGTAATGAATAGGCTCCGAAACTACAGAACTGATTTGAAAAATTCTTTCACCGTTGGGAAGCTACACTATCCCCGGGTGACATAGGCTATATTATATTTTGTAGCGAGGCCGAAGGCCGAGCTTACACTCGTGCGAAGCCGGGGCGGACGGCTAGTAGTTTTATACAAAGCGAGCGAGCGCTTTGCAGAGGTCACACCAATTCTACTGTCAGCGACGTTTCCATACAAAATAGCTTTCCGTCCAGTTTAAATAGACACCCACCTACCAGTAGAATTATATCCAGCTCATTTACGATGTACAAAATATAGCGCTCACCCTTGCTTTCTTTGGTCAGGCAGGCTTCAAGTAAGTTAGTACTAAACAGGCAGGCGAATGAAAATTACATTTTGTAACGATTTGTTTGTATATATTATTTTATGAAGCATAATTTCACCACAATCGTCATAGTCCAGTTGGCCGAACGGTTTGACGTATTGGATAAGTTCTTTGCGTCTTAGTAAGCGCCGGGTTCAAATCTCACGTTTACTATTTTCTTTAGTTATTTTTCTAATGTTTTTGAAATAATTTGTCGTGTCCGTGTGTGCGTGCGTGCGTGTGTGTGTATTTTTGTAATGTTCTTTATGACTCGAAAACCGCAGGACTTATTTTGATGGGATTTTCACTTTCAGATAGCTGATGTTATGACGAGATTTTTTTTTGGCAACTTTTCATCATCATCATCATCACATTTTTTTCATTACTACGCAGGTGAACGCGCGGGGCACAATTAGTCTACTATAGAGGTTAGGAAGTTCTAAATAGCTTGGGATTAGGGCATGCAAAACTCGGGTAATTTAAAAAACCCGGTTTTTTCGAGTTTTCAATTTCAAAAACCGGTTTTTTCGAGTTTTTTCGGGTTTTTCGAGTTTTTCTTTATTTAAGCCTTAAAAATATTGTTTTAGTGTGTGCAGTGTAAAGAAAATGCTAAAATGTAATTATATATGTATTAAGACTTTCGTATTCTTATTGTTTAGCTCTAACAAGAGATTAATCAAGTAACGTTTGGTATAATGTTGAGACTTCCAGCCTCCCGAACAAGCCAGTTTCCTTAAAGGCTGGAGCACCATAAGCCCCATACACACTCTCTGCCAGATTATACAGAAGACTGAGGAGTGTAATCGGCCATTATGCCTAGCGTTCGCGGACTATGAAAAAGCCTTTGAGTAAATCGACACCTGGGTAGTATTGCAGTCCCTCCAGCGTTGTCATATCGACTATAGATATATCGAAGTGCTGAAGTGTTTGTAAAGATACGCCACCATGTCAATCCGATAAAAGGAGCACGGAACCAATCCAATTGCAGAAAGGCGTGAGACAGGGAGATGTTATCTCTCCAAAACTGTTCACGAACGCATTGGAGGTTGTTTTCAAGCTTAGACGTAGACTTAGACAGCTTAGGAACAGATTTGGCATCAACATCAATGGCGAATACATCACTCACCTTCGTTTTGCCGATGATATAGTTATCATGGCAGAGTCACTGGAGAATCTCAATACAATGCTCAGCGACCTCAGTAGCCTTTCCCAACAGGTGGGTCTTAAAATGAACATGGACAAGACAAAAATCATGTTCAATGTCCATGTTGTACCCGTGCCGGTAGTTATAGAGAACGATACTGTCGAAGTTGTTGACCATTACATTATATATATCTTGGTCAGATTGTTCAGTTAGGTAAGTCCTTAGGCAAAGAGGTCGCCTAAAAAATCAAACTCGGATGGGCAGCATTCGGGAAATTGCGTGAAATCTTCTCGTCCAAGATACCACAGTGCATAAAAACAAGGGTCTTTGATCAATGTGTGATGACATATGGTACTGAGACGTGGTCCTTAACTGCCTTTTATAGAAACTCAGAGTCACACAACGGGCAATGGAGAGAGCTATGCTCGGAGTTTCTTTGGGCGATAGAATCCTGAACGTGGATATTCGCCAAAGAACCAGAGTCATCGACATAGCTATTAAAATTTGCAAGTTGAAGTGGCTATGGGCAGGCCACATCACTTGAAGAACTGATAACCGATGGGGAAGAAAGGTTCTTGAGTGGAGATCGCGAACCGGAAGACGCAATGTCGGTAGGCCTCCCACTAGATGTACCGACGACATCGTGAGAGTCGTGGGCATCCAGTGGATGTAGATGGCAAGGTGTCGTACAGTGTGGAGGTCAAAGAGAGGCATATGTTAAGCAGTGAACGTCTTCTGGCTGATGACGATGACGATAGACAGCGGGAGTCACTAATTAGTCTACGTTGGGGCATGTTAAACTTTTTAGTGTAAAAAGCCGCGACGGATTATTCAATAGAACTGCCTGTCATCTCCAGCATTTTATTACATTCTTTACCCTTGGAGCTGCTTCCTTCCGTGGCATGCAATGATTAAAACCACGCTGATGATTTATCACAAGCAGATTTTTTATACTCTATATATTTTAATGTTGCTGAATCGGCACTGGCAGTCCTCTTATTTTTTTTATCTCTGTTGATACGAAGAACTAGTATAACGTACGCTTAGCAAAATATTGAAAATAATAATAGGGATGATGATGGTTATTGATTTAGCTATGTTAACACAAAAACATGAAAATTGAGAAAGAAAAAGACTATACATTAAAACACGTAGTATTAGATTTTTTTTCAAAAAATCATAGAAATACCATACAATAACACTTAGTAGCACTTAGTAGCGCTCACAGCGCCTCACTCAGGCAACGTCAAACCAAAGCTTAACCATATATTACTCCCTAATTATTATTATAGATTGTGGTCAAACTGTTAAATTTATTCGATCAGTAGAGAAGAAATAGAGAAACAGTAAGTTTTTATGAAGTTTCATTGTTTATTAATGTTCTACTGGTAGTATTTAACATAAACAATCGTGAATAAAAAAAACTCGAAAAACCCGAAAAACCCGGTTTTCAAATCAGTCGGTTAATCGGGTTTTTCGGGTACTCGGGTACCCGGTTTGCATGCCCTACTTGGGATGGACAGACAGACAGACGGATGGACGAACGAACTTATATGGGTCCCGGTTTAACCCTTTGGGTACGGAATCCTAAAAAATAGGTACTTTTCATCATTATCTTCGTCCTCACCATTTTTCATCACTACGTGGGTGAAAGTTCAAATAAATCAATAAATTGGGACGGACAGACAGACAGACGGATATACAGAACGAATTTATATGGGTTCTTTTTATTTCTACGGAACCATAAAAAAGTGTTACAGTCTCTAAAAGGAGATTCGTGTGTGTGTGTGTGTGTGTGTGTTAGTGTGTGTAAAAGGTGATGATTGTGTGTATGTTTGTACGAATGAAACCTACATATACGATACCCCACACGCCCCCTCGTTTGCAGCGGGTTAAATACTTTTTGAGGCTTCCGTATCTCATAAGCAAAAAAAAACAGAATCCTTATAGGATCACTTTATTATCTGTCTGCTATAAAAATTAGAATCCAAAAATATCTACACCCGATCAGATTTGAACCGTAGGCCCACGGCTCGCTAGCGCAGTGTTGAACCGCTGGGCCAACAGAGCTTTGCACTAAGGTGACGAAATTACATGTGTATAAGTAAAAAACGTCGCGCATCTGCCAGATTCACGCGGTGCGTCCCGCAGTAGGTGGGACTAGTCGGCCGCCACTTCATCTGCTTCACCCCCTCAAAAGCATAAAAGTCAGCCAGTCACAGCGCCTTAACCACACGCGGTTAGTTTGATGGGCTGCTCGAATTATTTCGTAACGCATTGTTTGAGCGGCCTTTACGTAATAATTATTTTGTGGTAATAATACTGGTCATTGCATTCATTTATTTGAATATATTTCGTTAGGTATACTTAATATTGTTTTTATCATTGCCACCCGAAAAAGGGCAGTTACTTCATCGGTAACATTGAATAAAACTCTATTTTAGTCACTGAGTGAATAAAAACATTTAGAATTTGGACATACCACGTATTATACGATATATGTATTTTATTTTATTTTATTTTACATGTAATACAAACAGCTGCTAATTAACACAGTAGATATGAGATAAACAGTTACACAAAAGCCAAAAATATGTTTTTACTAATACAAACAAAAATAATGTAAAAAAAAGCCCCGTTGCAACAGCAACTTGGGCCTGAATAGACAAATCGTATTCGAAAAACATTCGGAGTCTTTAAACAAAAATTCGGAGTTTAAAAAAAAGAGTGGTGAACAAATGTAAAAAAAAACTGGCCAATTTTTGTTATAGTTTCTTTTCTGTTATCGCCGTTGTTTTATGTCATTAGAATTATAAATACTACTATTTATTTTCTCGCAGTCAAAAAGTAGAGTAAGTACATAACTCATGAAAAAATAATTTATTTCGGTTTTTGTAACCCTCTCTCCACTCAGGATTTAACTCTACAATCCCTTGCTACACTCGGAATTCTACTATAGAATACTTCGCTACTTTCGAGATCCAACTTAGCCTCTTGAAGATTTGGTAAAACACATAGCCTGCCATAAAAAATCGATTTGAAAGCGTACTTACAGGCCATTCTAAGTCATAATGCAATTAAACAGTTAAAGATTTACCCGTTTTACTCTGAAATGCATACTCTGAGAGGAAGGCCTGTGTCCCAGTAGTGGGAACATGGTACGCTGAAGATGATGATAACATAGTGTCGCTGTTTGAAAGTTATTTTAATAATTTACCAATATAGCATGATTTTGAAAGTAAAATTAATTTCCCCACAACGATCACCTACGACAAATGATTAATCAAAACAAATATTGACAAATGTAACCTTCACATTTACAATTTTTACAGGTGTCAACCTTGCGTTACATAACGATTATATTATGTTTCGGTTATCTAACAAGTCATGTAGATATTTAATATTTATATTCGCGATTTACTCTTTCTGTGTGCTTAATATTAAAAACTGACCTTCTGTCGAGTGTACTGCCTTGTTCACTCACATAACTTATATGCAATACTTAATTTTATGTTTACTACATCGTGTTAAAGGTTTTGTACAAAATGTATGTATGTAATGTATTTTATTTACTGTTTTCAGTAATTTATGACATACTAGCTGTCTTCCCTAACTTCCCCACTTTTAGAGAGATAAAAAGTAACCTATGTCCATCCTCATAACTACACTATTTTCTTACCAAATTTCATCCAGGTCGTTTCCACAGTTTAATAATTATGATTCACAAGAAACAGACATAAATGTATTTTCACATTTAGGACAGGTGATGTGATTTGACTGAGATTTTTCATAACATGTTTATGCTATTACTTATAATTTCATTAAAAAATTGCCAATAGTCTAAACGACATAGATAGCCGTAATGTCACTAGGCTTCGACAAGGTCGAATCGGTCACGGCTCATTAAATTATTATAGTGGTTAAGCGGTTATGAAAAAATGTTTCACTCATAATATTTTAATGGTACTTAAGTAGAGAAATTTTAGGTATTTTATTTATGTAACTTGTGCGTACATTATGTTTTATTTTTTAGATTTTTATGACGTATTCCGACATAGACAGACCTCTACATCTAAACAAACACAACAATTTATTTTAATCAAGTCAAATGTTACGGAGTTGAGTACAGACAAACATATACATACACTTACATTCAAATTACTAACTAGTGTTACATTATAAATTGAGAATTTATTATATAGTGTAATAGTATGATGATTGTGTGATTAAAAACGATATTATAGATTGTAAAGCCAAATTCTGTTTCTCACCCGTAAAAGTAACTACCGCTAAACATTAAAATACGACTCATTTTTCTGTGACGCAAAAGCTAACCGTCTTTTTTATATCAAGGAAAATTGTATAAAACTGTAATGGTATCGAAATTTAACAAATGTAACAACGACCAGTAAGCGGGTAGAGTGCTACTTACGTTGCGCCAATGACTGAGTATTTGGGACAAAAGTTCATTCGTTTCATTTTGCATATCGAATGTCTCCGGCCGCAAAGATTGAATTCGATATTTTTGTCACACAATATAACGGATTTATTTCTTTAAGTGTCATATTGCCAAGCATAATAGTTACTTATAAGAAAAAAACGTAATAATAACAGTAAACGCAAAAGATATTTGAAATTATGGATGGGGTCAAAGCTTTAAAAAGTCCGAGATTTTATTTGTGCATTTTGTCTACATGTGTTACAAGCTAAATGACACATTGTTTTAACAAAATAGGTTTACACTGTTTTAGTGTAATTTGACCACAACCCAACATTTACTTATTAAAATTGAGTTATTTACCGTAATGTATAAATAATAATGTAACAATTTTTGTACGCTATGGCTAAAAAAAACTTAAACTGTACGTGGGCACAATAACTATAGGTAATAATTAGTATGCGAATATTTTAGTTATCTTTCGTCAAATCTTTCAAATGTCAAAATAATAACACAAAAGGTATGGATATGGTATAATGGATATGTAGTAAAATCATGTATTTATATAATTGTGTATTGATATAGGTTTAATTTAAGTTGGATTTATTTTTGATGTATCTGGTTATCTATTTCTTGTAAAACTTTTGTTCGCTGTTGTTTTGTTTTGTTTTTGTTTTGTTCTTTTGTATTTTCTTTGGTTGACCAGATTTTTGTTTTTTTATATTAGGTATAAGTTATTTTTCATGCACGCCTATATACCATTTGTTCCAATCTGGTGGATGACTAGTAGAAAATGTTTAGCATCTAGTCCTCCATTTGTGCATTGTACTGAATTTGTAAGTGTGCAATAAAGTAAATAAATATGGTGGTGATTTCTGGTGTGCACAATAAAGAGTTTCTATCTATCTATCTATAATCATGTTACGGATTAACCTTTATTAGGATTGCACCTACTAAAACCCTATCGGTGTCTTAACCTAATCTATGATCCAACTGATTGCCATCTACTTACAATACAATATACCTTCTTAATAGTTAAAGGCAAATGGAATGTTCATGAATATTCTTTTTAGCAATAAAACTGACAAATCATTTGCAGACCTTGACACGACCAGTTCTAAGTAATGTTAAGTATGTAAAAGCAAACACGTCGTTAACACACACATAATTTTGGTGGTCACATAGCAAAACGATAATAGGTACATATTGCTGGCCCACCATTAAATATCCTACTTACTAATCTGTGTGTGTAAATAATAATGCCCACAGTTTAAAAAACTAAAAAAACACGCATTAAAATCGTTAATCCTGAAGATCCTGGTAAAGATAATGGGAAAACCTATTTAAATTATAGCATTGTCATCGGTCGTTGATAAGTGTGCAAAATTTCAATTTAATTAGATGTTTTGAAGTAGTTGAAAATTATTTTCAAAGATTCCGTTACATACATACATACATACCAAGCTAATAAAAGCGTGTTAAAAATTTAATGCTGTTTTTGGTAAGTGTATCACTTGAGAACGGTTTGGCTTTTTGAAGTGAAAATGTCTTTAGCTGCGTTGAGCAATTTTTGGTAAGGGCAAAACTTCTGGGTTCGCGTCACCGACATGCTAATGTTTTTAAGTTTTCACTTCTGTCAGCAGTTTCCATGCCTGCCAATTTCATTTATGTTCGTAATAATCTGAATTAAAAAAAAATAAGGGAGAGAAAAACTCGAAAATTTGCCCGGAAATTTAGACAATACAGAAAAAAGTGCCTTTTAATGGGATATTTGTATGAACTCAAACTCATAATAATGCTTTTTTTATTTGGACGTAACAACGCCTTTGTGTTCAGCTAGTATTAATTGTTGGTTATAAATGTGAAAGTATGATTAAAATGTTTGTTTCTTTTACGTAGCAACTACTAGCAACAGAACAACCGAATAACTTGATTTTTGATACAGATATAGTTAAGACTTTTATCCCAGAAAACATGGTTCCTGAGGGAATATTCATGCTTGGGAAAACGCGACGTGCAGCTAGTTAACATTTTTTTTTTGAAGTGAAAACTTCTGTAGGTGCGTAGAAGCACTTTTTGGGTAAACAAAAATCATGGAACTCGCATCATCGTCACGCTGTACCGTGTATTTTAAAACAGCGCCATCTCTTGTAGAATAGGTGAGTTACTACTTAAGTTTTCACTTCTGACGTGCAGTCCTATGACTGATGTGTTTTTGTTATTTTTACTACTAACCCTAACCGTGACTAACCCTACTAAATGTTTTGGATGGAAATGGATCAATAACAGACATCTCGTTATATATATATGCATGCAGTGTTCTTCATGTTAAAATACTGTGACTAAGCACAATCCATTCTGAAAAACGAGTTGGAATTAACAACCAGTAGTCTTCAACTGGCTATCGTGAGTAATATCGTTGTACACGAGTGATTTACATAACGTTCTTATAAGAGCACTGTACACTGGAATTGTGATGACCAGAAGTGATTACAGTTATATGATAATTTACGGGATATTTACCGTGGTAAGGTTGTGGAAGGAACTCCCTATATTTCGGCGCAGTTACATGCACCATGTTTACGGGAAGACGGGACGGTAAAATCATTTAACTGTAGTCAACAACCGTGATAGTTTAAACCAGAAGTGACGTCACTATCAAAGCCTGATTTGCTATGACAATCTACCACTGCGTTCGTGATTTGCCTATAGAAGTTCTTTGAACTGTATTATAGCACCCTTTGTCTAATTTTCATCGATAAGCGATTGATTTAAGGTCGGGTTGCAGAAGGCAGTAGGATGCGATTGATGCATTTTTAATTCTGCTTTTGGGTTGCGATAGAAAGTTTTGCCCTGTATCTAGAGTATACGGAGAACATTCAATCGTAGATATTAAGCGAGTCTGGCTCGTCTATTAGGGATTGAATTGTTCAGGTTTAAGCAAAAGAGGTTCTGAAATATTGCAAAACTTATATTGATACGAGTATGTACCCAAAAAAGATTGCTTAGCGGACAAATATTTTTTTTTAACTAAACATTAAGTTTCTTTACAAAAGACCTACTTTACTGTCTGTTGGAGAAATTCAATAAACAGAATATCATCCCCTCATTTCAACCCTTAGAGGTGGATTATTTTTTTAATAGGAAAGAAGCTTCAATGTATAGCCTATTAAAAAACAAACATTTAATTCGGTTCACAGTTGGCGAAGATATCGCATAACATCGAAAAAATTCTCACTTCAGTGCATAACATATACAAAAAAAAAACCTTTCGAAGTAAGTTAAAAATACAAGCGCACTATCACCAAATACCTGAACCAAAGACTTTCTATAACTAGACATTTAATGCAGGGCGAACATGTTCAGATACTTCATCAGTTGACATTACTACTGATATAAAAAAGACGCCCACTGATTCCATTGAACCTCACGTCATTTCCGACCAATACCGTAGGTACGCCATCGCTATGCTTTGTTTAAATTTTGAACTGACGTTGAATGGGCCAATTAGCATTTAGTAACCCCTCACCCCGCCCCTCAGGTATTTGACTGAATTGTTTCCATTGAAAATAATCGTAACTACAAGTCTGTGCTACGTAGTAGCTATACCTAGTCTGTGACCTGAACTTATCCAAATAGTCACGTAGAATAGTGCATCAGTGCATAGTAAAGTAAATAATCATCTGTTTTGTGCCAATTAGTGACAACACATACCGGAAGTAAATCATCAAATCGAGTCTGCTTTGATTGAAGTAGACAGGTCCATCGTTAGAGAGCAATAAATAAACTTAAATTGTGACTTAATAATATACTTGTTGGGTACTTAACAACTCTAGCCTGTTTAAGGTTGGATACTTTTAAAGTTGATTCTTTAAAAATAACATGGAGATATCAAAAAGATATTGTGTAATACGGTTTTTAGATGCGCCACGGAATGCGCATATTGAGCTGCTGTGTAACTTAGTTCGTCTCAGCTTACGGAGTTGCATTGGAATGGCATTTAGATATACGCCAGCTTTAACTTGCGTTGATGATACAATTTGTACCACACTTTCACATTTCTTGTAAAGTTTATTATTAGTATTTTTTACTGGCAAATTCGAAAATTACACAAAATTTTAATTCGCAGTACACACAAGTAACTCTACACAAATTAATATAAATATCAGTTATCTGCCAAAAAACTCTTCTCCCGTTACTCAAGAATTTGCAGCCATATAGTTACGTCTTGAATAAAAACAAAAGACATAATACATAGTGTACAAGTGCCTTTACATTTCAACAGCATTCATTCCACGTTGAGGAAACAACACTCGCGGAATCGTAATAAAGCAGCAATTTAAATGATACCTCGAGGATAAACGCATTGTTCTCCATTAGATCCGACAATTTGGTATTAGTATGCATTAACAATGTGACTTAGATAACCTATTCTTAAATTTTTTTCATTTTTTATGGTGACTTGTTTTCTTTTTCTTTTTGAATCCACTGTAGATCATTGTATATATCATTACTAGCCGTCCGCCCCGGCTTCGCACGAGTGTAAGCTCGGCCTTCGGCCTCGCTACAAAATATAATATAGCCTATGTCACCCGGGGATAGTGTAGCTTCCTAACAGTGAAAGAATTTTTCAAATCGGTTCAGTAGTTTCGGAGCCTATTCATTACAAACATACAAAAATAGGTACAAATCTTTCCTCTTTATAATATTAGTGTAGATAAAAACTTTTGCTATGAGATCAACCCTGAAGTACCGAAAAAAACACATCAGTCATAGGACTGCACGTCAGAAGTGAAAACTTAAGTAGTAATACAACTTATCTACAGGAGACGGCGCTGTTTTAAAATACACGGTACAGCGTGACGATGCCGCGAGTTCCATGTTTTTTTTCACACAAATAGTGCTCAACGCGCCTAAAGAAGTTTTCACATCAAAATTCTGTTTCAAAGAAAAATATCATTGATATTTTATATGCGGTTTCAGGGATAGTTTCTTCGTAATTTTTTTTTTAATGATGATTATAACGACTTCTTTTCGGCTTAATACGGTTTCGTGTAATCATGTATAGGATGAGGGCGTAGCGTAGAGCCACTCGGAGTATTTATTGTTGTCTAGCGTAACAAATTACAATTGTTAATTAGTCTTTGCGCTTACTATTAATAACGACCTGCACGCTTCTTTACTCAATAGTATAAACTAAAATTAGTACCTATTTGCTACAATTTTTTAAAAGTTAACCACACAGTTTATTTGATTTCAAAAATTATAGTAGTTTTTTCAATCAAGACAGTCATAGTTTCTGTATTTTTTTACGATGTAAGTGAATAAATAAGTAAACAAGAGCGTTAGAATTAGCTATAAATAAATAAATTAGCAAAGAAAGAAAGAAAGAAAAATATTTATAATGACAGAAACAAAAGAAACAATATATAAAGTATTAAAAACAGGAAAATAATCTTATGGTTATGGTTGTGGTGGTAGCAATGTGCAGTCATTGCAGCTTCATTCGCGCTAGGTACGGCTAGCCGCAGAATTGCGCTAACAAAAGACTTCAACGCGCTGCGCGAGGGTATCGACGCATGCTACGTATTTTGCATCTATCTATGTATGTATATTGTTGCGAATGTTGAATAATTTCGTTCCAGTTGAGTTGTTCACGCTTTTTTATGAATTGGACATCAATATCACAGGCCCTGTACTATTCTTACAAACTCGTTCTTTCTAGTTTTGCATTACGAGTATTTTATATCGGGAAATTGATTACCTAATACCTTACTTTCAATAAATATACATTAAATTGTGTTTGAGTACGTATATGTGTAATATTATTTATAGCTAGTAAATATTTCTGATTGAAATTCCGTTCCTAAGTAAATGCTGCTACCAGGCACGCTGCCGACTTCCTTCCTTCTATAAAAAACAGTTTAACGAAAAAATGTTTTTGCTTCATAAGACGACCAACAGCTTTATTACAAATTTCTTATAGATATACTTAAATACATACCTACACAAAGCAAATGACAGGTCATCACGGATAGAAGTATAATAATAACAATATCTAAAACTGAACATAATACATACATATGTTTAGTTAATTAAGCCACTTACTTGATAAAAAAATGTAAATATGTATATGATTCTTTAGTTTTATTCGACGATTATAAATCAAACTTCCATTACTCATGCAATTGGCAAGTTATAAAAATAACTGGCCAAGTACGAGTCAGACTCGCGCACAAAGGGTTCCGTACCATTTTCTATAAAACGGCAAAAAATCACGCTTTTTGTATGGGAGCCTCCCTTAAATATTAATTTTATTGTAATTTAATAATTTATTTTTAAAGTGAATATATAACTAAGTAGGTATTCTGTGAATATTTCAAGCTTATATCTTTTGCCGATATCAATATCGAGCGAAAACGAGCAAAAAATTACGTTTGTTGTATGGGAGCCCCCTTAAATATTTATTTTATTATATTTTTTAGTATTTGTTGTTATAGCGGCAACGGAAATACATCATCTGTGAAAATTTCAACTGTCACGGTTCATGAGATACAGCCTGGTGACAGACGGACGGACGGACGGACGGACAGCGAAGCCTTAGTAATAGGGTCCCGTTTTACACTTTGGGTACGGAACCCTAAAAATTAAGACTATTAATATTATGTTTTTTTTGGAGCCAAAGCTCGATTTGGCTAGGCTAGGTTCATAAAAAGCTTATTTTATTACTGTTTGTTTCTGCACAGTTTTAAGCTGAATGAAATATTTTGTTTTACGATGAAATAAATATATTTCTTTCATGGGCAGTTTGTAAGTTTCTACTAAATTACTTTCTCTGCAGTTGGTGATGCGGCCACAGTCAGCTTTACTTTGTACAATATATACAAAACCGGTATAAAACTGATTCTTAGCAATTCGTTCGTAAACTAATTGAAGTAAAAAGAAGCAATCACTACATTCCAAAAAAAAATATTTATGAAATTGCTTGCAACGTACTTATGAAGGCTGTATTACCAATTTAGTATTATAATAATGAAAGGCAAAATAATTAATAAGTCCTAACGAGTGTTTTTGAGTTTCCAAAGACTTTCACTATGAAAGTAAAAACAGGGTTTATAGCATGGATATCCTGTCACTTTGTTTTAAAAAGATTATAAATGTAAACAAGAAGGTTCGATTAAAAACATTCTTTAAACCTATCAGAAAAGAAACATTCTCTTAGTATACATTTTGTTCACATATGTAAACTCTACATAATAGTTGGAAAAAGCAAAAGTTAAAATTAAAACCTTAGAATTAGTCTATCTATACATATAATAAAAACGTAGAGATACGTAGAGAACTGTAATTGCGAGATATCAAAAAATTATAATACACAGGGCGTCTTAAAATAAGCAGTTGAAAACGATATGACAGTTTTTAGAATTTTTGTCTGTTTGTTTGTTTGTCCACGCACATCTAAACCACTGGACGGATTTAAAAGCGGTTTTCACGAATATGCTAAGCTATGACCAGATTGTAGTAAAGGCATGTTATTTTGCGCAAAGGCCGGATTAAGGGAGGAAAGGGTTGAAAGTTTATATGAAAATCTACGCGTACGAGGTCGCGGGCAACAGCACTAGAGTCAAAAAAAACAAATGAAAATATATTTTTTATGACTGAGTTGTGCTTCTCAGACATGTTAGCTCAGTAGCTCAAGTAAAACCACAATTCTAATTATGCTGATTAGCAATTGATTTGGCAAATTTTGTGTCAAGGATTTCACGGTTACATTGATATTTAAAATTAGTACCAGACCAATAAATCTATAACTAGATATGTTCAATATTAAAAAGCTTAAAGCGGTCTTTAGGAAGGTACAGTTGGTTTGTTTAAGCTTAAACTAAGCTTCAGCGACATCTGCAAAAAAATTACATACGCATTTTATCTAAAACAAAGCATTTTACTTTTATTTGTTATAAGGGTGTAAGGTTTATACCTGGTTCTTCATGATCGTTCAATTTAACATCTTCTTGCTTTTAATAAGTTGTTCAGGTGTCCATGCACAGTGTGATGGCCCATCGGCCGGTTCTCTGGCTTCTATACCTAAACAATCAAGAAAGGATATTTAATAGGTCGCATGACTGGTCTCTTAGCATTATAATAAATAAATACTACATGGTGTTCATATAAAATTAGTGTTGTGTTTGAGTTGTGTTTATGTTGTTGTTGTGTGTTTATGTTGTACATGTTACGTTGTTGTTGTGTGTTTGTTGTACATGTTATGCTGTTGTTGTGTGTGTATGTTGTACATGTTATGTTGTTGTTGTGTGTTTATGTTGTACATGTTATGTTGTTGTTGTTTGTTTATGTTGTTTAGTTTGTGTTCGCGTGTTTTAATATCTTTGTTCACCCACTCAACTCCATTATGGATAACTGGACAAATTTAGATGAAATTTGGTTTAGAAGTAGCTTAGATTCTGGATAAATGATTTATACTACATAACTGCTTTTGATTGTGTAAAATGAACAATTCCTGTAGGATTCCTAATATAATTCATCGCTTCAATTCGCTTCAAAACTTCATAGCTTCCCCGTACACTTCTTTGTCCGCCCAATATTACTTACATTTACTTTATTTTGTGCGGACTGACACACTTTAAACAACCAGCTGATCCACAGAAAAAGTTTAGGACCTACAGCAAAATGTATGAATCAGCAGATTTTTTTTGAGAGAATGTTGTATAACAAAAGTCGTTAGTTACGATGTACAGAAGCTGCCCTTAAGAGCCCCCACACATTTTTTGACGATAAAAGCTACGGAAACTGTTTTTTTTGCGATCTGATTCTATCAAATAGAAAGATCTAGAGAAAATTCAATTTCTTTTATTATTAAATCTGTATTTTTTACTAAAAATAAATGCATAAATTTTTGAAAAACTCAACATATTTATCAACTTAATACATCCAGTTTGCATTACTAGTTTTTCGTAAAACTCTCGGAGGGAAAGTTTAAGAGTGGATATCGTTAAATTACTGACATAAAATAAACAATTTTAATGTCATTGTCAACTTGTCATGTCTATTCATCTTGAAAAATGCGGCTTTATTTTTTCGTTTAAGTCCAATAATCCAGATACCTGAAATTGAACTATTGCATTTTGTAATGCGGCTCTTAAGATTTGTTTAGTAAAAGTAACCCTGTATTAAACTTAGCGTACCTTTTCGTAGTCTGAAGGGTCTTTATTATAACCAAAGCATCTCCATTAACTAAGTAACTGTTACATAGTTATATCTACCAATTTAAGTGGCAACTTTCTATACGATTAGTTAAATAATATAATTTGCATACATAATAATGTACGAGTTACAAATTAAATCATAGTAACAGCTTATAAATTATCGTTCGTGTCTAATGCAGAGATAATCATCAGTCATTGGATACATTTCACGTATGACTTTACACTAATGATTATACAATTATACCGACGTACAAATTAATGCTTTTTTGAGTAGTTGAGTATAATAGACGAGTAGTGAGGTGCTAATGCGTTTGAAAGATTTGAAAAGAATGATTTCTTTTTTCTGGCGGGCAAGTGTTTTACTCGTAATATAGGAACAATTTGTACACGTAGAAGTAATGCCAGCCAGCAGGGGATTATTAATTATATTAGTTTGTATATCATTGAGATACCAGAGGCCTAAATCTGGTTATTCCTTCTGTACTCGTTATCTTAAGTACGCAGATACAAATTCTAAAAACGTAATCTTGCGAGTGTAATCATAATCACTACATAGTATAAAACAAAGTCGCTTCCCCCTGTCTGTCCGTCCCTATATATGAACTACGCAACGGATTTTGGTGCGGTTTTCACTATCAGTAAGAGAATTTTTCACGGAAGGTTTATATATATAATAATACATATAACCGTGCGAAGCCGGGGCGGGTCGCTAGTTAGTTATAATTGCTTTTTAGTTATAGGTAAGTATGTAGTAGTATTATTTATTCTGTGTTATGGATGAAACGAAGAATGAGTTAAAAATGAATTCTTTAATTATCAAAAAATAATCAAAATTAGCAAATTCGGTTACTTAGATGACCATATTGTCATCCATGTAACAAAATTTTCTAGTTATTTTGATTTAAAAGCTACACTACTGAACCGATTTTGATGAAATTTATCAAAATCGGTTATATGGGTATATTCAATCTGAAACTATTTTCCTTAAATTGTTTTTAAATCGGTTTATAAATGACGGAGAACCGGGATGACAAACGTTAAAAATAATATAAAAAATACAACCGAATTGAGAAACCCTTCCTTTTTTGAAGTTGGTTAAATATCTAGACGAGTTGATACAAAATTAGTTATTATTATTTGTAGCTGTGAGAGGAAAATATGAGTTGAAAACGCATGTAAACCCCATGTAAAGTGGGATATAGAAAGTTGTGTGTGAATGAAGATGGCATTATCTTGAAGTAATTTCAAGTACTTATTATCAAAACAAAAAAATTCGCTGCGTAATAAAATGTATATCATGTACATATAATATAACACCTAGATTTTTATTTATTTACTACGCAGAAAGACACCTAAAAAAGATCTAGATATAATCTAAATTCTCAAGACTCAAACCTTTGCAGCGTTTTGCATGCTGGTGCCGTTGCTGTTGCCACGTTAAAAGGGCAATACTTGAAATTTTTGATTAGCTAAATGTCAGCATTTATTTATTTATTTTAGTCACTATCAAAAAGTAATTTTAGTTTCACATTGTTCATTGCTAGTTGCATTCGTATATGGATACAAGTATGCCCAATCTATAAATTCAATGAATGTAGAAAGTCTATGTTTTCTCAAACCTCAAACGATTTGACTCGTACTATATGGGAGCAAAACCTGTATCAGAGGCTCGAATAATGGGGTCACAGATGGAGAGAAAGCGCATTTAAATAGATAAATGGCTCAAGCGCTGCTTATAAGTAAACATTAAAATTTCAAATACCTAAGGACCGATTCGTGAAAACCTTATAACTTTGAAACGGGAAAACAGATTTTGATAAAATATAGCTAACAGATACCGCGTTGAAACCTGCTTTAAAGAACTACATTAAAATTGGTTCAGCTGTTCTGGCAAAAATAGTATCAGACACACACACTAACAATTTCTGAACCCAAACGCTCCGTCCACTCCGTCGTGGATAAAATACAATAAATACCTACTGGTGGTTAATATAATATAATACACGTATTAAATGGGAGAATGAAAAAGTAGTATGCAGACAGAAATCTTAGGCTTCAGAAATCTTAGGCTTTAGACATCTAAAGCCTAAGATTTCCTCCTACATACTTCTTCTTCATTCCCTCACACACATCTACGTTAGGTATCTAGAGAGGACTTTAGTATCAATATGAATGGTCAATACTTTTTTTTACAAGTATGGCATGTTTTAACAGCCTCATTCGATTTGTAACTGTTGGCGGCTAGCCAGCCTTGTCAGTTTAAGGTTTCTACAAATCTAAAACAGCAGCTGATACCATTTTCACATTATGTAAACATCAACTGAAGAAGCGATGGCGGCCGACTGGTAATTCAATTTACAATCTGGTTCGATCTTGGGCCCTGTACTTAAATTATGTGCAGTTTCAATTCGATGTCATCGCTCAGAAACGGTGAAGGGAAAACAACGTGAGGAAACCGGTATGTCCAAAACCTTAAAAGTTTATGACACCAACATGCACTGAGCCAGCCAGCCATGGTGGATTAGAGCCCATCCTTTCTCTCTGAGAGAAGGTCTGTGTCTCAGCAGTGGGAACATGATAGACTTATAATGGTAAACTACATGTAAAATTCTGGTTCTTATAATAAATAAATAAATATCTGGGACATTTTTGCACACACGGTCATCTGACCCCAAACTAAGCAAAGCTAGTAGAATAGTAACTTCAGTAGAATGAAATAACTGCCTGCAACACAAATGTACCTATCACTTCATACTGATCAAACATTTATCCTCACGTTTCCTTGCACTTTCTCTGTGGCGACGCTTTGTATACATTATTTAGGTACTTATCTACATCCACACCATCAGATACAATTCGTTCCGTGTTTATGACGTAACCGATAAAGGCCTAACTCTGATTTTGTTCGACTTAAATTAAATATCATAGCAGTTTATCAAGATGTCGACGGCCATAAATAAATATATTAACTTTTACCGGTTACGTCATTTTTTTTATTCCCACAGGTAGCTGTTTAACGGATTCATTTTTAGAGTATCATAGTCCTACAAGGAACCCTTATAAATTCGTTCTGTCCGTCCATCCATCTATTTATACATAGTCAAAGGTTGTGTGTATGTTTGTTGCCACGTTTCTCCAAAACGACTGAACCGATTTGAATACGATCGATTTTTATTTGAAAATAGGATTCTTTGCGGTTATTTTTACCTATGTTAATTCAAAGTCTGTCCAGTCGTTAAATTGTTGTGGGTTTTTTTACAAATTAGACTTTTATTTGTTTATTTACATATATAATCATTTCTATTTGGTAATTTGTACTATTCCTACTTCTGAGATACAATCACTTACACCTGTTATTTTTATCATTAACGCTAGCAGTTTGCGAGCGGTAGTACCTTTATGAGAGAAAATTGTTTCTTTATTGTTACACGTACTAGCATAATAGGTTATACGCGTTGTGTAGTTCTTTAAGGTTGATTGAATACCTCTCAAAAATAAATATAAAAGACGCACCGACAGTTTTAGATTACTTCCTCTTCGTGGGAGGCCTATAGTAAATTATTTCTTAGAGCAGGAGCTATGTAATACGTATCAATGGTTCATTGTGGAGCTCTATAAATGAAATATTCGGACTTGTAGAGAAACAATAATGTTTTGACTGACAGCACAGTGCGCTTGGACATTCGTGCTTTCTGTGAAAGTTATGTGTAAATTAAAATTATGTTTATTTTTTAATAGTTTTGTAATTGAGATCTATACTAAAACTGTAACTGTGCAAACTTTCATGCCCTTATCTTAAACGAATTGGATTCAGCTAGATTTATACTAACTGCTTGCTAATCAGTGGCAATTTATCACCGCTTAGTAAATTCGATGTGACAACATTTGGAAATAATTCCCTGCATTTACACAAGCATTTAAAGAAGACACTGAGAGTAAAGTAAACCACATCTGAATGGTATATATTGATTAAGCAACCATGGAATCTGTGTCGAGAGAGTGACCAGTGGACTGCAACGATACCAAACACTGCAACAAACAGGGTTGCCACACAACAATTGAAATATAATCATGAAAGTAGAATATGTGTTTCACAAACTTGGACCAGTAATGAGTGGATGAATTTGGTAAACATTCTATTCTCCACCATGTTCTCTATAGATAATATTTTACGCACCGCGTTTAATTTGCAGGTTTAATGTGTTCCACATATTGAGTGATTTTCTAGCTTTTATTTAAATCACCCATAAGTACTTTATTTTATGTTATTTATCTGGTATTGAATAATATGTTTTATCCAAATAAATAAATAATGGAACATTGTGGGTTTAAGTAAGTTTTAATGAATTGTAGGGGTTATTTTGTTGCCTGAAATAATAGGTCGGGGAAAAAGTCTTTTCGTATTTTGTATGTATAAAGTTGTAGTAAAAATCTTATCCGTTGTACTGTTTGTATCTGGCTGGTTTTGATACCATTAAAAATATGACATTTTAAAAAAGGAATACAAAACGTAAAAAGCAATTTCCCGCCATTTTTCAATTGTTTTTTTGTTCGATAAAATGAGTGAATCTAACGAACAAATTCGATATATTGTGAAATTTTATAACAAAAAAGGGAAAAATGCGACACACGCCGCGAATAAAATTTGTGACGTTTATGGACCTAATGCAGTGTCATCAAGAGTAGCACAATGTTGGTTCAAGCGTTTTCAGTCCGGGAATTTTGATGTCAAAGATGCAGCTCGCTCTGGTCGCCCTGTTACGGATAAAGTCGATGCCATTTCTGAAAAAGTGGACCAAGATCGGCATATTAGTAGTTACGACGTAGCTGAAGAACTGGGGATTGACCACAAAACAGTTTTGACCCATTTGAAAAAAACTGGGTATACAAAAAACTCGATATTTGGGTGCCACACGAGCTCACTGAAAGAAACCAAATGAATCGTGTACTCATTTGCGATTCTCTATTGAAACGTAACGAAACCGAACCGTTTTTGAAAAGATTGATCACTGGTGATGAAAAATGGATCACCTGCGACAAGAATGTGCGCAAAAGATCATGGTCAAAGGGCAGTGAAGCACCACAGACTGTAGCGAAACCCGGATTAACACGTAATAAGGTGATGCTGTGTGTATGGTGGGATTGGCAGGGCATCGTTCATTATGAGCTTTTACCGCCGGGCAAAACCATCGATTCGGATCTCTACTGCCAACAGCAGATGAAACTCAAACAAGAAATTGAGAAAAAACGGCCGGAATTGATCAACAGAAAGAGTGTGGTCTTTCATCATGATAACGCCAGACCGCACACATCTTTGGCCACTCAGCAAAAATTTAGAGAGCTTGGTTGGGAAGTGTTAATGCATCCACCATATAGCCCTGACCTTGCACCCTCAGATTTCCACCTGTTTCGATCTCTTCAGAATTCTTTGGGTAGTGTTAGATTAACATCAAGAGAGGACTGTCAAAACTACTTGTTGCATTTTTTTGATCAGAAGTCCCAAAAATTCTACAGCAACGGGATCATGTCACTACCTACAAGATGGCAACAAGTTATCGAACAAAATGGCACATATATATTATAATTAAATGTAATTAAACTTGAAAAAAATATGTCTTGAATTTGTTTAAAAAATACGAAGAAACTTTTTCCCCGACCTTATAAATGAATTTGAATTGTGTTTTTGACATTACTCTGCATACTTTGACTACTTTGTGCTTGCTTTTACGAAAAATATTGAAACAAAGCCGAGAAAGTTAGCATGCCAACAAATACATTTAGTTTAAGGATTATGTTAATATTTTGCCCATTCCATTCGAATTTTCTGGATGAAGTACGTTGCAAAATAACTTCAAAAGTGTTAAAATCATTTGCCGTAAAATAATTTAGTTATTCCTGTTTTAGTTTTCTACTGACAACCCTAGTCGTGTCCTTGTGCGGATGCGTCACACACTGGCCTAAAGAAGAGTGAGTCAAGAGGTCAACAAGTTTTTGTCTTTGTAGAAAACTACATTTATTTAAGCTTTCTTTAAGATAATGCACTCATTAAGATAACATAGAGAGAGAGAAAGAGAGAGCCTATGTAATTATGTCTGGTAGTAGTACCTAGGTTACATACTTTTAAGGTGGTTTTAATGCAAATACGATTTCGAAACAAACTGGCGTAGGTATGCACTTATATTCCTTTTGCTTAGGCTTGTTGAGAGTACCTAAGGTTAAAGATCAATTATGTAAGATTACGATTCTCGGTTTTAAGTAAAGTTTAAATGCTTTACAGCCTTTGCATAATAGCGCTTTTCAGTCACGGCGACTAGCGATTTGAATGGATTGAGTTACCAACTTTTTTTTAAAGTTGCCATGTTGACATGCTTGACAAAATTATGCCATTACTTAAATTTTAACCGATTTCCGTTCTACGCGGAAAACAGCTTCTACTAATGATGTGATTTTCCTCGATTTTAAAAATCTCTATGATACAATATTAAAAAAAATTGAGCGGTTTTGTGAAACGAATCATAACCATTAAACCAATTAGCCCAACTTAGTCCATTGCTGGGCATATATCTCTCCTAAGGCACACCTTATCCTCAGCCTTATCTATAGATTTTCACTTCCAGTTACTGACTGCTGCCTTACGTGCATCGTCTCCCTATCGAGTTTCAGGATACTCTACATTTACGATTTGTGATATCCACTCTAGAAAACGTCTACCCTAATAGTTGTCTATAAAAAAAATAAAAAAAAATACTACCTGTAACAGCAAGGATCTATCCATCGAAGTGATCAGACCACATCTAGATCACAAGAATGCTAAATTAAAATAAAAAACGCCCATATAAAAATAAATAAATAAATATCTGGGACATTATTGCACACATGGTCATCTGACCCCAAACTAAGCAAAGCTTGTAATATGGCTATGGATGGATGGATGGATATGGATGGATGCTGTGGATGGATGGATGATATGCTTATGGATCATGTAATCAGCACCCTTACAAAATGGATCATGTAATCAGTCATATACCTTTCTGTAACACCCCTTATAAATCATGCTTATTAATTGTATAGAATTAAACCTTTATACCTCTTTTTTCGAGGGGGAAATCTTTCAAAGTTACCTGGCTGCATTGGGGTGCAGCTAGGTTATGTGGGATTATACTCACTAAAACTCCGTTGGTGACCATGACCAGTCTTAGTGTTTGAGAAGAAGGCTCCTGGATCTCCAGAGGAACGCATCGGAGCCCTCAGTACTGCGCTATGGCTCCTTCCGAGACAACTGCGTGTGGTCTCGGCTCCTTGGCCCACGACCGCGTCCATGACACAACGTTGTCGTCCTTTCCCGGGGCTTGCTCGGGTGGATGGTTAGAGCCCCAACTTCTACCATCCTGACATCCAGAGGTCCCCTTTTAATATCCTCTTACAACAGACAGGGGATACCAGTGCCGTATTTTAATGCCCCGGCGCCAGGACTATCGTTTAGGTAAATACAAATAGGAAAACAATTTCTATTTCGTAGGTGATTAATGCAAATTATTTACCAGTTTCTTAACCATGAAGACAGTTAGTAGAGGCAGCAATAAATGCAGTTATTCAAGCGTGCACAGGAGCGGGTCAGTGGTGGCGGCGCGGCGGGGAAAGTATTTGTTTTCTCCCGAGGCCCGGTCTGGTTTTTACTTCTTAGCACGGTCTCGTATAGAATTTCTTTTCCACTAGCTGATGAAAGTTATTAGAAAACTAATCGTTGTCAGGTCAAAGGTTGTTTAACATGCGTTTAACATAGGATAGTGATAAAATCATACACATTAATATGGCTCTCCGTTCTCCATCAAAGATGGTGTACTTACAAAAATAATCATTGTTATATGATTATTTACGGGATATTTACCGTGGTAAGGTTGTGAAAGGAGCTCCCGATATTTCGGCGCAGTTACATGCACCATGTTCACGGGAAGACTGAAGAATGCGGGTGGTTGGTGAAAAAGTTCAAAGTTAGGTACAGACAAAACGATCTACCCTCTTTCTTAGTTTTTTGCTACGGTTATCACTGGAACTCGAACTCGAACCTAATTCTCGACAAAACACACTCACTGTATCACTGCGTATAGTATTTTGAATACATTTTGAACGCGGACTTTTATTTTTAAGGCAACCTAATACTGGATTCCACGCACTAGCGAGTTGAAAACCATCACCTCGATTGAAATTCTGTCCTTTCGAGATTTCAATAGTTTCCTTTACCAGCCTTGGTATGTAGTGACGCTCGATGGACAGGATTTCGGGATTATGAAATTCAATCCAGTGGTTTCGATGGAACACGCCAAACTGCTGGAACACTGTTTATCCGCCAGTTACTTCTTATACAAAGGCCAATTTGCACATGGCATTTGAACATGGTGCATGTAACTGCGCCGAAATATCGGGAGCTCCTTCCACAACCTTACCACGGTAAATATCTCGTAAATAATCATATAACTTTAGTGAACAACCGTGATAGTTTAAAACAGTGTTTAATAATCATTGTGTGTAAAAATTGTAAACTTAATTAGAACTGTCTAATTGTTTGCACCCTCTTCTCTCGATTTGTAATAGAGAAAATGTATAGTGACAGTAAATTTTGAGCTATCGTCGTTGCATCAATTGTTTTCACATCACTAAATCTATTTGCGACTCTTTTTGTCTCAAGGTGTCAGCTCGGTGTAAGAAGAAGATGGGGATAATTAAACAATCAAATAGTAAGTACTTACTACGAAACTAACGCATTTCTGTACTTAATGTTATGAAATAACTTTATAGTGTAGTTCTTAACTTTACATCATGTACACTGTATACAGTAAATGTGGCTGTACAACTTATGCTTACACACACGACCTAAATCAGCCGCAACAGTAAAAAATACAATGTTAATTCTTAACTATAGATATTGTGTAACTCAACAGCGCCTCGAGGCAAGACTGCCACCTATTTAAAGCCAAACGCTAACGCCAAAATAGCTAAAAACCCGATCATTGGTATGCAACTAACGCTTTGATTATCAAAATAATATCGGAGCATCTAGCTAGATACATAATCGTCGTCTGCTTATTGTAGTCCTTCTTCTGAAGGGTTTGGCGTGAATTATCTATGGTAAAATGTTAGCTTATGAATAAAAACGTGAAATTTTTGGAAAACGTCAGAGGCAACATAAAAATGGAAAATGAACTTTGTTTTATTTTCTTAAAAAACATACATCATGACTCCATCCAGACAATTCAACTATTATTTATAATTGCAGAATTCGCACGGCCGTGGGACGACTGAGCAGCAGTAAGAACACCTATCAAGCCGTGTCATCAGGAGAGGGTAGTTGTGTTGCAAAAAAGTTTTTTGTCTTGAAAAAAAAAAACATGGACAAAAACGGTTTTTAATGGATCATGTTTTTTTCATAATTACTGAATATCAAATTTGAAGGCTATTATCGTTTGATATCAATGTTTTAATCAAGTAGAACTGATCTTAAATGTTTAAGCTATTATATTTTTCTGGTTTCGTAGAACAAAAATTCTTGAAAATATTGGCAAAATTTACTGAAGTTACCAATGTTTGTACATTTATCGATCATTATGTATGACGTTATGTGATTCAATAAGAATTAATAAAACACAATTCATGTAAAATTATAATTTAGTAGATAACTCCATTAATAAAACAATAATTTACTAAATATATTGTTTTTCCCAAGGAAAAAAAAAGGTGTTTTTTTTTCTATTTGCAACACTAGGAGCGGTGATTCCAAAAAGTATGGATTGCTATATGAAAGAGGATATAATTACTCAAGAAGATGATGATAGAAAAGATAGCTAAGAGATGTATCGATTCTTTTTAGTGCGGGCAGCGTATGACAATGCAGAGGTTATCATTAAAATAATATTTGACCTGACAAACGTCGCTTCTTTGCATGCAATATTATGGTGTTTTTTTTTTGCTGGCAAGTGCCTTGATTAACGAAACAAAATACAATATAAGTAATACTAAATACATAAATTTGAGTTTGTTGACCTAAAGTTGTACTTAGCGAATTAAAAAACAAGAACAGTTTGATTGCCCATAGGCCGTTGAAGGTCGAGAGACAATCCTAACACCGGCACGCGGATGAAACCGCGCGGGCCGCAGCTAGGTGCAAATATTAATATGGCAAGTGGCAACACATGGTTACGTTAAAACAAGCAGGAGGTATTTACTACCAAACAATTACAATGAGGAAAAACTACATTATGCAACTTAATTATGGTCTACATATAGAGTCATTACTGCACTCATAGTAAACATTACTCGTGGGGTATAATATCGTAGTGTTAGTTATGATTGAATGGGAATGTTAGCTAGGTATGACTGGTTAATTATTGTTATACATTGAAATTAAAAAGAAATGACAGATTTCAACGCAAAATCTCAAGTAAATGACACATCTACAAGACTTCTGGACACCGGGAGCGTCTACTGCTTACATAGGGAACGTATTTATTAACAAGTTTAGATTGTAAAAACAAATATCCGATAAAAGATCATATAACTTTCAAACGACTGAACATATTTTCTTGAATCTATAGCAAGGAACAAGAGATCAAGTCACCTTTAAAAAAACTAATCCAAAATCAGTTCAGATGTTTGGGATCTACGATGCCACAGACAGACACACATACGCATAGATACACAAAAACACAGACACACAGATACACACGTTAAACTTAAAACAATCCTCTTTTTGCGTCAGGGGATACAATTATTTGCGGTAATGGTAAATAATCTGATAACATTTCTATAGACAGCCGTCATCTACTCTACATCTGACCATAGACACTGCAAAGCGCTCGAAACCTCAAGAAACAATAAAATACATGCGATAAATTCGTTAAAGTGTTTAATTTCAATGTGTAATAATCGCAAAACCCTAAGAAATCATTAAAATAATAGTTGTTACGAGATAAGTAACATAAACAATAAATCAGACGCCTTGCCTCCGACTCGACATACATTATCTGCGATATATCAAGCGAGGTTTTGCCACTTTAAAACAATGCTTATTACTACAGATGACAATAAGGCTTTACATATTGTATTAGTCACATTTAGTAGAGCAAAACCATGGCGCTTACACACAGTCGTCCTTTTAACTACTTCAATTTTAGAGGGTTTTCTCATATTTTTCGAAAAGTATAGCTGTAAAGTAAAATATACCCTGACAGTTCCCTCCATAATTATGAAATTTGTATATTAAGATATCGTACACATCATTTAATAAATAGGTATTTGAATTAAGGCAAAAAAATAATAATGCAGTGAGAAAAGCGCATATCAGTGTAAAAAAAAATATCGAGAGAAATTTCCTAAATCGTATTTTGGTCTTTGCGCTTTCCTATATAAAATATTTAATATTGATATGATACAATTTTTATAATTTTAAGCTAACCATGGAAGAAGACAAACTTAAACTATAATGACCAATATTGGTAAAAGTCCAAAAAGAGGAACGATTTTTTTTGATGCATTAGGTATCGAGTCCGGAAACAGCTTTTGCAACAACACTAGTATATCGTATTATGAGACAATATAGGTAATTCGGGAGCATCGGAGTAGAACTCGCGCGTACCGTAACAACTTAAAGTTATGTCATATACAGCCTTAATACAGCACACATGGCGATTGAGGTCGGTGGGTCGGACGTTAGACCGCGATTTTGATGTCGACAATAACACATAGTAGCTCAAGATTAATGTTCCACAATTTGGTGCGATTTATTGATATTACGAACTGGGTGCTACAATGTTAGGCTGTTACTTAACAAGCCGTTACAATGTAACTATACGTTCATTAATTGATTGCGCATTTTGTAATCGATTCGAATGGTTTTATTTTTTTACCAGAACGAAGAAGGATGTATAAGAGTTTGTGTGTTTGTGTTATGTCTGTTATCATTTTTCTCAAAAATAACTGGAAAGATTTGAATGTGTTTTTTTTTTAAATCAGCATTCATTACTTTGAAATTAGTACTTAAGGTGATTTGAAATTAGTACTTTTGTTTGTATTTTGTTTTCGAAAATTGTTGGTTGTTCTTTATATTATCGTGTACAGCTATTAATCAGTAACTCACCATATTACTAACATTTGTCAATAAACTGAAACAGCAAATGTTTGTTTATTGACATATGTATGTAATAATGTGCATTAAAGATAAATAGCTTTACATGAGTTTGTAAAGAATAATAATCAATTTTCGCAAACATCATGATCGTTTACAATAATTACCCGGCCTAGCTACAAGAACAAAAAAAAACTGTTTGAAATTTGAATTTCTCGCCAAAGTGAAACGTTCCACCTTAACATTTCAAAATTAATTATTATGTAAGTAAGTTGGAGCAGCTTTATTCTAATTAGGTGATCAACTACAAACTACAACTTAAAACACTTTTAACTGCAAACAAAGGACAAAAAATATTTGATCATTAATATTATGAATGGATTCATAAAGAAAATGTTTATAAAACAGACGGACGGACAACATAAGGGTCATATTTTACCTTTTGAGGTACGAATCCTAAAAATAAGTAAAAAATAGTTCAAGGGCGTTGCTGGTTGTTGGTCCAAAATACCTTATATTAAATAGTAAAAGTTGGTTTAGGTATAGCAATTGTGGTAATCTATTTTGTATCGCAAATGACTTAAGGTTTACCTGGAAGAGATTGCTTATAGTGATAAGGCTGCTAATTGTTTCAATAGTTTTGAGTTGTTTTTGTCTTATGTCATTAATTCTGGTGTGAACAAAAAAGAGTTATCTGTCTATTAATCACAAAATTTAAAATAAATTTTACACGGTAATGAACATAAAACAACAATGAACAACAATGAATGATTACATCTCTATAGAGATCACCCACAAATACGCACAATTATCGAATCACCAAAATGATAAAAAAATCCTGAAAATATTACTCGCGATTTTAAATAATAACATAGGTAATGCTATATTAGCAATAGGTGAACAAATAAATTGTATAAGTTGACGTAGTAGTTTTATCTAGTCTGTAAAGTTGAAAAAGTTATATTATGTTTAAAAAGGGCTGAACTACTGAATCGACTTTGAAAAAATTTCTATGGGACCAATCTGAAAGTATATCCTTTTTTATCTGTACATAAATGAATTAGATAACAAGAAAAAACAACATAATTAAGAACCCCCTCCTTTTTTGGTTAAAAAAAAAACAATTTTTACTGTAAACACTAATATTCTGAAGTAATAAGTTGTTTTTTGGAAATTGAAAATAGCTGAATTGAGTAGTATGGCTATGTCAGAATGAAACATCGATCTAATATAATATGTCCACCGTTTTCTTCCTAGAGATGTGACACATCATCGTATAATAACGTAAACAAATAGCACGTGCATCAAGAGTTAATTGATATGCGTTAATAATACAAGTACCCACCATTAATAGAAGCAAATCGTATTTTGAATCACACACTACAGTACACCGCTATTTATAAAATGAAAGACAGGTAGGTATTCAAGGCAGGTAGTTAAAACTAATGCGATATTGTTCGTTGCCACTTCGATTGATATGAAGTTACATATTGCAAATCCACTAGAGATTGGAGTGCCATTTGTTATCGAGGCCATCGCATGTCTGCTTTTTAATTTAAAGCTACTTTTCGCAATAGGAGTTAGCAATACATTGAATATAAACATAATTGAGCTGTTATCTTGTTCAGCCATTCCACTCGTAAACTTGGCATCTACAATTATTTTGCACACAATTTTTTCACGCCACAACTTGTTTTTTTGTTATCCTATTCGTATATTCAAGGACATGCCTTAAACCACAAATAAATAAAAAATGCGTCAAAAACAGTTTGCGGTATGTTTTTAATTATGGGAGAATAGTAGGACAACATAGAAGGCATATTAGCTTCCAAGTTCTTACGCGTTATAAAGTTGTGTGAAAATTATAGTAATTTCATGTTTAGATAAAATTATTGACATTGTTTATAGATAAAAATATACGTAGCCTATTCTGGGCTTCAAAAAAAAAATACAGAAAAAAAATCATATTGCAGAGAAAATTGATTAGTGAGGTAGTTAGTTTAGTTTATCTAGAAAAGTGCACAGTGTTGACCGCTACATGCCACACATGCATGTTATATAATATCACGCGATCGTATTGCAGACGAGTAATTTTAGTTAGAAATAGGAAGCAAGAGTCCGTCTCACGAAAGTTGAAAGAAGTATCGTAGAATTCGCAGACGTGGTGCTAGAGTCGCGATGGAATGTAGCTAATCTCTACCGTTTTAGACTTTAAAAAAATCACTAAAATGTATGTATAAAAATGCAATAAAAAACAACTGAATTCGATTTGATTGTTCCAGTAAATAAAATTAATATACATTATTAAGAAATATATTGGCATACTAAGAAATATTTTTTTACGAAATTTTATATTACCTACTGTTTTGCCATAATTATTTGCTAAATAAATAGAAGCATTGCCTTCATCAAATTAAAACAGAAAATTATAATTACACCGTACCAATAGTACGTCCTCTTATTGTCACAGGGCTTCTCTCGTGAGACGGACTCTATCAGTTTCTGCTTGACCTTACGTGCCTCTGATGAGTAGGTTTGCGGATGCCTGAATAAATCTCAATTCATTTATAAACCGGTAGTTTTGTGTAGATTTACCTAAACATGTTCTTGGTATGGTTTGTATGAAAGTTATGGAGAAACTATAGAGTATATAGAGTCATAGAGCCATGAACTATATTATGTGGAAATCGGTGACGTAATAGAAAGAAGCCACCGGACAACCTTGAATAATAAATACTGAGTCCTATGTGTTAATGGGCTTTGACTATCCACCCAAGTGAAGCCCAGGAGAGGATGACAACGTTGGGTTTTCAACGCTATTATCCTCCAGTTCCTCTGGAGATCCCAGTTTACTGTTACTAATGAAAAGTTCCACTATTCATCAGCTGCAATTGTTTAGGCTTCATTGTCAGACCCTCGGGACTCGTTAAAAGAAAAAATGAGCCCAAAAAACTCGAAGTTTTTAGTAGCCATTGAAGAGTTTCACTATCCATCTCCTGGCTCATTGCAAGTTCAATCCGATGGTACCAAATTATATAAATTAGTTTCAAATTGATTTGACAATTAGAAGTATATGTTAAAACAACAACCAACTTGACTACCTTACCCTTGTCCTTGTCTTACCTTTTGTTATCTTAACCTTGTTAATCAACAAGCAAGATTTGTTTACATAGTTCGTTAGTTAGTTACTGAAGCTAATAAAAGCGTGTTAATAAAAGGTCGTTGAACTCTACAGGTGGTCTACTAAAATGCGGAATGAAAAGAAAATACTTATGACGTACTTCTAATTATCTCTCATCGCGAGCCACCAATAAATCATTGTCATCTAAATAGGGCGTAATAAGTGATCAAATTGCGAACCTGACCAGCAAATATAATAATTGTTTGCTGGTTTCTTCCGGCATTCATAGCTACATAATTAATATAGATTTTTGGAAAAGGTTTTTGTTGGAGATGTGGAAGCCGCGGAAAAGGCTGGTTTCACTATTACTCATATTCATCATTAGGCGCTTCTACACTACAGAAGATAGCCAGTCAGCTAGGCAAATCTTTCTTTTGAAAAGCGCAAATAATTGGTAACACTTATCTACTCATTGTTATTATCAGTGGTGAATTATAGCAAGTTCATTTTGGTGCCGGGGTGAAAAAATGTTTTTCTCACCACTTGCTCGACAATGTCTAATTACATATCATGCAACCTCAACGTAAAGTAAAGCATTATCTTTTAAGGGATATAAAGTTGTATAAAACTCCATAGATAATAAAGTGATTTGAATTTGGAACGTCAAATTCGTGTGGAAACTCGTGGAAAACTCTAAGTAAAAAATGGCCATATGGCATTGTGAAACTCAAAAAATAATAATAAGGTGCGTTTACAAAGAATGTGAAACAAAAGACTCTGGTGCTGTGATTTTCAGTGAATTTTATTGCAATATTCATAACTTCATGTTAATAATATTGTCTCGCAGAAGGTGTGAAAAGTAGAGTATGGTCCACTGGAATAAAAGCTGTCTTCGTCTTGGGCAGCTTGAACTCCTCGCTTCACTCAGGACTCTATATAACTCCCTCGTTACTAAAGTCCCTCGTTACGCTCAGGGTTCAATATGCCCCCCGTGACGTAAGACCCTACTTTATTCCCTTAATGCATAATCCACTATTGTCGATCTCGGGCGCTACAAGCGTCTGCGACGGCAGAAGAAGTGGGCCACAGCAGCGACTTTTATTATATTTATATCATATTACGTGCATACGAAAGGTAACTTAAATACCCCCCCCCCCCGACATGGAGGCCTACTACTGGGCATTGTCACATTTAATCCATCTGTTGCATTCAACATTTCTTTCTTCCAACGGTTGTTAATTTTTAAGTTTACCAATCCTGCCCAGTCTAACGAAATGTTATATGACCAATACCAAAAACAAATAAACATAAGTTATGAAGAAATTACCAAGACACGCAACCTAGCCACAAATTAAAACTAGAATTACCTACTTACCTATCTAGAAGGCTTATCTAAGCTAAGCAATAGAGTAAAGCAATTCAAAGCAGAGAATATGTCCAAACAATTGTGCAACCAGCTTTACATACTCACCTAGTGCACTGCAATGCACTCCTTCGTATCAAATGATACGTTGTGTAATCTCACTGAACTGTTCCACCAGCTTCCTGGGACATATTGGCTGACTCGTGTTATTAGTGATTACCCACTACTGTGTGATTAAATTCACATTACCCTTTGTTGAATAATAGTCAGTTACCGAAGCGTATGGACAGTGAGAAGTAGTTTGACGGCTAGTCCAAATACCTATGCTGTAAACAACATAGCAATGTAACGTTTTGCCGCTTTTGTACTAAAGTTGTTCGATAGATTTTTTTATACACCTAAGTATTGAGATGAACAAGTTGCTTGTCTGATTGATGGTGAGTACTACGTTTGCCCATATTAGTCGCAGTACCGAGTTCTGACATGTGATATTTTAAAACCCTTCACTGCGCAAACGCAGTCAGGATGCTTTGGCATCTTGACTTAAAAAATAAATAATAAATTCACCAAATATTGTAATACAAAATTTGAACGCGTTTTTATAATTATCTTGCACAGGTAGATCCTTGTGATTGAACCATGGCGAGTTCAGAACCTAACAATAAGTGGAGCATTTGGATTTTCTTTAGACCTTCAACGCTCTATGGGCAGTCTAACTGTTTATGTGGTGTAAGTGTTAGCTCATATTTTGTTTAGTTTGTTTACTTGCCCGTAAAAAAAACAATAAGTACTTTCAAATAATTTATTGCAAACAAAAACCATAAATTAATATTAGAACTCACTAGTAATTTATGTAACAATTATTAAGATAGAATAGCTATGTACCTCAGAGTGGCGCGGCAACTGAGTCGCGGGTGACCCGGCGGGAAGACGCCATATATATATATATATATATACTCGTATATAGCACTTCCAATTGATACATATTTTTTCTGTTGTTTTTGCAGTGGGATATACGCATTATCCACGTGTTGTAAAATGTGAAATGAGCTACAGCATGAAATACTTCAGAAGGCGAGTTAATAAAGCATTTAAAAGTGTGCAATGTTTTTGTGATACCTTTACAGGCATCCAAAGGCGTCAATAACTGATAAACGCACGCATTTACATATAGAGCAATATTCCATGGACCTCGTGGAATTTAATATATTTAGGTATAATGCAAAAAAAGGTTTATAAATAAATTTCAGTAGAAATAAAAATAAATAATTGGTTCCTTATTTCTCATTGAACTTGATGTTGCAATTACACACTTTACTTTTATACACACATAAAAAATAATAGTACAAATATAGGTATGACATAGTTCATCTAAACACTCAAACTACTTTTTCTAACTACGAAATGAAACTAAAAGTTTTTCTTATACAACACTCTTGTGTATATGATTACAAACATTTTAACATATGGAATGAATGAACTTCCACGTCGTTTGCAAGAAGCTACAACATGGGTTTCTTCAAAAGGCGAGTTAATTTTTAAAGGGTGGCATTAGCAAAGCCGTGGCTTAGTTGTGATGCCTCTGGTGTTACAAGTGATTACAATCCATAGGCGACGGTGAATGCTCACCATCAGGTAGCCCGTCTGCTTATTTGATACCAATAGCATAAAAATACATTGAAACGGATATACACAAAACATATGTGTAAAAAAAAAAGTTTGTGTTTAGACGAATGATATTTAATATATTTATGCGATTGGAATGAATAAAAGTGATCATTCTTCATCTTCAATTTATACCTAGACATACAATATGTAAAGCGTGCAATTGATCAATGAAACCACAAAAAACACAATCTAGAAACTACTATGAGAGCTAAGCGTGAGAATAACTAAGAATATATATAAGAACTGAAGATAGACTTTCATGTAATTTCGAGTAATCGATGCAGGCTGCTTTCTAATAACAGGCTCTCGGTGCTTTGATGCAAACTCTAATTATATTGGCTGGAGAATGCTTCCTGCTAAGTGCAGAGGGTATGAATGGTGAGAACAAAAAATCATAAAAACAGTCAGGTACAGAGAAATAAATTCTTTTAAAACAATCTAATTATGAGCGCCGGTAGTTTTCTACGTTTGATTATTCCTATATCAACCATATTTTAGTATTACGTAATAATAATTACTTATTAGGTACATTAAAAAAACACGCATATATACGCATATCTCGTAAAAACAAACTTGAGGGGTTATATTGAAGAGTTCTACTAACCACTTCCTGGCTTCATGATCCTATCAGTTCTATGGTACCTACCAAATTAATATATTGTTATCAGGGCCTTTATTCTGCAAGGGCAAACGCGCTCTATCGTGGCGCGTTAAGTTAACCTCCAACAGTTGAACTTTATTTCCTAAGCAATAGAGGCCAACTTTTTGAGGTAAACTTAACGTGGCCACGATAGCACGCGTTTGCCCAAGCGGAATAAGGGCCCAGGATAAAAAAAAAAACATTTTTTTTATTTCAAAGGACACAGTAACCCACAAAAAATACCCCAAAGCACATTAATGGATATACATGTCATGATCATGGACTGACATGTACTACGAAAAGTAAAAAATCGAAGAGTGAACATTACGAATACAACACTTAATGAAAATAAAATATACTTTGATTATAGAAAGATCTATCTTAAAGAAAATGTGTAACTGAAAACAGTTATATCAAAGTAAATTAATCCAAAAATTCACTGCTCAACAACCGCCTTACCAATCATATTTCCAAATCAATACGATAATTAGAAGTAGGTTAAAATCGAAATGCAAGATTCGTTTACTTTTTTTTATTATTTAGTTACAATTGAAACTAATAAAAGCATGTAAAAAGAGGTTCCACAGCGGATATTTGTTAGTTCGGGACCTGGGCGGGACGGAACCGTGGCGCACGACTTGTTATAGTGGATACTCCACGCTCATGCCACGCTTCCCCACCCATGCCCGTGGAGTGCCCGTCTAAAAGTCTAAGTACCATTTAGCCTGCATGTCTTTTGCATCTTAAAAAGGTTAATCGTCTTGCGAAATTAAAGTTTCGGTGCCAGATTATGTTTACAAATGTTTATGTAGCGGAAGTATCTTATCTTAATTGCACATTTGAAGGTGATGTGGAGTAGGCATGATACTTTAGTTGATCTTATCGAGCACACATCGTGTCGGAAACTGAAAATGACTGTCTTTAGCTTGTCGACAGGTTTTTTGTTTTATCAAACACTAGCACCGTCGAGCGCTAATCGTGGCGGAAATAAACTTTTCTAGGATACAAAGTAAAGCCTAAGTGTTAATTGAAAGTACAAGCTCCACCAAATTTAATTAAAATCCGTTCGGAGGTGACGGAGTTAGGTGCAGACAAAGATACACACTTGTTCATTTACACAAACTTTTAAATTTATAAAACACACGGTGAATATAGGTTTATTTAATTTGTAATTATATCATCAAGGGCACTGGAACCGTTTTTTAAAAGCCTTCCTTGTTGTTTTCCTGAAATCCTTCAACTCCTATTTAGAAGTATGAATTAATACTAATAAGTAAACAAAGTGCTTCCATGTATCTATATACATTATAATAACATAATGCCCAGTCACGTTGTATTGATTCATTGTGTGGATTATATATTCAAGTGTTAAGAAGTTTGTTCAAAGGATGATGCTTTTGTTTACTATTGTTAGAGAAGTGCTAGTTGTTACATATGTATGCCTCTGGATCAGAATCATACTATAAATAACTGTTTCACCCACGTGTACATTCCCTCAAAAACCGTACATTTTCCGTGATAAAAAGTATCATCGCCCTTAATGGCGGCCCTTGCGCAAAATAACATCCTGACTTCAATCTGGTCATAGGTAAGCCTATTCGTGAAAACAGCATTTAAATCCGTCCAGTGGTTTGATGTACATGGACAAACAAACAAAGAGACAAATATTCTAAAAACAGTCTTAAGGGGCAATTTGGGCAGCGTTTAGTCCATACAAACTTATTCTCCTGTTTTCTCCCTGGATAATACCGCTAGAGCTGCTTGTTCGGCTGCTTATTTTAATTACCGTGTTCAGCTGCTTATTTTAACACGCTCTGTGTTTTTTTTTATATCTCGCAATTAAAGTTTATATTTAACTCTACGTTTTTACTATATATAGAAGATAGTCGGGGGGCCGGAAAGTGATATGGGGATACTCCTTATCCTGAAAAGTTACGGTTCAAGGAATGTCCACGTGCGTGAAACCACCTAGTAAGTAAGTAGGTACCTACTCTACATTCTACCAAATCATAATGCTTTGTAGTCTTCTCATTAATAGGTATATGGTAGTTTTACAAAACATGTAAAATCACGAATCGAATTGGCTGTTTCCGGTGGCGTTCACTGGACATCAAATTATATTTTCAACCACGGTTTAAAAACAACAGGTATTATTTTATGTGGTTTTCGCTTCTATGAGTAAATTATATCAATATATAGGAGGCAAGCAGATCTGCCCAAAATTTTACTACTGAGTAACCTTCAATAGTAGAAAACTTTTATTATCCGCGATGACGGCAAAAACATTTTTTACGGTTTAAAATATACATAAAAAATTAAATAACATTTTTTATCGCGGTCTCGTAACTAGAGCTGTAGTAAAATATCGAACGGACGAACGAATAATTATCACACCTTGATTCCTTGGAAGAAAGCCGGCGGCCTTTTCACGAGACGCTACTTTGTTTCGTCTTATCTTCCCGGTACGCAAAATAAGGTCAGTAAATAAGTTTGTTTTCACTGAAATAAATTTCCTAAAATATGTTTTTCACCTCGATGGTACATATTATACTTATACTTAATTGGAACAATTTCGAAGTTTGACGTCTTTGTAACGCAATATAGGCAATTAATTTTTGTTATAGTGTGTACAGGTGATAGCCTATTAGTTACGCACCTAGGAAGGTACGGTATCTATGAAATAATCAAAACCGTAGGCGAAGCGGAGAAAAATGGTTTGCTAGATCAAATGTTTTGATTACCATTGATCTAGAAAATCGTTAAGTCCTTAGTTTAAAAGTCAGTTTAATTGCAATTATTGGACCGAGTTTAATGGGACTAACAGTTTTGTAGTGTGACTAACATATAACGCAGGCGTGAACGATAGTAGCCGAGCGGTAGAATGTGCGCTTTAAAATCTGACGGCATCTGTTTCGATCCTCGACCCTGCACCAATGACTTATTTAGTACTATATTATGTGCAGTTTCGATGCCATCGCTTAAAAGTCAGTGAAGGAAAAAATTGCGAGAAAACCGGTATGTCCAAGAAGATCAAAAGTTCGAAGACAATATGATATTCACCAATATGCACTGGGTCAGCATGGTGGATTTAGGGCCCATCCCTCTGAGATCTCCCTCCCTCTGAGAGAAGGCCTGTGTTCCAGCATTGGGACTACCATAGGCTGGTATTGTTGTTGATGTATAACGTAGGCGCGCTCGTTCTAAAACTGAACAGTTCTGTATAAAGGCAGTTTTCCACGTTTCCGAATGTTCCAGTGATTAGAAAGCGATGCGTTTTGCAAGCGTCTCCGAGCACGGGGCTGTTGTGATGCGAAGCACGCGCGACTACTCCAAGGTACGACGACCAACAACAATCATTGTGTAACCAGCTTATAACTGCTACTTATTAAATCATATTTAGAGTATGCTGCGACAAACTTATTAGTAGACTTGAATCGGCGAGCCGCCATAGTACCTATATTCACGCTATTGTGTATTTTGACTCAGTGGTATCATGTCTGCCTCATCAGTTTCCGGGATCGATACCCAGCCGGGCAGGTGTTTGACTGATAAAATTGAATATCTTCTCTGTGTTTGGGTGTTAGTTATACATTTCTTTGTGTGTGTTCCATGGCATTCCTGACACAGATAATCCTAGTAGGGAGCTATGTGTGTGAAATGTTTTTTTTTCATTCTTGCATCTAGGCCGGACTTTTGAGAGGCATTGGTCAACAAAACGAATACTAAGAGATTAAGAGGAATGTGTGAAAGAGAATATGAAACTATTGTACAGTATAAGATTGCAAAAAGCTGGGCTATAAAATATTTGTTATCCATGTAATTTATATTCATTCATGGGTTTAGTCCAGATTTTTGAGAGGCATTGGTGGGCCGAAACCAGCACCAAGGGCCATTGTTTAAAAAAATACGATAAAAAAAAGTAAACGTGATGTTTTATATCTTTAAAAATGTAAGCGAAATAGTTGTGGCAGGGACGGGCGGCTCTAATAAATAAATAAATAAATAAATAAATATGTGGGACAGTAATAATCTTCAGATAGATTTTGAAAATCTGACAAAATGATTGGCGAATGTGGAATAAACTATTTCTTCGAATAAAACTCATATTCTCCCATGAAAAGTGATAGTTAATTTGACCAAGTTTATAAATAAGTTGGTCGCACAGAAGCTACGAAATGTTGTGGTTATCGTAGAGACAATGTTGACATGAAAAGCCGTTGACTTTAGTAATATTTGGGATTAGGTAATTTTAATGTCAATCTTGCGGTCGGCGGAATGCAAGTCCATAGGATAATTTAGTAAAATTAGATGTGCAATTTTTCTTGAGGTTTTATACTATAACTAGCTAAATCCCAGCGACTTTGCACGCGTAGGGCTCGCCAATAAATATATTTTTCATGATTCCATTTATGGCTCACCTACGAGTACGTTACATAATTATGGAACACTTTTTAACCCTATGTAATTTTAACCCCCTTTAGAAGTTAGTAGAGTTACAAAAATGATGATACAACTTTTATTACAAATCTAAGTACCTACCAAAATCCAAGTGAAGTTTGTTTTGTGTTCAAATTTTCATCCCCTATTTACGGGACCTTTAGGGGTGAATTAAAAAAAATCTTTGTTGGTTTTAATTTTTATTATACTTGGTGACTGATTAGATCGATAAAATATTCAGGGATATCACTATATTCATCATTATGAACATCTTTTACTATTGGACCAACCATGAAATCTCGAAAAATATTTGCTGTTCCATACAAAAAGTTCATTGATCGTCGACGAAATGTGTGGATCAGCAGATTTTTTGTTTGCGATTTTACGGTTGGTTTCAATGTCTAACTAGTCATCCAGTAGGAACGCTTGTGCAAAATTCCATGCTTCTAGATCCAGCAGTTTAGGCTTGTCACTGAATGAATGGACGAATTTAAGAATTTTACTAGATTAGTTTTTATACCAAAATTACCAAAACTATCTGTACGTTAACTTTTTTTAATTGGAACGATGTTTTTTTAATTGGAGCTAGACGGAAAAAAGACCAAAAGTTGTAACGACACTTTTTGCTATAGTTGTAAGCCGTGCGACGTGCGCGTGTTTCTCTGTCGGTCTCTCTCTCTCTCTCTCTCTCATAGAAAGGAACTTCGTTCCATCCGGGTATCCCTTGACACCTCTCAAGAAACAGAGAAATGACTTCCTTTCACTTAGGTATAATATTTGTACTAGCTGCAGTGTTCTGCCAGCAATTTTTTAATTTTTCCGTACTTAAAAGTATTCCTTTGGAGAAATGGCTCCATGATGGCATCTTGTGATGCAGTACTGTCTTGCCAAATTTGATCAAGCCGCTAAAGTAACAAAAAGACAGACAGAGAGTTCATTTCGTAATTATGATTGCGTAATACATTTTTACAACCAAATAAAAACAGACTTCTCGGGAAGTTCAATTACAGAATCTTCCTTTAATTTTCCACTTTTTCAGGTAGAAGATAAAAAAAAAACATCTTTAAAATAAATATTAAAATCGGTTCACTATTGGTTGGTTAAAATATTAGTTACGATGTCATAAGTTCAACTGAGGGCAACCGCACTAAATGTTTTTTTACCACACTCAGTGTTAAGTAATATCAAGACTGCCTCGGTGGCTCAGTTGGTAGTGATCCTACTTTCTGTGCTTGGGGGCGTGGGTTCGATTCCCATCTAGGACAAACATTTGTGTGATGAACATTTGTGTTTGTTCTATGTCTGGGTGTTAATATCTATTTAAGTATGTATTTAAAAATATATATGTATGTATATCAGTCTCTGGCAGCCATATTACAAGCTTTGCGTAGTTTGGGGTCAGATGACCATGTGTGCAATAATGTCCCAGTTTTTTTTTTTTTTTAATGATGGTACTAGGTAATAATATTTGGCAACCGACTAATCTCTCGATTCTTGTGATCAAAACAATTTGATTGATTTGCATAGAAATAGCATTTTATTACTACATCTGATTTGTAGCATAATAAATAAAGGGTCAATAACTCAATAGTTAACCAACAACTATTTACATATATGGAAAATCCCGTGGTCATAGTAAAGTTGTTGAACATAAAGTTATGTATACTTAATCGTACACCTCATAATATAACCTTGCAACAAGGTTGAATATTATGTAATTAATCATTTAATAAGTAAAATTGACTCCTAGGCTCTTTTGACCTCTATATTTTCGATCGTGCAATATTAAACAGATATTTTGCACGACTGAATTTATTTGAAGGTTTGGTGTTACCTGTTTAAAAGCTTTTAGCTTATTACCGCTGATTTTTAAAAAAAAGTTCAATGATAGGTTACGTTCTTAACTCTACTTAAAACACAGCCTCGGAAGAACTAGTGGATTCAAATATAGATTACCTATACGAAAATACGAAATATAGAATATACGAAATACTCTGCACATGGTTACTCTAATATTCAATTATTATGGATAATAACTCATTTATTGTTGATGAAGTAGATAATTCGGAAAGAATAGAATGCTTCTCCATCGGCAGCACTAACAATTGTATTAAAACTCTAAAAGTGGGCGTCAATAACAAAGATGCATTATATATTTTGAATATGAACATACGAAGCATACACTGTAATTTTGATTACTTTTTGGCATATATGACTGGTTTGGATGTCTCAGTTGACATATTTGTGCTGACGGAATGTTGGACTAGTAGCCTAAGACCACCACCATGTATTAACAACTTCAATATGTTCTGGACGAAAAACACTCTGAACCAAAATGATGGCGTTGTAGTATATGTTAAGCAGGATATTGAGGTTGCTGAGTCTGAACCAATCATTACTGAAGGAAATTGCCTCCTACTTACAATCTCACCTGAGCAGACCATAGTATGCACATACCGACCACCATGTTTCAATAACCCAAGACCTTACTTAGAGTCAATTGATAACATTCTAGGCAGCATATCTACTAAAAACATAATATTCACCGGCGACATCAATCTTGACATAATGCCAGGAAATGAAACCAGGAACTCTGACTATTACCTAAATATGATGGCTCTTCACGGCCTTAGACAGGGCATTACACGCCCTACTAGACTTAAAACATGCCTTGATCACTTTATGGTTAAAAGTATGGGTGTATGGAAAACGTTAGTATTTGACCAATGTGTGACAGACCATCATCCTGTCCTGCTGTATGTTGAAAATGTAAAAATTATCAAGAATTCAGTTTCAAATAGTAAGTTAATACTTAACTACGAAGGAATTGAAGAAGTGCTGTTGAAGGAATCTTGGCAGGAATTATATGCAATTAAAAACGATGCAAATTCTGCAGCAGAATTGTTTACTGCAAAACTTTTAAAAGTAATTGATGACAATACACAAATTAAAACGGTATCAAAAAAAAACCAACCTCTTAAGCCATGGATTACGAAAGGAGTGATTAAATGCATAAGAAAAAGGGACAAACTACACACTAAAGTTAAAAAGAAACCAGAGGATGAAGAAATTAGAGAGAAATATGCTAAATACAGAAATATATGTAATACAATTATTAAAAAATTAAAGATACAATACTATAGCTATAAATTGGACACGAATAAAGGTAATTTAAAAGAAACTTGGAGTATAATAAAAGAGGTATGTAACTTTAACAAACAAAAAATAGTCTCCCGAGATCTTCTTAAAGTAAGAACTAATCCAACTGATTCACTCAATGAAGTTAACTCGTATTTTACGTCTGTAGGCAAAACGCTTGCTAATGCCACCATTAGCAAAATGAATACTTCCGAAACAAAACTGGCATCAATGGCCAAAATACCAAACCCACCAGCTAAGTCAATGTCTCTACTCCCTACTGATCCTATAGAAGTTAGATGTGTAGTTATGAACCTTAAAACACATAGTGCTCCCGGATGGGATAAGATAACTGCAAAATTGGTTAAACAATTTATTAACATACTAGCTGAACCTATTACATATTTGTGTAATCTTAGTTTTGAGACAGGTATGTTTCCAGCTATATTTAAAAAAGCATTAGTATGTCCGGTTTTCAAAGCAGGCGATAAAATAAATCCAACAAATTATAGACCTATTTCGCTACTTTCAACTCTAACAAAAATTTTGGAAAAACTAGTAAAAAAAAGGGTAACACGGTATTTAGAAAAAAATAATTTACTTAGTCCAAACCAGTATGGGTTTAGAGACGGACTTTCCACAGAAGATGCCGTGCTTACGTTAACTAGCAAAATTACGACATACCTTGATAGCGGTAATAAATGCATTGGTGTTTTCCTGGATTTACAAAAAGCGTTCGATACTGTATCCATACCTATTCTGTTGACTAAATTAGAAAATGTTGGAATCAGAGGATTGGCATTGGATTGGTTCAAGGATTACCTGCTGGGAAGATCGCAAAGAGTACGGATCGAAGGTCATGAGAGTGATACTGCAGAGTGTACATATGGTGTCCCACAAGGAAGCACACTTGGGCCTATGCTATTCCTCATCTATATTAATGATCTTTGCAATACTTCTCTGACTGGATTGGATCTGCTGATGTTTGCTGACGACACAGTGCTACTTCTTCACGACAAGACTTGGCCCAAAGTTATAAATCTAGCTGAAGATTGTCTTTCAGTAGTCACAAAATGGTTAGAAAACAATCTGTTGACATTGAACACCAGCAAAACCAAATTCATGTGCTACAGTATGAGATCCCTTGGAAGCCGTTTTTCTACGATGAATGTCAAGATACATACCTATCCGTGTAACCGTGGCACACGGCCTACTCAGTGCACCTGCTCAACGCTGTTAAGGGTAGAATCTATAAAATATTTAGGGGTACATATAGATGATAAGCTCAACTGGAACACCCAAATAATTAATTTAAAAGTAAGGATCAGAAAACTTATCTACATTTTTAAAACGTTGAGAACAGTAGCGGAATCAAAATTAATTATAAAGACATACATGTCATTGTGTGAATGCATTATTAGATATTGCATCTGTGCATGGGGTACTGCTGCTAAAACCAACCTCATAACTGTGGAGCGTGCACAGCGTGCAATTCTAAAAGTGCTTTTATATTTACCTTTTAGACATCCTACATCAGAGGTATATGAAAAGGCTAATGTTCTTAGTGTTAGAAAAATATTCATTTATGAATGCTTAAGGCGATATCACAGAAAAACTGTACCGCACTTACCAGTAGTAAATAATAAAAGAGTTGAACTCTTTCCGACACCTTTATCAAAAACGAGATTTGCACAGAAGAAATTTAACACTGTTGCTCCGCGGTTGTATAAAATTTTAAACGGAGAATTTAAAACTAAAAAGTATAGCAATAACGAAATAAAAAAGGTCATTTTAATTTGGTTGAAAAGGTTTGATTATAAAGGTATTGAAGATATGATGGATGGCTTACACATTTAATATATAATACAATAATTATATGATAATATTATATAACATATACAATATAATACGAGTACTATAACACCTTTTCTTATTAAACACACACTCGCACATTATTTATTTATTTTTGTTTACCTATATTATACGGGAATTACTAACGTAAGATTAAGTCGGTTACTCCGACTATTAACAATAGCACTGACACACATTCGCATGTTTTAATTTCAAATTTTAATGTAGGTATATTTTTATTATTTTGTAAGTAGGGTTCTTTATTTTTTTTATTTTTATTTTCTATCTTTGGCTATAAATATTGGTAAATAATAATTACTTAAATTCTAAATTTTTATAATAAGTTTATATGTTATTTTTAATTATTTAATTGTTTGCTTTGGCATAAGTATTATGATATATAAGAGAAGCCACTGGCACCCGACACACAGTCCCAGACTAGTTCGGGAGCCTATGGAAAACAACACAATGTGAAACTAAATTTTGTCAAAATAAATTACTTTGTATTTGTATTTGTACCTATGATAAGAAAACGCTTAATTTTCACACATCTTTGGAACACCAAAACTTGGACCATGATCTTTTTAGTTTTATTTTGGCATCGTACTAATTTCAGATAAACAAACTAATTCGTATTATGTTACGATTATTTTGTTTATATTTAGTTAGTGGTATGTCATTGAATATTTTCGGAAATAATTGATATCCTTAAAATTTCCTACTAGGAACGTTGGGAATACGGAGTAAAGTTCGCGCTCACCAATTTTATTGATTTTATATTTGCCTCTTAATAAATGTCTATGATCATAGTTTTTTTGCCGGTCGTACTTAAATCGTACCTAACTAATAGCTACTAGTAATATTTTAAGCAATCGGACCAATAACTTTTACTGCTAAACCTGGTGCTAACAGTTTTATACTAACCCGCTTGCGATGAGTAAACGTAATGATAGTTTTTAACTGGTTACGTGTTGGAAACTGATCGTTCCCATTCAGGCGTGGTAAGTACTCTTTACGTGACTACCCGCGCCTAACTATTACAGACTCGGAAGTATTTCCTCTAAATTAACTTGACATCGTTTCGTTTTTGTTTACGTTATGGGCACCTTCTGACATTGGACTCGTGATCTCCTTTCGTTTCTTTGCCAATAAGCTGTTGCTTAAAATATGTCTTTATTTACATTATGTAATATTGAATAATGAATTGCAACAGGCGACATTGTTTACGGTGCGTCTGTTGAGTCTCGTGAAAACTCACTGTGCGTTTTACGCGTTCCTTCTTGCCTTACACCTGCAATATGTGGAATGGTTGTGTGTAAGGGATGCCAAGTCGCTTTATTTGTTCAAAAGTATTTCTGACCGATATGGCACCGTATAGCGTAGAAGAATTCATTCCAAAACTGGAGTAAAAATATAAATAAAATTATAATAAAATTATTAGAATGACATTTTTAATATTATTGTTTTTTTTTAATATTAATATTTCTTATGATTATTTTTAACTGTTGACGTGTAATTATTATTATGAACAAAGTTATCATTATCATTATCAATGAGCTATCCTACGGCATTTCCGAGTAGCTTTAAGCTGGGTTCTTCAAAAGAGCTGTTAATAGAGTCTTTAAGGGTCAGCAACGTATCTGTGATGCCCCTGGTGTTGCAGGTATCCATAGGTGACGTTGATCGCTTACCACCAGGCGGCCCGTTTGCTTGTGTTCCACCTATGGCATAAAAAAAAACAGAAAAGATCTAAACTATTTTTTTTCTTTTCTGTGGGTGAAAATCTCCTTGCTTTTCCGTTGATTTGATGCTCACATTGTTTACAATAAACTTAATATTGTATACATTGTTCTGTCCTTAATTTAAAAACAAGATATCATCTAATTTTCACACACAATTTTGACCCGCCAAAGCATGAAAACTTGACCATTTTACGTTTTTATTAACCTACGAAGCAAAAAGAGGGGTGTTATACTCTGTATCTGTCTTGGCATCGTAGCTTCCGAAAACCTGAACCGAATTTGATTTAGTTTTTTTTTAGTTTGAAAGGCGTCTTGATCGAAAGTGGTTTATAGCTATAGTTCAAGAAAATCTGTTTAGTCTTTAGAAGGTTATCAGTTCTTTCATAAAAGATAAAAAAATCTATGTATACTTTTTAACTCGCCTGTTTGTTTGTTCGTCGCCAATAAACTAGAAACTACAAATTATTAATTTGTTCAGAACTACAATGCAATATTTACTTACTTAATATATTTTTTTATGACTGAGTGACGAGACGAGCGTAGTCGCTCGCCTGATGGCTCTTTACGCTTGCCCATAACAGCTCAACGCCACTCAGAATTTTGAACTTCAACAGTTCAAAATCCTGGATGGCAATGCACTGCGCTCATCCCCCGAGATATAAGATGTCAAATCTCTGTGTGCCCTGCAATTTCGCTGGAAACATTGGCCTTCAATCCGGAACATAGTAGTGTTTGCACACTACTGCTTGGCGGTTGATAACTGGCAAAGGTGTGGTACTTCCCCAGGCGGAAACATGCAAAAGAGTCCTACCACAAAAAAAAATCATAGATAATAAGAAAAACATATTCGTTTTAATTGTTTTATTTATTTTGTTATTTGCTAGTTTCACACAATCAAAGGCTATCAACAGATTTTTTTTTACAAAAACGCAATTTTTTTGGTTAACAAGTTGTCCTTGATTTTATGAAACTGGCAAGATAAAAAGGCTCGCTTACTTTCCAAGTTTTGGCGGGTCACAGTTGTGTAAAACTTTGAAAATGACGTTATAGTTTTAACTACTTATTATGATGTCAATTTCTGAAGAAAAAAAATCGCGTGCAGAATAATTTATTATGAGTTATCTAGTCACAACAGCACGCGCCAGTAGCTGGTTGTCTTGCGTAAGAGTGCAGTTTTTCATTTAACTTCGATTGGCCCATTTGCACCTAACTTGTTACGAACTCACGTTGCAATATACCTATCCAATATAAACTTCACGTAAACGCACAATTCCCCATTTCTCGTTCTAGAATGCATTGTTTACTAACACATAATTATGATAACTCACCTTAGAACATGTGATCAGCTGATTCTTCCGTATTCCGATACGACTAACGACGGTTCACTGGATATGCGGGCTCACAGACCAAATTACGTTGTACAACGGTCGTGAATTCGACCTGTTACTCAATGTTTTATTCCTTTTAAAGGATTCGAGCGGTCGCACTGAATGGGAATGTCTTTAAATGGGATCACGTAATTCGTGCGTTTCCGAGTTGCAAGTGTGGACGCGCCGGTCGCGTGCGTGGCGCGGGAAAGTGCCTCGTTGACTGGCATGCGGCTGGCAGATAGCTGTCGGAGTGTAGACCGGCTGCAGACATCGCCGTTGCACCACTTTCTGCACCCTGTGTACTTGCATTGCACCTAACATGATGCTTTTTTGGAAAGTTTGAGAAGCTGCTCATGTAAGTGACTGCGACGAGCATTTGATTGAATATTTATTTATTTACTTCTGTCTCTACAGGGTTACGTGGAAAGGGTAAAGCCGAAAGGAGTCCGTTATACTCATCATTATGAATATCTTTTACTATGGGAAAAACCTTGAAATCGCGAAAAAGTATCAGTTGTTCCATACATTTTGTCGAGTGTCAATATGACCGTTTTAATGGAACAGCTGATAATTTTGTACTAGATCCAATATAGGTAGGTACACGTTTGCAAATCAATGTAACTAGGTAGGTACTATTTTATGTTATACGATCCTATGGTAATGCAAAACTAAATCAATCATCTTCGATATAATAACAAACATGTAATTATGCAAATGTGCAGGCAATTAAACTAAATTCAGACACATCAGACAAACAACATAGATATGCCTTAGTACAATTAATCACCTATATTGATCATGTTTAAATGTCTCCGTGTTTCTCCCAAGTTTTAACACGTTTTTATTAGCTGGCTATGTATGTATGCATGTATGTATTAAACGTCGAATTGATTTGAAATTTTGCACACTCATGGACCGATGCCAACGCAATTATTTGAATAGTTTGTTCCATTATCCTTACCAGGATCTTCAGGATTAGCGACTATAAAGCGTGTTTTTTTAGTTTTTTACTGCGAGAATTATTTGCCTATACCGCTAAGTATGGCACACTTACTTCAATTTTCACGCACACTAACAGACCTGCAGGAACACTAATAAACTAATAGTCCACATTAAAAAAGGGCAGCAAGGTCGTCTGCAGGGTGAGTTTGATTAAAGACATCATGATAGTTGTACATATGTATGGTGGAGGTGAGGCTTGATGCTTAAAACTACTTTATGAAAAACATCGAAATATAAGTTTATTTTACTGTTGAGATAAATAAACTCTTTATTGTCAACACCACAAATTACTTAAAAACATGATAGAATGGTTAAAAAACTTGCGTAAGAATTGGCGTCGTTATTATGAGCGAGTGGTTGTATTAAGAAGATTTATTGCTTTGAATAAAGTCTCACATTTTCCAGGACTCAAGGCTACACGAGCAATGCTTAATGCATTATTAAGTAAGACTGCTATTATTACCAGCTTTAAGACCACACATGGTTAACCAAATTCTTTGCAACGTTACTTTTTTGCCTTTTTCTTCAGAATAAATAATAGTTATTAAATTAACAGCAGAAATAGCTTGGGAAATCGTGAATAATAAAAAGCTGCTTTCTTTTGCGTACTTTCAGGACGAGAACTAGTAACTTTCCTCATAATGTTCTTGTCTTCCTATTAAGGGCCTCTCGATATATCCGCAAATAAGTTTGCCTTCTTTTCAGCAGTACGAGCTAGTGACCAAACATGCGGATGCGTTTGCATCCGCCACGCCACCTATATATCTACCTGTACCTCTTCCTACCTGTTTATCTTCCTTGCTTGTCTGATCTGAGGGGATCTTAAGTTCAGTTCAAGCAGTGCAGGTTGAACAGACCCGTAGCATCACCACCTGTATTAGCTAATACTTCAGCCATAGTTTCCAATCCGGTTTCCACATCATGTTGAATTTTAGGTTAGTTCTTCATGGCAGTTTGTCAACTATAAACATCAAACATCGCACCTACCACGCCAACTTACCATATCTCTCTTGTTAGTCTGATCTAAGATTAATAATTTTTTGAACTTCATTCCGAACTAGAAAAACATAAACTCGTTATGTAACAAAATTACGATTATCATAAACGATTATGATGCAGATGCGGTTGAAAGGGTGGAAGATTAATACTAATTTTAAATGCTTTCACTGCTTTCTAATTATCTGGAAACAAGATAGATTACATAAAATATACATAACTGGCAGTTGGTTAAGTAGTTATTTGTGAGGTGTTTGGTCACGATTTTGATTATTTTGATTGCTGATAAGAGTCTGCTTCACGTTAAGTACTTTGGGCTCTACACGGAATTTGTCGAGAGAAAGCTTGATTGAGGGCCTTGAATATTTATTATATACCTATGGTGGAATAAACTTGTAAATTATGCGAGTATTTGTATTTTATTTTTCGTAAAGGTATCAGAAGCAAGATTTTACATTGACGTCAGATTTAAGTGATTTGTATTATTAAAAAAATCCGATTTCACAAAAGGGTTCTCAATTACCTTGTGTTTTATTTTTAATTTTCTTAAATTAGTTTTTAGTTGTCGCGGAACTCCGTCATTTATAAGCTGATTTCGAAAATTCTTTTTTATTTGAATGGATATGATTTCAGTTGGCCCATAGAATATCGGTTCAGTACAGTTTGTTTTTTGAATTTAAGTAACTGGAAAATTTACGGAATTTTCCAGTTACTTAAATTCAAAAAACAAACTTTGCGTATTTTACTAATTTTGAAGACAGTTTTTTAAATGAATAATTATAATTTATTTTGTTTTGACTGGCTTTGAATAGATTTTAATTTGTATGAATTAATGAAATTATAAATTAATATAATAAATTAACAATTCTCCCGTTTAATAGATAATTTTACATTTTATTTAATATGTTTGATATTACCAAACTCTAGCTAAATGTAATGTAGGTAATTGTATTTGTTTATGGGTATACTACCCACCTAATATAATATAATTGTAATATAATAATATAATTATAACCTGATATAATTGAATTTGAATACGTGTTATGTGTTACAATGATATACGACTGTTTTTATAAGGCATCATCAGATTATTCAGTAACCTTTACTGATGGTTTCACCTCACCCATTCAATTATGTCATCTCTTTATAGTTCACTAGCCGTCCGCCCCGGCTTCGCACGAGTGTAAGTTCGGCCTTCGGCCTCGCTACAAAATATAATATAGCCTATGTCACCCGGGGATAGTGTAGCTTCCCAACAGTGAAAGAATTTTTCAAATCGGTTCAGTAGTTTCGGAGCCTATTCATTACAAACATACAAAAATAGGTACAAATCTTTCCTCTTTATAATATTAGTGTAGATTGGCTATAGTTCTATTTCCCGTCGTTTCCTTTACCTTGACCTAAGTTTTCAACAGACTTGATAAAGTTATCTTATAAAAACAGGAGTAGTTAAAGTATTATTCGATAAGTTATACTTATTAATTTATGATCTGCCAAAAGAAGCGAAAGTTATCAGAGCGTCAAAACAACTCTGCAACCTTGACTTGATGTAACATTTTGTGCTTGCATTTAAAAAACACATTATTTAAGTGACCAATGTATTTTCGTTTTAAAAAGTAAGCAGAGATAAACGAAAACTGCAGTCGAGCTAATTACAGAAGCTAGATTGTAATCGTGAATAATGGTACTTTAAATTTATTTTAATTTTACTTTTTGTATTTTAATTAGCTCTAGTCCATATGAAATGAGGATGAATTTTATTCGCTGCACCAAACTCCTTTTTTCAATTTCGAACTTTTTTTATCAATTGTATTATTTGTGAAATATGGCCCACCAAAGTGGCAAAACGTTGCCCTCCTGCATTTCTAAACGATTACACATAGAAACTTGTAACTTACCTACCATGCTGATAGGTTATCTTAAAAACATTCATTAGGAATTATTTCAAACATTTTGGGATCACAACTTTTTGAATAGGTACAATACAAGAGACAAGACAAAACTACTCGAGTGCATTACCAAGACACGTGGAACATCATCAGCCCTTATTGACCCACTGCTGGGCCCACACTAGGCCTTCCTTTGTTTATGCCACTCTCCCCGGACTCTCGCCAGTCGCATCCAATAATAATAAAAAATTCTAGACGTACTAGATCATAGGTCATTGACCTCTTCTTAACATGATTTTAAGCAATAATGTTTCCAAAGTAGTTTTCTTTTTTGGCTAAACCATAAAAAGTATATATATAATAATTATATAACTTCGAAGTGCTATCAAGAATTCAGGAGAAAATATTTCTGAAATTTGGCTGTTTGAAACTCTATTGCGAAGTTTATTCGTATAATAGGTATAATCTAGTATAACGGAATCGTATCATATGCGTCTCTCGACATGTTCTTGGAATTATTTTGAAGCACTATTTATGTATTTACTTATTAGATTTTATAAAATACTGTTCAGCCTTTCCGGCCTGACTTAGTATTAAACATTTAGTTTTAATCTACTAAAAGTGCTAGAGCTTGGTTGCATTCTTCCTTCTTGATATTCTCACACAGACAAGGTGATATTGAGTAGAATTGATTTAAGCAGGGAAGTAGGTAGGTACATAATTATTTAGTGTACTTGCATAATAAATAGAGATCTGTGTTATAGAAACTATATCTGGTTGTTTTTAACATGTCAAGGTTTACGAGAGAGACAACGTTTGGTTAAATATGTGAAATAAAACTTGCAACACTATTCGATGTAAGTAGAAAAAAATATACCTAGATTTTTGTCTAATGGAATGGGGTAGCGTTTATGGGGTGACTTCTTTTATGAAAAGCACTCTACAACCAAACTTACGCAGTAAATTCAAAAACGAAAGACGCTCATTTTCAGGCGAATAAATTTCACGCGATGTAAGGCATTGAAGTGGCATATCCAGTAGTTTTAGATGCTTGTCCTGGCACATATTAGTGTACAGTTGGTAATAGTTATGGTTATATAACACGTAGTGTTATAGTAGTCGAGTTTACCTGCTACCATTGCCTCAGAAAGCAATAGGTATCTTGCTAGATCTATCGCTCGCACGCAATATCCAAGATACTCGTAGAGATATTAATCAAGGGATAGCGCACCGCGGTTTCATTCGGTCTGCTACAGAAATCGTAATGTTTTTCAGAGACGAAGTAGAGGGAATAAGCTCATATCAAATTGCATCTAAATTGCTGCGACTATTGTAATATAAATTAACTGTGGCCGCAACGGAGTTGAGTAAGAATAAATACACACCCACCCACAAACTTGCGCATGCTCAAAACAAGCTGCAGTTTTTGAATCTGTTCAGCTCCACAGATTTAAAAAAAAAACGGACAAGTGTGACTAGGAATCGCACCCTAAGGGTTCCGTACAAACTTAATAAATATTTATGTAGATAGTTCATCAATCTCGGGCAGCGAGTCTCGACAAAAGGGTGAAATATTGATGGAAAAACTTAATTTGTATTGTAGGTATCTTAACAAAAAAAAAAAAATACATTTAGTTCTTTTCTTTTTTACTAAACCATAAAGAGTCGTACGTACGTTATGTCGGACTGAAACACCACTGAAATCAGGCTAAGACCACCGAGCTTCGTTCGTTTGAATTTTTCTATATCTAACTACCAACTCCTGAACTATGAATGTGACCACAATTATCTATTATAGTTTTGGCTACTGGAACCCTTTCATATGCGTGTCTCGACAAGGGTTACCATCCACCCAGATTTATCCTACATGTCAGGACTTTTAGACCTTTTTCCGTCTTTATAATTTGTCCGGCTTTTTTAGCTTGGACAATGTAATACGAGTACGTAATAATCCTTCCCTTCGCTTTCCTTGCCCTCGCGTCTGTCGCGATGTGCGAATTGTATTATTTTTTTTTATGTTTTTTCAAAAGTACTTTTATTGAAACATCCGGCTTTAGGTCAGGACTCATCAAAATTTGATATGGTAACCCTTGCCTCGACACACACTTGACCAGTTATTTTTGCGCTACGTGCGACCGTAGTACCAAGGCCTTCAGGACAAGTTTATATAAACAACTTTGTTTTTTTTTTTACAAATTCTACCAGCTATCCGCTAAGTTGCTGCATTTTACGGCATAAGAAGTATGTCCAGTGTTGTTGTAGTTAATCTTTCACGACCTTACGAAGTTATGTGAGAAAAAACCCATACAAAAATCTTTATCATCTACTAGCAGTTGTCCGCGACTTCCGTACGCGTATTTTTTCATATAGATACACTTTCAACTCCCTTTAATACGGTCCTTTCGCAAAATCCTTTCCTAGCGGACCTCTACAACCTATAAGAATTTTTATTACCCAATTTCAGCGTAATAGGTACCTAAAGTAGATTTCGAAATTTCGTTACGAGTAGGTAAGCCAGTCAGTCAGTGAGTACAGGGTTATGCAGAAAGGGAGTACTAAGCCAAGAGGAGATCATTATACTCATTACTATAAGCAACTTTAACTATTGGACCGACTCAAATTGCGATATAAAATCAGCTGTGCCATAGAAACGGTAATTTGACACTCAATAAAAGTATGGAACAGCTGATATATTTTTCGCGATTTCTTGGTTGGTCCTATAGTAGAAGGAAGTCGTTCATAATGATGAGTATAACGGACCCGCTTTCGGCTTAGTGCACCCTTTCTGCCTAACCCTGCAGAAGATAGATAACATGAGTGTTGTATCTTGATTCTTGCTGCAACGATCGGATGGCGCCTGTCTACAACGACTGCATTGCAAAATTCGATTATGACAAAATGGCGTTTCAGAACACGAATTTTACTAACAGCTTATTGCGCGGTCAATATTTGGACACAAGCATCCAAATTCTTATCGTCTAATATTGCCTGCTTACGGAACGTTTGTATTCACGTTTTAACTCAGGTGTTAGTCTACGTTACCTTACTCATTGTTATGTAACTGTGATTTGTAGATGAAATAACATACTGGTTCACACTCTAGCATGCCATCCTTACCTATATTTAGAGCGGTTTATGCAATTTGAAATTATACAGGATGTTAGCTTAGAGGACGGACATACTTTCAGTAGGTACACGATTCTGGTGGGTTACCATAATCTCAAAAACATTCTTATAATAACCTTAGGTACATTGAATTTTGTCTCGCTCTCTCGGCTAATGAGAGAGCAGGACAAAAGTTAATGTAAGGTTATTCTAGGAATGTGTTTGAGAATAATCTCAACCTTATCTCAATCTTAAGGTGGGTTACCATAAGGTAACCCACCTGAACGCATATACTTAAGAATAGATCTTGATATTTTGACCAGCCGATCTGCTTGTAGATTGACCAAGCAAATCTGAATGAAGCCGTTAGTGGCGACCTAACTCGTGTTGCGTTGCTTTAAAGATATTTCGTACCGTCCGTAGCACAAAGCCACGTGGCGTCGGTTATTGCATTTATGCAAACTTATAAGATTTATGCATTTAGGTACATATTAGCATATGTAAATGCATAAATTTACACCGACAGAATAAGAAAAAAATACTGTTTTTAATGGGTTTTTTTAAATATATAAATATAGAATTGATCTACGTTTGGTCACCCGAATGTTTGGTACGTTTGGTGGCCCGAAGACAGCCACTCTCGCCAGTGCATCCGTATTCCAAATAGATTATGGCAGAGTAGGTATTAGTTACGTACCGTAAAATATTTCCGTAATAATTATCACACGACTCGTTATTAGTCCGTGGAGCATAGTCATAAATGAGCGCGGCGTTTAAAGTCACGCATCACCCGTGGTTAAAGTTCCTGAAATAACGACGTAAAATAAAAAAAACTACTGAATAACGGTGCATTTTATAAGTAAAAAATTCTTAAACATGCCAAACGTGGGAATAAAATAACCGGCTTGCACACTAAAATATTAAATACAATAATTACTTTCAGAAATGATCAGTTTCAACATCCCAGCTGAAAATTAAGTAATTTATCCGAACACCTTGTGTAAGTGTATACTTAGATACAATGTTGTATTAATAAATAGCTGTTTTCTATTGTAGGTATTAATATGTACCTACCCACAGACTAAAATACTAACGTGTTGCAGAATCTGATTAGACTGGCATCTTGACAATTAAAACCTTTTTGGTTATTTAGCGTGATTTAGCTTTTTTGTTTACAACTTTTTCATAGATGAATTCTATGGGATATGAGTATTACATTCTCTTGGGGATAGACGTGGTGACAGTGATAAGAACCCTACGTAGTAGCTATACCTAGTCTGGGTAAGAACCTGACAAAGTTTTCTATTTTACGAGTGGACTTGCTAACTTGTTGTTGGTACATTAGAAGAAAAAAACAATTTCTCACACTTCATAGTTTTTTTAAGTGAGCTAATTATTTTGGCCATAGCAAGAAAAATACTTTTTAACCGACTTCCAAAAGGAGGAGGTTCTCAATTCGACTGTTTTAAAAAAAAATGTTTGTTACCTCAGAACTTTCGACTGGGTGAACCGATTTTGATGATTCTTTTTTTATTTGAAAGTTGGTGGTTCCCGTGTGGTCCCATTTCAATTTGATCAAGTTCTGACATTTTTATGAAGTCGGTTTTTTATATTGATAATTATTAGGTTTTTTTTTATGATACTTGGTGACGAGACGAGCGAAGTAGCTCGCCTGATGCCCATAACAGCTCAACGCCACTCAAAATTTTGAACTTCAATAGTTCAAAACCCTGGATGGCAATGCCCGTCACCCGGAGATATAAGATGTTAAATCTCTGTGTGCCCTGTAATTTCGCTGGAAACATTGCCCTTCAATCCGGAACACAGAAGTGTTTGCACACTACTGCTTGACGGTTGAATAACTGGCAAAGGTGTGGTACTTCCCCAGGCGGATAGCTTCCCCTGCAAAAAAGTCCTACCACTACAAAAAGACAGACAGGCAAGCAAAAACAAACAGACAAAAAGCTTGGGAATTAGTGGGCAACTACTGAGACGCAACGAACTTTTAGTATGCCATGTCTCGTGCGTTGCGCTATGTGCCAGTTCAGTAAAATTCTATGTGGTCTTTTAGTATTTTGTTTGATGCACTAAAAGCTTTATGATTCTTAGAGAAAGTCTCTGCGTCTTTCGAACTCTCTCGTATGTTGGCCATTTTGCTTGATTATTGCACATACCTACAAATAATTACGCTAGGTACTCCTGTAAATGAGTTTCACAGTCACATGCGATCTAGTATCCAGCTATTGCAATACTTGTGTCTATACCTAGTTGAGCTTCATCAGACGTCGCCACTTGCTCAAGATCAGTTGCAGCATGCCGACTTGCACACATTCTGCAAAGGTCCGTCACGTAAGCGTAACCACTGCATGCATTCACAAGATTTGACGGAACCGGTATGCTAAGCCGAAACGAGATCTTTGTATTCATCATTATGTTTTTTAGATAATTAAAAAAAAACAGCTTTTTTTAAATAATGTAATGTATTCTGGTCCAATCGAAATAATCTTGGTCGCCGTCTCTCTCGTTAGAAATATCTTAGTGACTGAACGACTAACTCGCGCCAGATTGTTGCAAACATTTTAATTGAATGCTATGCTTCTTATGGGCGCAATGCACGTGCATCCTTCTCTACAAAGATAATATGGTTATATCGTCATTGCTTCTCTATTTGTGCCACTTAGATGCACCGTGTGCCAGACGCATTAATGTACCTGTTCCATGAGCAGTTTTTAATGGAGTTTTTGGCGCCAGCATGAAAAAACATATCGCCTCATTGTATTATTTTCTTAAACTTGTATATTTTCGAGTGTAGGTAAATTGTGTTTTATGGTGGATTATTATTTATTGTTACATGTCTTTTCGTGATATATACAAAATTCTAGACTCCATCACTTTACTAGAACATGACTGTGACATACTTTGCTTGACTCTGACTATGGTTTGTTTGACGATATCTAATAAAACTTGAAAATATTTCAATACTTGACACTGGCTAATGGACAAGACGTGCGACGCCAAAATCCTCTTAAGAAGGAATAATACAAAATAAAGTATATTTTGCGATCCCGTGGTAAAAATTATTCATAGCAATATGTACGACTCAGCTTCAGCTGAGCATACCCGTTTCGTTGAACCCTGTAGAAAGCAAGTGTGCAGGTATTCTTGAGACATACGCGGATGGTGTTCCTTGTTAATACCTAATTGATAGTGTGCCCGATTCTTGTCGGTGATTAAGCGTTATTGTGCTGTGCTGATTAATTAGGTACACGGCTACTGACGTAACTGGCGCAAGTAGGCAAGGTCTAACCAAGTAACATATGCTCTCTCTAATTGCGAGAAGTGTTAAAATTTTCCATGCAAAAATTAATCGGTACCTTCTAGCTTACTAAAATTCAGACACGCCGAAACATCTTTACTTTTTTATTTCAAAGCTGGTGCTTCCCGTGTGGTCGCATTTAAATTTGGTCCAGTTTTGCCATTTTTATGATGGCGGTTTTTTGTATTTATAATTATTTTATTTATCCTCCTCAGGAACCGTATTTTTTTTTTCGGGATAAACATTATATAGGTACCTATTCTATTTTACTCTACAGCCTTTCAAGATAGTATATGCAAAAAATTACATTGATTCGTTAATTTGTTGTTGCATAACAAGAGTAGAAACATCGGTACTAAGTATTTAAAATATATATTAATGCGATAGGCTTTTTTATTCATGATAGACTTGTGTTTGTCCACATAACACCGGAAGTAAAATGGTTCTTTATTTTTTTCTTTACGGTTTTTTGTTTTTCGTCAGGTTCCTTTTAGGAACCTGGATCCGTACCGTGACATCAAAGGAAATAACGTGAAAGTGAACCTTAACGCGCCGAGACACGGTTTTCGTTCGCGTAACTAGTCGCAGTAACTAAATTTGAATCGCGTCGGTACGTGCCTTGTTTTCTCTCAGCTTTGTCCCTGCAGACCCATCATACAATTGGCCATACTCCTGGTGGTATGCTGGGTCCTATGGCCATACCGTTGGCTGGCCTAGTGCGCTAACACTTGTTTACTTAATCATGGTGCTTATAAATTTATTTTCGCGTAGTTTAGTAGTTTCTCGCAAAACTACAAAAATCCATGACTTTAATGACAGAAATGGTAAATAATACTAATTATCTTTGGAGTCCGATACATAGAAAAAAAAATACAAAGTTTCTTGGCAATCAGTGTTTCTATACTCTAAAACTTTCGGGATTTGAATACTCTATGCGCGGTAAGTCCCGAATAATCCCAATAGGCAATTCAAAGCAAATTACTGTAGTGTTTCATCCTATTTATTATTAACGGATTTGTAATGAAATACAGTGTAAATAAAAATATCGTGTATTAACGAGTTTTTTTTTTGGAAATTAACAAGAACTTTTTTAACAAATAATTAGTTTTTACAGACATACAGATAGTTTTTTTAAAGTTTTTTGATGTGAACCTTAATTATCTAAATTTAATAAACTGCTGTTTGCATTTCTTTGATATCTCACATCTTTGATAGTATTTATTCCGTCAGTTATGTTGGATCTAATTTGACACTATTAAGTACTCTCAGTTTTGGTGGATTGTCAGCCAAGAGTGATCATGTTGTCTGTGGTCTCAGCATACAGTTGGTGGTTGCCTGTAGTGGACGCAGTGACGGAGTGGTGCGGCCCGACCAGGCAGTACTGAAGATTACAGCCGTTCTCTACCGTCGCCCCCGTGTAGATGACACAACCATCGAGCACACATCTGGAAATAAAAAAACACGCTTTTATTAACTTCACTCGTAACTATTTAATGAGATAGTCAATCTTGGGAGTCGAGTTTCACTTCATATTTTCGCCGTACCTATTTGAACCTTTGCCAGTATATATAGTATTTTTTTTATTATTATTAAAAAAAAAAGTGTGGGTTGTGGGTCCAAATCTCAGACCCGTTGAGCTCTTTGGAGTTTATGTACGGATTTTCATACGGCTGGCTTTTCAGAGAATGGAAACATCGTGAGGAAACTTGCATATGTACAGAGAAGAAACGCAATGGCGTATGTGAATCCACCAACTCACAACTGGGCCAGGATGGTTGATATGGCCCTTTCGGGAGTAGGCTAAGTCCAGCAGTGGACTATTAAAAGGCTGATTATAAGTATAAGTAATTTCGATGACAATACCATAATTTTGAACCATCAAACTGATCTGATGATGAAGCGAGGTGGTGGTTAGTAAAACCCTTCAATAGTTAATCACACTGACAGAGTCATCTAGCGGGAAAGACACCAACTATTATTTTGCATAAGCTAAGCGGAGCAGCGTCGACCATCTCTCCTCACCACTCCGCGTGGAAACCCTGCAATGCAAGTACCGTTCTCATCGATTGATAAATTTGACAGTTGAAATGTACAAATTATATAGAATGCCATTTGATCAATCGATCGATCAATCAGAACGGTACTTCGCATTGCAGTGCTGTTTTGCTATCTATCGAGTTACATCTTACGGGAACAACAAACCTACACCAACAATTTTACATACCCTTCTTTAATTGTGATATTGTTCATTAATATGCAGTTAGTTAATCTAACTTTATTTTCTATGGTGCAGTTGGCACCAATGAATGTGCTCTTTATAGACGTCTTCTCGCTGACAATACTCTTTTCTCCAACTGTAGAGACATCATCTATTTGTTTAGTTTTAACCTCACTGTTTGGGTGGAAACTGTTGGGCAGGGGAGTGGTGGTTAGCCCCTCCCATTTGGAGAGAATCTGAAATGAGAACAGATGAAAATAAACACACTAGCAGCATTCAGCACAATATTTCCAGTAAATAAAAAAAAGTAATCGTAGACAAACAAACGACACGCCACCTACAATACACAGAGCATTGGAGGTGTCTACATTTGAGGACCCTTTTTCATGCAAACTACACTCTTCTAAAAAAATTACCAAGGTCAGTGTTGCCGAATTATCGCAAAAATTACCAAACAGAAAATACAATAACAATTTAAATTTAAAACATAATAAAAATATAAGGTTTACATTAGCTTTGCAATATATACTGCAGTTTTCAGAACTAAAAAAATTAGACTAAAATGGTATTTACCTTGTAGTTAGACAAACAGAAAGCAGACAAAGTATTAACTCTGATTCCAAATGTATCTGCGCTAGGAATGTGAGCAAAGCATCTTATTTGATCATCGTTATAGACTCCTTTATTGCCCAATTCATGGTCATTAAAAGCCGACATCTCTCTGATTTTGCTCCCATAGTCATTCTCAACAGCGAATGAGAATATGTCTGTTGTAACATCGACATTCTTTTCAGATGTCCCCTTTTTCTCCGCCAGGTTCTTAGGTTTGGTAAGTTGTTTTTTCACAATGTGTGGTACTAATTCTCCTTTTATAGAAGTAAACTTATCCATCTCAACTAAGTAGTTAAGAACCCAATGCTTCATTACATAAACATGGGCGTCTAATAACCTACTGTACATTGATAAAGATGAGAACTTTTTCATGAGAAGTCTCGGTATTCGTACATTCTCTTCAAAGTCGCTAGCACTAGCTAAGAAGACTAATCTACTTGTTTCTTTGTCAATGCAGACCAAATCTCTGTCGGGTTTAGCTTTAGTTTTAATGCCGGGGAGTTCTATCCATTCTTCTGGACCGTTATTGAAGAATAGTGTAGTAAGAGTAGCATCATGTTTTCTGTGAAGGTTAAAAACCTCATTCAAATTTATATTGGAGATGAGATCTCCTGACACAACGAGGAGATCCGTAGTTACTCTACTGCTGATGTGCTTTAGGGAGTTGGCTGTGCCCCAATCTTCATCTGATGGTATGACAATGAGTTCGTATTTTATTTTGAGCGGACATTTTTCTAGAACATTCAGGATGTTTGATTTGTCTTCATCGAGCACAACCACTATGGTTTCTGAAAAATAAAAAAGTTTGTGTCAAAGAGTCACAAGCGACAGTAGTACGATGGGAAACTTGAGTTCATTGTACTTATTATAATGAACAACTTAAAATATCAGCTATTACATACATTTTGTTGAGTGTGTAAGACATTATTCTAAGGATTTTTGTTAGATTGGTCCTATTAAAATTTGTTCATGAGTACAATGACTTACTCTGAAGTTACTTTGGGTGCTTACGATTAATGACTGGCTCGACAATGACTTCTTAGTGGATGACTTGCTCGACAATGACTTCTTAGATCTTGTATGGTTTTATACTTTTTTATCCGATAGATAAGACCCTTGCGTAGCATTCTTTATGAGGTGGATCTGATCAGCTATTTTATAGTTTGTCAGTAAACCATAGCTATTTCAAAATTTGTTGTTTTAATTATTAGATCAAGCATACATTAGGGATATTGAAAGTAGTACATTTTTACTAAGTTTAAAATCCCTAAATTTTAAATAAGCAATGGTAATTAAATTTAAGTCAGTATTTATCCCATAATAAATTTGAAGACTGTCAAATAAGTTTTATATATTCTGATATGTAACCAAGTAGGTTGTAGGACTTGTAGGTGTGTTATAGACTTGATAACTTCAAATTCCGAAAAATTGCATGTGTGGCGTTCGGAAACTGAACGTCACTTTTAGTGATCTGAGAGTGGCAACACTAACAGACAGATTGCTACATCAAAAAGAGACAAGTTTTCTCCTCACATACTTTTACCATGTTCTGATATCTAATTAATCGTAATGAGACTTTTATTTAACCTTCACCTTTAATAATATATGGAAAGGTCCAGAGGGACGCATCCCGCTACCTGGACCATAACTCCCATAATTGGTGACCCCGATATATTACATGTTAGACTAGAGCAGATAGTTTTCAATAACAATTAATTCCATAATATGATAATCCAGTAAGTGATTCTATTAAAACAGTTAAGCAATTGTTAGATAGTACTGCTATGACAAGAATAGAAGTTTTTACCTTGAAATCCAAAAGTTTCCAGCATATTCAGCGAGTACCACAATACAGGGTATGGTCCTACAGGTAGTAAACATTTCGTTACTGATCCTCCCACATCAGGCATGCGGGATCCTCGCCCTGCCGCCAGCACCACTGCTTGGAACTCGAGTATTTTGTGCATTTTTAATAACTTAAGTAACTAGTATCCTCCAGGAAATAAAGACTTGCTTTACGTACAAAATAGGTTGCAAGGTATTGCAATGTTATTGATTTTCTAATAAGTAACACACCGAATCATACCTGTTAAAGTAATCTTCAACTTTAGCTAGGTACTGTGTGAATTCATATTATTAATCATTTCATGCAGACTCAGCTAATTTTCACCTTTTTTAAAAGATTTAATTTATAAGAAATACTTAAAAATAGGTTACAGCGCGGCTGGCTGACAGGCTGATGCAACGTTCGTTTGACGTTTTAGACTTTGACTTTGAAATTGTTTTTTTGCTCGTTACTGGGCAACCTAAAGCCATAAATACCATATCTCCTTATCGTATAATTTTGTTCCAAAACATGTAGCCTTTTGTCGAGTGAATAGTCTCGAGCAAAAAGACAAGCGTCGTAGCGTAACGTCAAACTAAAAGCAGTAAATTACCAGGCGCTTGACCTCAATTCCGACGACGACGCGCGACGCTTCTCTTTTTGCACTGACCTCTACTACCTATTGCTATCTCCCTATGATTTACCCTTATCAATAAAACTATCGACAAAGTCACATGAAAATAACTTGCTTTAAAAAATCAAATCGATTTTAAACATCACGATTACCTACTTTTGTAATGTTTCTTTCTTTAGTTTTTTTTAGAAAAACCATGTACTTAATGGCGATGGCGGGTAAACGGGTACAAAATAATAAATTGGCCAAGTGCGAGTCAGGCTCGCGCATTGAGGGTTCCGTACCTCCACAAAATACAATAATTATCAATTTAAAAAACTTTTTGGTCTGACTTTACGCCTATTAAAATAACCAAGCAATTGCTACGCCGTCACATCTTCTATATCTATACCAATATATAAAGAGGAAACATTTGATTGTTTGTTTGCATTGAATAGGCTCCGAAACTACAGAACCGATTTGAAAAATTCTTTCACTGTTGGAAAGCTACTCTATCCCCAGGTGACACAGGCTATATCATATTTTGTAGCGAGGCCGAAGGCCGAGCTTACACCCGTGCGAAGCCGGGGCGGGCGACGTAGTTAATATTTTGCAAGTGACGCTCGGTATAACTTTTAATGAGCAGAAATTTATCACCGACTAGCACTTGGCCATTAATTATTATTGATTTTATGCTTTAGTTAGAGTGTGTACTATACCTAATCATGCCAAGTTTGACGCTTGTACGTATTACCGCTTTTACATTAGAGCTATTACAAAAATACGTTTAAAAAAAACACGTTTGTTGTATGGGAGCCCCCTTAAATTTTTATTTTATTCTGTTTATTATTTGATGTTATAAGGGCAACAGAAATACATCATCTGTGAAAATTTCAACTGTCTACCTATCACGGTTCATGAGATACAGCCTGGTGACAGACGGACAGACAGACATACAGTCGGATAGCGGAGTCTTAGTAATAGGGTCCCATTTTACCCTTTGGGTACGGAATCCTATTAAAGGCTTAGAATATAGAAATATTCTAAGTATTAAAGGTACCTACGTTTTACTGAGGGGAAGTGGAGGAAACGGAAATAGCTGCAGGGAATCGATATAAAAAACAATGCAAATTTGGTTAGAATTCTTTACTCATTCATAACCAAGCATAGCATTAAAAAATAGTAATGTAGAAGTACCTGCCTTGGTAGGTAGGTATACACAATGGGCAGTTTTCTGACAGACATTTCTGCTTCAACCATCGAGGATCGGAGCTATTTATAGTAACATATTTTCATCTCCCATCGGTGGAGTTACATCACCTAGTGGGACTAAATTGGGACGGAAGGCGATTGGATCCAAACTCGATGGATCTTCTTCAGTGTTCTCGAGCTCATGTTTTGATGCTACTGAGGGATCAGGAATGATGCATTGTGAACATGGCTTTTTTGGGATCTGTTCATCTACTGCATACATCTATAACATATTAGTAATATTAAATCAACGTTAAAGTCTACGTAAACTTGCACGTTGCGCTCATGCGGTGGCAATGAGGCCGTTATAGGTATATATAATACTTTCAGATGGCGTTGGCACAGTTTGTATTATTTTTGGAAGTTTTTTTTGCATTTAGAAAATGCTCTTAGAGACAAAAAATTCATGTCCACCCATTCCCATCCCTGCAACAAGGGTTAAAATGAGTTCACTGGGGTTGAAGGGTTAGTTATGCTAGCGCCTCTTTGATAGTTGTGACGTCACGGGTGCTGATTGGGCACCCGTTGATTAGCTACTGCGAGACCGCTATCGGTTTGGATGGTTGGCCGGTTTGCTTACCTTCAGACATTATAGCGAGCCCGTTGCAGACGATGTGCACTATGTGCAGTAAACTCGCGCGTGTACTGCGCATCGCCTGCAATGAACTTACACTCTTTGAACTGGTGCAAATAGCTACCTATACTACACGCACGAGTTGTGCGTTAGAACGCTGGCGCTACTTACGCAAGCTACTGCACATTGTCTGCGGCACCATTGATAATTATATAAATAATTTTAATGTGCGGCACATACGGCCACATAAAATATTTTTTTCTCGGTTTTTTTGTGTGTTGGTACGGCGCATGCGGTGTGAAATAGTGTGAATACGTTTACGATGGCTTTTATTCAATTTATATGATTACCTTTCCATCTGTACCCCGTTCTCGTCCAACTTTTCTATTGAAAGGAATTATAGTTACGCCGGGTGGTGCTCTGCTTTTTGGTGCATTTATTAATGTGTGAGATCCGCCGCACCAACGATGGCATACGTGAGCTCTGAAGATGAAGGTTATAGAAATTGTGTTAATTAACTGTTTTAGACGTAGAAATTGTGTTAATTACCAATTTTTAGACGCTTTTTAGTTCCTAGCTCCAGTACTACTTTAAAAAAAGGTAATACTGTAACTCAGTAAATAGTTATGCGTGGTCATATAGGCAGCAATTTAAAAAAAGTTTTATAGGCACGCGTCGACTAGATAACCTTCTCTTTTGTTTTCATAGTTTGTGATAAAAAAAATGAAGTTGTTTGTAACCTAAGTTTCTATTATTTCTATTTTATGTATCGATTTGAAACTTAGCAAGGTAAACCGGATGATAATAGGTACATTATAATTTGGCACCATCAAAATAATCTGATGAGGATCAGGATTATCAGGAGGTGAAAACGGGGACTCTTTTTATGTGAATCATACTGCATGATAATACAGAGCCATCTAGTGAATTCTAGTGGGCAACGCCAACTATTATGCCGCATGCACAATGCAGTGTGAACTCCTGTTGAGGAAGTATCTACGAGTACCTACGTATTCGATGCATAAAATAGGTAGGTAGGATAATATTTAAAACAAATTTTTGAGAAGTTGTATGTAGATAAATATGTGTAAAACATTTGTAAAGCTGATGGTCAGTGGCCGCTAAAGTCTATGAACAGCAACGCATGTAACATGCATTATTACCTTGGGTCTATGGAATGTTTCACTGGATATCCTTGGTAGCAACCGTGATCTCCATCTTCCTTCGGTTTCGGTGCTTCAGCGCCAATCGTTGGAGGCCTCATTGCTGGCAGAATAGGCGTGGTACACTCCTCAGACTTCATATGTGCTGGAGCGGCACAAGAGAGACACGCACCGTCGCGGACTAATTTTCTAGTCAAGGCCGCGGCAACAGGCTCCCCTACTATGTCAGTAATGAATTTCATCTCCTTTCTTAGCATTTCTAGGTAATAATTGATTTCATTGCGCAGGCTATTCACTTGGATTTTGTCAGCTTTTTCATGTAGATCCCTTAGGAGATCGTCAATAGCTTTCTGTAATGGTAACAATCACGTAACAATACTCATGAGTAGGTATGTATTCTTAAACAGCTAAGCTTAAAAATACAATCATAAGGATGTGCTTGTCTTATTTAGTTTGTGGCGGCAACACCATACCAGATACCACCACAGCTGCGTGACATTGGCCGAAATGTCGGACGGGCCAATCACACAGACTGCGACCAGCAAGGGAACGAGGTGGTCGGAAGTACTCGTAGAGGTGATTGTTAAAAGTATAATTCTATGCGAACGCATTAAAACTTGTAGTGGCCATGAAGTCTTTCATTACATATACAACTGTGAGAGGAACGTTGCCCGCCGGTCGGGCGAATCTTCTTCTATAAGTTCATCGGGCTCTGACATTGAATTGTAAGCCCTAATTAGGTATATCTAGAACAGTACACACAGAATTAAAATTGCTCTACAGTTAGTAAGCGCCTGTGGTCCATTACGATATCGGTGCGATCAGATTCGTCCTATGCGTACGATGCAAACAATTTGAATCGGAATCTGCATCCCCTTGTCCGCATTGAACGGAACGGATCCAGACAAATTCATGATTATTAAACTAAGTATCAGATTCATATTTCAGTTATAAATAGTTGAGGATTGTTATTTTAGAAACTTGATCGGTGTAACTTTTCTCTATAGAATAATTCGGCGAAAACAGGCCTTCTAAAACATGGCGTAGAAGGAGTAGATCGTATAGGTTACTTAGTCCGTGTTTGTCACTGTTTTGCGCAGGAGCAAAACTTGAATTTGAACTAACGACGTGGTATCGAGTGTAATTATATCTACTTTTAAGCGATATCATTTTCGTAGCCTTAGTACGAGGATGATAACTTTAAGTATTTAACCACTTGCTCGAAGTCCAATATGTGACTTCGGGTAGGTATTTGGTTAAATACCTACCTACTTGAAGTATCAATATCAATGTCAGCCAGTTCCGCGCCTGGCAGTAGCACCATTCTTACTAACTTGCCAAACCGTTTCTTGATTGTTAAATTTATCGTATGCAGTTGATATTCGTTTTTCTAAATCTCCTCTGACAGCGTCAAATTGTTGTTGTGAAATTAGTCCGTTAAGATCTCCAAGCCCAGCTTTATCACGCAGAGCATCCACTACTTCATCACGATCTGATTTCGTTTCGCGCAACTTTTCTATCTGTGCCCGTAACCCCTAACAAAAAAAAGTAAGTTAGCATACGCGCCTTGCAAACGGTACAAGTAACCTGCTCAACTTAGAGCAAGGATGCGCGTGCAAGAGCAAGATGCATAATAGGGATATGTAATGATACATGCAATGAGTCAAAAATGCGTCGAAAAGCGTAATGGATGTACCTAGGCTGTTCTGGAGTAGCGATGTCAGATTAGGCGAATTATCATCTAAAAGGCTACTAGCCGAAAAGACGATAATTCGCCTTATCTGGCACCGCTGTTCTGGAGTCCGGAGTGATGCCGTGTTGTCTGGATACAGCGAGGTACCTAATGTCCCTAATGAGATGTCTGTAATTTATATGTCGCCGTAACAATGACCGCCCTGTTGAAGAAAGAGCAAACGAAACATCGCGAAACGAAAAAAAGCATAGAGGCGTGAGGCAAAGGGATGTTATCAAAATCTTCTTAAAGCATCGGTCTTCGGATGAATTTAAATTAAACTATCATGTTCAATAGACACGTTGCTCCGGGACCGATAACCATTGATGGTTTCACTCAAGACATCTTTTGAAAGTAGGTATGTTTACCTAGAGCAGACACTCTAACTAGGTAGAGATTTTTTTAAAGAATGAGGCCAATAGAAAAATACGGTTAGGTTAGGAAGCGTTCGGGAAACTCCAAGGAGTCTTCTCGTCGCCGCAAAAGTCTTTAAACCAGTGCGTTCTACTTGTCATGACTTACGGTGTTGAAACGTGGGCACTTATCTACAGCTGCAGCGATTTACAAGTTCAAGGTAGCTCAGCAGGCTATAAAGAGAGCTATGCTCAAAATTTTTCTGAAAGATCGTCTCTGAAGCGAAGTTATTCGCCGTAGAAACAAAATCATCATCTTGGCTCAGCGTATATTACCAAGTTGAAGGGCGGTGATCACTTGCAGCCGATCAACCGATAACCGTTAGGGTAGACGTGTTCTATAGACCAAGAATTGGCAAACATAGCGTAGGTTGCCTGAGACTCGATGGAGTAACGATACACCTATATAAGGCAGCTGGCAGTGGCTGTAAATGTAAAGCAAAGGCCTATGTTCAGCATTGGACCAAGATATGCTGGTTATGATGATGATGATGGAGATGTGTGTCTTTCTATTTCTTGAATAAAAAAGGAACGTACATCAAGGTCAATAGTTAAGCTTGTCTGGATATTACGCAGTTCCTTCTGTCTCTGTACTGCATCATCAATGTCCAATTGTAGATCACTGAAATGTGCATTTAATTCCGCAACAGCTGAAAAAAGTGTTGTCTAGAAAGTCTACGAAAACGGAGAGTTAAAAAATCTAGCTAACACTGGCTACTTATATAACTTTTTTTTTTTTAGAGATAGTTCCCCTTAAATTCGCAGTAACCTAATAAATAAAGTTTATATAGGCAGGGTTATTTTTAATGTCTCAAAAACATCTTGCAGGCAGCTTCCCTAGTCCTCATATCATATAGCAATAAATTGTTTCATAACTTTTAATAATTCGTTTTATTTTTCTTCAATACTTAAGGAAGTTGTTTGCAAGAGGTGTTTGGTACATAAAAATGGGTAGATATACTTCTAAGAGCAAACTCTTGTTTTTACAGTGGTACCTAATCTAAGATCATACAAACAAGATATACCTATTTCTTATGTTCCTTTCTATCTCTTAGTACAATTACCGTTCGTGGTCAAATGTCTCCGTATTTTACCTACTTTTTTCACTATAATAATAGGTCGGGGAAAAAGTATTTTCGTATTTTGTATGTATAAAGTTGTAGTAAAAATCTTATCCGTTGTACTGTTTGTATCTGGCTGGTTTTGATACCATTAAAAAGATGACATTTTAAAAAAGGAATACAAAACGTAAAAAGCAATTTCCCGCCATTTTTCAATTGTTTTTTTGTTCGATAAAATGAGTGAATCTAACGAACAAATTCGATATATTGTGAAATTTTATAACAAAAAAGGGAAAAATGCGACACAAGCCGCGAATAAAATTTGTGACGTTTATGGACCTAATGCAGTGTCATCAAGAGTAGCACAATGTTGGTTCAAGCGTTTTCAGTCCGGGAATTTTGATGTCAAAGATGCAGCTCGCTCTGGTCGCCCTGTTACGGATAAAGTCGATGCCATTTCTGAAAAAGTGGACCAAGATCGGCATATTAGTAGTTACGACGTAGCTGAAGAACTGGGGATTGACCACAAAACAGTTTTGACCCATTTGAAAAAAACTGGGTATACAAAAAACTCGATATTTGGGTGCCACACGAGCTCACTGAAAGAAACCAAATGAATCGTGTACTCATTTGCGATTCTCTATTGAAACGTAACGAAACCGAACCGTTTTTGAAAAGATTGATCACTGGTGATGAAAAATGGATCACCTACGACAAGAATGTGCGCAAAAGATCATGGTCAAAGGGCAGTGAAGCACCACAGACTGTAGCGAAACCCGGATTAACACGTAATAAGGTGATGTTGTGTGTATGGTGGGATTGGCAGGGCATCGTTTATTATGAGCTTTTACCGCCGGGCAAAACCATCGATTCGGATCTCTACTGCCAACAGCAGATGAGACTCAAACAAGAAATTGAGAAAAAACGGCCGGAATTGATCAACAGAAAGAGTGTGGTCTTTTATCATGATAACGCCAGACCGCACACATCTTTGGCCACTCAGCAAAAATTTAGAGAGCTTGGTTGGGAAGTGTTAATGCATCCACCATATAGCCCAGACCTTGCACCCTCAGATTTCCACCTGTTTCGATCTCTTCAGAATTCTTTGGGTAGTGTTAGATTAACATCAAGAGAGGACTGTCAAAACTACTTGTTGCATTTTTTTGATCAGAAGTCCCAAAAATTCTACAGCAACGGGATCATGTCACTACCTACAAGATGGCAACAAGTTATCGAACAAAATGGCACATATATATTATAATTAAATGTAATTAAACTTGAAAAAAATATGTCTTGAATTTGTTTAAAAAATACGAAGAAACTTTTTCCCCGACCTTATATATAGGTAGGTAACGCATCGCTTAACACAAAAACTATAAGTACGGCTTCACTTACTCATTTTTCATTTGCAGGTTCAACCTACCTGTAGCGTCGCCACCTGTATTAGCTAATATTTCAGCCATAGTCTCCAATCCGGTTTCCAAATCATGCTGCATTTGGGTAAGTTCTTCTTGGTAGTACGTCAACTATAAACATCAACCATATAACTGGGAGAATTATGTTTTATTGTTTATCGGGACTTATCTTGCATTATTTTATATATCTAGGTAAAAATAGGTACCGCAATTTCAGGGTTGTTGCCATATTAAAAAATGTTAATAATAATGTTTATATCAGAACCCTTTCGAATTAGTACACCGTTTCCGCGTCACCTGTATAGTTTAACGGTGAAATAGACACGTCTGGAGTTAGAACAATTACGAAAGCACCCTGAAAGGTGGAAAGATATACACTACTAACCTGAGACGAGAGCCCAGTGTCGAGAGCATTAATTTGCTCCGAATAGTTTGAAACCACATTCTCCAAAATTTCCATCCTGTTCCCGAGTTTTAGAGAAACATCAATTTTATTTTCTGCTCGCAAAAATAAACAAAGATTAGTTAAGATTGAAACGTAAATACAAAAGTAATATGTAGTAAAAAACGCTAATAAAAGAATTAACATAAAAAAATCTTATCTACTCGTACTCTCTTTCTTCCCTACTATGAATCCCACATGGTGGTGGGGTCAGCCTTCCTTACTTTTCTCCCCCACTTCGCTCTATTCTCGACATCGTCTTCGGAAACCTTACACACGTTTATGACCTTTAGCACGACATCTTTCCACCTTGTCTTGGGTCTGCCCCTGGATCTTTGACCGGGGATGGAGAGTTGTAGTGACATGTTTCCAACGTAGTAAGCTGGTCTCCTCTTTACGTAGCCATACCATCGCAGCTTACTCTCCTGCATCTTGTTGGAGATTTCACGTACGCCCAGACTTCCTCGCACGTACTCGTTGCGGATTTTATCGAGCCTATATCGATCGATAAAGAACGGTACTTTCACTGCGTTACACCGCACATCCACTTTAGCATCTTCATTTCGGCAAATTGGACGGTATGGACGTTTTTCCGAGTCAAGTTTCACTGCCATACATTAGGACTGGCTTTATAATGGTTTTATATATCAGACCTTTGAGCTTAACTGGCATCTTTTTGTCGCATGTAACACCTGTTACTTCTCGCCATATCAGCCACACTGCAGTTATTTGGTGGTGAATGTTGAATTTCAGGTTCCCCGAGTTGTGCATCATGCTACCTAGATACTTGTATTGATCGCACACGGTGACTATTTGTCCCTCAATGGAAATCGGCATGTTATGACTTGGGTCTGGCTCGTTAAAAGATATAAACTGGGAAATAGCAACACTCAGAACTAGTTACAGACCGTGGCCGGTCTGTAACTGGCGTTTCCACGACTAAAGAGCCTCTTGCAACTCAACATGACTCTCCGTGCAGATGGCTACATCGTCTGCATAAATAAAAAACTCCACGCTGCTTAATTCTGCGCTACCTCAGTGAGTGAGTCCAGAACCAAGCAAAACAGGAAAGGACTCAGAACTGATCCTTGGTGTACGCCTTCTGTGACCGCTATCGGTTTTGTTTAACCCACTACCGTCCATATAATTGATTTCGTACCCTTATACATGTCAGCAATGACATGACATATGTCTTATCTACTCGTACTACAAAAAATATAAACAAGTCTTAAAAAATATGGTGGGGTTTGTACCTAGTTTGATTACTATTTTCAAAGCAGCTTCAGCACTAACGGTACTTTGTGTAGTTTTTTCGGTAACCTGTTTCATTATGTTGTCGTAGACGTTTTGCAGTGCGATTCTGAAATCAAACAGGTCTAGGAATAGTAACATAGAAAAAAATATTCTGCAGTAAGCAGCGAACCGATGTAGGCGACCAAAATCACGCAACCACGGTGACGCCAAGCGCTACTTGTTCGCACGCAAATACCTATCATAAAACCCAAATAAGGTAGCTGATTCATTAATTGATTCCGTGTGCTATACGATATACTATCACAATGGGATCAATCTTGAAGGTTTAGTTGATGGTCTTAAACTAAATAATAGTGTTGCTGTCTTCGTAGACTGAAATAAAAAAAAAGAATATATTTTTATTCAGTTAACTTTCAAAATTAGTCCCAATTTCAGGTGCTTTGGATCAACTTAGGATGGATGGATACGCGTCAATATAGAAATGTTATAATTGGGTACGTTCTTACTCTAATTCTTCATAAGTAATAATTTCATCGATCTTCTTTATTTCAGGGCTGCCTGGCTTGGAACGAGGTTCTAATGGTACCAAAATATCAACTGAATTAATCCGTGAAATGTCTATATCAAGTAAATCTGATTCTTTCTGTGATTGCGCTTGTGATGGTTTGCCAGATGTAGATTTATTTTCTGCTTTCTCTTTCTTTCCTTTTTCATCTGATGCTCCAAATAGTACATGTATATTCTGTGGAAAATGTTTGAGATGTGAATATGAGATCACTTGATCAAAACTCGCGTGAGGATTCATTATAAACTACTATCTGCGCTCCACGATTTCACCCGCATAGATTACTCCTTATATCATCAGCTGTCTGCCAGTGAAAGTCTCGTCAATTTCGGTCCAGCCATTTTTAGAGTCCATAGGGAACATACAAACCTACATACATACACTATTGTCTTTTATATATAAGAAGCAGAAGATGATAAAACGGCTTTCACTTATGCTATGTTTATCGGTCGTCGATACGAGCTTTCGACCAGTTTCGGTGCCATTAGAACTCGACTGATAAACATAGATAGATATTTTCTTCAAATTAATGTGAGGCCCACCTCAAGATATAATATACGCAATAAAAAAAGAATCATGATTCACAGAAGACATCACAACACGACACAATCAGAGAAGTCATCGCTTAACATATATGAGCATACAAAAATAGTTAAATTGAGAACAACCTTTTAGGCTTCAAAAAAAAAAACATCAAAACCGTAACGACGATCTGAAAAAAGCAAACTAAGTAAAAAAAAAGAATACAATTGAAAGTGTACTTGCATCAACAACACCTTTCGTTGGCTCATATCCTGGCATTTGACTAGCCAAGTCAGTTACTAAAGAGAGTAAATTTGTAAGTGTCTTTTCCGTGGCTTCAAGGCGCGCTGATAACTGTAATGCAGCCATAGCGTCAGTAAGCGAAGCGCCTTTACGAAGCTCTTGCATAAGTTCGGCATTCTCTGGGAAGTCTGGGGTTCCAATTGGCGCTAGTTTCTTCTGAAGCTGACGTACTGTAGAAGTTAGTTCCTGGAACTGTTCTTGGGTGACCACAGATAGACGCGGTCCTGATTCACTTCTCGTTGTGGACCTTCCTCGAGCTATAACATAGCAGTACCATTTCATCATCATCAGTCAGAAGACGTCTACTGCTGAACATAGGCCTCCCCCTTTAACTTAACGACATCCTGCCATCTGCATCGACTGGATGACCGCGACTCATTACGCCAAACCGACTAGTTATGCCTTAAAAACATATTTAAAAATAGAATAATACCTGCCCTGGCTTTGGCTTCTTCCGCTGGAACTCTTTCCACTGATTGAAAGAAAAAGTTGTTAGTAATAAACAAGCACAGGTAAGTTATTCTAGGCACTGCGATATTAGTTTTGTCACCTTTGCTCTAATCCGGATTTCCAAAAGTGCTATGGGGACAGAAAAATATTGCATGCACAAGAATAACTGGTAAGGAATATTTTTATGGATACAAACGACTCTATAAGCGATAAAATGAAGTTAAAAAAGTTAAAGTTGTGTTTAAATTAGATGATTAAAAGTAGACTAAAAGTTAAGTAAGGTAAATGTACAAAACATACCAACGAGTAACTTTTCATAGGTTGCTTCTGTAAAAAGTAAATGGAAGTTAAAGAGTTTTCCACTTGCACTCACAGTTAATAGATTTATATAGAAAAAAATAAAGACCATTGTAATGTTATTTAAGTTGTTGTCTAAAATGTTTCAAATACTTTTTAGTCTGTTGTAGCAAAACATGACACCAGCAAAAAGCTAATATATACGTAAAGTGTAAGACAATCGGAGATAGTATAATCATACCTAAGGAATCCATTGAAGCAATTGGAGTAGGTGTTCTGTCACGTTGTTCACGAGAATCAGCTCTCTATTAAAAAAAAGGAACAAAGATTAATTACATAGTGGCCATACAAAAATCAATAAATTATCCTTGATCACTTACCGAGGAGCCATAAAATAAATAAATAAATAAAAACACGAGCAGGATCAGGAACAAAAATAATAATAAAAAACATTTCATTGTTATATAACAATGCACCTGGCGGATGACTCGCAGTTCTCGTTCCCTTGTTTCTTCAACCTCGTCCAAAAGTCTCTGATACCTCTGCAGCTGAACCATGCAATATTGAAAACAAAGTACTAAACTATAAACAGTCATTATATAAAACGTGTTCAAAACAATGTAGTACTTACATCAATTGATCTAGTGTCTGCAGCCGCACTGCCTTTCTTCCCGTGTGACGTAATAAGATTTTCAGATTTGTCTACTGACAACTTCTTGTCAGATAGTTTGCCTGCAGTAGATTTTTTGCCAGCACTTGATGTCTTCTCAGTAGTTGATGTATCGTCTGCTGTTGATATTTTGCCTACAGTTGATGTTTTGCCAGCAATCAATGTTTTATCAGCAGTTGATGTATCGTCGGCCGTTGATGTTTTGCCTGCTGTTGATTTTTTGCCAGCGCTTGATGTCTTGTCAGCAGTTGATTCATCGTCCGCAGTTGATTTTTGGCCTGCATTTGATTTTATGCCATCACTTAATGTTTTATCAGCAGTTATTGTTGTTTCAGCAATTGATGTATCGTCCGTAGTTAATGTTTTGCCAGCAGTTGATTTTTTGGCCGCACTTGAAGTTTTATCCGCTGATGATGATTTGTCAGCCATTGAGGTATCATCGTCTTCAGTTGATGTTTTGCCGGCAATTGACGATTTGCCGGCAGTTGTTTTTTTACCAGCGCTCGATATTTTATCCACAGTTGATGATTTACCAGTAACTGAGGTATCATCGCCTGTAGCAAATTTTTTGCTAGCAGATAAAGATTTTTCAGCAGTTGAAGATTGTTCAGCAGTTGAAGATTTGTCAGGAGTTGATGATTTGCCAGCAGTTAATGATTTATCGGTATTGTATTTGTCAGTTGATCCTTTATAACTCGACGCTTCATAGCTTGATGTCTTATAACTCGATGTTTTATCACTTGAAGCTTTGGCAGCCGAAGTTCCATCAGACATCAGTAAAGCTACATTACCCGTAGTTTTATTAGACGGCCCTTCATCGGTCTTGTCTCCTTTGCCTTTATGTTTGCCTTGACGGCTCTTGACAGTAGATATTGAAGTTTTGCTGTCTCTTTTTTTAGATTCCGTTATTGTGTGTAATTTGACTTCAGTGACGGAAAGGCTGGAAGAAGACTTTTGTGCTCGTACTTGTAACGGCGTTAGTTGAACTGCAACTCGTCTTTCCAATATTCTTAATTGTCTCGCGAGAATATAAAGAACTGTTTGTATGTGTTTATGATGCACAATATTCACCTAAAAACAAAAAACTGTTATAATCTCCTTAACTTACTTTATGGGATAACGCCGCGCGAACACAATGTTGGAATACCAAGACTTAAGTATGCCGAAACGGCATACTAACGGGAGGTTTTCCGAAAGGAAATTTTATAAAAAAAAACATAGAAATGCGATAGATGGCGAGATATGGATCTGAAGATGTAACAAACCCACAGATGAAGGAAAATCAATAAAAAAACATGGTAAATATATATACCTATCTGTCTGTCATGCTTTTAAAAAAAAAAATTAATTCGTAGTATTTTTTTGGTTATGCTTTGCTAACAAAGAACTTGTTTTTCCACAACACAACACAAATTAGTAAGTACACAAGTGTGCTTTGCCTAGCCATATCATAAAATGTCTCCTCTTCCTTGTATGTAGGTTTCACATTGAACAAATGCGAAAAAAAAAAATTAATCTTGTCTCGCCAGCGCCATATAGTTGCAAAACTATACATGCTGTCATCTTTGGAACGGGTCAGCCAAATACCAGCTCGAAGCTCTTGAATCGGTAGACCGGCGTGCTGCTCGACTTACGATTTTCTTTAGGATTCATTTCGGAGAATGTGTATTGGAGCTACATGACCCTATTCTATACCATCCCCTTTCTACTAAAGGACAAGTAGGAAAGCGGCCCATTAACACCCATACATTGTGGACTTTCCTTGGATACTTACCACACGTTTTAATTTTACGTTTCTAATCCGTACGGCCAAGGATTGGAACAACCTGCCGGCTTACTTGTTTCCTGAGATATATAATTTGGGCATTTTCGAGGCGAGAGTGAATAGGTATCTTCTAAGTCTGCGTGCTTCATCTTCGACCACATCGTCGCTTACTAACAGGTGAGTTGGTGGTCAAACGCGAACTATTTCGCGTAAAAAAAACTATGTTCCTCCAGCTGTCAGGAAACCTATTAAGTTATATATTATACTCATAGAAGGCAAAGAAACCAAACTCACTTCAGGGTCTCCAAAAGCATTGTCAATTAGTTCAGAAATTGTTACTATAGTGCTGTTATTGTCAGAATCTTCAGCCGACATGGTAGAAATATATATAAAATTAATAAAATTCACAATGCTATATACGTGTGGTTTGCGAAAATTCGACAATTACAAAATTTATGATCAAGATGGTTGATTTCTCTATTTTGACAATTTTTGTTGTGACACAGAACACTATAGATATAGTGACAACAGATTGTGGTTGTTATGATGTAAAAAGAGTTTTTATTTTACATTTACATTACCAAGGCCCGTGTTCACCAAAATTTAACTTGCTGAATATTTAATTAACTGACATTTTAATTGCCAAAGAGTTGCCAAAAACAGTTGGTGTTTTTTTAATAGCTTTGTTTTCTGTGAACTTTGCCCTAAAGTTACTGTCCACGACGGCGTCATTATAAGTAGGTTACATGCAGAGACCTAGATATAGACAAGTACGCAAACGAAATGTTCTTTAGCTTTATTGTTTAGAAGTTCCGGATACTCTTAAAAGGTATGTGGTGCGATTATCAATATTATCAAATTTAATAGCAAGTTCGCTCTACACTCAGTAGAGAGTACGTAATGGGGTTGATTTTTTAATGTTGTTTATTTTAATCTTTCAGAGCGGCCAGACAAACGCGATGCATTAATTATGCACCAAGTTTTTGGCTCAAAGTATAAGTTTTGCCATTCAGCGTGGTAATGCCGCTAACAAGCAGGGCACGCTGACAACCGGTAGTGGATTTGAGCATTTGTTTTATCGCTAGACCACAAATCCAACTGTTTTTTGTAAAATAGGTTAAGTTGTTAAGGAAATGTGTATTGCCTTGTATTTTGTTTAGTTAAACAACGTACTTGCCATAAAAAAAAGAAAATATGTTAAAATACAAAACCAT